>JARKIF010000020.1:0-600000 GCA_029378245.1 Roridomyces roridus | reverse complement strand
TCCCCCTTGCCAACTCCGCATCCTCCACCTGCTCCAAACCACGCGCGAGGACCTCGGACACCTCACCGATCGTGTTGATCAGTTGTGCTGCACGGTCTGTGCTGGCATCGAAGGCCTGCCATTACCCTGTATCAGCTCGAATTGCCAGCTCGAATCGACGTCGAACGCACCTTCTTCAAGTTGATCAACTGCTTGAGACACGCTCCGAGAATGTTGATGTACGGTGTATTCAATGTGATGTCGGCGAATGCGTCGAGGATGCTGATAGCGACGTCCAGTGGGGTGCTGCCTATCCGCGCATGATTTGGGGGATTCTTGTTGGTGAGATTGCTGTTCGATGCGTTCGAGGGATCGGGCATTGGGAGATGGAGGCGGTCGATGAGAGTCAAGCTAGAGGCGAGGCAACGGGCAAGAATCTGACGTATGTCTGATCACGTTGATCGGCGTACTGTAGGCGTAAGACGACCTACTTTCCACGGGCGGGCCCGCTAGTCGTGGTCAAGTCGCGGTGGGAAGAAAGAGGGCTCGGCAATCACACGTCATTGTGTCCATCACTTCGCACGGCGATTTTGCTTGCTCTATCACGTGCTACGCGAACTGGCTGTCGGAACTTGTTCAGAACGCTCGGAAATTGCAACACGACGAAATTTGAATGAAGTTCAGCATCACCTCTTATGAACCGCCCCATCCGAACAAAAGATATGGGCAGACGTTCCCTCAAAAACCCATCCCAAGAACGCAGTCTTGATGCTGTCAGTTGGTGTGATATGGACGCCGTGATATAAGCAAAATGTTGCCCAACCCGCGGTCTCGCTGCGACATAAGTAGCCCCGTGGAAACGGAAAAAGGGACGGGAGCGCTGTGATTAATTCGCCCGTGTAGCGACGGGAAGACACAATGAAGTACATACAGTTCACGGAAGACACATACTTGCATCCTCCTCGATAACATATTGCAAACCTAGAGAATCTAGATTAATCAAATGACGCCAAGGGCGCAGACACCAAAGACTTACGATCAACCTGTCCCGTCCTCCGCTTCCCTACAAAATCCTCCGCTCGCGACCAGAAATCCACACCCGTCAAGGCTCCCATTTGCCAATCTTTGATGTACTCGTCGCACAACATGACAACAAAACGGGAATCCTGCCTCAGGTCCTCCGACACGACGGGCACAGGCGAGGTTTCGGAGGGTCGGGTATAGATCATGACGTGGAGAAATGCACACATGCGCAATAGGTCTGCAGCAATGGAGAGGAAATTTGCCTCATCGAAGGCCAGATGCGTTAGGTGCGGGATGGAGGCGAGACCAGACCAAGATGGAAGGTCCACTGTCATATGGCGCTCGAAAATCTCGAGATGTGTCACGTGGGAGAACAAAGAATGGGAAAAGTCGACCGGTTTGGGCCCGAATACGTCAAGAGGTGAGCAGTGGAGACGTTTCAACGGGAGGCGGGCCAAGCGGTCGATTTGACCGGATGGTGACCCCCAAAAGTCTTCGACAGAGGTGCAGGTGGAAAGTAAAAATTGAGCCAGCTCGTCGTACTCCCCCACGCAGAGATGTCGGACGGAACTTTGGAGGAGATCCACCGGGAGAGAGGTAATGTGGGTATAAAGGAGGATGTCGTCGTCGGGCTCGGGGGCGTTATACGGGTATGCGTAGATTCCATGCAGACCCGGTGGGTCGTCGCTGAAGAGGAGGATGCGATAGAGATATCTCTCGACCCTGTATAAATGAGAGAAAGATATTGGCATGCGACGAATTCTGACCATTTCTTGACGCGCCAGGCCACCAACATCAATCGGGGGACACACAGCGGTTCCTCGTATGCAGCCACCTCAAAGATGGCTCGCTCCAGCTCCAGCGGTAGCATTGGTACTCCAACAGGCTCAGACATCTGGGGAATTACAGAATGACATTTCGGGGCAGCGGGCAAGACTCTCACTTGCCTGCGCTGCGGAGATGGTGGCACAAGCGAAAGAAGTATTGATGCATCAACAAGCAGATGCAAGCTCACTCAAACAAAGCCATCAGTGATTGCTCCAACGAACGGTCATCAACCCAATGCGATTGCTGGTTTGAAACCGAGTTCACCGTTTGTGTTCAGGAATCCGACTCGGAGGCTGTTTTTCACGGCTACTTATTTTGCGTTCCTCATCACCTGTTATAGACCTGCTACATCAACTTGGCTGTCGGAACACCAAACCTCTCCTGCAGCACAACAAAGCTCAGAACGCCCATCAACCTCCTCGCCCTCTTATCAACCGCCCCATCGGAAGAAAAGATGGGTGTCTCCAGATACTCCCGCAAAATCCCATTGATGTACACCCAGTCCAAAAATCCCGTCCGCTCGACCGCAGGCTGCGTGATCCGATGCTGGAAATGCTCTTGCAAGGGCGTGAGTTTTTGCAGTCCGTCTTGCGTGCGAGGCTGCGGAGGCGGGTTGAACGGAATCTTCTTGCGGTTGAATACCTCGGCGGTGATGAATGGCTGAGCTGCCTTGCGCAGTATCCATTTTTCCGTGAAGGACCATTGATTTCCGTCGGTTTTGGAGGGCATGAGTTTCACGGATCTAAGCCAAACTGATAAATGAGAAGCAAATGAGCCAGCTGGATACGCACGGAGGCAAGGAGGTAACATATTCGACCAACTGGTGGTCGAGAAACGCGACTCGACTCTCGATAGCGTGGACCATATCCGCACGATCGCCGCATTGATTCAAGATGATGTTCGTCATCAGCGATTTGGTGGTAGCATACTAAAACAGTCAGTTTCGTTCATTCAGTTCCAAGACCAGAAGGCTTACCATCGAGACGTTGACTGGATGCCATGAGCCATCAAGCGAGTGCTGCCTCACCCGCGGGTCCAAAGCCTCTGCCATACATCTCACGACATTCGATTCTCCGGTCCGCTCCACAACCTCTGCACGCAGGACCCTCCCATCAAACAGACTCAGTGTACTCACCACATGGTGGGCGCCCACTGCGAGAAGGTTCAACGCCGCACGGTCGACCTCCACGCCTTCGGTGCTGATCTGCGGGTAGGTAGCTTTACTCTCGCGTTCCTCGAGGAGAGCAAGCCGCTCGTCGGCCGTGGGGGTTGGAATGCCTAGAGCTTGGGCGGCAGGATCGGCGGAACGGAGATAGTCAAGCAAGAACCAGGGATAGCCTGCGAATAGTTCGTCGCTACCCTCCCCGGAAAGTGCAACCTAGAATTACGGGTAAGACAGAATCTAGATGATGGAGAAATGGCTGACCTTGTACCCGTTCTCGCGCACCGCCTTGGATAGGAGAATCTTACCCGATCCATGGAAGGACGTGATTATCTGCTCCGAATGCCACACCGCCTCCTCAAAGACCTCCACCAACCCCGCCTCCGTAGCCGGAACAGCGTGTATCTCGGCACCCAGATGCTCCGCCGTGCGAATGGCAATGGGCGACTCGTCCGTCGCTGCGTCCTCTGTAAAGATTCTCGTCTCTCTCTCAAAACAAACCTGAGAGTTCTAGTACGCACCGATGTAAGCAAGCGTGAACGCGGTGACTTTGGCCTCAGGATTGGCCTCCCTCAGCACATGTGTAGCGATCCCCGCTACAGTCGAGCTATCCAACCCGCCACTCAAATAGACTGCAAGCGGCACATCAGCGCGGAGTCTCAGCCTCACAGACTCGATGAGCATGTCGCGCACGCTCTGAATCATCTCGTCGATCGTTTGAGTGGTCGTGGCCGACGGTGAAGGGTAGGATACATCCCAGTAGCGCTCGAGGCGCAATTGTCCAGATGGACCACAAAGTGCGAGATGGCCGGCGCCCAGCTATTTATTCATCAGTTTGACGGTTCGACACGGGTCTGAGATATACAGAACGCACCTTGAAAACACCTTTAAACACCGTCCGCTCGTCCCCGATGTCCCCATTGTGCGCGATACTGTCCAGGTCCCATTCGGGCTGCCAGCCGAGTCCCATGAATGCCTTCATCTCGCTTGCAAAGAGCACACGGCCGTCGAGGACGGTGTAGTAGAGGGGCTTGATACCGAACCGATCGCGAGCGGCGAGGAGCATGCGGCGCTTCACATCGTACAGTACGAAGGCTAACTTGAACAAGAGTCATCTGCGATAGTGAAGAAAGATAAAGGGAACTTACCTCGCCGCGGAGACTGAAGAGGAGATTGATTCCATCGCGCTTATACCTGAATCAAATCGTGAGCCATCTCCAGACTGACAAAGGATGAGGTACGACGTACAACTGGACGACGAGCTCCGAATCGGACTTGGTTTTGAAGGAAAATTCCTCGCGTTGCATTTCCACGCGAATGCGATCGTGATCGTAAATCTCCCCGGTCACGACGCAATGGATGAGGTCGTCCTCATCGGACAGTGCTGCGAATGCTGATGTGAGCGTGTGATTAACCGACACTTAAATCCTCACGTTGCTGCCCTGTGGCTAGATCGATAATGGCGAGCCGGACGTGTCCTAATCCTACAGAAGAGCTTCGTAGCGTGCAAAGAAACACAGAGACCGGAAAACCCACCAACACGCGCATCAGGAGAGACGTACGTCCCCCGCGAGTCGGGTCCACGATGCTTGATGAGCTCGAGCGACGCCTCGAGCTTCTGCTGCAACACGTCGACGGAGGGGCGAGTGGCAGCGTCCGAGTGGAATATGGCAGTGAGACCGCACATGAGTGGAGCTCGATGAGAGGAAAGGATGGGGTCTCGTGCCTTCTTTTATACCACGTCGTCGTCGTCGCCTACTTGGTCGAATGAGATTCAAGTCAAATCGAGTCAGCAGAATTACACTCGCTTGCCCGTTTGAAGTCCGACATTTGCGCTATTCTTGCGAGAGTAGATTGGTCCGACGAAGCGCCCGAGTGAAGGATGGCCAAGGCGCATCTCATCATCGAGATATGTGATCGCAGAGAGCAGGGAGAGAGGCTGACTGAGGCACGGCCGAATTCGTGTTGGGGCCTTTTGGGGGACATCGGTAGGGTTCGAGGACGGTTGGATTCATTGCATACTTCCGACCCAAGTTAGAGCAATCTGGCGACGGCCAAAGGAAAATGGACAGGACACGCACTCATCTAGTCTTCCACCCATGTTTCGGGCGCTCAACGGCTATGTTCCGTGTACCCGTGCAGCTTCAAGGATGTCTTGAGGCATTTGTCACGCGAGCGTGGGGCGAAGGACAGACCGTCGGCATCGGACGACGGCAAATTCCCATTACTATCCGTATCGTACCGAGCATGCGGGGTGGACATAGCGAGCCGGATTCTCCAGAGGCTTCTGAGGGCTGATCATCAAGTGCATTTCGATATCATAGAGAGTAGCCGTCGCAGTTGCATTATCATCGAGTGCAGGAGTCTCTTGTCTGGGCCGATGGGGCATCATGATGTCGGGACTTGGTCGGGACTAGGCATCCAGACGTCAGAGGCAAGCGCCGCTTTCGGGCAAGGTCAGCATTATCATATTGCAACGAGAGGAGTTGCAGAGTGGATTCTTTGCAGGAGGCCGCGTGCTTGCTGCGTGCCAAAAATCGATATGGTGGACGGAAGCAGAGTGACTGATTGATGTGACATTTGTGACCACGCCTCTTGACTCATTCCTCCACGTCCAGCGATGCTTGGCTTCCCCGCTGAGATACTAGACTCGGTAATCGACCAGGCGCATGAGAAACCGTCGACTCTCGCCGCTTGCTCTCTCGTGTGCCGCCAATGGGTTCCCCGGACCCGATACTACACCTTCTCGTCCATCCACCTCGTTGACAGTAACAACGCGAATAACATCACGAAATTCATTACTCTCCTTGAATCGCCGCATGCCACTTTCATATCTAGCGTCCGGGAGGTCACCCTCTTCCTACAAAGCTCCGGACCCGCAGACGGTATCCTCACGCTTCTCATCCGTCACGGAGTCGCGCCGACGTTCCTGCATCTTCATTGCCAAATGTACTACCTCCCCCGTAGTGGCCCACTCCCCTCTCTGACGCACCTGCGACTCGATTTGGGTACAGGCCACAGCAGTGGGCACGTGCAGGCCGCCGACTTCAGGGCGCTGACCGATTTCATCCACGGCTTGACCGGATTGACTTCACTCGCTCTTGACATGCCCAGCTTGTCGGAATCCATCACACGAGCGAGTGCACCTCCGCCCAGTTTGCGTGAGCTGGAGATCAGCAGACCTGCCGTTTTGGCCAACATCCTGTCGTTTTCGATGCCGGGCGCGATGATTCTACCGCACCTCATTCTTCGCTTCATCGATGCACCTCGATGGGAGAAGGTTGTCCCTTATCTCAACGCTGCGTGCGCACGCAATGTACTGGAGTCGCTCACATTGATATATTGCAATCGTGAGTGTCCTTGAGCCAACCATTCGCTATATTTATTTACCACGCACGACAGCACTCCCCATTCTAAAGTCCTACCCCACACTCCGTCACCTCACCATCGGACTCCCATTTCACATCATGGCATCCCACGTGCTCGCTGCGCTCGCAGACGCAGACGCAGACGGCTCTCCCGAGCTTGAAACCCTAACACTCAACGGTACCCGTGATCGGCATCCCATCCATCTCATCGGCCCCGGATGGTTGGAAGTCGACTCCATCCTCTCCACTCCCTCTCGGTTCCCTCGCCTGCGCTCCATCATCCTGTGCGGCGGGGGCAGAGATCGAGGGAGCATTGATTCGTCAATCCAGGCGTTGTACGCACAACTTCCTTCTTGCGCTGCACGCGGTTTTGTTGTCCTTCAGTATACTTCGACGCAGTTTCCACGGCCGGGATGGGTTTGATTGCTTTTCGCTCTTGGTTTGTATGGGATCTAGGAATTTCCTGCACCGGACGCTCGGGTTGCGCCAAAAAGGAATACAAATACACGCGTATCAGGCGAGTCGCTGAGTAAACTACAGATGCAAAAGTAAAACAGTGATAAACCACGGATACATGACAATGATAGAGAACAAAACCTCAGGTTGACAGCTCCCGTAGCAGCCCATCCTCTGTGGCATCCTCCAACCGCTGCTGTTCCTGTTGTAACGATTCATCCTCTAACTTCTGCCGCTCAGCCTCACGCTGCTTCTCCTCATGTAACAGCCGCACGCCCTCAAGGAACTCTTGAACGGCTGGGCAAATAAAAAAAGTGAAAGGTCAACAAAAGAAGTCTGAACAAAGTCTGTTTCAATTCAGCAGGATCTATGTATTCCTCACTGGCTTCCTTACTGGCTGATCCGCTGCAGCAGCGTCATTGGCACCACATAACGAACTTTGAATTCTATATACTTAATGGCACCCCCAAATTGCATTCAAACGTCCAAGATTCAACTTGACCTCTCAAACGCGTGTCCCTCCGTTCGACGGATAGTATCACTTCGTTGGTTCATCCCTGAGTCGGGGATACTGAGCTCGGCCATCTTTTGTGAAGGCGTAAGATCATGCCGCCCCCCAATCGTCACGGCACGCGCATTCAGCAGGGCCTGTACATTGATCTGAATCATCGCCTTGGAGAGGACGGCGCAACTCACGAGAAGACTGTTGGAGTACAGTTTCACAGAAACATAACTCCCCGTCTGGAAGTATCCATGGCTGGACAATGCAACCACAAGGAATATCTGGACAACCGCCGTCAAGGCTGTGATGGTCCCCGTATGGATGGTGAAGAGAACAATTCGAGACACTGTGTTCCTCATGGCGGTGGACATGATGACACCTTTCTTGAGCTAAGTGAACTTTCGTCAGGCTGGTGTAATCTCCGGGAGCCAACACCCGCATGATAACCCATGGCCACTGCTAACAGGATGTCACATGCTGCACATGCCGACAGTGAGATCTGCGGGGCCAGCGGTCAGTTCAGTTAACTCATAGGGAAGACATACACTGACAACAAGCACAGTAGCCTTTAGACCAACGGAACCCGCGGCACTGCCAAAATATTGCAGAATGGCTGCAACAGTCGCCGTACCAAACTCGATGCAGGATAACTAGTATCCAGGGTCGGTTGCCAGGATTTTGCCAGGAACGCAAGGCAGGACACACACCACAAGCACGATGGCGCCAAGGATCTTGGAGTCAGAGACCGAATACAAGCGATGTGTGTAGAAGAGCTGCACAATCGTCGGAATGAGCGGTGTCATGATCCACTGGGCGATCCAGGTCGCCGTGTGGCGATTCAACATCGGGGAGTTTCCGTAACCGGGGCCAAATGTAGTGTACCTTCACCATCAGGTCCAACGAGTTCTCGGACTGAATAGCATGGCGTACGTACCCAGAGAAGGTTAGGATACTAGTTTCCCCCAGCTCGAGCAGGTAAACGAAGCATACTATCAGCTTGACGCTGTTGTTGTCGCGAGGAAACATGCAGTAGTATCGGTCTGTCAAATTCAGCTTCTTTTCCCCCATGAGCTCATGTCTATGCTCACAAACTTGCACCGTCAACGCTCCGTGCAGTGCGTAATTGAAAAACATGCCGAATAGCTGTACGAATATCATTCACACGAAAAATGTAGAATAACGGACTTACTGCGGGGGTGGTCCTATCTCCCAAGCTACAGATGGAGAGAGACAGGTTGGGGGCGTGACATACCAATCTACGACGGGAGGTGCACTGGCCATCGGAATTTCAGAGAGGGAATCGAGGGACAATGGAGTCCGCGAGGAGCGCTCTTTATATGGTTAGAGACCCGAGGCCCTGTGTGGCGTGTGGGGTTTTAATTGGTTGGCCTCCCCTGAATTCCATTCATCCAGTAACGGGGGCCCTGGAGTATTTTAAGCAGACGCACTTTGGATGAATTAGGACTAAGGACGGGATAAAATGTGCCGTGATGCCGGGTAGCAAGTCGGTAGAGCGACAGATGGCGAGAGATCGGGATGCGGGGAGCACCCTTGGGCCTTGAGGCGTCGGACGGCCGGAGCATGCGAGCAAGGTCGTCGGTCGACAGGATGCACAAAGCGGGCGCTTCTCAGGGCTCGGGAGCAAGTCGAGTCGGACCGTGGACGCTACGCGTCATCTCGCGTCATCCATCTGACCCGATAATGCCGATCAATCTGTTGGCGTCTGATGGTAGCCTTATGTCATGCGCTTCCGGATCACTGTAGCATTACGACCACATGTTCAGGTGACGGGTGACGGACGCCCGTGAACTGAACTTATTTGACCTTGGTGACGGTGACGGCTGAGATTTTGGTCGAAAAGCTGGACTCCGGCCGCAATGCCGTCTGATGCGAGTGATGGCCGATGCGCCGAACTTCCCGATATAGTATTTTGATCCGAGTGCCGAGTGATATTTGATCCGTGAACTTGCTATTCAGTGAACATGTCGAGTGACGGGTGACACCCCGTGAACATATGGTCGTAATGCTACAGCACATGCCTGACGCATCTCTTCAACATCTCTTGCTCCAAACGGCCATCCTTCGCATTGACTGTAGTGGCACGGCCTGGCATTTTCATTGGTCCTCCTCGATTCTCGTCGACTTCCGTTCATTAATGGATTTGCAACGCAATGCAAGCGGCACATCGTCGCTTCACCGGCCGACTTATATTCGCGGAGATTACGGAGCCATAGTCTGTCGAGAGAAACAAGAGAGAGACTACGGCCGACTCAGACTTACTTGTCTGTCGCCCACATTGACCTGCGTTCAGCGGACCCGTTAGTTCTCAGTCATTATATCACGCTGGCAAGGAGCAACCTCCGCCGACAGACTACTTATCCCGCACATTCTGACAGCCGCATCGATATCATCATGACCAACTCATTCCTCCCGCGGACAACCCGCGGAGCGGAACGGCTTCTCTTCAAGTTCTATTCTTCCCGCGCCCTGGACATCGGCGTGGATTGTCGTGTGCTCGCTTGCGACGCTGTCTACAGCAGGAAAAAGCGCATGGGCGTTCTCAATCTCGGAGCTGTTGGATTTTTGACCCTGTCTGGGACCATTAGCCAGTGTCAACGGCTTCGATATCTAAATTCAATCAACATCCAAGAACGTGGATGCATGTCCACATGCGTATCCTGGATCTCACCATCAAGCGTCGCTTTGCTCACGAGAGTTTTCTGTGGCAGCGGACCGGCTGCCCTTCTCATCCATGCACGCGGCTTCTCTGATTCGCTCGGCTTGCGTTTTCATCGTCTCCGATTCCACGTTCGAATTCACCGACGTCTCCCTATCTCCAAACGGTCGCATACCCGCGCTTCCCACTACCCGGGTCTGCAAGGAAGGTATCAAAGCTCCAAGATCTATTTATACAGCCAATAGTGGGACATTCTCAATCAATCTCCGCACATGTACAGATGACCCTACGCATCATGGGGCCTACCTGGGTCCATGTGTACGCGTATAAAGTCTCCTGACGCAACTCCTCACTACCAGCGAGGCAAGCACTGAAGATGAAATTCCTCCTCCTTCTCGCCGCCCTAATCCAATCGACATGGGCTGCCAATAGCTTTGCTGGATCTAACGTTCGTATCTTCTCTGCTCTGTATTCTGAGCGCACTGACTCGGTGTAGAATTACTACGCCTGGGCTCTCCCAGACGCGGACCGTGCCGCACTTCTGGACGGGATGCAAGCTGCTGGGATGAAGGTAAGTCTTGCGTTCCAGTCGGCGCTCGAGAGCGTGGGACTCAAGTTGAGTATCGCAGGTCCTGCGTACCTGGGTCACCGGCCTTGGAGCGGGGCAGAAGGGAAGTGATAGCGTCGCCGGTTCGTCCCATCTCATCTCGGCTTCATTAGACCGTCTGAGGGCAAATTGCACTCGCTAGTTCCGGATCTGGAGGCGAACGGTATAGGAAACTACGACGATACTGTGTTGAATCGGATCGATCAGCTCATGGTGGGTATGGGTTTGCGGCAGATATTGGATTGGTGGGCTGATTATACTTGTAGGTCGATGCACATGCACGGGGTATGTCCTCTTAGTTTCATTTTCTTCTAACGTAACGGGATTGGTGGGCTAGGAATCAAGCTTCTCATCGGAATGCACGACGGTACGTACTCCACCCGCCTTTTTCCAACTTCAGTGACGAACTCCCGCGCCCAGTCAACGCCTTGGAAGGCGGCGACATCTACGGCTCTACCTACGGCACTGAGGGGTTCTACACCAACTCTGCCGCCATCAACAACTTCAACCAGCGCATCACGCACATCCTCAACGGTCATAAGAACGCGCTACTCGGGAATCAGCCGTGGAGTGATTTGTCGGCCTATATTTTTGGATTGGAGCCGCAGAATGAGTGAGCTTCATGGTGTTTCTTTCAATGTGCAGACTGACCGAGAATGTCTAGACCCATGATCTTCGACCAGTCGTTCTATACCGTTCGTGTCCTTCATTTCAGCTATATTGGACTAAATCAATTCATCCCACGGTAGAGCCATCTCTCGTGGATCTGCAACGCTGCTCTCCAGGTACGCTTCCTCTTGACACCCACGATTTGTATTCAACTCCGTAGATTCGAAACAACGTCGGGGACAAGGTGCGTCGACTGCGATCGTGGGGTTTGAATCCAATCGAGCCTTTCAATCCTCCAGAATCAACTCATCTTCACCGGCGGCGGCTCAGCCGCAGCAAGCGTCCAATCTGCGTTCTTCAGCAGTTCCTGTGCTATTGACGTCGTTGCCATTCATGATTACACCGAGTACGCTGACACAATAAATACTATGAACGAGTTTTGACAGTTTTCTCCAGCGGGTACGACAGCTACATGCCTTCTGCGATCAGCCAAGCCAAAGCTGCGGGCAAGAAACTGCTCGTCGAGGAATGGGGCTCGCTCGTCGGGAGCGGGCGCACTGCGAACTTGGACTCCAACGTGCAAAAGATCAATAACTATCAAGTCCCGTGGCTTTACTGGCAGCTTATAACGAATGCGGATCCCCACCAGGGCGAGGATTACGAGGTGCGTGTACTGATACATCGATCCTATTCCCCTCTGACGCGGCGGCAGATTGATGTCGGTGGCACGGATTGGAGTACGATCGAGGGGTTAGCGCAGTCTACTGGGCAGCTCACGAGCGCGCCGTTTGATTTCAGTGCTTCGCTTGCTTTGTGATGTCTGTTTCTTCTATGTGGAATGCATGCATGCTGCCGTGTATGACCTCGAAACTTGAAAGCAGTAAACTTCCAACTGGGTTCGATTCCCGGATCGGTCATTATCCTGGGGCGCTACGACTTTCTTTTCTTCCTCTTTTTTCTTACTACGCATGCATCGAGTCCAATCAATTCAATTCAATTCACACTCGTCACAAGGGATGGCAAAGGAGTAGCCAAGTACTCTGTTTGTCTGGCTTTCTAGACCTCCTGCTGGATCATCTTTGCCAACTCTCCGCTCTCAAACGCCGCATGTGTCTTGTCGTTCCCGCCGATCTGGGTCTGGTCTACAAGTCACAGCATCCCTTCAGCATTGCCTCGGCAGATTGAAGTATTCGACAACTCACTAACGAAGACATTCGGCACTGTCCGCTGCCCCGTCTTCTGCAAGAGGTAATCCTGAATCGCAGCGCAGTCCTCGCGCTCGTCGATGTCGAGGATCGCCGGCGTCTCGTCGGGGAGCTCGGCAGCGAAGAGGTCTTTGGTCCGTTTCGAGTAGGGGCAGTGCGATTTGGCAAAGATGGCTATTTTGTGGGAGCTGATCGTTTGCTGGTGCGAGTTATTTAGTATCAAGGGGGTGGGGTGGGTGAGAATGGAGGTACCTCGACGAATTCTTCGACGGCAGTGGAAGTGGAGATAGTCACTTCAGACATTGTTGTTAATGTATGTGGGCGGATGGAAGTCTAGTGAATGAAAAGAAAGTCTCCGAGCTTGGAGGTTTATATACGGGACATAGCTCGAGCTGTGAGTAAGCGAGGTGCAGGGTGCATGACGAGGTGACGAAGCAGACGCGTGATTCTGGGTTTGGCTCACTAATGACTCAATGAGCGAGGGGATCATCGATACCGGTGCAACCTTCTCTAGGCAACCCAGCCACAAATAGTCTTCGCCCTCCGGAGTCCATTCACTTCGCTTCGTATTTTTGATGTTTGGAAACGCCCGCCGTGATCTCTTGGTAACCTATCTTTTATGTTGTATGGTTGAGCGGGAGACACCTTGGAATTCCCGTGCTCGAGACATGCATCACAGCTGCCGAGGGATACCGTCATCATCATCAGATTGATGTGTTCCAAATCTTTGGGTGCGGATCTTTCACGGACCTGATCTGTCTGCTGGCATCATCTGATCTTGATCCCATCAGGAGCTTACACAGCACTCTGTACGCACCGTTAAGACTCCGAGGTCCATAATTGCATATTGTCTTCGTCATATTCAAATTTCATACACATCGCAACGGAAGTGCCGTCCAATACACATGCAATCAAGGGCACGGAACGGGCTCACAGCTGTTAATATCTCAGCATCCCGCCTCCGAGTATTCAACGGCACGTACAATCGCGGAACCACTCGGCGGCCATTCGTCGACGGCGGCGGGCAGCAGGTGCTGCGGAGGTCCAGCTCCCTACGAGGATTTCAGCCAAGAATTTCGACCGGGAATCGGAGGCGACGTACCGCGGGATCGCCAACGCTTGCTGGCCGAGGAAGAGAAGCGACAGAGTCGAAATGGTGAGGAGTTTGTACAACATCGGAACTCGAGGGTCTTCTTATTGTGTAGCGTCCTTCCACCTCTTATACCAATCAAGGCTATGCATGGGGTTAGTGCCACTGGTCTCCATTACCCGTGAAACGAACCTAAATATGCCGCACTTCCGCCTGCGCAGTACGTAGGTACAACTGGGCCTGGGTAAAGTTGATTCCCGTCTTGTCAGAATCCTGAACCAACAGCCGCTAATGAATTGGTGGCTGCCCTGCACGGACAATTCAGAACGGACTACTCTTGATGAACCTTCGGAATTCGAGTTCCGAACTCTAGACCAGATTTGAACGAGTTCATTCACGAATTCAGTCAGCGTCCGAGATTCCGAAATGCCAGATTCAATACAAAGCAGTGTCTCATTGTACGACGAGGCGGGAGTATTCCGTCGGGCGGCAAAGTCAATGCTGATGCCGTTGTTCAGTTGAATTGGACGGATGCTATCACCACTCATCTCCACCCGCGGCTCCAGAGAGAACGGAATAAAAGGGGGCAGAAAAAACAACTGTGGAAATCCCAACACCCACCCACCCTGCCACTGTCCAAAATGCAATTCAACCTCCGTGTTCTCGCCGTTCTCGCGGTTGCCATACTTGCCCAAGCCGCGACCCTCGAGCGCGCCGTCCACTGTGACTGCTGCCCTTGCGAGTACGTACCATTCCACGACAAAACTGTTGCGACTAACTGAGTCTTCGAAGGTGTAACCCTGGTTGCGAGTAGATAAACCGTGACGCTCGAATGCATTCATCATTGTGTCTGCGCCTGAATAAATTTCTTCCACCGGACTGAATTCAACTCTCTCCACTGCACTCGGGCGTTCCTGAGGTCCTGCCTTTGGGAGCAACTAGATAGCGCTAGGAGTGACAGGCAATCCAATTACAGAGACAGGCCCGATGCCGCACCCGTTGGGGTTACACCTGCACAGAGCAGCATGAGCTTTAGTCAAGAGGAATATAGATCCGGACGTACGCGCATCCACAGCAGTCGCACACTACTATCTGGCGCTCCAAGACGGCGCCTTGGACGCAGAGAACTGTAACAGTCAGCGCGACGAGTACACGGATGTTGAAGAGTTGCATTTAAACGGCGGATGGGAGCGGATGGTGGGTGCATCCCGCTTTTATGTTCTGGTCGTGGAATGGTCCCAAGAAGTTGGATGGTACGCATCGAGCGAAGTCCCTGCACTGTGAAAACATCGGCCCATGAATTTCATGTTGCCATGCCATGAACAAGAAAAATCAGGGCCGATGGACTGAAATGAATAGATCATGCGGCTCGGGTCATTCAGGCATTATTCGGTGAGTTTTACTCACTCTGCACCAAGTACCAAATCATGCACTCGGCGGTGAATTTCAGGGACTCCAGTATTGGAACAGTCGAGCCAAAATCATGGGACAAGTGCATGAAAACCAAAGTAAAAGATACCATTGAGCATTGATCGAGCTACTAGCTAGAGTGTTGTTCATTCAGCCCATTGCACTTCTGCACATACCTAACGAGCACACCGTTCCAGAGTGGCATATCCCAGGCAGCCGGGCTTGCGAAAGGCGAACATTCCTGTGTGTGGAGCGGGTGTGGAGCGGGTGCTGCGGATGAGGTCAGTGGTGTCACGCCTGTCACAGCACTCCACTCCTTCGTCCCAACCCTCACCTCCCTCCTGCCCCCGCTTCGTTAACACCCTCCCCTTCCACCTCTCTGCGTCAAGAGCCCCCATCGACTATACTCCATGGTAATATAGACCTCACGGCCAGTTCCAAACCCTCACGACGCTTGTAGGACCTCCGACCGTCACCGACCAGGTACTACAGGCATGAAGCCCAAGCCGGCACTCACAACTGGTCGTAGGACTCAATCGTCGAATAGACTGGTTATGTAAGCCAGGGGGCATCGGGTGCGTCTCTGACTCCGTTTGATTCGCTCTCTGACCTGGTACGAGCATGGCCCGCAAGATATGCCCAAGTCCGCGGCGTGGTGATCAGCAAATTGTGCTCCGTCTCTTCAATCTAGTGCGTGCCTCACCCATTACTTTTCTCCTTGATGCACCCGGACTCCCTCGAGAGCCTCCCGCTCCGCTAGTCGCAACTCGAGCAGTCTTGATGTATGTTCTGTGGATCTCCATGGCCCGGAGACACTCTAATTAGGATGAATTCTAGCCGAGAATGTTACCGACACCGGCTATGCGGTTGTGGTCTTTGGTGGAGGCGGGGGCGACACTGGGCGGGGTGCTGGTAGCACATTGTTGTATTACCTAGATTTACTTTGAAATTCATCTTCTTTCCATCCGAAATTCAGTGCCCCGCAAATGATATTCATTGTCGTACAGCATGACTCCAATTGGGCTCACATTCTTCCCGGTCATTTTCATGTCAGGAGAACATGAAAAAGGCATATGAAAACGTCAAAAACGCACATGAATTGAGTTTGCATACTTCACTGGAAGGCAGGTGATTTTAAGGCGCGTCTCTTTGATATTCATGCGATCCAGACATGAATTGGGGGATACCGAGGGACATGATTTTCATGTGCCCCGGGTCTCACAGTGCTGGATGGTTGCCAGTCCCGTCACTGGCGTCAATTCATCCCGCAATAACTCTCACCCCAAGGGTCGCTTCTCAAATTGGCAGCCATGAGGCGGAATTTGGTTGTTCAATTGCTTAGACAGCCCTGACAGAACTAGTTCAATTACTACATCCCTGTGAATTCGACGTGAGTTCGCGGACGGTAGCCGACGAGACTGCGAATACCCTCTCTCCAATCTACCGGACGGTGATTGGTCCACCGCAGCCTGTGGGGTTGCACCTGCAACATATGAGCTCAAGTTGGCCGAAGGACCTATCGAAGGGCGTACGAGCATCCGCAGCACTCGCACACGAACTGGCGCTCCAACACAGCCCCCTGAACGCACAGAGCTGTAACGGCGAGGGCAGTTGCATTGATTGACTCGAGACGCGAGGGATGAGATATGGTGTAATGGTGTAGGTCTCCCGCTTTTATGGGCTTTGCTGCGAGGTGATCGGTATCCCAGAAGGGGTTGATACCAATTCACTCGTGGTGGCCAAGCCATTGAGTGAATGCTTTGCACGTCTAGCCTCCCTGGAAAGGCCTGTAGGAAAGGTACCCGTACAATTGCCAAGAGTCCAACCACCCGTTTCCCCGAGGGTAGCAGCCCAAGAACGACTGGGCGACGGCGAGCATGACCGGCATCCCGTCGACATTCCGACAGATATATTGGCGCTGCGTTTCATTCCAACGGGATTCCGTGAACGTTATTCAAAATCGGCATTTTGTCTTGCCGACCGTCAGCTTTGCAGAGGAAACAAGCCAAAGATAAAGCCAGCAGGTAGACAGAGAAAGTTGATAATCGAGTCGACGAGCGGAATCGTGCTAGGTTAGTAGGCCTTGACACGAATTCAAAGCGAGTCTATGTACTTCCTGGGCAGGATCACAGCTACATCCCAATCAGTGTCATCGCACCCAGAAGACAAAGACACTCACGCCACAGTGGCATAATGAACCCCTTCTGTGTCCCTCTCTCGCCCGCACGCTTGTCCAACGCTTCCACGTCCACATCGGTGAGCTTCGCGCGAGAAGCCAGCGCCCGGTCACGTTGGACATGATGCGCGAGGGGGTGGCTGATTTCGGGCGGGTGGGGAGCGATTTCTTAGATATGCTTCAGTTGAACGAAAGAGGGAGGGACGAGAGATGGAGAGGACGCACTAAGATACGCGATGAGCACCTCCGTACAAGCCCATGCTCTGCGCAATCTCGACTAAGACCTGAGACGCATGGAGACGTACGATCGAGGCCGTCAGTGCCGAGCTGAGCCAGGGTATCGTCGAGCGCTGCTTCGACTTTCTGGTGCCACGTTCCCAATTGCAAGAGCTTGCTGGTGGATCTTCCGAGAGTCGAGCAGCCCGAATAGAGCGGAATCTTGTCAACACGCACGTACCCCCACGTACAGTCGAGATGCGTAGAAATCGTCTAGGTGAGCTGGGTCTCCACAGCCCTTCCACCGGTGTCAGGGCCAGACTTCCACGTTCCTGTGCGGTGTTATCAGAGCCACGAGATCGCCGCCAAATGTACTGACCGAGCTAAGACCGAGCCCGATGAGCGGAATATCGACCCTCTCGAGTCATCACCGCCGACGAGGAATTATCTGCCGTTTTCGAGACTTGCTGTGACAGATATGGTAGAGCGGAAGAAAGGCGGGGATCGGATCAATTTTGTGATGACTCCGGGCCGTTGATCCGAAGTGTTCCGGTTGACGCCGTGGGACACTGCCTCGACACTGCCTGCACTGCCTTCAGCACCAGCTTTGTCTTCCGCCCCCACTCTTCAAGCGTTGTATTTCCCTTTCTCATCACGCCGGTTTTCGGCGCTCGACAATCGACGCTCGATCGCCATGTTCAACAACAGCGCCGGCTTCCAGTTCAATGGTGGGAGCTTCTATAGTGTCGCCGGGGATGTTAACCTGCGAGTCGACGCTCCGCCTGTGGCTAGCAGCGCATTGGAGGCTCGTAGCATCGGAGACCGCGAGTCTTTGAACCAAGGATTCAATGGAAATACGCAGCAGAGGGATGGTCAGCGCAGATTTCTGCCCCGCGGTAAGACATCCGACTGGTACTCCACGCCGACTTTTCAGGCCGCCCCAGATACTTCCGCCCGAGCTCGCCTCCAGGAGATGGTACATATTTCGACACCAAATGTCAATCATATCTATCAGGCTACAGGTATGCTACTCTACTACAAGAGGGTCGACCAAATCTGACATGTTTTCCAGGTCTCGATACCCTGCATCCCCATGTTGCTTTGGAGGCCATATACGACTCGGCCGAAAGCTTCCCTCAACCCCGATGCCATCCGGAGACACGGATAGATCTATTGAACGACCTGTTGCATCGATTGGACGATCCGGACACTCGCGTGGTCTGGCTTCATGGACCTGCTGGTGCCGGCAAATCCGCGGTTATGCAGACGCTCTCCCAGCGTCTCGAGGATGCCGGACGCCTCGGGGGAAGCTACTTCTTCAAACGGGGTCATTCGACTCGCAGCAATGGCCGCGTTCTGTTCGCCACTCTCGCATACCAACTTGCCATCTTTGAAACATCTTTGAAATCTCCCATTTCAAGTATGGTGGAGGCAAACCCGACACTTGTCTCTGCCTCCATTGCTTCCCAGCTGCAGGACCTCATCACTGAACCCTGCCGTTTGGCGCCTGGTTGCGGACGCCGGATTCTTCTTATCGACGGACTCGATGAGTGCGATGGGCTCCGGGTTCAGCAGGAAATCCTACGCTCTATCGGCGACATTTTCTGTCCCCATCATGCCCTGCCGATCAAAATCATTATCGCCAGCCGGCCGGAGCCGGAAATCCGCGAGATTTTCGATAACCCAGCCTTCAGCGATCTGGACATTATCAACATCGAGCAGTCGCTCGCCGATGTGTACACTTTCTTGCGCCGTGAATTCGCGCGCATCCACGAGGAACACCATTCGACCATGTCAAGCATTCCGTTACCGTGGCCGTCCGACGATGTCCTGTCATATTTGGTCCATAAATCGTCCGGATATTTCATTTATGCGGACACGGTCATCAAGTTCGTGGACGACAAGTACTTCAGGCCCACGGAGCAACTGGAAATCATCCGGAACGTCACCTCAAATAAGGATATCTCCCCCTTCGAATCTCTTGACCAGTTGTACATACAAATTCTCTCTCAGGTTCCAATCCGGTATCGCTCACGCCTCCTCGCCATTCTATCTCTTCTCTTTATTTCCGACTGGCGAGAGTATTTGACAGTTTCTCATATCGCACAACTCTTGGATCTCGAAGCCGGTGACATCAGACTAACAATGCGTGGCTTGCACTCGGTTTTCGACATCGACATCAACAACGATTCCAATAGCATTACCCCGCGCCATGCCTCATTCAGGGATTTTCTTCACAGTCAAGAACGATCCGTGGATTTCTACATCGGCGGCCCCTCACATCGTGTCGATGCAGCCCGAGCCATGCTCCGGGTATTATGCTGCAAGGACTTACCCGACGAAACGCCTCTGCGCGCTCCCAATAATCACCGCTGCCCGTCATGGCACCCATCCACCAGTCGGCTAGGTACCTGGAACACGCCATCCGGACGTCCCGCACGTCCCGCCGGAGTTCATCCAACTCCGCTGCCAGTGCGCTGTCCCCAGCGAACTCCGACTGGAAAGGCTCCCCATCGTTCAGGAGCACTAGCACCCGCAGAGACTTGCACGTCTCGAGCAGTCGCCCGGCGAAAGGAATAAACCCGCCGTCGTTGAACGCCAGATGTGTCAGATTCGGAATCATCGCCAACCCAGCATGGATAGCTGGGTCAGTCGTGCCCGTATGCGAGAATATCTCGAGGTACGTGAGGCGCGCAAAGACCGGGTGCTTAAAGTCGATATTCCTGGTGGGGAAGAGGTGGTCGAGAGAGCAATAAAGGCGCTTGAGAGGCATCTTGCCCAGGGTCGACAGAAATAGTGATCTTGGGCCGGGACCTATGGGGAGTGGCGAGGCGATATAGAGATCTTGGACGTGGGACGCGGCGGAGAGGATGTACTGCGTTGTCTCTGAGGGTGAGCACCTAATGCAGAGACCACGGAGGCCGGCGCGCAGGATGTGCGCTGGGGTGGACATGTATTGTTTGGGATTGGAGTAGGGGTAGGCTTGGGAGTCGGGTCCACTGCATGCGACGTTGGAACCCAGTACGATGACGCGGAAGAGCAGAGGGTAGATCCTGTATGGAATTGAGACACATCGAGGAGCAATGGGGAGAACGTACCATATGTTCACCCGATATGCGACCAGGATGATGTTGGGGATGGTTCGAGGGTAGCTGTGGGCGGCTAGCTCGAAGATTTTGTGCTCCAGTTCCCGGGGAAACGCTGGTGTGGTCATGAGAGTCCGGGTTCAAGAGTGATTTCCTGACGTCACGGATATTTTGGGTTGTCATCGTTGATCAAATCAGCTCGGCAACCGATGCCGAGACCGCCAAAGATATTAAATATCCCCCGTCGAGACGCCACTTATCGAAGACACCGAGACTGGCGATCGACTTTGGTCGATAGATCTGCTGCTACTCGTGAGGCGATTAACGTCGGTTTTCTCGGACTCGATGGGCTTGGAACATTATTTGATTTCAACCATGCTGAGACCTGGGTAGCGAGCATAGAGTACATCTGAGTAAAAACACACATCTCACGTTATGCAGATCAGGCGACTCGAACGCCTGAGCTACCAGCGGTCTACACCACCCGCTTCACACACACCCTCGTACCCTTCTTGCCATCCTTGTCCAGAGGCAGGAGCGTGGTAGCGAGCCTCATGCGGAATGCCCTGCCCTCCGTCTCTGGTACGGAAAACTCGAAATCTCCGATCAACTTGAATAGCACTGTCTGCATTTCCAGGATCCTGGAAAGAAGGAATGTTGGGGGAATGGAGAATTCAGGGATGAGAGATGAAAGGGGGACGCACGCAAATCGCCAACTATCCCAGATGAGTGATTATGCTTGGAGAGGGCAGTTTGAATGGACTCACCCAAGACACGTATGTGGGCCGGCGAAGAAACTGAGTCTGTGAGGCGATGCAATCAGGTCCCTCGAAGAATTGATGATGGAAAACGAACGTACAGGTTCGCATAAGGCCCGAGAGCATCGCCCTGCCTCACCCTCCCATCCAACCACCGATCCGGATCAAATTCCTCACCGTTCGCGCCCCAGCGAGGATCAAACCTGCCGCGGCTAGTGAGTAGCCGCACACAGCCTTGAGACAAACGAACCTCTGATACGCAGCAATAGCCACCATGACCACCTGCCCTCGACTGACTGGAATCCCTTGCATCTTCTCGCTAGACACCGTGCGCCCACCCTCCGTTGAGAGCGGGATGACACAGTCCCGTACAGCGACGCGTTCGGGGAGGGGTGAAGCGGGGTACATCCGCATGGTTTCCTGGCAAAAATAAATTGAAAACTGGGTTATGATCCAAGGTCGACGTGAAAGCCACCTTGATGAACGCGTTCAGCAACGGGAGGCTCTCATAAGCCACTGTAGATCTGGCCGTGGCGGCTTGAATCTCGGCTCGGAGCCGACTTTGTAGAGCGGGACGTCGTGCGAGCTCGAGGAAGCCAAAGGCGAGTGTGTTCGCCTGAAATTCATTATAATGTCTGTCAGCCGGTGTTGGTAGTAGCTGAACACACCGTGGTGTCTTGCCCAGCGATGAGAAACAAGCTCGTCTGGGCCACCAAGTCTTGCGCGGACAACATCTTCTTGCTTGGACTCGCATCGTCTTTGGAGTTCTTCTCCGGCGTTTGCACTGATACACCAGTCAGTGCCCTGGAGAAGAATGAAGGAAGAACGCACACAACGTGCTATACACATCTCTTTCCTCCCTCTCCTCCACCACCCCAGTCATCGCCATCTTCGTCTTCTCGTGTACAAGGCGCCACCCCTCGCTCCTTGAAACGAACTTGAACGCGCGCAAGGCGCGGAATGCTGCTGTGGGCAGATGGATAGCCAGACGCAGGAGTGGTTTAGGGAGACGAATCGCAAATGCGTCGAAGAGGAGTTGAGTTTTGGTCCCGGTGGAGACTATTTCACTTTCAATGCGGTGAGTGAGTGGCGGAAAATGAGGACTAAATCGCAAGGGACATACAGAAGTCGATTGTTCAGCTGGAGTAACTCGGGCGCCATCAGCGTTACTGGGCAGCCAAAGGCAGCTGAATTCAATGAGATGCTAGCAGCGGTGGAGAACAGATCGCCGACCGTCAGTGATGGCTCTCAGGGCAGCACCAGCAAGAACGGGGGAAAGATTGACGTTAATTTCCTCTCCCTCTGTGTGAGCCAGTAGAGTGCGATCGAGCTGATCTGATATCTGCCCGCCCGGAGTTCATACAAGCGATGAAAGAAGAACTCATTCCAAAGCCACCCACCCATAGGGCAATGCCATCGAAGATAGGTCTGCACCGACGCACTGCGGACGCAGAGAATCCGACGTTGAGCGCCGCACGCAGCCGTGCGTGTTCCTCGCCTGCTCGTTCCAGTATCATATCCAAGTCATTGAGACACACGTACCTTGAAGAAAAACGACTCCCTTGGGCTCGTACAACCAAGTGCGCGTAACCGCCAACAGGGGTCCCTGCTGGAAATCTCCACTGTTCGTGATATATTGCAACGCGGTCGGGTCTGAAATGACCAGGCGGTCTTGCTGCGGATCGCTCAGCACGAAGGGGAGTACAAGAAGCATGGCACAGCTTACCCCAAAACACCCTCTGATGCGATAGACGGCTCCAAACTGTTTCGTCCACGCAAATTCGTGAAAGCCATAAGTGGGAGGGAGAAGGAGCTCGACGAGGTTGCCTTGTGAGTTGGATGGGTCAGTGTCTCCTTGTCTTTGAGGCACGTACCGAATGCCCACGACTTGGATTCCGGCCCGTGGATGGCGGATACAGTACTCGCCCAGAGGTATTTCTGGAGTGCTCGCAGGCAGAGGATGCCCAAGAGAGTAGAGACGATGAAGAGCGAGGTCTGTGTGTCCATGAGTTCGGGAGCGGGAGGGCTGAGGTCCAATAGTTCATATAGGACCCAAGACCGTCACATGAGGCCACAAAGAAAGCAAAATCGTCCCGCAGTGGTGGCACCGGCCAATTTCCGGAAGCGCCCGTGAGAATTAGTTGGGGTGCATGAGAGTCCTGAAAGAGCGGTGCGAAGCACTTGTGGGAACCGGAAGGCCGGTGGCACGTCGCCAGGGATTAAATGTGAAGGCCGCAAGAAGGCAGACAGTGACGTGTCGTGCGCTCCAGGGCCGAGGCCCGAGGGCCATGGGGGGAGAGATGTGAGATAGAATAGTCTCATGGCTAAGATTGTACGTTGAAGATTGGGGAGAAGCCAACGGTCCTGAGAGGAACAAGAGTAAGTACATGGGTGCTGAGGAGAAAGCTTGATGCTCACGTGCACTAATTGATCGCCGTGATCAGAGCCAAATTTCGTTGTGTTCACTGTTAAACATGGAACTGTTGGCGAGATAGAATACTTAGTCCAAGTCAGACTTAGTTGTGAATATTTCCCAAGGGCCCAGGACAAAGACAAAAGACAGAAAAGATACTGCTTCGCGCACGTGGGGAGTCGAACCCATTGTTTATGATTCGACGCTGGTTCTCCTCTGATTTCCACCTAGATCCCTCGTGTTGTACATCTTGAATTATCAGTCACCACTTTGGTTCCATTCAAAAATTCCCCGATATATGCAGCACTACTTCCGTATCTGCTGAAGAGCAGAGAGAAAGAAAATAAGAGCCTGTGGCGCATTCACGCGAACGCCGGGAGTCGGACCCCAATCTCCTTTGAATGCTATTGGAGGCAAAGACTGAGCTGCGAGCCAGTTATGCCGCTCGCGCTCAACACTCGAATTCCCGATGTATTAGGGACGCCGTGATCCCACTTAGTGTGTCAGGCCAAGGCAGCCCGAAAATAAAATACGGCCAAGGTCAGAGACCCACCATCTATGAAGAATATTTTCCTCCTTTTAATCGTCCTCGAACTGTATGCGAGGAGCCCTTGGCATAGCTGAAGGAGGGCATGTTGTGAACACCACCTCCAGTAACGCATAGCTACTTCCCATGAATCTGCTGCTGACAGTACTGAAAGTCATAAGTCAATCAAATTCTCAAATGCGGGCTCGGTGCAAGCTCGCAGGTTGAGTTTGACTTGAGTGCGTGTGCCTCTGAGTTACCTTGCTTGCCAAGGTTTACTCCCCTGCCCGAAATTAATACTTGCGATCAAATCGGAAATCAAAGCTGATGTAACAAATCAATCAACATCCGCTCACCGGAACCCTTCAAGCCGGCCGATGCTAGCCGAGAAGCATCACGGATTCATGCGCCCGAGCAGTCAGCTCAACAGTTAAGTACTTACCTTGCCGGCCGGGTCACGGGTGAGGGCAGTGGACTATTTCTCATCAGCACATATGCCGCCAGCGGCAAAACTCGGCAAGCCTGAATTTGCAAGTTAGCTGCTGCAGTGCAGCACGCCGGCAATGTACATTGTAAGTATTGATCGCATGAGTCAGGCGTACAAAAGGTGGTTCGTGAATCAAACCACCATGGAGGTGACTGTCAGGCACCCGGCATCATCGCGGATCAACGGTCTCCACTAGTGATCACCTCTTGGTCAGAAGCCTGGAGATGCCGTCGGGGAGTCATGAAAGCAAAGCATCCTAAAGATCACGGAATTGTCCATGTAAACGGTCGACAATCTGTGCTTGAGTCTGAACAGTCTTGGAACAGTCCATTGTAAAGCCAAGTAGGTATGGGACCACATGAATTTTGGCTGAGACTTGTCGCAAGTCTGTATTGCCAGTATTGGGAAGGTTTGATTCAAAGAATATCCGCGGCTATTTCTGATGCAAGCAAGGTTTCAGCTGGCCAAGCCAGCGCTTCCGAGTCTTAGAATTAGAATCGGAACCGGGATCAACAACATCATGATCAACTTGTGATAGCTTGTGATCAACGCTAGCCGCCGCTTCTTCACCCAAACGTTCATCTCTCTGAAAGCTCTAGTCTCGTGAAGTCCCATCAAACATGTGATATAGCCGTGTCTTCTACCTACACTCACTGTTGATAGAACGCCTGGCTTTCGCGAGGCTAGAAAGCTCCTGCATCCGTCCACCAGGTTCTTGCCAGGGTCCAGCGCTCTCCGAGTTCCTACACGTTTCGCAAGTCACTCAATTTGCGGCGAATCGGTACCAGTTTGTACTCCCATAATCTATTCAGTCCCCGCAGTCACTCTGTGACGTCCACAATACAAAGTTCTGGCGCCCACGCATGGACTCAAGTCCCATGGTGACTGCCTGAGATCCGTTTAGCAGTCCAGTTAGTCCTGCGCGCTGGCCCGTGACAGTTCCGACTTCGAGACGGCGACTCCGAGATCCACCTGTCTGGCCGTGAGTCAGTGACTAAAACCGCGTTCTGGGATTCTGAGCGAGGAGGGTTGATTCAATGCAGCGTCCCGGGGTACTCTTCATTCCGCTTCAACCCGCGTCCTTCTTCTCCATGTAAGTATCCAAATCCACCCCCCCGTGCAAGCCCGTGCAACGGCCCTCGACAGCCCGACTCGGATGTATCGGCTACGTGCTGTCGATCCTTGTTCATCATCGCTGATTTACCCACAGAGATGCACATGGGTCGATCAGTACCTATGAGTATTCCGTGCGCCGATGCTGATATGTTCCCTTCCCAACCAATAGTAATGCGGAGGACTACTGCACAATCAATGCAATGTCGCTCGTGTAAATAATGTCGCATCCAGGGTTGTACCATTGAAGAACTGAGGCTGAACTCCTCGGGGATCGTCATTGAATTCCTTGACGACAAGTAGCGGGTCCCGGATGCCTAGTTCTCGTCTGTGTCCGTGAGGTCCGTCGGCTCAACCATCCCGACAATCGTTATCCTGACAGTGGCCCTAGGCGGCACAGGTTTCAGGACACTCGAAACGCCCGTATCTGGCCCACGTGTGGCGGAGGTCAACGGAAAACGCTATCACGCGCTTCCGCGCGATCCATCAAACGCCCGCAGATCACCCAGGAATTTGATTTACGACCCGCGTCTCTAAGTGTATATAACGTGGGCGGGCGACGCCCTTGTTTCCTTGTGTTCAGCTCTCCCCGGCCTACGACACACTTACTCTCCTTCCTTTCACACCCTTCACCATTCTTCTTTCCCTTTTCATCATGAAGTGCTTCACTGCCCTTTCTGTCCTGGTTACCCTCGCCTGCTCGGCCTATGCCACGCCCGTCGAGTCTCGCAATGCCACCGTCGAGGCCCGCAACGGCCCCGGAAAGCGTGGTCTTGCCTGGCCTTGGTACAACGGCAGTTTGAACCCCGCCAAAATGAACATCAACCCCGGCACCGTCAACCTCATGTGAGTCGTCGCCGCCCCCGCTTCCATTCTTCTTACTGTCGGTCAGCTATGACTGGGAGACTTATGCCGTGCCGTCTACCAATGGAAATGGCGGTTTGAACTACATTGGCATGCAGCGCTGCACCGACTGCTCCTCGTCGCCTATCGGCTCACTCGCCGCGCGCCAGCAGCAGCTTGGCTTTTCGACCGTCTTTACGCTCAACGAGCCTGACATCAACGGGATCTCTCCTTCGTCCGCTGCGTCCTGGTACATCCAGTGGGTCAACCCTCTCGTGCGTATCCCCCGACCCTCTCAGCCGACGCAACGCTGATTCTGTTTGTTTGTTTGTTGTATGTAGGCCATCAAGAAGGCTCTCCCCGCTGTTACCTCGTCTACGAACGCCGGCCAGGGTCTCGACTGGGTTGCGCAATTCATCAGTGCCTGCGGAGGGCAGTGCTTCTACGACTATATCAACATTGTACGTGCTACCCCCGTTTCTTTGTCCGCGAACCAACTAACCGATCTGCGCCGATAGCATTGGTACGGCAACAGCTTCGGCGATTTCCAGAACTTCGTCAACTCCGCGCACTCCCGCTTCCCCAACAACCAGCTCGTCATCACCGAGTTTGCGCTCCAGGGAGGTGCGAGCCAGGCTGCCCAGATCAGCTTCTTCAAACAAGCGATCTCATTCCTCGACGGCGCCTCCTTCGTCAACATGTACTTCCCCTTCGTCGCTACCTCCCCCGCGCTCTTCCAGGCCAACGACCCCGCCGGAGCCGCGTCCATTGGGACTGGCAGTTGCTTGTACAACAACGATGGGAGCGTTAGCGCTGTTGGCCAGCTTTTCTACCAGTAAGCTCGACGAGGGATTCCACCCTATTATCACCGAACCTTGATTCTCTACTGTGGATGGATTTACATTTGTACCCCCTCTGGTTTCGTACCGTCCTTTAAATATCATTATTCTCATTCTCGCTGCGTCGGAGTGGTGGTCCGGGTGTCGGATTTAATCGGCCGTCCTCTCCTTTGCCCAGATTGCAGTGTTTCAACTCCATGCGGAGGGCGCGGATTACGCATGTGTGCCTGAATTGACGCAGGAATCGGAGAATCCCTTCGACACGACTAACGCACTCAAATCCCATTTATTTACGTCCCATAAAAACCGTGGACACAAGGAATCGAACCTAGGTCTGCTTCCGACCCGGAGCCGAGGGACGTTGTTGAAGCTGTGCTATCCATTGCACCATGTCCGGTTAGTGTTATTTTTTCGTTAGCTCGCCAGCCCCGCTTTATTATCATTAATGTCCGATATTCAACGAATCCCGCACGAAGAACTGGTTGATTGGTTGATTGCGGACCATGAACCTGTTGCCAAGATGAGGACGAAGGAAAAACCAACGAGGACACCGACTTACCGGAATCCCTCACGTTGAGAAAGAACGTGAGGGTTATGCCGTCCATCAAAGCGAGCACGACAAGGAGGAGGCGGCGGGGTGGGTAACCCATGTTTTCGTTCAGCGCAGCGAAAGTGACGGACAGGACGAAGTAGGGTGCCAGGATTTTGTAGATCTATATTGTTATATACACTCGGTGAGTCCACGAATCAGAATGCAAAGCAACGAACCAGAAGTAGAGCCATCGAGAACGAATCGAAGATCGGAATGAGTCGGTAAACTGGTGAAACGTAGAACGACCTGCAACACTTCAACAAGTCCCCTCACAAAGGTGTGAATATTCGACCGACGATATTGACGCTACACTGGAGTCCTGGTATCAGCGCCGTAGTCGCTTGAACGTCTCTGGCTCATACTCACTTTCCTGTCCCAAAAAATCCGATTTGCGTGAAGAACAAGAAGAAGAGGGCGATCCGTAGGTCGTCCGGGCTGACCTTGGGCGTCGTCATCGCGGAGGGAATGAGGTCGCCGCCATCTCCAAGTGCGCGCTCCACCTCGATCCACCCCACCAACGTGAGGCAGTACGCGACGTAAAAGAGCCCCTCGACGCTTATAGCCAGAAAGACGAAACATGGGCCGAAAGCTAGGAAGTACATGAGCAGTTTCGCGCGCACATTCGCGTGGCGATGACACGAGCGGGAGAAAAGGGGGATTAACGTGGCTGTGGCTGCAATAGCATGCACAACATAAAATAGTTCGACGAAGGGAGGAAGAGACTAGTACTCACTCAATATGATCCACCCGGCCCTCTGGTTCTGTATAGGCAGTCCGGTCTTCATTCTAAGGTGATACACAGAGTTCGAGGTGATGGCCATGGCGAAGACGATGAGTGCGATCTGCGATGTGGGTACGTTCCTTGAGGAGTGGTGCTGATTACCTACCTGCAGGACAAAGAGACTGATCATGCGCCTCGGGGCACCGCCGGTCCATACCCCTGCCAGAGTTGCGACACCGATCATACATACTCCACCGGCCAGACTGCAGTCGATTGTTTGAATGAGAACGGAGCCGAGCTTGCGATTCACTCACATTGCACCCAGATTCTCGGTCTTGTCAACTCGGAGAAGAAGGAAGATTGCCGTGACGGCGCAAGATGATGTCCAAAGAAATCTCAGCGGAATCGACAGTCTTCTTCTTGGCGCCCGCGTCGGCCATGGCCAGAGGATCCCAATGAAGATGAGAGCCAGACTCCAAATCCAGCGATGGGTATATGCGATCTGGGAAACTCCTTCAGTAGGGAAAAACCGCATATTCAGAAAGAGGCTAGTCTTACGACCATAATTTGAATGGTTCCTATCACCAGAGCTGCGTAAAAGTAAACCGGAAACCCAACGTAGAAGTAGTACCTCCAGGGCGAACGCTGTACCGCGAAGACGCTCCAGAAGCCCACAAGTACGAGGACCGCGAGTTGAGTGTTTTTAGGTCTCGGTTCTGTCTGGCCTTGGGGGCCCGGCAGGAGGACACTGAATGCGGATAGAAAGGCATATATGGACCAGCCGACATACGCCGCAGTTGCCAGAAACCGTATGAATAGCGCGTCATAGCGTTGCAGGTACTTCAGACCAGCGAGTCCGTCTTGTATCAGCGAGGAGGAGAGTCGTTGTGCGGCTAGCCAGCGCTTTTCAGATATGGCCACTTCTATTGCGTGAAACCCCGTCGAGATCCTGCTGCCGCCTGCCTCCAGTGGTGCGAATGGCTCGTAGAAAACTGAGCTGGCTTTCTTGATCTCTAGAAATCAAAATCGGGTTGCTTGGGAGGGAGGTCTAGAGTAGTATCCACCGTGTCTGATGCGATATTGCTCCAAGATCACCTGGCACATCCATTCATCAGTCCATGTGCCCCCGCTGTACACCGCCCGCACCTTAGCGTTTACCTGCGCCGTCCGCGCAACCGTCTCGTCCCCACCCCGTGGAAAAATATACCTCGCCGGAATCACGCCCACAGAATGGATAGGCCAATTCAAACCAAGGATTGCAGCCATGAGCGGTGCTAAATCCGCCTGCTCAATATCCCGACGCAACAGATGGTCGAGCTCCCATGGCGCTGAATAGTCGTCATGCGAGGAGGGCGAGGAATCTGGGAGCGGTCCACGGATGCCGCGGCCCCATGCGATGAGCGGTGCGCGTGTGTTGTCTGGGTCTGAAGCGACCATGTTGATGCGGGGAGTTGAAAGAAGGAGCAAGAGGGAGGACTCACGACCGTCTCCATGGTTCCCGATCTTAGACATCCCGTGGTCGGCCGTGAAAATATAGCTCGTCTCTTCGTCTCTGAAAAAGTTCTGGGTCAATTGTTCTATGCGACGAACGAGCAAGTCGACAATGTTGAGAATAGGCCCGCTGTGTGCACGGAGAAATATCGGGACTGGGAATATCTGGGATACCGGGCAGTCTGCTTCTACAGCTGCGCCGTAGTCTACCCAGCGCTGCGGCGCAGCCTTGTATTTACTATATATACGGGGGCTTGCGAGCTCAAGCCCCCAGCTCTTGTATTTGATCAGTTGTCAAATCTTACAGACAACTTGGATGTTGTTCATGTATTCCTACTGCAATATAAATCCCAGGCGCACTTTTTCAAATCGCAGACTTACTAGAGAATAGGGCGTGTACGAATGGCCGGTCGTATCCAGGCCGAGAAGGTGCATGAAGAATATGGTACCAGCTGACCGCAGCTGAGACTCCAGAGTCGAATTCGCGGTAGCATCCCGGAAAAGTCTTTCGAGATGATCGACCGCCCACATATCCAAGACTGTCCCGTCTACAGATGCATCAAGTCGATAAGTTTGACTAGCCGGAGAAAGGACTACTTTTAGTGAAATCCTGGTCTTCCTCGCTGTACGACCAGGTCAGGACCTTGCCTGGTGTGGCCGCCTCGGAGAATATGGAGACTATGTCCGGAGAACCAAAGGCAAACGTAGTACTCGATTGATTGAAGACCGAATCAAAATCGACCTAGGAACCGGATTCAGCGCAATCTATATTGAGAACGTTCACAAGGAGAGGCGTACGGAACTCGATTTCCATCCCTTCATGAGAAAGACGTGTCTCGGTATCGGATCGTCGTACATCCCAGCTGCAACGCTTCAGAGCCTTGTCAGCAGTAGGAAGACATCGAACCGATGGCTGCGACATGCCCCGCTCTGCTCTCGGTTGGAACACGGACATGCGATACTCCAAAGGCACCCCTGGTTTTGACGATGGATCGCAGATATGGTGCAACAGTCTCTGGTCCGTCCGGGAATACATTCTTCTGCTGGAAGAGGAGATCCGCTCGGAGCCCATCACCTGAAGCGCGTGAGGCATGCATTATTCCCTGACGGACTAACGGACATACCAACGATGAGAACTAGCCGCTTAGACTCGGCGAAGTCCAATTTGAATCTTTGCATGCCGTGGACAACTGGGTTGGTGAAATAACAGTCAAACACTGGCCATTCGATGAGCGACGGACAGAATCGTAAATGGCTTTCCGCACCGGAAGCCATGAACAATAGGTGAAAGGCGAATCCTATGAGCAGCAGCATCGAAACTTATCGCCGGGAGAAGGCTTGCCGGGAGGAAGAGCGGACGGAAGGTACTTATTGGATGGATCCGGAAGACGTATTTATCGACTATGGTGTGAAGAGACGCTGTAAATGGAACAACGTGCGATAGCCATTTCTTGTGTTGACATATCAGCAAGTATCATGATTCACACGGAGTATAATTATGGGAGCTCATCCGAGCTCACTGCTCCCACAACCGTTATCACTGAGATCTCGAATCTTCGGCAGTGGATCTCGCAAGAGCGGTCCTCGATGGTATTACTCAGTAGACCAGTTCGGATGGGCATGTGGACAGCAGCGTGAGTTGGTCGGTCGAGCCAACTGGGCGAAAGGGACGGTCACTGGTCAGCAGGTCACACAAAAAGATGAGCAGAGGCAGGTATATTGCCAGCGCCGTGAGAAGCAGAGCCCATCCTGTGAGCGTGGTGGATGACGGAGGAAAAGAAAGAAGACGCCGGCACCGGCACTGCATCGCCGCGGGCCATCAATGATGAATCGCCAAATACATGTCCCTGCTTATTCAGCAGCTTCTGCCGATCTTTTTTGATGTTATGGCATCAGACCTCTTGTCTCCGACCTCCATCATGCCTTCTCGAATCTGCCTTCCTGCGCACAACTCGGCCGTTTCAACCACGTCTCTTGATACACTGGCATGACATCAAAGCATTCTCTTGCGGTCCGACGACTTCCCAACGACTGTATCGTTTTTTGCTACATGCCTGCAAGCAGCAATACTCGTCCCTCTACGGTTTGTGAGTCGTTTCATGCACCTCTTTGTCTCTTTTGATTTATCTGGATGTCTTTGCGCCGTAAAGCTGCCCAGAAGCCCGGCCCGCTAGTACCGATCCATATTTCTCACAGATTCGTGCGCCTGAGAGACTGTAGCACGTCGACGCCGATGATTCAATTCATTATCGCTGCCCGTGAGTCTCGGATTTTCCGTTATCCGGCGACCTCTTCGTCCCGAGGTGGACACATCCATTCACTCTGACACATTTATGGCAGACGCAATGCAAACAGAAGGCGAGTCCTTTCGTATAAATCATCTCCTGTGTCCCTGATCCCACACAACGAGATGTCGCTCTCCACCCTCACTCAACTGTCGAACCTCATATCACAATCCGTGGCGACTCTAGAACGCGTCGCAGTGGAAACGAATACTTCACTGCCCGACTTAGACAATCCACTCCTCTCAGATGAGTCAGACGCACTCAGAATCAATGCTGTGGCAATTGAGGCTGCGAGGGTCATTGCAGCGGCGGGTCGCCAGCTCGCAGCTCTGACAATGCGGCCCAAAGACTATGTCTTTGAAGTGGTTTTCGGGGTAAGTACTTAGTTCAATTCGATCTCTTGCTGAATTACGGCTAGGCACATCTCGCGGCCTCGCTCCGTGTTTGTATCGAGTCCAACGCGACCGAAATGTTGAGAGCCGCTGGACCTGAGGTGAGACTCTCCAACTACAGGATGAAACTTTCGCTCGAATTCAGCCACAGGGATTACACGCTAACAAGATCGCCGAGGAGAATAACATGGACGGGGACAAACTTGGTGTGTATGTCCGCTGCGGTATGTTCGATCTAGATCTCCGAAGCACGCATTATGCGCCACCTCGCGACCTATCATATTTATCGTGAGGTGAAACCCAATACCTTCGCAAACAATCGACTCTCTGCCACGCTGGATACACACAAACCCGTCTCTGAGCTCTTTTCCGAGTGGGTCACTTCATTTCTTGCAGGTCTTGTCTGACAACTTTATCCGAAAGCCCGGATAATAAATACACCGGCTTGACCGAAGCATTTCCTGCGGCCGCTGCCTGGACGCGAGTCCTCTTCTTCTCCATATCAACTGAAAGTTCACTCCGGGTAGAATCAATCTCTGGGCTAAATCGGCATGCAACTTATGGGATACGCTCAAAGACCCGAAAGCTGGATTCTCGAATGAAATCATCGACAGTCCCTTTCACCGAACACTCGGTATTGATGTCCCCTTCCACAGATGGTTTGAGGATCCGGCGCAGCATAAGCTACGTGATCTCTTTGGCATAGCAATCAAAGGTAAGGAGCAATTCTGCACTGAGACTCGGACTCTGACTGTCCCAGGGTTTGCGGAGATGAATCCTCCGGGTACGATTCTCGATGGTACGTCCTATCAACTACTCGATATTCATACATCAACGACAAAACCCCCGTCAGCATTTCCCTGGACTTCGCTTCAGGAGGATTCCGTCGTCGTCGATATAGGAGGAGGTATCGGCGCAGCGGCGCTCCAACTGGCGCGCGCACACCCGCATCTACGTATTGTTGTCCAAGATCTTCCCGGGGTCGTGGCAGATGCACAGAAGGCAAGCTACAACTGTTCAATTCATGATGCTCATCCCAAATATTCCTTGCAGCTCTGGGAAACGCAATACGCCGGCGTGCTTCAATCTGGGCGGGTAATATTCCAGGGTGCGTTTCTGACTTGCAAGATTCCAACGGTATTGAACATTCTAGCTCAGGTCACGACTTCTTCCAGCCCCAGCCGTCTCAAGAAGCCTCTGTCTTCCTACTCCGCTATATCGTACACAACTGGTCGGACACCTACGCACAGAAGATCCTGATGCATTTGCCTGCCGCCGCGACTCCGTCCACGGCGCTCGTAGTAGTTGATCATGTCCTCCCCTACGCGTGCCCGCCCACTGCGGTCCCATCCGATGTCCAAGCACTCTCCGCCTCTCTGGACACCGCGCCCCCTCCTCTCCTGCCGAATTACGGCTCTGCGAATGCCTTGGGACATTTACTGGATAGTTGCGTGCGTCTTGCGTCTTTCCTTCCCAAAAGGTCCCCTGGCAACTGACCGGACTACATTTCTTCTCAGATGCTCGTCAGCTTGAACGCACAAGAGCGAAACATCGGACACCTACAGCGGTTGTTGGGTTCTTGCGGGTGGCGCCTGGAGGAGGTTGTGCGTATTGAGGGCGCCAGTGGATACTACTATCCTTTGCGCGCAGTTCCTGTATGAGAATTTTTTGTTATCCACAAGTTATCTCTATGACACAGCGAAAACACAGAGTCGAAAAGAATTTAAGAAGCGGACGGCATGAGTACGGATAAGGCCGCAAGCGGCGGGGGCCGAACCTTTTTTGCAGTTCCGTATCTTGCCGTCCGGTGTCAGCCGCCGATTGCACAGCCACTAACCACGGAAAAGTTCTACTGGGCATTACAGACAAGCGCCCATCAAGCGCCGACACAGCCACTAACCACGGGACAAGGAATTCTTGTTAAGGCCAAACCTAAAGGTTCGGCAATCAGCAGTGGGGTCGGACCGCAGCGGGCCGACTCCAACCATCAATTCATCGATTGGCCAAACACATATCCCTGCTTATTCAGTCACAGCTTCCCAACAGCTCCCCATCTTGGCACCTCCTCAGACCCTGCAGCCAGCGGATAGGTAGCGATACTCTTCTTCCAGGTGGTGGAATCGAGATCCTCGTACCAAGAAAGCTGGACAACCGCTAACTTGGCTTGGCACCGGCATGTCTTCGATGGAGCTCGGGCCTTTCATTCCCAGGATCCAATCATTTCGTCTCGAAGCCTCTCGAAGCCTACCGCGACGGACTCGGAGGCACCTCGTCGTCATCCCAACGAGCCATTCTAGAGCGATCTGCCCGCTCGACGGACTATCATTCCAACACTCCCATGCCAGTTCTCATTGCAAATATTTATCCACGCCTGCATACACCGAATCGCCGTTCCCGATCAATCAAACATACACTCTGTCCTTCCTCAGTATATCGTCTCCCTAGTTGTCATAGCGGTGGTCCCTCGGCCTGGATCTGCGTCCTTGTCTCGACACATTGCTCGCTCCCAGTATATATAATGGGTCTTCCATCGAGGGTAGATTCCCACTTCTAGCACTCCGGTCTTGACGACTTGGATTCTCTTTTCTAATCCACGCCGATGATAACCTTCGGACCTGATGCTCCTTCTCTTCTCGGGATCCTGGAGATCGGAGTATTCTTCAGCCTCTTCCTCCTCGGCGTCGTGGCATTGCAAGGATACGTCTACTTTCAGAATTGTCAAGCCGACAGACGGGGTCTCAAGTTGCTTGTCGGATCTGTCTTGTGCGTTGCATGCACTGTCACTGAAGATTTACTCATTCCCCTAACCAGATTCCTCGAACTCTGCCATTCCATCGCCTCGTGTCAAGCCATCTACTATTTCACCATCATTCTCGCGGGCGTGCCCGAGCTCGAAAAGGGCGCCAACTCGTACTCCCTCTCCCTCACACCGGTTTTCGAGACCATGATCACCGCCCTTGTTCAGAGTTTCTTCGCCTACCGCATCCGCATCCTCTCTGGCCGCCTCCTCCTCCCCATCTTCTGCTGGCTCCTCGTTCTCCTCCGCCTCATCGGGGGAGTAAGCATGGCCGTCGAGGGATTCTTGGACGTCCCGCAGGAACCCAATTATTTTGATTTGGAGGACAACTACGGGTGGCTCATCACTAGCGCGTTGAACGTTGGCGCGGCGTTGGATTTGGTCATCACTGCGTCGATGTGCGTGTATTTGCGGCGGATGTATTCGGCGTATAATTTCCCTCGGTGCGTCTGCGTCTGGCGTCCAGATTCTGAAGCGGGATGATGAATCTGTGTGGATGGTAGGAGTGAGAAGTTGATTGATCGATTGGTTTCTTTCACGATTCGTGAGTCTATCGTTGCGTGGTTGATTTGGCCTTACGGATTGTAGAAACTGGGTTGATTACGAGGTGACTTACCCCTGCTCGACGCCTGCGTCCATGAACTGACTGAGACATGACAGCATGACCTCCGTTGCCGTCGTCATCAGCGTACGTCGCTCATTCCTTTCACGATACGTACTGACCCCTCGATTAACGCACATCCTTTAGTTTCAGACCATGAAGCACAACTGTGAGTGCCCTCATTCTGGAGTCACCGTTGCCGCGGCCAACAATGTCCGCAGTTGTCTGGCTCGCGTTGTACACCTTCCTCGCCAAGTGTCAGTCATCTCCCTGCCGCAAACTTATCACTTACCTTGACGCAGTGTACACGAACTCTCTCCTTGTCTCGTGAGCTCCCACGCCACAGTTCTTAGCCTCACCAAACGAAGCCGGCAGTTTGAACGCCCGTCCTGCTCGTCGAGAAATGGTCCGTCCGCAGTCTCCTGCTGCGCTGCGCAAATCGGAGTGGGATCCTCAGGTGCATTTGGAGTCCGAGTCGGTGCCCCCTCTCTTTGATGCAGCTTCCGCAGGTCACGATGGAAATCAAGCGAAACACTACGGCAGATTCGAGCGAGAATACGAACGATGACCATGGACTCGAACCCGTCAGCATCGTTTCTTCATGCGTTAACGTTGGCATTGCTGATGCTCAGATGTTTCTCTTGAACATATTATAGCCTGAACCTACTGCCGTATAGGGTTCATTTCGAGTCATTGGACACACTTTGAAGAACAATCCGACTCCGTTGTAACTGGCTACTGAATGTCGAACAATTACACCTCTGTCGCAATATGTATGATACACTTCATGCAAATCTCCACACGGGTGGTTCCCCCGGTCTAAGAGCTCGAATTCTTATAACCTCCAGGCTTGTACCTGCCCGAACGTTGGTCTTAGTCTTCATGAGTGAATCGCTCGGCATGAGACGCACCATTGCCAACCTACAGCAACGAATGGCAGAGCGAACCCGAATCCGAGGTACGCGGCCATCTTGACCGCCAAGCCGGTGCGGTTCGAGTAGTCGAAGGGGATGTGCTGTAAGGAAGACGTGAACTTAGCCCGGGGGGAGAAGCACATAGGTAGACATACCTTGTATTCCGCTGCGTGGTGTGCCATCCGCCGTTGAGCATGCGGGAAGTGTAGCGTCTGGCGTTGAACTCTTCGCAGTCCGAGGCGGATAGGTGTGGACATAGTTGATGGGTGTGGGGGCAATGGACTAAGATTGCGGTACGGTCTTTCATTATATAGTCACTCCCGCGGTGGTCGAGGCAGTGGCAGTAGGGCGGCCTAGAGGGTCTGGCCGTCCAGACCCGGGAGGAGCGGTGATTGATCCGCCGGTTGTTGAATCCGCGGCAAATCCTGAGGTGGGTTGGACATGCGATGCGGTCCAGTGATAAGATTCCGAAGAGGAACAGCTGGTAATTGCCCGCAGAGAGAGGGAGCTCAGCTCAAATCCAATTACTCACGCAGGCATCATCCGGCAACCGGAGAATGATGCCAATGATCATGATGCCCGTGATCGGCACCATCAGAACTAGGCCTACAGGCCCCGGGATTCTACTGAACCTCCGCGCCGGCTAGAACAAGCACAGGGGGCGATGAAACATCCATTTGAGAGCATCCAGATTGTCTCTAGAGCGCAATGAAACTCCACAACCCGCGGCCGACCATTCAAATGCACAACGAATCCATCCCGCGAGCACCCACTCCGGATACTTGACCTGGCTCCGAGTCTGCATATACACACCAGGCTGAAGAACAGCCCACGCATCGCATCTCGCAGGCCATTGATTTTATTGATTCCCAGTGTGCCGCGCTGACCAGCTGCCGAAGCGAGCACAGCCTCATCGACACACTGCAACTGATCGTTGGTGATGGATGCACTCTTTGTGATAGCCGTCCGACGGCTTCTACCTGCCACCCGCAGTGACTGGCCGATTCGACAACGACGGCGACTCGGGGAGCGTAGCATCCTGTTCATACAATTAACTGGTAGCCTGGTACTGGGCAGTGCCAGCAGGAAGTCCTTGCTCGAGCCTTCCAGTGAAATCTGGCCGCGCTACTCTTGGACCTCAGGATGAGTTAGCTGTACATGTGTTGGGATTTCGGGATTTTGCCACGGTTCTGACTCACCACCTCCAGAACCTTCTAGCAACTTCTTGGTTGCTGACTGATAATCTTCTTTGGACTTTTGTAGAATATTCTAGATACATTGTCATGTAGTATATAAGCCCCAGGAATCTACGGCGTAGGGCATCTGTTTGCCCTAACACATACATCCCTCACATGATTGCGATTGCAAACAACTTACCTCATACTCCGCTCCCGCGTCGATTCCCAACAAGCTGGCCGCTGGGGAGATATGATAATACAGCGTCGGTGTCTCCGTGCATTTACCGGTAACCCGAGCTCGCCACAACGCCGCCCTGCACCCCCAGTGAGCTCAATCCAAAGATGGTCCCCCGTGAGAGCGGCAGCAGCGATGTGTCGATCGGGAATGAATGTTCAGACGGGCCTCTGACGCCCGCTACATATACTTTCATGGTCTTGCAGTCCCCCACGGTGGTTGGTGGGTTTCACACGGACGCTCAAAGTCGGCCAATCGCTAGAAATGGCTTCTCCCGCGGAACCCCGCATCTCCCACAGACTTTGATTACGTTCAAGAACACACTTGTTGTAACTTGTGCCAAGTTGACAACTTCTAGGCCCTGGTACCGCGTGCAACCAAAGGTTTCAAGGAGTGACGTGTAGAATTGAAATATTCCATGTAGTTGCGCAGCGGTCGAAGCGACTCAATGCCCTAGGGTACGCGAAAATTCAAAGAAGAGGCCTGGAACGCGTTGACGCCCTGGGTACCGGTGCATCGCTACAGTTCAAACGATGCTTTTGTGTTGTATTTTATCGGATGCATTTCCAATAAGCGTGGATGACGAGAGGCGGAGAGAACTCGACGAATTCAATGCAGAACGCGCTTGGTATTCTATCCAGCAAACGCGCTAGCGTACTCGTCTGACATTGTTTGGATATTCCCCACAACGACGATTTATTTCCCATAGCGATGGTAGTCGGTACACAGCAAGTTAACAAAGGAACGGTACAGTATGTATGTATGTATGTAAGCGCTCGCCACCTTTCAAAGAACCCCAATTGAAATAGATAAGACAAACCCGGCGGTCACACCGCCTGTGCGGCAGACGGTGGGAACTGCCTCAATTCAATCTTTTCCACGCGAGCCCCGCCATGATCATGCGCTGGCACCTTGCTATCCATATCCGATTCCCAAGCCTCCATCTGCGGTGAGTCATCCACTTGGGAAATGTCCACCTGCACCTTGATATGCGGGTCATCGTCAGGCATCATCGTGTCGATGGCGCCAAACGTCGGTGCGCGGCCGCGGCGGTTGTTCGTCCCCCCGCCGAATGTAGCGATTCCCAGGGGTGTCTTGTTACTCGTATGTTGCGACTGTTCGGACGCGGCGCGGAATAACACGGCAGTGATGACGGAAAGGTTGGCTACCATCAAACTGACGGAGACCTGTGAGAAGAATCAGAATTCCATCGAGTCCGAGTGTAAGTAAGTTGTGAAGCACCTGGAGGTTGGCTGCGAACGCCTCCTCGAGCCCGCCGAAAAGATAAATACTGTAGTCGTGGTAGAGCGATACACCGGTCATGATCGCCGTGGAGGCAAAGACTGCGATGAGTCGGAACTTGAGTCCGCGCTGGAGACGTGATCCCCACAGCAAGCTCAAAGGCGCTGCAATGAGGATCGTATCGCAAATAACGTCCACTAACAGTTCCGTTAAAAAAGCCACGACGGGTACTTGGAAGCTTGAGAGTACGCACTGACGATGAGGGTTATAGCAACCTGCCTGCCTAGATCGCACTGAGCGAGGGGCGTATCCTTCCATCCCGGCTGGGTCTCGCAGACCCAGAAAACCTGAGCGGAGAGCAGCAACAAGCAGAAGAAGAAGAATCCGGCGGCGGCGATTAGAAGCTTGCGTAAAAGAGCGAACGACAAGCGAATGACGGTGAACAATATGGAGATGCGCGACGTCCTATCGCCGTGGGCGTTAGTTGCGGTTTTCGTCTGGTGGGTATTTCTCACCAAGCGACGGCGTAGAAAGTTAAAGGGCAACTGGTGGGGGTTTTAACGAGGTGGAACGAAGCCTATTGAGATAACGCACAAGTAGTAGACTGCGATTTTCGCCGACTGCGTCATTGGATTCGTCGCTGCAGACGGATCAAAGCGTCAAGAACAACTGCCTACGCCACGACGCCCACAGACACACACCTGGATCCCGGATATGGAGCATGAAAACCAGAACAAAAACAGCGGTGATGAACGCTGATATCGCTACCTAGGATCGTCAGTTAGAGTCAAGTCCGAGTGCCTGAGCCTTACCCAGAGATCATCCCACCATAGCTTTCCATGGGAGCGGCGGATCCAGAGCCGCAGCAAGGTCACCACCACCGCGAAGGGCGAGAGGACACATGTCAAGACTGTAGCCAGGGATCAGGGGAGGCATCGTAGATAGACTAAGAGGAGCGCACTTCGCAGCTGCGGGATGGTAGGGGTAACAGCCCAAGGCATATCTCTGTCGGGGAATGAGATTCTCTTGGACGTGGGATGAAAAGGTGTTTTTATAACTGCAGTGCCCCAAGTGCACTAGGAAAGACGTGTGTGAATTACATTCGGTGCGATGGAGACGGTACTCACGTCCGTCGATCAAGGGAAGGCGGGGCCAAACATAGTGCATGATCTGAAGAATTCAAGCCAGCAAGAACCCAATCAGAAACAGTCGTTTTGGCTTGGCGTCTGTCCAGGGTTGTGCCATATTGGTCGTTCTGGAGAAGAGCCCGCTACATAGAGTCCATATCCAGCCCGAGGAGGTGATACCAATCGAAGAGCGACGTATCATGTATGACACCAGTCACATGGAAGCTCCTTGGAAGACGCAGGTAGTGAAGGGTGTATCATACCGTGTATGTGCCAAGCATGTACCGCTTCTCGCAAGAGACAGCGGGAGAGCAGCGCTGACAGGGCGGAATCTCCAGCGCGAGGGCGTCCAGAATTCGGATCGACGGCGATGGGAGCTAGGCGTGTGAAAGACGTCGGGACGGGTACAATGGGACACAATGCGCGGAGTAAGAATGAGTGTTATGGGCGGCCGCCGCGGACTGCCGGGTGCGGCCTGCACGGGGTCCGACGGGGATGCGGTTTCAACCTTGTCGAGCTCGGCGGGAACAGCGCATCAGAGGCAGAACACCGTGGTGGGGAATAAGTACGAAGACGGCGGAGGAAGACCTGGGAAGACACAAAGATGCTCCGAGTCTTGCCGAGATCTGATGGAATCATGTGTCACCTTTGTTCCGAAGCATGCGCTGGTGGTTCTATTTTTGAAAAGAGTCTTCCTCCGACTCTCAGAGTCAGGAAGCACTACCTGCCGAAATTTCGGCGCGAAAGTACGACACACAAAGCCTTCCGCTCCACACAGTAGTATAGATGTCCTTTCAGTCAGAAATCTTTCAGATGATGGATGACCATTCTGACAAGATCTGAAGCAGCCCGTGATCGCAGTCTATACGAGATCCCATGCCTCAGAGAGAGCAAGGTGAGGAAAACGACGATATTACTTTCAACTGGGACAATGTTCACCGGTGTGGGTCCTGGGATGTACCTAGTTCTCCGATGAATGTCGTGTGGAACGTCTTCCCCTTGCTATAGAAATGCCTGTGGGCATGGCACATGGGTCCTGGCGGGTAGCTCGCTTGCCGCGGACGTCCGAAGCTGGCCATAAAGCCGCTGGACCGCCGCCTAAGGTTCAACAGCAAGCGTACTTAGGCGTAAGTACTCAGTCCGCGTGAGTCTTCAAAGTTTCGGCTGCCGTTCCATCAGACGAGCGGCGAACTTTGAAGAATCGTTGGCTGTCGTTGGTCCCTTTGGCGGTGACAGAATTTGACAATGACATGCGAACTTGTGTAGGTACTTACTAGACTGTGACAAGACGCCGGCCTACCGAAGATTGCCCTGTTCAAGTTTAGCCTGCACCCACAAATACCATTATACCCCATGGGTCACCCCTTACGGTTCTGTTGAATGGTCGGTATCTGTCCCGTACGTTTGCCAGTCACAGTTGCCGGATGAGCTGCATCAGATCACCCATCAAACAGAGACTCTGTTATCCTGAATAATAAGTGAATTTTCGGTAAACGAACGTTTGTCGAAGAAGATCGACGACGCGACTATTCTAGGCAAGTGAGGCACCACGAGATCTAAATGAGCCCCGCCTCCACACGTTCTTACTCATCTACCCTCGGCCATACCCCACCACCAACCGCGGTTTGATCCACTTATCACCGCCTTGGAATCTGGATTGATGTCCAGTTGCCACCGAACCAAGGCACTCCGGAGCGCGGACAAACGGACCTAGAACTTCCCTGTCAGCTGGGTGATGCGAGCCCGGCGCCGCTCCGTGGCATGGGACAAGGCCCTGAGAGTTCGTCGTAGCGTCGGTTCCCGTTGCGTCGGCTGTAGCTGACCGCTGTCCAGGCCCCGTAACTCAACATGTACCCACCACCCATTACGGCTGCGGAAAACGGGCTTATCTTTGTATTTTCGCTGAGTGTCAGAGGTTTGATGCTTCTTTTTTTTTCGTGGCCTCGGCCATGTCCTGTGGATCGTTGATCGCACTCCCCTTCCCCATAAGATTGGTCTGTCGTTCAAAGATACTTCCGTACACTGTCAGCTGTCCGCGTTGTCGCAATTTTGCGATCAGCTTCTCGATGTGTAACTGGACCCCTCCCGCCGATCCTTACCCACAGCAAGTTCCATTAGTGGGGCACCGGCGGATTTGAGAGCGGTTTGTTTCAGCTGCTTTATGGTCTGGCATCTCTGGGTGCAATGTGCGCTTGCTGATCCTAGTATGGTTGAAAATTCATGGGCCACCGAGGAGAGACACAAAATTGGAGCTGTCAGTGGACCAGGAACGGTCGCGGCTACGAGTTAACATCACCATCGAAACGAGAGACGCATGGACAGTACTCGTTTGTGTACGCCGATAGTAGCGCACGAAGAACTTCCCCATAAAGTTAGCCCGAATGTCGATTGGTTCCACACGCTTGCTGACTGACGGCGGAGCAAAAAGTGGATACAAGGCTCAAGGACGCGGCTGGTTGCAGTATCGTATATAACCTTGAACAACACCCGACCGATGTTACCAAGGCGTCGGCCATGTCCTCTACCGCTTTACTTCTCCTGGCCTTGGCTGCCCCGCTCTCTTCTTATGCGGCCCCAAGCATCACGCAGAGCGTTTGGTCGCAATTGAACTCGACCGTTGGTGGTCGTCTCCATGCGGGGATCCCATTCGCCCGCTCTTGTTTCGCCCACGTTACATCTGGAGTCGGCGGGACCCAGGACGCTGCTGCTTGTGCGGCCGTCCAGGCGAATTATGTCAACCACAGTGAGTTGGTCGTCCTCGTACTCAAATCATGCGCCAACCCTGTGTAGCTCTTTTACAAGATAGCCTTGGCGGGTACATCAACGTACGTCGAAATAATATCTGCGGTTCAAGAAACTCGTCTAACATATTCGACGCAGACCCAATGGGAGACATGTCAAGCCACGAGCGAGCAGTGCTTGCTCGACTACCAGAATGCCACCGATCAACGTGCCTTTAACACACCCGCTCGGATCTGCAGCCAAGGCTCCGTGCCGGACTTCGGCGTGAGTAATGATACTCATCATCGCCCTCTTCTCCTTCTCACCCACCATCACGATTCTCAGATTAAAGTCAACGGTGCTTCAGACGTCCTCGCCGCATACTCCTTTTCGAAACAATTCGGTGTCCCCCTCGTCGTCAGAGGCACTGGGGTGTGTATTCGCTCCATCCTCTCCGCATTGATCCGCTCACAGCGCCGTATTAGCACGAATACAAGGGCCGTTCCGGAAACCCAGGATCCCTCGCCATCTGGGTACGCTTACTTCCCTCCCTGCCTCGCACAAGATCCTGGCTGATTCCACTCCGATAGACCCATGGCTTGAAATCCATCACCAATGCGCCCAAATTCGTCCCGACCAACTGCCCCAAGACCGTCAAGCCGAGGACTGCGGTTACCATCGGGGTGGGTGATTCGACTTTTCCTCGTTCGATAATATTGACCACAGTCAAGGCCGGTGTGATTTACGAAGAGCTCATCGACTTTGCCGACACCAACAGCCTCACGATCCCTGCCGGAGGATGCATCTCCGTCGGCGCTGCCGGTGGGTACCCCCAGGGTGGAGGCCACTCGATGTTTTCCAACGTCTACGGACTGGCTGCCGACCGTGTCGTGCGTTATCTCGTTTCTCTTCTACGATCACTCCTGACGTTATGTGTAGCTTGAAATTGAAGTCGTCACACCCCGCGGAGACCACCTCATCGCCAACGAATGTCAAAACACCGATATCTTCTGGGCTATGCGCGGTGGAGGAGGAGGAACCTTCGGTGTTACCCTCAGCATGACTACTCTCACTTTCCCCGCCACCAAGGTCAACGCTGTCTTTGCCAACGTCGATAACTCCGTACCCGGACAGCTGCTTGCGTTCTTCGAGTTCATGGTTAACAACGCTATTTCGTTGGCGGAGCAGGGATGGGGATACTACGTACGTTTGACTCGGCTGCTCTTTTGAGACTCTATCTCACGTCTCGCCTTTAGCTCTACGTGAATACTCCTTTGTTTCAGCTTCTGTCGAGATTCAAGCTGATCTTAATTTAGCCCACTCTCCCCGGCATTGCCATGTCCAACACCGTTCTCTCGCAGGCCGAGGCCGAAGCGTCGATCGCCGGTCTGAAGCAGCTGATCACCAAGAACTTCACGGGCAGCGGTTCTACCTGGGAGATGACTGTCGAGCCCGACTACAAGACGTACTACCCCAAATACGTTACCAGAATCCCCGTCGTGAGTACCACGATCTCCTCAGCGCGTTGGTTTACTCAAGTTCCGCCTTTCACAGCCCGTCGGTTTTGCGATGACCACCGCCTCTCGCCTGATCCCCGTCGCCAACTTCCAGACCGCGAAAGGTCGGGCTGATCTAGCCCAGGCTATGACCGCCATCATTGACGAAGCGCCCGTCGCCATCGCTTTTGGTGTGGCGCCCTTCTACCACGGTAACAATAACGACACCAGCGTGACGCCTGCGTGGTACGACTCCCTCTGGCATCTTGCCCTTGCCAACACGTGGAATTTCAACGAAACGGCTACATCCTTGACCAAGATCTATTCCGACTTGTCGAGCGGGGTGGATGCGTTCAGAGCCCTTGCACCTAATTCGGGCGCGTATCAAGTAAGTTTCTCGCACGAAGCACCTTCCGATTGCTTGACTCATGGTTACCTTTAGAACGAGGCGGACCTTTACGAGCCCGATTTTGAGCAGTCTTTCTGGGGCGACAATTACCCGCGGTTGCTTTCTATCAAGCAGAAATAGTGCGTCTTTCCGCGGCTTGAGGTTGCACTTCAACTGACTCGGATACTTTACTTCCAGCGACCCTGACCACCTCTTGGACTGCTGGCAATGCGGTGAGTGCGCCCGGCGTCTTCTCTTGCCCCGATTCTCACTTTTCTGTCTCCCCTCTTTCAGTCGGCTGGAAGGGCCACAGCGATCCCAGATATAAATGCTACCTCGAGGTCAACGGTATCTAACCCAGCTAGGTCGCTGGCGCAAGAAGTCAAGTATATATAATACCCTTTTCAAAAGCTTATATATGAACCCCCGTACATAGTACATAGTACATACCTCAGGGAACACACGGAATCGGATTAATCTGTCTTTATTTTTTTTGAGGATCTTCTTGTAGTATAGGATACAGTTGTTTTTAATGTAGGATGCATTTTCGGTGATCGAGGAACAGTGGCAGTTCATTTCTTCAACTTGGACTTGACTTGGACTCTGGCCGCACTGCCCAAAATGATTGCCGAACTGAGCACAACCTCATCAACAGAGCTTGACTCTCGCCGTCGTCAAGTGATTTGCGCTCCAGGCGTTGAAGAACTCAAGCTTGCCTCGATCCTCCTGGCCCCGTCGACTTCTTCTCGATTAACCTTCCATGACGACGGCTAGCCACGTGGAGGAGTCGCCATCCTTGCTGTGACTCCGAGTCGTCCGGCTTGGCGGACACTGAGACAACTTGTACACAGCTTTCCAGTCTCGACGCTCTTGGCTTGCACCTTGAGGTTTGCAGAGCACTCGGCGTACTCGGCCGCCCAGCGGAGATATGACAACACAGCGGTCTGGATCTCTATGCCTTACACCGGTCACCCCGAGGTCACCGCACCGCTGGCCTGGCTGCAACTGACTCAACAAGCATCTCGGGCGGTCATCCTTCTCTTTATTAGCTGGCATCCCGATCTAAAGATGGCTTTCCCTTGTACTCGCATGACTCGGACAATCGAAATCCTCCCCGATGAAGTTCTGGCGATCATCTTCAAGGTCTTCTCGGACGCACCAGCGCACCCCGCCGCACGTCCCGCATCAATCACTACAGCTCGTGTGAATCGCCGTTGGCGTACCATCACGTTACAATCCCCGGAGCTCTGGACGACCATCCACATTTCACACCGTCCGCGCTCGCTACACTGGGCCGCCCTCTCCATAGCCCGTTCTCAATCCCTCCCACTGGACATCAGCATCAATCTCGAGGGGTACTTGCGTAAACCACGAGATGTGAATCGATTTCACCCACCGGACTACCCGGCCTATGTATCCCTCGAAAAGATTCTACCCATCGTCGCCCCACATCTTTTGCGTTGGCGCACAGTGGCATTTCGGGGATGGCCATTTCACGTAGCCCACTTCGAGCAATTCATTTCTTCAGCCCCACCGGGTTCTACATCCAGCATCGAATCCCTCCATTTATCCAACGCCGAGACTTGGTGGTGCACGTACGGTGAACCTACGAGCGTTTCTCTCCCTCGACTATACCATCTGCGCGCCCTGAAGCTGGATGGCTTTGGCTCTGATTTGGGCGTACTATTGCAGCCTGCATGCATGTTACAGGCATTGGATATCGATCTCCAACAAGAGGAAGTAGGGTTCGAACTTCTTCGCCCTCTCCTCCAGAACCCCGCCACACAACTCAGGACGCTCGTCCTCCGTGGTTTCTGGCTGTACCCCCGCATTCAGCACCCGCCAATCGAGGCGTACAGCCTCCGTTGCCTCGCTGTGAGCCTGTACTCCGCCCGATATTGGGGAAGCAACGACGGAGGCTATGCAGGCTTCAAAACCGTCACCGCACTCTTCGACATGCCGAATCTCGAACGCCTCGAGATTCTTGGTGGATTTCATGGGGATGACAAGACAGAGAAAGAGTTGATGGAGGTTTACGGCCCGGCTGTGTGGAACCCGCCACTCTTGGCCTGTCTACGAGAGCTGCGACTTCAAGACGTGTGTTTCAGCCGTGCGAATGTCGAGCTCATGCACTCTGTCACTCGAGGCATATCGCACCTCGAACTGATAGATACGCGAGGGAACCAACATTTATTGCATTCTGGCCTGTGGCCGGGACTACGGGATATCACAGTCGAATCGGTCGACAATGCCTGGATTGTACGATTCGTGTCGATGCGTGCGGTCCAAGACTTGGTCCTCCGACTACTCCCGACTTCCACCGCCACGATCCTCTTCCAACCAGAACGAGCCCCGTCAATCCGATGGCTCTGCGACGGGCCATCCCACACCCTCTTCGACAACATCTCCCCCAGTGGTCATGGGTTCTACCTCGATGCAGCCGACGGGCCCGTGGATTTCGAATACGGGATAGTACACCCAAGATGGTGTGGGTGCCGGGAACGGGAAGATGATTGTCCTCACTGTGGAGCGATGTGGGGGAGTTTACAGTGGGACGAGTATGCTGCGGAGATGGAATTGGAAATCAACGAGGCATTCAAGACGATGGCGAGCATTCGGCGGGAGCGGCAGCGGAGAGTTGCTTGGAGAAAGAAGAGACCTGATGATCGTGCACGGAGGCGGAGTGGGCAAATCGACGGCAACGGGAGACGACGGATTGATATTGGAGAGGATTTCGTGCTATGATTCTTCCGGAAGTGTACGAAAAGCGAAGTTTCCCAAGAGAGGTGGAACCTATATAGACGCAGAAGAGGGTTTCTGCAATACAGCAGACCGTCGTGGATGGAACACGCCCTTGCACTGTCTAAAATATGAGTTCGGATCTGGGGTTCGACTCCCCGCGCCTGCTTGCACTTGCAGAAGTATGACGATAATATTTTTGAGGAGCCACACGCAGAACAATTTCCACATTGTGCTCAATATCTACGGTAAAATCGATCCGGAACACAAAAGATACAGCATCACAATCAGGGCGGTGGATAGCACAAGTAAAATGGACTCTCGACCAGGGAGTCGAACCCTGCTCTCCCGCGTAACACTTCTGTCCCTACGTCATGACAAGCGGGTGTACTAAACCGATATACTAGTCAAGACCTGTGGTGAGAGGAGAAGGCAAGATATCGATGGAATTTTCTTGTTGGGCAATCTATGCATATGTATTTCAAGGGAAGTCATCAGAGCGCGTCTTGAACTGTAACCAGAGGATAAGTGTGAGAGAAAAAGATCACAGCGGGAATATACGGCCCCAGGGAGTCGAACCCTGCTCTCCCCACGGAGCGAGGTGCGTTGGCGTATCTGGATTCTGGGAGGGCAATAATGTCTACCTACTTCTTATCCACTGTCCAATATCAGGCAATGATTCGAAAATCGGCTTGCGCCCGAAACCGCGATCGTAGGTAAAGAACAGAAGCCCCCGTCAATAAGCTCTCCACCCTTCCTGCATAACCTTCTTCCCCCGCTTCAAATTCATCACAACAACATCCAAACCCTCCTCCGCCAACGCCTGCAATCGGAAACCAGACCCTTTGATACGGATGCGGCCGAGATACAAGCCAACGAAACGAAGTCTCAGAGTAGCGCGCCACCGAGATTCGACCATATCGACCAACGCCTTGCGATCAATCGTGTCGTTGCGATCGCCCCAGGACAAGGAAGTGAGACGCGGGCAGATGGGCACCTGTTCGGATGTCGAGGGGATGGTGAGAGCATCGACGAGCAAGGCGGTTTCAGCCGCTGGCCCGAAAAAGTCGAGGGCGAGAGTCGTCAACGCTGGGGTCTCGCGCAGAATTGCGAGGACCGCCGAGGCTGGGGCGCTGCACTCGAAGAGCGTGAGACTAAGGCAGGACGGGCTCCAACCTCTCGCCGTGGACATGCAGATCGAGGAGTGCCGGTGCGATGAGATGAGGAAGGAAAGACCCGGAGGTGATGACGAGCCGCCGGAGTTTTAACATGGAGACAACGCCGATGTCGCACGTAGGTTCTCCGAAGTCTATATCACACTCGACGAGGTTGAGGGCTCTCGAGAGATTCGTAAAGTGCATCGTCGGATCTTCGAACGTCGCTTTGTACGACAATAATTCCGCCCACGAGGAGAGTGAGACATGCGGAGAGGGGAGTGGGAGAGAGAAGTCGAATGAGACATGTCGAGACGGCGTGCTCTGATCCCCGAGTACGACCTTGCGCAGCTTGGGCGTGCGTGCGTTTGCGAACACGGGTTCCCATGTTCGCTCGAGATACATCATGCTCCTCCCGCTGATAATGATCTCTTCTAGCATGGGTAGCGATCCCAGTTGTTTGAAGGGCTCAGGCGGCGGAAGTGCCCAGACGAACTCGAGATGCAGAGACCGCCACTGCTGACGCCGCTCTACGAGTTTATTGAGAATCTTCCGAGTCTTTCGGCGCGCACCAAACCCGTGTTCCCCCGTGAAACGAACGAGGATGTCCAAAGGAGCAGCCCCCGCGCGCTCAATCTGAGCATCCAGATATCGCAAGTGCCTGGGAGGGCTCACCGACGACAGGGTGATGGTACTCCAGAGAGGGGCATACTCGAGGGCGATGATGCGCCATGTGCTGCAGATCTGGACCAGAGACCAAGGGGCACCGAGCCTGGTCGGGGGCTTCCGGCGCCTAGACTTCCAGGATATGGGCGGAAGGCCCTCGCCTTTGAGCGGGGGGACGGTTAATGTGAAGATATAGCAGAGGATTTCCGGAAAGAGAATGTTTATGGGGCACGGGACGGGAGTGCTGGAGGAGGACATGGCCAAGACATGGCGAGAGGAGCTGGAGAGGAGTCAAGCCAGATGTCACTGCGTCACACCGTGACTCAGATCACATTGTTTGGTATTTGATGGCATTCCTTTCTTCTTCCCATCGCCGACGGGTCCCGACCAATGCAGCTTTCTGCCGCAGACTGGCTCTGAAATCCATCTACGACGCTCCCTTATCCGTGCATTGTCCGTCCGACCTCCCGCACAGGCCACGAACAATGGCACAATGCTAGGCTTTCTTTTCCTCCTGGCATGTCGTCTTGCTTAATCGGTGGTGCCATCGCCGCGATTCTTTGTCAATCTGTCCCTTTTTGAATCGGCTACTGCGCGTACAATGGTACATACAATGGGCCACCACACCGGCACACGCTTATCATTGGTGGCATGATCCTGAAAGCGCCATTGGATAAAAGGCGCGGGTATAAAAGGCGCGTGTTTTCCGAGTGTTTTCATCAAATCGTCCTCCTCTTCCAGATACTCAGCTCATCATGGCGCGCAAGAAAGTGCGCAGGGAGTTCAGAATCATTCAGGACAGGTTCGTCCGCTTCATCACCGTAAGTTGTTTACATTTGCCACCACGATGCAGACCTGACGCAACTCTGCCAGCCCGCGGAACCGCCTCCTCAACCACCGAGACGATACCGCTGTCTCTTCGAAGGATGTTTATGGAGCTATGAGAAGCTACCCCAGCTGGAGGCTCACGCGCGCATTCACCTTTCGGATGATGAGATTGCGGAACGGTGAGAGAGAGAGTCGTCTTTTACTTTACTTCCATGGGCTCATTGCAACGTAGGATGCTGATTTGTCGCAAGTATGAGGCATGTACCTTTGCGACCTTGACGCATGAAAGCCTCGCGAATCATCGAAAGAAGTGCGTTTTTCACTATTTGCCATCACCCGCTGTTCATGTGTTCATACTGCGTTTCCAGGTGCAACGCAGGGACGGCGAATGGTCTCCGAAGCAGGCTACTCATCCTCACGGGAAATCCTGGGCCATATACGTACGATGACACGCAGGAGGACCTCGGGCCAACGCGCGATGATGATTCCCAGGGTCAGACTCAACTGGCCGAAGAAATTGCGGTTGAGCCAGTCAAGTCGGCTCTAACTACCTTCTCCGCCACTGGTGACGTTTCCAAGGAATCGCAGCGCTTCGAGTACGTCTCGGGCTCCACTCCTCCAGTCCGCCCTATCAAGCCAGCCAAAGGCAAGGTCAAGGCCACTTCCGATGGCCAGGGAAGCAATGATCCGACGGTAGTCATGTATTCATGGCCTCAGCCCTCCCGCCCCACGAGCGTCAACGGCTATGCGAATCGACTTGACGAGGCGACCCTTGACCAGTCCCGGGTCGTTGACTTGGCCGCGCCAGAGCCGGAGCCGAGGCTGAACTTTGCGTCTTTCTCAGTCCCTCCCACACCACCGCTCATGATCACCCATCCGCACGGCTTCTCGCTTGAAGATGGGGTGTACGAGTTGACCATCGATATGCCCTCGCCCCTCTTCCCCGCGTACCCGAGTTTGCCTCAAGTTCACGAGTTCGCTCGTGAGAGAATTCCAAAGGCGACGCTCCCGGTGTGGAATCCGCCGGCTTACCATGTACAACAGCCGCAAACGCCGATTTCTCTCTCACATTGTCCACCCGAATAACGGGGAAATTATAGGACGTGGCGAGGGTGCGTGAAGCGGTGGTACTGTTGCGTCTGGCTACGTACACAGTAGAATATCTTCCTCATTTATCGTCATCCCATTCCTCCTTGAATTAGTTCTCGTTCATGCCGTTCTCGGATTGAATATAGCAGCACCGTTGACTCGTAATTCAGACGGTCTTTTATCCAGGGTCCAGCTACCATGAATGCAACTGAATAACAAGAACTCTAACGCGCGCGAAGTCTGGAAAATGAACTGGACGCCCAAGAAATAATTCAGTAGTCTACACATCCACAACTTATTCGGTGCGCAAGAGAAGTATCGCTTGAACCCGCCTCCATCACTCAAAATACATGATCCTCAAAACATTATCTTTCACGAGCGGAAGGGCGGCACTGTGGGTTCCCAATTGCGGCAACGGAGTATTGGAGAGGACCTGATCGTAATGAATGACTGGCCGCATCTCGTTGGAACCGTCGAGAACGATGATCATACCACGACCGGCAGCCACGCCGTACATCGGTCGTGGCAGGGCGGAATTGAAGTGCAGCGGGACCATCTCGAGACTCGGCGGAACAAACACGAGCGAATAGTGAATCCGTTGTTCGTCTCTTGTAGCAAACAGCGTCTGCCACAGCCTAGAGATGATTCCGGATGCTGCTGGCTTTTCGGTCACGACGTGCACAGCAAATCGGTACGCTCCTCGCTGGAATGGGCTGACACGGCCGACCAGTTGCAAAGAAGTGATGAGGTTGACCTCGGCGATAGGAAGCATCACAGACGAGATCGGGGAGGGTGTGTCCGGGAGCATCTGAGCCCAGGAGGCGATGGGTTTCCAATCCAAAGAGTCAAGGGCGTATACGGACGAGAACAGACGGCGGTCGGGATCCGCATTGAAATGGAGTACAGAGACGTAGCCGGGCATGAGTGAGCATGCGATCTGCGGCGGTCAAAGACGTCGTTAGGCTGAGGAAGTTGGAGGACTTACAGATTCCATCCTGGGGAATTGCAGCAAAACATAGGTAGCATTGGCCCAATTCACAACGTGCACCTCCGATAAAGTTTTCGTGACAAGGGAGAAGACTAGGTGCTCGCCAACAAGTTGGAATCGAGCCGCCGTCGCCACATCAATCTGACCTGGTATCGGCGTTTCGAATGAGACGAAAGAGTCCCCGGTGCGAAGATCAACCTCGATGAACTCGAGCAATGGCAGGCTGAACGACTCGTTGTGAGAACTGGGTAAAGGAATTGAGCCGGACGACGCACTTTGTAGATCCCCCAAACATGACTACGGCCTTCTCCCCTCCCTCCATCACCTCAATCTCAGAAAGTTCCGAAGGTTTCGGCTGGCGTGACCAAATACGGCTTTGACTCGAGACCGCCCATATCTCGTAGATTGACCCGTGCGGAAGTCGACGGAGAAGAAAGTGCTTTCCTCCCGGAAGCACCTCCAGGATGGTACCGGTTTCGTAAGTCTGTGGCCCAAGAGTAACGAGGACCTCCCTTTCGAGCTTCGGGGGCGTCGGCGACGAAGGTAACCAAGTCCGTGGACCGCTCGCGACGCGCTTGACCTTGACGATGAGGTCTTCCGTGGTGCAATCCTCCAGCTGCTCCAACGGATCCACATCACGCAGCCCCCGGAACTCCAGGTCGCGAATGAGGGAGATCCACAGCTGTTTGGCGAGTGCGGCGCTGCGGCACCGTTTGTCGACCTACGGGTCGTGAGATCTCAGGCTCAGCCGCGCGACGTTGAAATGGAAGACCTGAGTCATTTTGACGACGTGGTAGATGTCGCAGTACGAGAGGATTTCGGCCAAGACGTGCTCGTTGAGGGTGGGTGGTGGCATGAAGAAAAACGCGCATGTACCGCCACCGTCAAAACACATATCCACAGCTTACCTAAAGTGGGCTTCTTCGATTTCCATTTCACGCAACGCTCCTGTTGTGGATATAATTCATGCGTTGGGTCCAACATCACGCATAATACAAAATCCGTACCAAATTCCCTTCCACCAAAATCAACGCAGTGCTGTACAACCCCAACATCGGCGGCGGAAACCCCATCCGATGTTCCCGGCTTAATACCTCCCTCAAACCGTCCTTGGACTTGATGCCCCTTCCGTTTGGCTTCGTATCGAAGATGACTACGCGATCGCCCGAGAGCTGTGGGAAATAAACCACGTAGCCCGAAAAACTGAGTGAGAACGAGTGCCACTGAGGTATCTTTGAGATGCCCAAGGCCCCCAGCAGTGGATCTCCGCAGTCTTCCCGGGGCCGGAGTATGAATGAATACACGATGGCGCGGGTTTGCGCCGCATTATCGTCGCGGTCAGATCGCCGTATTTTACCCCAGAGCTTTTTGAGCGAATTCGAGGGTAGGCGGGCAGTACGGGACAGGGATACAATTGTCATGATCTTGAACGCACCCCTTCGAAGGGGGTGCCTGTAAGGCTGTGTGGCGAAGCAATCGACTTGCTCTCCCAGTTCCGTTGGAAGCCGCAACGACGCTACTGGTAGATGCTCATGATCGGCGGATTGGTCGGACAGGTCGGTGAGGGAATCCCAGCGAAGGGTGTCCAGGCAGTAGACGGCACACGAGAGGGCGTCGTCTATGTCAACTTGGGTTACAACGAGATAGCCCGAAACCAGCCATGAGGCGATCTGGTCAAGCTCAGTTGCGATAGTAGAGCAACAGAATAACGCACCCTGCAGCCGACAGGAAATTGTAGCCGAACGAAAGCCTCCGTTCGCCAATTGATAATGAGTGCCTCGAGCGAAGTGACGCCGTCGGAAACAACCACGAGAAAGTCGCCGCGAACATGCACGGAGCTTGCAGATGTGTACTTGGTAGGCAGCGGGACCCTGGTCTGCAGGCTCGAAACGCCGGTGTCAAGATCGACCTCGACAAGCTCCAAGAATTGCGGCCTAAATAAAGTGATTGTCAATACTACGCCGCTGGATGTCTGAAGGCCGACATACTGCGTGGGTTCACGACGATAAAATATCACAACGATAGTATCCCCTTCATCCAGGGGTGCCAGAGACCACAGTATCCAAGGCTCAGTATACGTCCAAACGAGGCGCGCCGTCGCCACCGACCATACAGCGAAGAGCCCCGGCGCTCTGCCACCGACGAGGTACCGCCCACCGGGGAGTAGATGCACGGGAGTGGTCCGGGCAAGCTGCGAGTCCCTGAGGACTGATACTTCTCTGATGAGTGTCGGTGGTGTGCGAGAAGTGGGCGCCCAAGTCTTCGGTCCACAGGCTGCGTACTTGGCCATTTCAATAAGCTCCTGCGTCGTATACCCTTCCAGGGATTCGCCAGCAGTTGAATCCCGCAAGCCACGCGAGTTCAAATCCCTGATGAGGGAGATCCAAAGCTGCTTGGACAGTGCGGAGCGCCTGCAGCGTTTGTCGACCTGCACTGCTGGTTTAGGCGGGTTCGGATTAACAGCGGGCTGAGCTTGCCTGTGTGAAGTTTAGGACATGATAGATGTCGAAATGAGCCAATATTTCGCCCAGAACGTGGTCGTTGAGCTCGCTGAATGGCATTGGAGTGGGCGTGTGTAAAGCAGGATGATACTAATCTCACAGCCTTCGACGACGGCGAACAAAGTTGATCGCCGCGACTGAGCATTCGGCATTATTCGGCCGACTGGAATCGTGGACCGACACATCCGGATGCCGACGGAGAACGAAGTGCCTCGCAGCCAATATTGAACGGCACCTTCCTTTCGGCGAACCTCAGTAAGCCGTGATTAGTTTATACATTGAATGTTCAGTTACAATTCGGCACTCCAATCATCCTCCTCATCCCACTTGTAGTTGGAGTGAATCACTTCTTCCACTGCCCCGCCTTCTCTACACCCTGCGCAAGGCCCTCTGTCCCGCCTTCTATGCCCGTCCCCAGGGAACCAATTGCATCACCAAGCGGCTTTCCACCCGACCCGGTAGCCGACGTGATAGTGTCCCCAACGCCCCGGCCAGCGGCGCCGGTGACGTTGCCGACGGTGCGGCCTATACCGCCGACTCTAACGGATCGGTAAGACATATAAGAACGGAGAAGAGAGAGAGGACGTACGTATTGCCAAGCGTGCTCGTTACAAATTTGGTTGCGCCGGTAGCGCCTTTGTTTTGGTCGTCTTGCATGATGGGCATGATAGCTATAGGTTTCGAAGTGGGTGATATGATAGTTTTACTGGGACGGGAGAAGTTGAGGGCTCGCCTTTATACCGCAAGAGAGGGTGATGTCACTCTGGAGTGTTGTGGAGTAATATGGAGCGGGCCGAGTTGCGAACGCCAGAAACCCTGCACGGCGATCAATGATGGAGTGGAGTCATTCGAGTTTTTGAACTTGTAGGACCTGAGTACTTCATCGATCGTATCAGTTCAGTATGACGCGGACAATTTCGGTGTTCGTTAAGGTTGAACGAGCCGAACGCCCCGTCAACAAAGCACGCAGCCGGAACTTTCCAGCCTCGAATTCTAACAGCCGAGACGTTGAATTCGCAGTTCCGACTAGGGAAGTTTCCTTTCGCTGAATTATAAGAAAGGCCAGACAGTTCATGTCGTACGTCGTAGTAAAGTAACATCAATTCGAGCAAGAAAACTGGCAACGCATCTGCAAACACTCCGAGCGCACGCCGTCTATTGAATCTGCCCCATCAGCCTCTGCGAACAAATCGGACTCAAATATCCACCACGAGGAATAAATCCGACGACTCACAGACAAGTTGGGAAGGAGATGGATGGGGTTGAGAAGCATAGGAAGGACGATCTCGTGCTTGAGGCGATCATAAAACGTCTTGTAGTACTCGGCTGAACGGCGTCATAACATACATAAGTCGAATTCTCACACCCGAGCGAAGGCAAGACAGAAAGAACTCACGATCAGTCGAATCGACTGCCTTACGCAAGTCATCGACCCAATTCTTTGCCAGAGCGTCATGGAATCGTGTTTGCACGAGGTCCTTCCGGCCTTTATTCTGCAGCTCGGTGAAGTTGGGCACCTCGCGATAGAGGAAACGCAAATGTCCTTTCCACCCGACCATGATCTGGATGGATGTACGGAAACGAGGGAGTTGACGCCAGCGATCGAGTGCGGGTAGGTTATTGCAGTGTTGGAAGTAGTAGATCATTTCGGAGGTGTGCATAATTTCCGCACCGTGCATCTAGGGATCGGACGCAAGTGAGGAACTTGAGGAAGAATGTGTTGTGGGTGGCGTGAGCTTACCTCGAAGTAGTGATCTGGAGTGGCCGGATTCAGGCGCCGCTGGAGTTCAAACACAAAACTGGCGGCGTCTTGGAGTCAGCATCCGAGAAAAAAGCCGTAAACGCACGTAAAGTTGAGAAGGATATCGTCTCTCGTTGATGGGGAAGGAATATTCATCGCCCAGAATGCCCTAGCTCACAGATCAGCCTTGGACGCGAGGAAGACCGCGTGACGCACCAAGCCAGTATCGTAGCCTCCCATTCGTCCACCCAAGCATTGAAGCGTTCTCCCTGCGCCTCGAGGGACTCAGGAACGCGCCCAAGCACCGCCTGATTCGACTTTTTGTGCCCGTACTTAGCCCCGACCTGCGCCCACGCTTCGTCCTCCGTCTCCAGCCTGGCCTCTTCAGGTGTCTTGCAGAACTTTTTGTGGACTTTCCAATGCGACTTTTGACAGGATGTGGAGCAGTATGTGGCGTTTCTTGGAGGAGAGAAGATCGGGTCATCCGACGTGACGCGCGACGCGTCGAGACTCACTGGCAACGAGAGCAGCGCTTGAGGTCGTCGTAGGGGAGGGTGACGCGGCAGGTTACACAGAAGCCGTTCATTTCGATAGCGTCGACGTGGGCGTTGACGGCTGCCATGGTGTGCAGCGAGAGGGAAGATGGTGGCAGGACGCAAGAAGATGACAAATACATCAGTGATGCGACCTGTGATTCAAGTCCTCGGCATTGTCGGCAATCACGCAGTTCAAAAAAATGGAAACGACTGTACAGTATTTCATGAACAATTACCACGGATTCTATACGTACAGTATGTAACAGTACTGGAGGTATGTCTGTAGCGGACACCAAATCCCAAAGAATGAATGAATGAATCAACAAAATCCAACTCATGATCCGTCTCTTCACCTAGCCCAATGGTCCCCCTGAGGTGGCGACGTTCCCCCCGTCGAAGTATGCACAAGCGCGTCATGCTCATCAGATTGCACGTGCGTCGGACTATGCAAGCTGGGTGGAACGGTCAGTCCTTGCACAGCTGACATGGATCCTGTGGTAGTCGTCGTGGTACCACCAGTGGAAGAGGGATACAAATCCGCCGCCGTGGGCCGGACAACCTGGGGTGCCGAGTACCCGCCAACGCTGCTTGGTAGGCTGACCGCTTGAACCGCAGGAAGATTGAAGTTCGAGCCATGTTTGGAGTCGACTTGTGCTGTCGTAGCTGCGGGTGCTGCAGCTGTTGTTGTAGTTGGCCCGGCGGTGGCAGCAGCGGCATTTCGTCTTCGCCGATAGAAGAAGAGGATGATGCTGGTGACGATAAAGACGACACCGCCTACGGTGCCCCCCGCAATCGCACCAACTGGAGTCTTCTTCTTAGCCGAGCCAGTACAAGTCTCCCCGAGGGGACAACAGCCGTCGGCGAGGCAGTAGAACCTGTGAAATGATTAATCTAGTGAGCGGTTATTTGAACACAAAAAGACGCACCCAACGTCGCAGCAAAAGGCGCCTACGGGATAGTCAGCCTTGGTTTTGACTCATAGAGAAATAGTAAACGTACCTGTGCAGCACTCGTCGCCGATTGTACAACATCCCCCGTCGGGACACAGTCCAAGCCCAGGATCGCAGGTCTGGTCCTGCCGTGAATGCAACAGACCCCGAATAACCCTCTCCCTGGGTTGTGCGGGCACTGCATGTTTGAACGGTCTCAGCGAGGTCGGGAGCTTTGAGGAATCAGAATCGGAGGCGCGAGCGACTTGGCTTGCGACGAGGAAGAGAAAGAAGAAGATTCGGAGCATGTTCTCCAGAGAATGCATCGGGTGGCAGGGGAGGGAAACAGAGCAGCGACGGTCGACGACCCATGCTTATATGCTTGATAAATTGCTATTGATCCCTTCCTGGATCTGTAGCTGTAAATGCCAGCATACGAGTAGTACGGACTCAGGTTGATTGATTGATGAGCTTATTGTAGCACTTACTCTACTATGGGCGTCGTCCGACCCCTATTGTGACTCGCACCCGACCCCTATTGTGACTCGCACTAAGACAGCTAACGAATGGATGGTAACGTAGCAGCCGGGTAGCAGCGTGCTCGTGGCGTTGGCGTTGGCGTTGGCGTTGTCGCTGTTCCTGTTGAAAGCGGCGATCAATTGCATTGTCGACTTCGAGCGCTTTCGGGGTGGAACACTATTGTCTGTGGTGATTGAAGTCTGATCACCCAAGACACGACGGGCTCAAAGTCGATTCTCCTCTTGCTATATCCTATACTCAATTGAGCAGATGGCTGGTTGGAATAGATCTTCGGTTCAAGCGCACAAGTAAGTAATTTTTAGCACATTAGCCGCCCATCAATCTGGTCCCGCGTTCAAATTTGTGTCCATCGCTGCCATCCATGCCATGGCATGGAAGTACGCCAGTTGCCATTCCACAGCAATCTGTCGCTTCCGAATTGCCAAGCCCGCAACTGAATCGGTTGGATCCCCAGCCCGGGCGCGTAGGCCGGATGCGGAGCACAAAAGAAGATAAGGACGAAGAACTCCCTCTTGTGTATGCAGTCGACTCTTAGAGTGGAGTTTGTCCATGGGCAGGCGAGACATCGGACAATGGGCAAGTTGGCGCCTAGGTTCACACTCCCGCGTCTCAGCAGCATGGACCCTGGGGGCGATACTTCGCTCATAGCAGATGAGCACTTTGCTAATCTTGGATTCGAGGCCGAAAAGACCGCCTGATGTGTATCATAGTAGCCATGGAGCCGCGGCGTGAATGGTTGGTTGGCATGCCATGGACGTGTATATACTTGGAGCAACAAGAGGAGGCTCCAAAGTTGACAGCTAGTTGCAAAATTGTAGGCGACATCGACTGAGGGAACGTGTGGAGCAAGTGTCATCAAACAGCTAGTCGGCGCCGCCGGCGCGTGTCGCGAGGCGCCCCGTGCGATGGTTCCTCATCGACAAATCCAAAGTCATTACGGGCCACGGGCCTCTTGGTTTGTGGGTCAACAGGCGGCTTTAGTTGCTCAACAGCGGCCCTCCGGAGCACCAGTTTGTGTTGGGTGAGTAGGCGAGCATGGTGGTGTATTTTTGAATATGACGGTTCGGTGACAGTTGCTCCACACAGTTCCCTTGATGAGCGGGGAATTCGCGCACCTGTGAAAACTCGCAGAATTGGTCGGTGGATCGTGAATCTGAGGCGATGTGTGCTGAATCAGTGGTGCGATCACGCCACAAACCCGATACATCAACCACGGGCTGTGGTTCATTTGGTGGCTGAATGATCGATCAGCCCGAGTGAAAAGTCGGTGGAATTGTATGGTATGATATGTTAAAATTTGAGATCGGCTAAGGCTGTCAGGAATGAAACCGTAGAATACCGTGCGTTCACTATTGTGCCCAAAACGCCGATATGTGGTGGTATGATTTGGGATGGGATGGTGATTCTACCGGGTAAGCGCGGGTAAGCGAAGGTGTGATTTGGGATTGCATGGAATGCTCCAGCGCGTTGCTTATGGATGCCTCCCGGGATTGTTTGGTAAAAAATGAGATCAATTAAAAGCTACTACATAGTACTCTATATGCTCCAAAATACCCTCCGAAACTATGTATGTCCCGTCACAACTACGCTCTTGCAGGTTCGGAACCGTCTTGCGCTGTATAGATGTCAGCGTCGCGGAATGGAATAGAATTTTCACACATACCTTGCACATAGTCACCCAGCTCTTTCGTGAACGTCTTGCAAGCCTGTACCGACGTGAGTATCATATGCAGTAACAAAGCAGGGTACTCACTTGCAACATTCGTAGGACTGGGAGCAGGGATACTTCAAAAATGAAACCAATTAGTGGGAATGGGCAGTAGCCGGGCAAGGGAAGATCGCACCACAATGATACACCGACGGGGACTTTCACACTATTGGTGAGAAGACGAATTCGATGCTCGAGAACCTGTAGACAAAGTGGGCTCAGATAGACAACAAAGCAAGGTTGATGGCGGCGCGCACCGGTAAACCCAAGAAGGCCACGCCATCGGTGGTGGAGACTAGGGACAGAGGACTCGGAGAGTGTAAGAAGAGAGAAGAGAGGTATCCAGCTCTCCCTCGGCAGCGCAAGTCGGCGGGAGAGGACTTAGTGGTGCAGAGGGGAGGTGCCATGGTGGTAGGAGGAGAGAGACGTGGCCGCCAAGTTTTTTGACATCGGCTTATAAGTGGGGTCTTGCTGGCACATGGATGGGTCGATTTCAGGAACGCTGAAACATGTGAATCCGCTAAAGGAGTGAACGAGCGGGATGGATTGAGATGAACAACCGATACACGTCAAACTGTCTGCAGATCATCTCAGACAATACCAAACTATCACAGAGTAGCCATCTCACGAGGACTCCATACCATATAATCTCAAACCATTTCACCGACTTTCCACTGGGGATCAGCTTTGAGTGTTTCAGGTGGAGGGATTGCTTGCACAACGACTAGTTTACTGGTCAAAAGAGAGGGAAATGGTCGAAGAGTAGCTTGAGTTGGGAGTCTGGGCAGTGCGATCGTTCCCAATAGGAAACGGGGAGCCATCGGCTGGAATTTGGATACTAATTCGACGAATTGTGCTGGGACTATTTACATGGACCAAATACCTACAGTATATAAGGATCTCAGAACTTGTAGTAGGATATAGAAGAACGGAACGGGCCCACGGGCATTATCTCTCACTCACTTTCTCGCTTGAACGGTTTTGGAACGGAACGGATTGGACTTGTACGGATTGGGATTTGGATTGGGACGGATTTGATTGGGTTTGAAGGACGTGTACGGGATTGGAGTTTGATTTACGTTGGGATCGACGACAGGCATCAGAGATTGCGTTGAGATTTGGATTCGCACAGGCTATATACTTTAGTCCGAACCCCCGAACTTGCGCGTTTGACGTCGTGTTGGGTGTTGAAGTCTAGCTCTTGAAGATTTTATTGTCGCTGGTCGGCATTTTGTTTGTTTGTTTTCACTCACCTACGCACGTTTAGCGTTTCACCCTCGTCGATGTTGCCTGTAATTTTGCAAGTAGCTGGAACTGTTGTTGATCAAGATCGAGCGATCATCTTGACCCGGCATCTGATGATTCGTGTTCGCTGATAGACCGGTGATGGATTGGAACGACGCAGATCGTCGAGTGGAAGATAAGATCAGTGATGCTCTGCGAATGACCTTGTTTCCTTGCAGCGCAGTTGAAGTGGTTCCGAATCGAGAATCTCCGAGTCGGGAATGCTTGACAGATCAATGGATCGACTCGCTCGGATCACTTGATTCACTTCTCCAGCATCTCGTGATTTCGGACACATTCTTGATTTGTCGGAAAATAGACCATCGGGCTACTTAAATGAAGACTTCCGACCCACTGCTCTCCGCGGCCGGATCCGTTTTCGACAACCGATGACTCTCTGAAGTCTTCCTACAAAGAAATGCGAACCTTTGTGGCAGGGGATCCACGCTCGGTACGCGTAGCTCAAGGCGATGCTCTCGTGCACACCGACAGCTCGCAAACAGCTCACATTTGCGTGAGAAACAAACTATTTCTATTGTGGTTGGTTCATAATGCCGAGGGGTTCAACTCCGACCAGGTTGTATGGGACTTGAATTGTTGAAAGTGCCAGTCCACACGGCAACATGATCTGCTCATCCTAGTCTTCGTCTCATGCTCTGTATACCACTGGATAATTTTACATGGGAACCTAAGGAGCGACAACAAAGTCCCTGGGCTCGGTCTTACATAAGAAGAGTAGAAAGTTAAACCACCCGTCAACACCAGAGCTACCTGAAATCATAGTCTGGCGGCGGCGCCTCCACATCATTATCCCGACCCTGACCCTCTTCCAGCATCCGGGGCGTCTTCTCATCTCTCCGCCACGCACCGACGGGAGACGTCGACGACGACGTGGCAGCCACGGCTGATGGGACGTACGTATCCCTCTCACTGGCAGCGATACTCGCGGACGAATAGGGAACGGGTTCCCTCACCACTGACCGCGGTATGTAGTCAATGGGCGGTGGGAGCGTCGGCATTGATAGCGGCCTCACCGCCCCCGATCGACTTCTTCTTCGCCAGTGGATGATGAGGATGGTGAGTCCCGGGAGGAGGATGATCAAGACGACTCCAGCGACGATGCCCACGATCGTTCCTGCAGCTAGCTTGTGGGCATGGCTGCTAGATACAGAGGTGGATGGCCTGGTGCTGCTGGAGGGCGTGGTAGTGGTGGTAGTGGTGGTGTCGGCAGCGTTGTTGTCGTCGAGCGAGATCCCACTGAGAAGGACACCGAGTGCGTTTGTCTGGCCGCTCATGGAGAACGTCGTAGTGGACGAGGACTGGACGGACCATTGGAGCGAGTATATGTCCGTACCACCCGCTGTGGCGAGGTCAACGACGGCATTGTACTGCCAATGGATTAAGACAAAGGTGATGTAACTTGGACATCAACCCCGCACCTGTACACTGAGGTAGTCGTGCAGGACCTGTCGCAGCTCAGGCGAGGTGACATTCCGCGTGTATGCAGACGAGAGAGCGCGAATCAAGATATTGTCCCCGTCATTCGATCCTATTCGACACAGTTGAATGCCTACGTCGGTGCTGAGAACAAAATTTGCCCACCTGCTCGTGCCGAAATACCATTCTCAGTCTGGAAACCCGACTCGGTGAGAGAAGTGGTGATGAGGCTCTCCAACCTATGTTTTGTGTGTGTCAGCTTTGACCCATCTCTCCTCAAAGAAATGACATACATTGTCTGGGTATTTTCACTCGGACTAATCGACTGCAACGTCGCCAGTCCTTCAATGAACAACCCCTGGTTAAACGAAGCCACCGCTGAGTTCGTAATTTTGCACGACTCATTCTGCGCGGCTGAGATGGTTTCAATGACGAGGTTGTCGGCGTTGTACAAATGCGATTGGATGAACTCGGCGGATTGGACAGCGGAGGAAAGGTATGATGGGGCAGAGGTGGCGCCAGTGGTTGCCTCAGCAAGCAGTGCGGATAACCTAGGACACAGAGGGGTGAGCCTGAGAGACGGAGGAGGGTTGCTCGTTGCTCGTTGCGACGTACAGTGCGAAATATCTGAATTGTATGAGATCGAGTCGGTTCGAATGGCAGACAAGCCAGCTCACCCGGTGCTCATAGCTGTTACACTCGGATCGCCTGTCGAGTTTGTCTACAGTTCCATCATCAGGCCGAATCCCGCTTGAAGGCGCTCCGACCGAGCGACGCACGTAAAAAGTCCCCCCAGCCATCGTTGCTAGCAAATTGCTGTGGGCCAGCCATCGCAATGGACAAGGACTGACAACACACCTCCTTGACAAACACTCGAGAGCGGAAAATTCTTCACGACTGGCGTCGTCACGGGGTTTGGGATCGTATACTCGTTTCCAAAAGTCCACGACTCGTTCGCGTATTGCAGGAAGATGGGATTTTGGTATGCGGCGTAAGCGCGAATGGCAGCATAGCCATAAGTTCTGTTGTTCGTGGGAACATCATACCAAGGGGATGAAGTCTGAGTGACTTACAGTCCAAAATTAAGCTACAACGACACGGCATTCATTCCGAAGCAGTCGACGGAGAGGGAGATCACTCACGCTAAAGAAAACCGTGAATCCAAGTCAGCGGCCATCAATCTTCGAGATATCATCCCGCCGCTGCGCACTCACAATGGATCAGAGAATAGAGACCGGTTTCCAAGCGTCTGCCCAAAGAGCGAATCGAGTGTATCCTCGTACTTTGTCTGGCCCGTAATGTGGTCGAAATCCGCCATCTCAGAGAAAAGGGTGGCGACAAATTCGTATGTTTGGCCTGGGATGAGGGGTAAGCGTGAATGGGAGGGAGGCACTCGGAGCACACCGTCATACTGCTGCGTCGTCGGTAGGTTGTCGATGGCCTTTTCGAGGGCTATCGCAGCTGTACCAACACGGGCAGCGGTGGACAAGGTCACATTCGGTTTCTGGGACGGGACGAAGAACGCAGGCTCGTCATCGAGTCCCGTACCATGAAGAAAAGCAGTACTTACACGCCAGCCGCTAGTAGATATCGTGGTGGACCCGGAGCGGGCGGAGTGTACTTGAACCAATAAAAGGATGATAAAAAGGTAAGGTGGCCAGCCCTGAAAGTCAAGAAAAAAGGTGACTGGCGTCATTGGAAGTGGAAGAGGCCAGCAAGTACGATGGCACGTGGCGCCATCCGCATATAACAACAAGTGTAGTACTGGTGAGCTTGCGAAAGCAGTACTGATTCTTGTGACAGCGGAGTGACATGTGACCTGTGCTTCTCTCATCACACGACGACGATCTGCCAGCACTTCATGCAATGGAGCGCCTACGTCGACGAATCCATCCTCCAACACTTCCGAAATCTTTCTCTGGCCACATCTGCTGTTCCTTCTTCTGCATTCATCACCCGAAGCACCTTTCTCTGCCCGTTTTCATTCTGGATACACTTGCTTCAGGACTTTGTGGCTTCAACGGGACGACATAGACAAGTGGTAGCTGGGACTGAGGTGAGTTCTACTGGTCCTATGAACCTCTTTCCGCTCCGTCTCTCGGATATATCTCCATGTCGAGCCTTGTACACCATTGCGACACATCCATCGCTTGCCGTTGAATGGGCTATATTCCATGCTCTTAGTTGAGCCCGTTCTTGTACCCTGTGGACGGTCTCATTGCCTGCACCCAATTTATACATCTCATTCCTCTCCGCACGATGCTATCACTGCTCTCTATGCTCTAGGATGCTCGATTATCTTCTGCTCTTGTTGCCTGAGTGCTGCTTCTCTGCTACTGGTTTCTTCTTCCTGGCTGCAGCGAGCTCCCAATTACTTTAGGCATCTAAGCCCTCGAGCGCTGGATTGCTTTACTACTCTGCTATTGTTGGGCATCGAGTTGCTCTCAAACATTTGGTGGGAAAGTTTCCATGATTTATTCAATTTCCATTTGCTTTTTTCGGGCATCCAGTCCCCGTTTTCTTTCTTTACGGGCATCTAGTTCCCATTTGTTTGCGGGCATCCAGTCCCCGTTTCTTTCTTTATGGGCATCCAGTTCCCAACTATTTTATTTCATGGGCATCTAGTTCCCATTTGTTTGCGGGCATCCAGTCCCCGTTTTCTTTCTTTACGGACATCTAGTTCCCTTTCTATATGGGCATCCAGTTCCCAGTTCATTTCGGGCATCCAGTTCCCAGTTCACTTCGGGCATCCAGTCCCCACTTCTTTACGGGCATCTAGTTCCCTTTTCTATATGGGCATCGAGTTCCCAATTCACTTCGGGCATCCAGTTCCCATTCATTTTCGGGCCTCGAGTTCCCACTTCTTTACGGGCATCTAGTTCCCTTTTTCTATATGGGCATCAAGTTCCCAATTCACTTCGGGCATCCAGTTCCTATTCAATTTTGGGCCTCGAGTTCCCACTTCTTTACGGGCATCTAGTTCCCTTTTTCTATATGGGCATCTAGTTCCCTTTTTCTATATGGGGATCGAGTTCCCAGTTCATTTCGGGCATCCAGTTCCCAGTTCACTTCGGGCATCCAGTTCCCACTTCTTTACGGGCATCCAGTTCCCTTTCTATATGGGCATTGAGTTCCCAATTCACTTCGGGCATCCAGTTTCCATTCAATTTCGGGCCTTGAGTTCCCACCTCTTTACGGGCATCTAGTTCCCTTTCTGTATGGGCATCCAGTTCCCATGCATGCTCGGCCATCCAGTTCCCATCCGATTCTCATATATTTCGCTGAATTGCTGTCGTCCTCTGCTATTGAAAGCCGGGTTTGTCCGTCCAGTGGATCAAGTTACCTTCCTCATATCACACGTCCCAAGTGCTGCTTACCCGGCATCGAGCATATCCCTTCATCTGCTATCAAAAGTATTGAACCTTCTCTTTCCGAGCTGCCCCTCTCCTCATATGCATCCATGCCTCCAGCGCTGGATTGCCTGTCGCGCTATTGCCCTTATATTCCACATGTAACTTCACTCACGGTTCTCGCCGACAATCCAACTTCAACTTGACTTGATCATTGGATTTTTGATAGTCTCCCCCTTTGCGTCGTCCATTGCAAGACTACTGGGTTACCTCCGGAGACCGTTACTTGCGCAAAGGACATGCACAACCAACTTTGCATTCTGGAGATTATTGCCGCCTATGCTTTGTCATGGATCTCACTCCACTTGTGCCTCGGGTTTTCAACTTGGAATTTGGATTTGATTTCATGCTCTTCATACCATACAAACTACATTCTGTCCCTTCGGCCTTCGATGCCGTCTGATTGGATTTTCTGTTTGCTTCTCTTGTGCACTGGTATTCGAAACCATGCATCCTTTGATCTTGTGCTCATTGATCCATTGTGACATCCAAGCTCCATTCTGTCTCTCTAGCAGCATCCGACTCACTCCGCTCACACATCAGTTTGCAACCTAGAACTTGCATTTGATTTGACCTACATTATTTTATGCTGGTCGTACCCCACAAACTACACTCCGTCCCTTCGGCCTTCAATGCCGTCTCATTGGATTTTCCGTTTAATTCTCTTGTGCACTGGTATTCGGAACCGTGCATCCTTCGATCTCATGTTTGCCGTCACATCCGAGCTTCATTCCACCACTCTAGCATTCGATGCCATCTCATGGAATTCCGCCATTGCATTCTGCGTAAACTGGTATCCGACAACATGCATTCTTCAACCTCCGATGTTCTTGTATCATTCACCTGAACCGCACTTCATCGTTTAATCCTGATACATGAATTCTGTGTGTGTTGGTCTGCCCAACTATGCTCTTTCCCCTGTCATCGGAATCTTCCAGCTTGGTCCTGATTCCTGGTTTCATCAAGGGCTCTGAACGAGCCCTACTTCCTTTGTTTTCATGTTCAACACCCTTAACTGGCGCTCTGGCTTTGAATATTTGATTTGTGTTGTTCTTTGTACCTCCACTTTCCATGTTCGGTGTGTCAGCCCCGGAATATCCAATTCTCCCATTGGCACCTCCGAACTGCGCATCTTGTGATTCTCGTCTTTGCTTCTATCAAAATTCCCTTAATTTACACTCTGTGGCTTGGGTAACCGGCCAACATTTCAGCTCTCCTGCGCCTCCATTCACTGCTGTCTAACGGGCCTACCGAGTTGACTTCTGCACTTATTTTATATTCGGTTCAACCTCCTACCCTTTCGATCTCTGGCCATGGCGCACTTGGTCCAACCCCACCAATAACCACTTGAGTCCATTCGATTCACAAGTTACTTGGATTCGCTTATGCCTGTTTTGGATTTTGGCCTTCTGTCCTGGCAATTCATCACATTCCATCGTATTCGTTCAGTTCTTTACTCACATTCTGGACTCTCCGTCATCTTCTCTCATATTTAGCTCTATCGACATTCTGGCTTTGGATTTCCAGCACTCTGCCACACCGCCGTGACGAGTTTCCACTTGACTCCTACTTGACGGATCTCCTTCGCCGCTTTTGTTGGGTTAGCCGCGGGCGTTGGTGATGCCCTCGTCTGGCGTCTCCGTCATGGGTTCATCCTCACGCCTCACCATCGCCCTACGACCTGGAGATCAGCGGTTTGGGAAGTTGAACCTTCCGCTGCTCCTCCACCCCCAACGAATATCTGTGGCTGCCTCCAATCTTAATTCAACTTCCAGACATGAACGAAGCGCGGAACAAGAGTGTAGTACTGGTGAGCTTGCGAAAGCAGTACTGATTCTTGTGACAGCGGAGTGACATGTGACCTGTGCTTCTCTCATCACACGACGACGATCTGCCAGCACTTCATGCAATGGAGCGCCTACGTCGACGAATCCATCCTCCAACACTTCCGAAATCTTTCCCCGCCCGCCCTCGCCTGCAAAATTAGAGTCTTACAGCAGCTGTGGTTTGGTTTGGCTTCCCATGGCATGTGGGGCAGCACACAGGTAGGGTGGTGGTTGGGGTTCATCCTCACGCCTCACCATCGCCCTACGACCTGGAGATCAGCGGTTTGGGAAGTTGAACCTTCCGCTGCTCCTCCACCCCCAACGAATATCTGTGGCTGCCTCCAATCTTAATTCAACTTCCAGACATGAACGAAGCGCGGAACAAGACTATGTGAATACATCAACGGCAACAAGTTTGGATGACTGACTGGATCGCGGGATGGTAACTGCCAACTGGGGGCGCACCGGGCCCCGAGACGGGTGCATTGTTCGCCTTGCTGTGAACGGCATCCATAGGAATCCACAGGGGCTGGCACAGCTGCAGTGGGCCATTATTCCTGGTCGTTGACGAAAAACCAACTCAGTAGCAGGTCATCCTATCTTGAACTCGTCAGTGGCAAGTCAGTGGTTCCGCTCCCGGACAAGAACTTGAAGAAGTAGAAGATCGTGACACTGCCTGAGATCCCCAGGATGTACGCCTCCCTTCCGAAAGTAGTCGTGTGAGTAAGAAAGGGTGTCGTCAAGACTGTGGATCTCCGTCAAGATCACTGCGTTCAGAGGGTCTGTCCAATGTCGGCACATGTCGGCGCAGGCTGTGCCCACTCGTGTGGAGCCACATGACAGAGTCGGGAATGCTTGACAGATCAAGGGATCAACTCGCTCGGATCACTGATCCAACACCCCGGCAGTCCAATTTCCTGGTGTCGGGGGTTTTGCGGTGAAGCAAGTTGACGCTTGACGCGGCGACGCCGAGGGCCGGCCGGAGGCCGACGTCCAAAGCGCCAGATCGAACACATTCATGATTTGTCGGAAAATAGATCGGCCGAAATGACCGACACACTGTTCTCAGTTATCGACAACCGATGACTCTATGAGCTCCTACTTTACAGGGAAATTTCAACCTTTGTGACAGGAGACCCACGCTCGCTGGCGCGCGTGCTCAAGGCGATGCGCTCGTGCACACCGACAGCTCGCAAACAGTTCGCATTTGCCTCTGCGTGGTATTTCAACTATTTCGCCGTAGGTACCGGTGCGCGACAGCGGAGGTGTTTTTGAGCCGAGACAAAGCATGATCCGGGATTCGCCAATGTCTCAAATGAGTCGGAGTGACTCAGACTATTTATGCAGCTATGTGCGGGTTGTGTGCGGGAGAAGTTGATGGTGTCTGGACGCACTAGGATCATGGATGTGTGCCAGTGCTTCCCAGCTCAGCTTACTGGTCAGTGGGCAAGATACAACTCTGATCAAGCTACAGAAAAGTTCAAGTCGTTCGTCGCCCACTCGCAGCTTTTCAGCCTTTCCTGACCATCACCTCGCCGAGAAGCTGTGCAATCGCGTCCCGCCCTACGCAACGATCTGCCGCCCGCGTACCATTGACGGCATTTCCTGAGACTTTTACGGCCATGATACCCCGTGAGAAGCTCGAAAACGTGGAGTGCGACGATGGCGAGTTTCCTTCCTCTATTTTTGTGTCTTATCTTGTCTTGTTCTTCTCAACTGCTTCTGCCCTCTTTCCTTCACTCACTTTTTTTGTCTTTGCAAGCCTCAAGAATGGGATACAACCTACTATTTCTCATTTACACCATTCAAGCTCTTACTTCGTGAGTGGCGTGTGTGGCTCGAGGGAGGATCTCAGTTGCCCATGGGTCCCAAGTTCTTGCGCTGCATTCCCTCGGGATTCTTCCAACCATCCCCGACGACAATATGCGAGGCTCGCTATCACAGAGCAGCCCGAGTCGCGCTTCCGCAACGTTACATCCACCGCCCGAACGCCCCACCCCCACCCCAACCACCGCGGCCCAGTCATGGAAGCCATCACAGTGGCGACATTCGTCCTCATCATCTTCCTCGCCCTCGCCCTCTTGCTCGGTCTCGCGAGTTTTCTGCGCAGCTACCACAACACCCCACCAAGGACGGATCGCGAGCGGGAACGGGGGCGGGATTTGGATTTACAGCGCAATATCATCTTGCTATTTGATAGCCAGGTCACGCTTGGCGAGGCGGGGTTGCTCTGCCCGCCCCCGCCTCCTTATTTTCCGCGCCCGCCGTCGTATCTGGAGAAAGATCCGGGGGAGGAGGAGGAGGAGGGCAGGAGACGGAGCATTGCAGACGCACACGTTCTGACAGACGATCCAGGCCCAGTGGGCACGCGCGTCGACGCCGAGTCCGAGTCTGTGTCGGATGTACAAAGTCCACGATCTTGACGAGGCCGAGGAGGGACTTTTGCTATGCTATTTTTTTTTCTTGTGTTTTTCGTGTGTTTGTTTTCCTTCAGCGGTAGACCTTGGACTTTGGCGGCCAATCGAGCTCACTCGTTTGCCAGACTGCATGTTCAGTCATGAGTACCAATACTTGATTTCACCAACTGCCTCGCCGAATGGGTACCGCTGGGGTACCACGAGGATCGGCACAACATGCCGGCGTCGATCAGCGCGCTGTTATCTTGGCGTCGGCAGCCAAGTTTCAACTTCCGTTGAACTAAAATAACGTCCATCGTCATGCCCGCGTTTCAAGTCGATGATGCTCGGGCAGAAGACGTCGGGCGTTGCTCAACGGCGAGCCGTCCTTGGGTAAGTATGTATTTCTGAGCCAGCCCCTAGAGCTCCTCTCCCTCCCTTAAATTTCCTTTCGATGCCATGTCATTCCACGCTCCTTCAGGCTGATTTTCAAGGGCTCCTATAAATCGCCGCACTGCCGCACTTTTGCCGCTACCGCTACCGCGGTGCACCGCGCTGTGCCGCCAAGTTGGTCACACTACCGCGTTGTCACGTAGGGTCAGTGCCGCCACTGCCGCGGTGTTTCAAAATATCTTCAACTCCCTGTAAATCGGCGCCAGAGCGAGTGGAATCAAAGAGGAAAGTGGGAGCATAAGGCCTGGGACTCAACATTGGGGAAATTTAGGAGTTGAACTAGTCGAACTTTTTCCGCAGCCTCAGCCGGCCCGCAGGGCGGCGGACTTGTAATTTCGAGTTCTCATGAGTGGGACCAGAAAGGTGCTTGTGAGCTCTTTTCTGAGGTGAAGAACTGGTCGAAGGATAGCTGCCTCGAAGCGGGGCTCGGAATGTGCAATTCCGACTTTTTCATTGAAGCACATTTCTCGACGTCGACGGTGCGTCGCTCATCTGGACTGAGTGAACAGATGACTACAAGCATTTAACATGTTCGTAATGGCGCTGTAAGTTGGAAGTTGGATGCATGTTCGTTGAAACGTAAATATGCACATGCTCTCTGTCCGGGGAACTCTCGTGGGTCGAGTAAAATGAAGATAAATTGACACTGCCGCAAGAGGAGGGGAAACGAGAGTCTATTCTGCCGTGATTCGTGGCTGTCGATGTGTTTAGTTCTCCCCGAGGAGGCCCAATCCCGGGCTAATCCCTAAATTCCCGGTTTGACTGAAATTGATTTATCTCTGGCCTCGATGAACCTGGACAAAAACGGTCACCGGTGGGCCATTCCACACACTGTACAGGATCGAATTGTGCTTCAACATAAAGTACTATATTTTTGTTGTGTGCCGCAATCCTTAAGCCAACTGCCGCGGTGGCTGTACCTCGGTCGTATAACTTTGATTCAAACCCCTACTACTGTGCTCTACACTGCAACATTCACTCACCTGAGGAATGTCCCGACACCCCTGTGCGTTCACCGCGTCGACTGCCGCCACTACCGCCGCGGCTGTCACACCACCGCATTGTCACTGCCGCGCCATCACCACGCTGAAGTGCGGTACCGCGACATTACCGCGCCGCAGATTTTTTTTACCGCACTTTTCGAGTGCCGCGCCACTAGCGGTACCGCGCCGTGCCGCGACTACCGCACTTGCCTGATTTAACGAGACCTTTCAAAACTCATTCGAGGCCGAGTAGTCGTAAGCAATCATGTTTTGTCCTTCATTTGAGCTCTGCCTGTTTACAGTCCCTTGTTCAAAAGGATTCATGGGTCTATTTAGACGAATAGTACAAGCAGGGGATTTTTCAAAGGTTGTCCAAGGCAGAGTGCAGATTTATCACGGGTGCCTCGGACCCCAATTCAACTTTATCCATCCACAATACACCAATCCCTAGGCTTCTGAGAAGAGTAGCACCCAAATAGTACATGTGAGAGAATTCAGTACCGCGCTGACTGCCGCGCCACTACCGCACTTACCGCCGCGGCAGCAGCGCGGCGATTTATCGAGACCCGATTTTCAATATTCTTGCGCTCCATTCTATGTGAGTGTAACTTTACATCATACATGGAATGGAATCTACGATTTGGGCTTGAGGTCTCTGCCTCCAGCGACGAGCGTATTTTCCGCGCCCCCGTCATATCAACAAGAGAAGCTCGAGGTTAGGGCCGCATAGTATCGACGACGCCGGCGCTTTGCCAAGACTCGGAAGAACGATTTAAGCAAATACTGTACATACTGTTAGTCGCAGGGTATATTTCTCCTCGTCCTCATAACCGCAAAATTCGATCCACCTCACCCCCGGACGACACCTTCCACGAATCCCCCCTGGCAAGTCTCACCTCCCTAAGCCCCTGCCGCGCAAGGGCAGCTACTACAGCCTCTTCCTGCGCGGTGTGATACCAACTCCGGTGCTGGCGAGACGTATTCATGTCCACCAACCCGGGCATGATCAGGTGGAGGATTTTGAGCGACGATGGGAGGGCGATGAGGTTGTGGGCTAGACGCCGGAGGAGGTCCTGTTTCAAGGTTAGTGTCCCATTATTAAAAGGTGAAATCGGGCAGCGTACTGTATAGGTCCCGGAAGGGTTATCCGGGAGGGGAATCTCGACCTCGACCCCATCAGGGTACTCCGCCCACAAGGATTTATGTGCAGGTCGACGGCTTTGGGTTGACTGGGCACCCTCATCCTCGTCCTCGGATTCAGACGACAACTCGTCCGGACATACACCCGCAAACGCATTCTCGTCATCCAGCTGAAGCTCTACCGCTTGCACCGGTGCTCGTTGTGTCGCATGGTAGCGTGGCTCCTTGTGTATTCCACCAACGACGTGGACCAGCTCGGAGATGTTGATGGAGAGGGATGTGAGGCCCGGGAAGACCGTCGCGATGCACGCCAGTGCTTCAGCTGTACACGTCGTCGCGGGGAGAGTGAGGAAGCGGAGGCCGAGATTGATATCGAGAATCCCAGAGAACGCCTCTTTGAAGTCCTCGATGGGGATGGTTTCGTCTGAGTTTGCGACGACGGTGACCCGGCGGAGTGCCAGCAAATGCATGAAGGCTGGGAGAAGTTTCAATGACGTCGTGAGCGTGTGGAGGTCGGGGACGAAGCTCGCGTCGATCTCGAGAGCCAGTCCCGGGCTGATAGAACGGAGGATGAGGGATTGAAGCTGCGGGGAGCGCTCTAACAGGAGGAGCAGAGTGTTCGCGTCGAAAAGGGGATGAAGCGAGAGATAAATGAGGCGGGGGAATTCAGGCTGCCCGCATCCGGCGAGGAAGGCGTGGGTTTCGCAGGTAGAGTGCAAATTGAGGTGCGTGAGCGTGCGCGGGTCGACGATCTCGAGCGCCTCGGTGGCTGTGGGTTGGGCGGCGCGGTACTCGGGAGCGGAGATCGTGAACCGCTGCAGCTTCAGCAACATGCCGTCACGCGGGGTTATATCGCAACGATCGAGGCTGAGCTCCGCCAGATTGAGAAGCGCCGCTAATGTGCAACGCGCATCCGCGTTCACCGAGATTCCCCTGAGGGACAGACAGCGGAGGTTGCGAAATATCCCAATGTTGGCAAAGAACCTCTGGAGAACTCGCTGGCGGAGCCCGTCAAACCGATCTATGGGCGGGATGCCGAGCATCGTGAGGAACAGGCCTGCGGGTACATTCGGAGGCATGGTCCATTGGTGAAGTAGAGGCGGAGGAGAGCTAACTGTCCACTCGCGCACCGAGGAGGCGAGGCCATCGGCGCCCAATGCAGCCAGACGGTCTAAACGCACCGCCGTGCGGTGCAGAGCGTGAGTGCGATGGATCCAATTGAGGCGACTGTATCCATCCGCGAGTGCTGCAATGTCGGCCGTTTGACCCTCGATCAAGAGTGGGAGACAGAGGGATCGGAAGAGACGGCATACAAGTGAAAGACGACGAAGGCGCCGTTTAGGAGCGTAGAGCCAGCATTCAAGCCAGAGCTCGGTGGGGAAGAGGTCGAGGGAGACCGTCATGGTGGTATGTGGGAGAACGCCAGGACTAAATGTATTTGATAGCATCCGTCATGCGAAGTGTCGTGGGTCGCGTGCTATGACGCCCACTAGGTCCTTTTTATCACAATACATTCTGAGGTTAGAGCAAATCATTTCGCAGGACCGTGGCACTCACAGGTCATGGGAACTCGGTGATGCGCTGATATCTCCTCCTCGGTTGAAACTGAACGTTGGAACTGAATGGCAAGCCGAGCCTCATGTCGGACAGGGGCTGACGGGGTATACGGAATCCTGATTTGCGAGTGGCACCAAGCAAGTCCGAAGGACATGGTGCGACGTGGAGTGGGACGAGATGATGGAGAGCCTGCGGGGCGCACAAGATGTAGGGTATAGCAGGTGCCATCCGCATGCTGGATCGAGATTGGTGCGAACGAGGCGGCCCTGAGTGGAGTAGTATTAGAGTCTTAGACCAAGTAGTGGCGGGCGCGAGTCCTCTCCGCCGGGGGAGGCGATCCTAAAAGGGTCATAGAAGTGGCCTCGCTGTTCGATCCGAAGCGGCGGGCGGCTGCGGGCGGTCTCTTGGACGAGGAGGAAGAAGGCATTGACGTGGCACGTGCTCCCATGGCAACGGATCAATGATGCTCCTTGACATCAACGCATCAACTCTAAGCTCCGGCCGCCACGGTTTGAACCACACTGCGAGTCCTCCTCAAAGGACGGGACAGCCAGAGCAAATCATATGGCATCCCGCGACTGAATTGTATTAATTTTCATGTAACTGAAATTGCACTTCCATTTTCAGAAACTGAGAATCAGAATCGAACCTGCCTTTGACCTGCATCGAGGCAAGAACCTGCCCTTGACCTGCCCGTCGGGCCACCGAGACTGGCGGTTTGACACCACCACCACCGTCCCGTCCCCTATTTGTCGACTGGATTAGATGAACGAGCGATCGGCAGTAAGACTGGCGGCTCAAATGGACTTGAGTTCCTCGACCACTGCTAGTGGCGAGTCTGATGATTTGGTTAGATGAACATTGCAATTCAAGTCGAGCATTTCATGCATATGTATTTATGCGCCACATAACCCCGCTTCCTGAGTCTCAATTATTTATGACTTGCACATATAAAAGACACCCTTCAACTCAGAGATCTTTCACTCCATCGGAACAATGTACTCCAAACTCATCTCGAGCGCCCTCCTTCTCGTTACCCTGGCGAACAGTGTGTTAGCTATCCCTTGTAATCTTTTCTTCGCCCCGAACACTACAGACAGATAACTGATTCACTCAACAGGCGGACACCCACCCGTGCGTAGTCACTCGAGGGTCTGAACTTCCTGATCTCACCACGAAACCCAGTTGCCCGCCTGCCGGACGTTCCCTCCCTGCGTGAGTTCTTTGCTGCATTCACATATATTTGACCTGTATCACTGACTGATTGCGATCCCAGCCACCGTGTATGCATTTCTGGATATTAATTTACTTCTCACTCATTCCACGGATACTACAGGCGGACGGGACGAGTTTTGCTGCTTCACACTTGGAAGCAGGTGAGTTTACATTGTCGGCTTTCGTGTTGATTGTGCTGATTGATGCGGGAAGATGTGTTGTTGAGGGTGGATTCTGCCCCAGGATTTTGAACTAGTGATCGCCATGACGGCGAACGCATTTGCCCCCAGGAGTTACATATGCTTAATTGAATCCGATAATGTTGTTTAAACCGCAGCTTAAACTAATCATGATCATTGATCTACTTATCTGATCCGAAGTGAAACGGCTTTGATTCAACCATCGTAATAATTTTCCTGCTTGCGTTGGACTGGTGCCACTGTTCGCCGATGTCAATCTCTCACGCTGTTGATCCGCATTCCTGCCGCTGCTGGCAATTTCAACACCACCCCGTGCCGTAAAGTTAAACCGTCCAAGCCGTACGTATGTACCTCGTTGCGATATTCTGGAATGAACTAAGTTCCGCCCGCGTACCGTGGTCTGACATTTCTGGAAGCCCAATGGTACTCATCAGCGGGAATCACAAGTATGTGTTCATGCCGCGTCCAGGCCACATTCAAGCCACATTGAAGAGATAAGTATCGAAGTCCCCGCACTCCCAAGTGGAAGGGTGAAACCCGGCGCAGCCCGCCCCATCGCAACATGCAGTCTATGGGATGCTGAAAGAACCAATTCAAACAACGCCACTGTGGGTAAACATTGGTGAGGCAGGTCACATCGATTCAATAAATAATATAATCGTGTGTTCCTCATCGAATGTGCTTCAAATAGCCATGCCGCCACCGCGCACATATAAATACTGGGGCAGTCATTGAGAGTTGAACACTAACCATGTACACCAAGTTCTTCGCAAGCGTAGTCTTCGCTATGGCTCTCGCCGTCGGAGCGTTGGCTCAAAGTTGTACGTCTCTGGAGCTCTATTCTCACCTCTTCTAAATGCTCATTGATGTCCTGTGTAGGTGGCAATCCGCCGGCGAGTAGTGGGCATTCACGGCTGGAGGACCTGATACTAATGAACCTCCTTATTCAGATGCCCGCTTGCCCCGATCCAAGTCCCTGTCAGGTAGGCGGCGACGTCCTCACTCATATGTATTCCACGGATAGCTGATTTCGACGCAGCCCACATGTATGAATTTTGTTTTCAATGGAAGTTGAGTCACGACCAACAAACACTGGTACAGGCAACTTCAACGTTCAATACTGCTGCGAGGCCTTCAACCCGCCCAGGTGAGTGCTGCCGATCCACAGGCAGATGTCTGATACCTTCTCCCTGAAGATGCCTCGAATTGGCTTCGGATATTGCTTGCGTTGCTGAGAGAGGCATTTAATGGCGAGGTACAGGAGAAACGGAGAGCCTTAGCATTTGGTAGCCCATAAAGTGTGCAAAGAGTTGTAATAAAGCTTCAAGTGTAGTGTTGACGTTCCGTCCATGTATAATTTATTCAAAAGATCGGAATCTTATCTTCCCAATGAAGCCACGTTTATTCTTCAACATTCTGGGACGGGCTAGGTTCCGTCCATGCACCGTGGTCTAACATTTCTCGAAAGGGTACTCATCGGCGGGAGCTTCCAGGCGACAGTGAAGAGATAAGTATCCAGATCCCCGCGCACTGAATTGAAAGATGAAACACGGCGTGCCCCGCAATATCACAACATCCCGCCCTGTGGGATGTTGAAAGGACTTGCTTGTTCGGCAATTCAAATTTCAAACAACCTCACTTCGGGTAAAGGACCACAGGTGAGGCATGTAGCCTCTATTCAAGCAGAGTTCTGAGAATCGGGTAAACGGCGCTGTGTGTTCTTCATTGAATTTGCTTCAAATAATGCCGCCACCGCGCACGTATAAAACTGGCGCAGTCATCGACGGTCGAACACCAAATATGTACACCAAGTTCTTCGCAAGTGCACTGTTAACCTTGTCTCTCGGCATCGGAGCGCTGGCTCAAACCAGATGTACGTCGCTGAAGGTGTCTTCTCATCTCTTCTAAATACTCATTGATGTCCTACTTAGGTGGCAATCCGCCGGCGAGTAGTGAGCATTCATGTCTGGGGGACTAGGTACTAATGACCCTCAATACTCAGTTGCCCGCTTGCCCTGATCCGAGTCCCTGTCAGGTAGGCGGCAACTCACTCCTACCTAACGGATAGCTGATTTCGACGCAGCCCACATGTATGAATTTCGTTTTGACTGGCAGTTGAGTCACAGCCAACGGCCATTTATAAAGGCATCTTCAACGTTCAATACTGCTGCGAGGTTTTCGACCCGCCCAGGTGAGTGCCGCCGATGCCACTAGTGATGGCCACGGGTGCGATGACCCGCGACGGGTCACGGGTACGGGTGGCGGCGGGTACGGGTACGGGTCAGCGACTCGAACCCGCCGGCTCACCCGTGGCTCACCCGTGAGTCTTTGGTATCTGAAAGCGACGCCTGTGAGAGCTGAAATCGAGCCAAGAAATTTGACTGTACCCTTACCTTGCATTTTGAACGCCAAAGAGCGGTGCAGCAACCGCCAGAAGTCACGGCACACCGGCGATCAGCCACCCGTGCCTAGCCGACGGGTACCCGTACCCGCGACCACGGGTACGGGTCAAGCGCGGGCACGGGTACGGGTGGGTCCTCGGCACCTCACGGGTTACCCGTGGCCATCACTAGATGCCACAGGCCTATATCTAACCTAGCTCTCTGAAGGTGCCTCGAATTGGACTCGGATATCGCTTGTTGATTGCTTGCGCTCCGTAGGAGGGCATCTAGCATCTGGTAGCCTGTAAAGTGTGCAAAGACTGGAATAAAGCTTGAAGTGTGTGTATGGAACACCATGATGCCAGTCACAGGCCGATCAAATCTGGATCAACCATCAGACACATGCGGACACTTGAGTAGCCTCCTCAGCCTGTTGTGCATCATCCCATAGGGAGGCGCAGTCCACCCGAGTCACTACCTGCTATCCAGGTCAAGATTGAAATTTGCACCCAGAAGCGATATCCATTTGATGACCATTGTTTCAAGTGCGGCGCCTCTCGCGATCGGCCTGTATCTGCGAGGAATTGCATCGTCGGCTTTCGTGTTGATTGTGCTGATTGATGCGGGCAGATGCGTTGTTGAGCCCAGGATTTTGAACTTGTTCGCCTCTACTAGATCAACATCAAATCAACGTACAAAAAAATTCGACTATCTTAATTTTTTGTTGATCCTAGCCTGACATTGGGAGACCCGTGATCGCCATGACGGCGAACACATTGCCCTCAGTAGCTGCATACGGTTACATAATTGAATCCGACAATTTTCTTTCAACTGCAACTGACACACTGTTGATCCGCATTCCTGCCGCTGCTTGCCTCTAATGGGAATTTGAACACCATCCCGTGCCGTAAAAGTTGAATCGTCCAACTAGCGCCTACGTATGTACCTCGTTGTGAAGATATTCTGGAACGGACCAACTTCCGCAAAACTTCCGCCCGTGTACCGTGGTCTGACATTTCTGAAAGCCCAATGGTACTCATCGGCGGGAATCACAAGTATGTGTTCATGCCACATCCAGGCCACATCGAAGAGATAAGTATCCAGGTCCCGCGCTCCCAACTGGAAGGGCGAAACCTGGCGTGCCCCGCGCCATTGCAACATCCATTCTATGGCATGCTGAAAGGACCAATTCAGACAACGCCACTGTGGGTAAACATTGGTGAGGCCTGTCACATCTATTCAATAAATCATATAATCGTGTCAGGCGCTGTGTCTTCCTCATCAAATTTGCTTCAAATAGCCATCCCGCCACCGCGCACGTATAAAAACTGGCGCAGGCATCGACATTCGAACACCAACAATTATGTTCACCAAATTCTTCGCAAGCGTAGTCTTCGCTATGGCTCTCGCCGTCGGAGCGTTGGCCCAAACCAGATGTACGTCTCTGGAGCTGTATTCTCTAAATGCTCATTGATATCCTGTGTAGGTGGCAATGCGCCGGCGAGTATCTGCATTCACGTCTGGCGGACTTGATACTGATGAACCTCCGTATCCAGTTGCCCGCTTGCCCTGATCCGAGTCCCTGTCAGGTAGGCGGCGACTCACACCTACTTGACGGATAGCTGATTTCGACGCAGCCCACATGTATGAATTTCGTTTTCGATGGAAGTTGATTCACGACCAACGCACATTGGTAAAGGCAACTTCAACGTCCAATACTGCTGCGAGGCTTCCAACCCGCCCATGCGAGTGCTGCCGATGCCACAGGAAGATATCTGACGAAGGACGCCTGCACCCTGAAGATGTCTCAAATTGGCTTCGGATATTGCTTGCACTGCGTAGAACGGCATCTAGCATTTGGTAGCCTGTAAAGTGTGCAAAGACTGGAATAAAGTTGAAGTGTAGTGTATGGAACCACCGTGATGCATTGATGCCCGCCATAGTCCGATCAGATCCGTCATCAAAAACATTGGCATGCGGAAACTTGAGTAGCGGCTAGCCTCCTCAGCGTGGAATGCATCCCAAACAGAGCACAGTCCATTGTCTCTTGGATATTTGCGCCGAGGAGCGATATGTATCCATTCGAATGGGTTCCGGGTTCCGTCGACCATTGCCACTTCAAGTGCTGCGCCTCTAACGATCAGTCTGCATCTGCGAGTAGGGTTTCCCGACGGGCATGGTGTATTTCTCAGCATCGCGGAGTGATAGAGATACTGGGGTAACGAGACCAGGGTTATTATCGCCGGCACCTGGGCACGTCATTGGGGAGGCTGCGCGCAAATCTTGATAACTAAAACTAAAAAGATATGGGGAGATATGTCTAGGTCGTGATCTTGTTCTGCGCTTCGTTTGCGTCTGGAAGTTGAATTCGAATTTCCTTGGGGCAGCCACAGAGATTCACTTGGGGGTGGAAGAACAGCGGAAGATTCCACTTCTCGAACCACTGATCTCCAGGTCGTAGGGCGATGGTGAGGCGTGGAGAATGAACCATGAAACCCCAACCACCGCTCTACCTGTGTCTGCCCCATAGGCCATTGAGAAGCTGAAAGAGATGATTGAAGGCGAGGGTGGGTGGGAAAAGTTTTGGAGAGTCTGGACGGTGGATTCGTCGATGTAGAGGCTGCATTGCACGAAGTGCTGGCAGATGGTCGTGGTGTGATGAGAGAAGCGCGGATCACAAATCACATGTCACTCCACTCCGCTGTCACAAGAACCCGTTCTGCTTTCGCAAGCTCGTCAGTACTTCACTCTTGTTCTGCGCTTCGTTTGCGTCTGGAAGTTGAATTCGAATTTCCTTGGGGCAGCCACAGAGATTCACTTGGGGGTGGAAGAACAGCGGAAGATTCCACTTCTCGAACCACTGATCTCCAGGTCGTAGGGCGATGGTGAGGCGTGGAGAATGAACCCAAAAAACGGAGACGCCAGACGAGGGCATCACCAACGCCCACGACTAGCCCAACAAATCAGCGGCGAAGATGTCGTCAAGTCCATGGTAGTAGCTTGGGAGAGTCTCCAAAAAGGCCGAACAGATAGGACTGAACAACTTGTATGCCGATCCAAACACGAGTCGGAAGACAGGGAAAGCCAATCACGGATGTTGGAAATGTAGGCCCGGGCCTTGGGTGTAGATTTCGGAGGCGACCGATGATAACTATGTCCGAGTCCCAGAACAGTCAATGAAGAGGCGGTGGACAAGTGGCCAAGATCCAAGCGGACGAAGGACATCACCAATCAACGAAAAACACCGAACTCTGGACTACGCGCCCGTGAGGCAACGAAGAGTGCAGTAGGCCTCGAAATCGAATGTGCATGAAATAACTGCCCCACCGTCCCGTTTTGCAGTCCCGGAATGGATGATGACTGACTTCTGTAAACAAATCGAATACCGCCAACAGGAACCAAGCTCTTGAGGAAAATTCCAAGACACAAGACTAGAGATACCATGTTGAAGTCACAGTGTATATTGGACAGGTGTGACACGAAAGCCAACTAGAGCAGCACAAATTGAGCGGACAGGAGCTCTGCTCTGGATGAGATCACGAAGGAAAGGAGAAAGAAGTGTGCCGTTACTGGGAAAAGTGAAATACCCGCATGAGCAGAGAAGTCGCACACGCTGCTGAGTCCTAGGAGCAGTCTGCAACCACAAGGTCCAGCAGTTGAATTTAATCGAGCCCGGATTCATTCGAATAGCGAGGTTGAATGATGAAGAAATTTTGTGGTAGGCTGCGAATGTCAACGATGTCAATGACGCGGGGGGCCACAGATGAACCCGAGAGGATCCAGATGATGGATGTCTATGTGAACTGAAGATACATAAGACAAAGATGCTCTTGATGAACGGAGAGTTCAATCCAAATCGACGTGGATATTGAAGTAGAACGTTGGGGACTCGTCAGATAGAATCGTACAAACCCCCGTGGGGTATGTAAAAGGAGAAGCGCATGCGCCGAAATCAACCCAGTCTAGTGTGATGTTTCTATTCGTTCCGAAAACGCCGTGTACCGTCTTTCCGGATAAATCAGTTGCCCTATGGAGTGAGAGCATTGAGAGAAGGCTCGGTGTGATATCTCGAGAATCTTTGAGACAGGGACGGTTGGTAGTGGCTCGAACAGTCAAAAGCTACCCACTAGTAGATAGGGTAGCTGAACTTCGTCTTCACCCTAATAGAGAAGGGCCTTGAACGAGTGCTGAAGTACGACAAATACCGAATCAAAGTGGGTGACGGGTATCAAAAACCCCAACCAGAAAACGATGAACGCGAAGCACTAGGTGATGTTCCGACTCAACCCGCCCGTCATGCCAAAGAAACTTTGGTCATGATGTCCCCAAGAACGTAGGTCGTACACGGGACATTGCGAGTATCGAAATGAACACGGTGTGGCTCCGATCTCCGCCAGAGGCCGTCAAAACTGAAATTGGGCAGCGAGATGGAGAGCGCGCAGAACTGCCCGGTTGATGGTGCAGCCAACGCCTCCATTGCATAACCACAGTTCGAACGCAGAAGAAAAAGACCCAACGAATACAGGTAAAGGATATTCGGTGCGGGACATTGCCCGCATAAGCCGATAAATCAGAGAAGACGAGTGCCTCCCACAATGGACAGGTCACCCCCCATTGAGTACGCAAAGGAGGGAGAGATTCCAGTGCCTCGCAGCCGGCGTACATATCATCAGCGGACAGCCATGGCACATTCGACAGTGCAACACAACCGACCTATTCCGACGTCAACAGTATGCACGCGATGGTTAGAAATCCCATAACCAAAGGCATACATGTGCCGGAAAGCAACGGCCGCAATGAAAAGATACGGGCATAGTGCTCATCATTGTACATGAATGCAACAATAACAGGCCAACCATCACTCGAGTATCATTAAAAGAATGTGTGCATGGCAAGGAGCATCGTCGAGGGCAAGAACACACATCCGGCGCTTGAGGACCAGGAACTTCGACATGCAAAATAGAACGCCATCGATGGCAAACCGCCCCTTCAAAGATGAGGTGCAACACAATCCAGCGCTCGATGACATGGATGCGTTGAAGGAAACCGAAAATTGCGATTGAGAATTGAGACCGAGCTCAAGTTGAGTTCGGACAGTCCTCCCTAGAGCAGATACAGATATAGGACATTCCGGGCAACTGAATCCAGCGCTTGATGGCATGGAGTTGTATCCCCAAGCGATTCCAGAAGAAGAGGGCAATCCAGTCAGTTCACGATAAGCTTTCCGTCAGTACACCGAAATGTTGATGTGGCGTCCGGCTGAGTGGAACAACCTCAAGTCCAAATCCAATAAGGCAATCCCATAGCCATTCGTCTGCGATGGACCGATAGTCACTGAGGATGATTCATAATGGAGCGTTAACCCAAGTCCTGTAAGTTAGTAAACACTGTTGCAGTCTTCCGGCGTGATTCAAGCTGGAGAAGAGGGAGGGGTAGGCAAGAAGACAACAGAGTTGAGTGTGGTGGTCAATCCATCGTTCCCAAGCCATAAGCATAAACGTCCGCGAGAGAACCTAGGTCTTGATCCAAAGACGGTCTCGTTCGATATTCTTGAGGTTACAGGATGCATATCATGAAGAAAGGGCACTAGATGGCCGGAAAATTCAACACTTTCGATAGTGGAAAACGAAGCAAATCACCATTCAACGGTGTAGACATGTGATAACAAATGGGAGCTCAATGCCCAGAGGTTCAACGCTTCCGATAGCGGAGGGCAGCTTTTGAAAGCAATTTGAAAAGGGCACTCGACGGCCTTGGCAGGAGGAAACAACGCTTTCGATAGCAATGTAAAGCATTTTGAAAGGGGCGCTCGATGGCCTTGGCAGCATGAAACTCAACACTTGATAGCAGAGGAACAGGACAACTTAGCAATTTCACAGTAGGGTGCTCGAAGGCTGAGGCCGGATGAAACTTGACATTTTTGATAGCGGAGCAACAGGGCAGTCTAGTAATTTCACAGCAAGATACCCGTGGATGTGCCGAAATGTTGTATCGGCGTGAGTATAGAACTGTATGTCAGCAACGTCGTCATAGTCATCTTGCGCGGTTGAGGCACAGGCGATCCCAAGTCGATCGTGCAGTGTTAACCGTTCCGTAAAACCCGGAGTTGAGAAGGAGGTTGTTACTCCTGAGGACATGGACGGTACAGATGGGGATTTGGCGCCTAGAAACTTGATGTGTTCGAGGAATAAGGAACAATGCCCATTGCTCGAGGGCATAGAAGCACCAATAATTAAATGGGAACTTGATGCCCAGAAAAATCCGCACTTTCGATAGCAACGGAATGAGGCAATCCAGCGCTCAAGGGCATGGAGGCACGAATGATTGAATGGGAACTGTATGCCCAGAAAACTCGACACTTTCGATAGCAGGGAAATAAAAAACAATCCAGCGCTCGATGGCATGGATGCATGAATGAATGAATGGATGGGAACTCAATGCCCAGAAGCTCAGCACTTTTGATAGCGGAGGAAGCAATCCAAGACTCGAGGGAATAGATGCGTATAGCGAACGAATGAACATTTGATGGCCAGGAAGGAGAAGCCAATAGCAGGGGAAGCACAGGGTGAGTTAGCGGTCAAGGACATAGACATGTCACAGAAAAGAGTTTCATGAGCCGGCGCAGCGAGACCATCGGCAGCGCAGAAGGGGACGAGATCAACTGACAGCGGGGATGTAGTAACTCGATAGCAAGTGATGGTCCGATGGATGGGCCACGATGGCGTACAGGGATCGTAATTGAGGGATAAACATGGGTCGTAAAGCAAATCGAAAGTCATAGGACCAGTGGAACTCACCCCAGTCCCGGCGGCTAGTCATCTAGGTGGTCCAATTGAAACTACGAGGTTTGGGTGAGGCAAGTGTATCCAGAAGGAAAACAGGGCACGACAGGTGTTCCCGGCGGTGAAAGCGAGAGAAAACAGAGCCAATGTAGCCAGAGAAAAGTTTTGGAGAGTCTGGACGGTGGATTCGTCGATGTAGAGGCTGCATTGCACGAAGTGCTGGCAGATGGTCGTGGTGTGATGAGAGAAGCGCGGATCACAAATCACATGTCACTCCACTCCGCTGTCACAAGAACCCGTTCTGCTTTCGCAAGCTCGTCAGTACTTCACTGTGGGATGCCATCTAAAGCGCATTCAGAGCGATATGTATCCATTCGAATGGGTTCCGGGTTCCGTCGACCATTGCCACTTCAAGTGCTGCGCCTCTAACGATCAGTCTGCATCTGCGAGTAGGGTTTCCCGACGGGCATGGTGTATTTCTCAGCATCGCGGAGTGATAGAGATACTGGGGTAACGAGACTCTGGTAATGAATGTTAACGCTTACCAGCGCAAGTAGTGCAGGGTCGCACTAGGGATGTTGTAAGATTGGCTATTCCCAAAGGATTATACCCCAAACTGATCGATGTGTTCCCGTGAGCTTAGAATCTTTTTAGCGTAACAATTCGCAGGAAGGTCCGTCTCCTTCCCTTGGCACGGTTGTGAATTCAATTCGGCGCCGATGGGTGTGGAATGCCACACTCGAGGCTTGTGAAGTTCCGCGACGCATAATATCCCAAACCCGCATCCATTCCTTGGGTTGGTCTTGGGACTCTTGGCACGGGGGGTCAAAGCCTGTACTAAAGTATACACTTGTTATAAGAAGGGCGACCTGTACGTCTACATCCCTCATTCAAAGAAACTCAAAGATGTACTTCAAGACACTCCTCTCGAGCGCGCTCCTGCTTTTCGCGTTCTCCGCCACTGCCCTGGCCCAATGTGCGTGTACTTCATTCTTGGGGTGCCGTGAATCCGGAGAGCAGCCACTGATGAATGAACCCCGCAGGTGATCCTTCGGTTGTATGTATCTTTATTGTTTTGGTCAAAAGAACGCCTGCCCATTGAACTGTAACTCACAGACGCCGGATTGTCCCGTCTTCCCGCCCTGCGTGAGTATTCTTCCGTCATCTGTCTGAATTTTCGAATCTGATGTTACTACCAAGCCGGAGGATCCCTGCCCCGAAGGAACCTTCTGCTGCCGTGGATTCTTCAGCAGCGCGTAAGTCTGATCCCGGTCAATGAATTCTTTCAATTTTATAATTGAATCCCTCTAGGTGTGTGCCGACTAACACCCCCTGCGCAAGAGATTAGAAGGACAATACTTAGGTGCCGGAATGAATCCAAGAGAGCGGGGAGCAGTTTATCTACTGTCACTCTTCTCAATCCATGTCTTTGCGTTCCGAACAAGTTCCGAAAAGAGTGAAGAGTGATGTCATCATCGGCATTACCGGCGCGAACATCGCCTGAGACTGATCCGACGCATCCGAATCGCCGGCTTGGACCGGCATCATCCGGCAGGGCCTATGCGACTCAGTAGCCAATGGGAGCCTTTCGACGCACGAATACTATCTTCGAAGGAGCCCGGAGAAGTAACTCTGCGGGAATTCCATTGGGTTCGGGCACGGAATACTAGTATTCAGTCGGTTCTGGCTTCCCGCTCTTGAATGAAATTGAATGACTTTTGAATGACTTACGGTTTTCCGTCGACGTGATAAGAATTACTTCAGTCACCTGGCTCCCGCCGTTCCCGCCATGTGAATGATTCATTTTCGGGCAGGGTCATTGAATGAGAGAGTCTGCGGGGACCGCGGTACTTTTTCAATAGATATTGTGGAGCCGACGCCGTGCCACCGACATGAAGCTTGGTATGTACACGGGCATTGGCATCCCCAAGAGTCAAGACTCATTGGAGTCCGCCGTGGCACCGTCATTCAAAGGTATAAAAGCTGCAAACGTTTCAGCAGACAATCTTCATCAACTTACGATGTACAACAAATTCATCTCGAGTGCTCTCCTCCTTCTCGCATTCACCCATGCGGCTGCGGCAGCTGCGGATATTGTTTGTGAGCACTCCTAGCTGTTTTGGATGCTGGGATATTGTTGACCTGGGCTCATTATAGGTGGTCCGACGCCGCCAGTGTGTACCGTTGTTCGGACTCCGCGTTGTGATTTGACCCACGTCTGCTTGATCTAGTTGATTCCGTGCCCCTCGTTCGCGCCCTGCGTGCGTCCCGCTTCATTCTCTCTGATGCTCATTCATCTAAACGAACACTTCATTTTAGCCTCCTTGTAAGAATCGAGCCCTCGAGTTGGACTGACATTGAATGTGATCGCACCAGGCGCAAGCGACGAGATTTGTTGCTTCACGCGCGGAAGCACGTGAGTGTTTTTCTTGCACATTGCGTTGAAAGTGTCGTTGACTGACCTTTGCGGAAAGCTGCATCCCGGCGGATGGGTCGGATGGAAACTGCCCCAAGATCGGCTAAAGGCATCAGCGGGGTCGACGAAGATGAGGCGGGCAAAGGGCGTACTGAGTTATACTGGTTGTCGTTTGCTACGAGGCTCGGCGGATGAATGTAATATTGCGTTCTGTATGGTTAGCCTTCCCTCGGGTACTGACGTCACGAGAATTCGCTCGATCGGCCCCTGTCTTTCAACTCTTGTCTCCTACCCTCATCCCGGAAGCATAACGATATGGCCACCACTGATACTGCCGCTCAATCCACAAACTCGTCGACGATACTGGGCGGGGAGCTCACCAGCACGCCACCTCTCATTGTAGATACCCCGCCCGGATGCGCAACGCCCCCTGTCCCAGGAGCTTATCCGGAAGAGGGGGCGACTTCGAAGGACAATCAGACCGATGTGGGCGGCGAGGGATTGGTCGATGTGGCCAAGGCGGCGGTGGCGGGGATTACAGGTTACTTTGGTGAGTGAACACACAATCGTTTGTCATCGGGATGCTCACCTGCGTACAGTGGGATCATCTCCCTTGGCAGCCCACCACTCTGGACAGAACTCCCCGCCGTCTCCTACCACAGAGCGCAAAATCGCCGTCGACACCGACTCGCCCGAACGGCAAAGCACCATGTCGTCCTTTACGTCGTCAGTCTCAGATATCTCCTCAATCGAGGATCGGAGACACGATGGATACGCACCGCTCGGATCGACGCCCGCTCTCCTTTCGCCCGCCTCGGAGATTGCGAGCACGCCGCCCACGGTTTATCTCAGCGTCGGCAGCAACGCCACGCAAGCCGCACCGCCGCCGTTCACACCCATCCCACCCGTCAACGGTCTCGATGCAGCCTACTTCCCCAGCACTGTGCCACTCCGTCTGAACCCAAAACACACAACGCCCTTCACGCCCATCCCTCCCGTCAAGTCTGAAGCTGACGGCGTCCAAGCCAGTGGCTACTTCGCCCCGCCTACGATGCAAGCCGGGGATCAGCACGCACTCACCGCTGTCCCGCTCACGCACACACATCACTTCTTCTCCGACCCAGAACATCCGCTTTCGCTGAGTGACCACAGTGTTTCCTCGTCGAATGCGAATGCGAGCGTGGAGGCTATTGCCACGGCGTCCGTGGCTGCCTCGTCCGACTCGTCGTTCTCTGTGTTTACCGCTTCTGCGCAGCAGCAGGACGGGAATGCGGTGGAATCCGTGTTGGCACCCGAGGCTGCGTGGGAGAAGTTTGAGGAACATGGGTTCGCCGGGGCTGGGATGCACCACGAATCCGATTCCAAGGAGAGTGTACCGGGAGATAGTAGTTTCGAGTTGAGTGGCGACGGTAGCAGACAGGAGACTCTGGGAGTAGAAGAGGAGGGAAACGGGCACGAGAGGGAGGTGAGTGTTGATTCGATGGAGGGGAAGAGTCCCAAGGGTACGCGGAGGTCGAGGTTTATTGCCAAGATCAAGGAGAAGATGCATGTTTGAGGGGCACGGGCGTGGACAGTCAGCGGAGTCAAAGATTTTTTGTTGTATAGTAGATCCGAGGCAATGACGAGTTGGTCGCAATGGGAGAGGGAAAGAAGGTGAATTCGCCGTGAGGCAGAGTTGTCCGTCGAATATGAGTAGCCGCGTCATGAGGGACTCATCCGTGGGTGGGTGGGACGGAAAGCCCCGAAGGGTGTCCGGTCGGAGGCAGCCAGAAATATTGATGCCCGCGGGCTCTATGAGGATCACCCGAGAGGCGTTGGCAGAACAGTGCGAAAACACTGGACGCGGAGGAAGACAAAGGGAGTTGATCGATATCAATGATAATCAATTTTGACACTCACACGTAAACAGCGCATACTTACATAAACAACGCGTACACATGGCAACACAATCGGGACGCGTCGGTTGAAATAAATAAATCAGCCATTCTACTACATATTGTACACAAATTGCAGTTCATCAAATCCCCATATGAATGAATGGGACCCAGCGTTCATATGGAACACCTTGAGCTCTCAGTTTATTGACGGCAAGATGCAAAGCCTCTGCTGCATCGGTTGCATCTGGTTTTCTGCCCTCTCGGAATAGATGAGAGTAAAAGCTCTGAGCAACGGTAGGCCCATCCTGATCGCTCATTGCCCACAATGTCCCAATTGCTCCTCGAAATCCAGCAGCAATGAAGCCACCGCCAAGATGGAAGGATTCATTGATGAGACGAGCATCCCCCATGGCTGTTTGGCATGCTGAGAGGAATACCACTTGTGCATTTGGCAGTGGCATCTTCAAAATTTCATCCAACTCCAGGTGCCCATCGTACAATAGAAGATGGCTTTTCGTGGGTTCAACCAGATCTTGTTTTCCATGACATGCAAGATGAACCCATGAGCAGTTCTGCAGCTGGTTTGTCACAGCCTGGGGAGTGGCCTCTTCTCCGATGGCACACAAGATCTCGGAGGGTGGTGTCACTTTTTGGATTTTCTCGATTTCTTCTCTGACGGCGACCAGACGGTTCATTCCACCAACACCTGTGTGGGTTACTCCAACGAGTCCGATCTTGACAGTGTTCATTGACCGTTCATGTCGAGCATCTAAAAGGGACCCAAGGGTGGCGGTGTAGGAATGGATGAAATCTGTGGTCGGTGGACAGGCATGTAGTGGTAGACCTGTGAATGGTCCAGTTGGTAACCACCAGAGCCTTCCTTTGTCAATCCCTTGCTGTATCAAAGAATAAATTTTTGAATGTGAAATGAAGGAACCCTGCACTTACAGAGCTCAACACCTGATAAACTGGATGAACAATTTTTTCCCAAAGCCATTCCAGCAAAGTCTTGAACTTGTCTTGAACCGAAAGGGTTGAATATCCCTCTGGACGGCAGAATAGTCTGGTAGATGAGGATTCTCCGCGGGTTCTGACTCCGCAATAGCTGAGCACTTCCTTGAGAGTGGTTTGCCGAATTTTGAGCAGCTCAACCGTGACATCCGGGAATACTACGTGCACGGGTTCCAGTGAAGGACTGGGGATTATAATCCCATCACACCCATTCTTGTGACCATTCAAGATTACAACGGGACCAGACGAGGATGCATGGCGGAGAGCTTCATAAGGCTGGGCAGTAAGGAAGTACTGACATCCGGGTTGCTGCCGTATCTCTTGGAGAAGTTTCTTCCGCCGTTGGGCCAACTCGGTGAGCTCATTAGTTCCTCCTGCATACAATGCTGAGGAGATCTGCTGCAATTCCTTGGCTTGATCTGCGGATAGAGAACTCAAATCAGGTCGAAGTTGAAGCATTTGCTGGAATGTAGTGGCAATTCCTTGTTCAATGAGCTGAACACCAAATTTCAGGTCGGACAGCTGAACGAGCGTCCTTGTAGCAGTGGCAGCTATATTTGCAATATCCAGCCGTTGAATGGCCTCATGCCGAAAGGAAACATTGTGTCCCAACCAAAGAATCTCGGGAAGTAAACCAAATGCGGCATCATATGCTTCAGAGCAATGTTCCGGGGAGAATTCTGCTGAGAGTGTAGCCCACTGGATAGCACCATCCCACAGGGGTTCAGGATCTGAGATCGCTTGGGTTTGAAATGAATTCCTATAATGCTCATGCATAGCTTGCAAATGAGCGGGGTCCTTTGTGGATTTGTACAGATTCCCACAGATCCTTGCTACAAGATGGAGGGTTGCAGCTTTGCTTGGGTGGTTATCTGGCATATGCTGGAGTGCCTCTGTTCCTCTATTCAATGCAGCTTCCAAGAATCTGAAATCGTTTGTAGCCCTGTGAATCTCCATGAGACAAGTGGCTAGAAAATGCAGTTGATGTACACGATCAGGATCATCCTGTGGAACCAAATGGACTGCTTCTTGGCCACCCTGAAATGCAGCCTGCAGATCCACCGGAGTTTTCAACCTCTGGTACCTTTGTAAAAAGCCGGCTGATAAATTATGCAACAGGTATGCCCGGCTCGGGTGGTCAATTGGAGTTAAATCCACAGCTTCTTTCTCTGCTTTCAATGCTGCCTCCAAGTCTTGCAGGTTGTTGAGCCTCTGGTATCGTTCACAGAAAGATAGAAATAGCCTGTGAAGTTGCACTGGTCTGGTTGAATGACCTATTGGGGTAAGGTCGACTGCTTCTTGGCTTTGATGTAAGGAAGTCTCTAAGTCTTGGATTTCCCTGAGTCTTCGGTAGCGAAGAGTCAAAGTCTCTGCGAGACGCTCCAGTTGCAATGCACGACTTGGAGAATCCTGAGGTGTGAGATCAAGTGCTCTCTGACCTGCACGTAGGGCTGCTTCCAAGTCATCAAGATCACCCAGCCTCTGATAACGGCCTCTGAAAGATTCCGCAAGCCGTTCCAGTTGAGAAGCCAACTTTGGATGGTTTTGTGGGAGAAGTTTGACTGCCTCCTGATTTGAGTGCAACGCAGCATCCAAATCCTTGAGGTCCCCAAGTCTTAGGTATTGACCTCGCAAGGATTCTGCAAGACTCTGTAGCTGGCTGGCTCGATCTGAATGATCTTGTGGTATGAGGTCTAATGCCCTTTGATCTGCTGCCAGGGCTGCCTGTAAATCCTTAGGGTCACCAAGTCGTGCGTATCGGCCCCTCAAAGATATCCCTACATCCTGTAGCCGCCTTGGCAAATCTGGATGGTCTTGAGGACTCAGCTGCACTGCTATCTCTGCTGCTTGTATTGAGGCATTCAGATCGTTCATATCTCCAGAGTGGTTGAATTGAGTGAAGAGAGTTTCTGCCAGGTTCTGAATCCGATGAGGCAGGGCAGGATGATTATTCGGTGTCAACTTCACAGCTTCTTGGGTGGCTTGAAATGAAGCTTGCAAATCATCAAGATTCTGGAATCTATGATACCGATCCGAGAGACACACCGACAGACTCTGAAGTCTCTCAGCTCTCTGCGGGTTGCCTAGTGGGGTCACATTGACAGCTTCTTGACTGGAAACTACTGCAGCTTCCAGGTCTTCCACATCACCCTGTGCTCGGAATCGATCTTTCAAGCATTCTGCCAGGGCATACAACAATCCACCGCGGTTTGGGTAATTGTCTGGTGCCTGTTCAAGTGCTTTTTGGACTGTCTTGACTGCAGTGTCACAGCTTTTGGGATCCCCTGATCTGCGATATTGAAGAGTCAAAGACTGTGCTAGTGTCCCCAAGTGTGCTGGTTTATCAGGATGCCCATCCGGTGTGCAATCTACTGCTGTTTGAGATAGCTGGATAGCACTCTCCAAATCCTGGATTTTCCCTTGTCTTTCATATAACTCCAAAGAATATACGGCCAAGTTTCGTAGTCCTCGTGGATATTCTAGATCTGCTTGGGGAGTTACATCTAGAGCTTGCTGTGCTGTCTGCAGTGCGGCACGCAAGTCATTCAAATCCCCACACTGTTGATATCGGGAGGAGAAGCAGACAGAAATTCCCTGTAGGAGACCAATCTGATCTGGGTAATCTGAGGCCATCAGAGCAGCTGCTTGCTGTGCTGTCTGCAACGATGAGTCCAGATCTTTCAATTCACCCAGCCGTTGATGCCGTGACTTGAAAGATATTGCCAATCGATGTAGCCTGCTGGTCCGAGCTGGATCCTCCAAGGAAGTTGAATCCACTGCTTCTTGTCTTGCTTTCAAGGAAGCATCCAAATCGGCTATATCTCCCACTCTGAAGCTTCTTTGCTCCAAGGCAACAGCCAGACCTTCCAGTCTTCCCCCAAGTTCAGGGTGATCCTTTGGTGTCAGATCCACCGCTTCTTGCAGAGCCGCAATGCTCGAAGCAAGATCTGCCAGATTCCCAGAGCCGCCGTACTGCATGAAGAAAAGGAGGCCCAGAGAGAATTTCGCGAGGGAGTGTTCAAGATTATCTGTGAAGGATCTTGATTGAAGACTGCCGATTGCCTCCGAAATCTAGATTCATGACCTCATGAGCACCAATGAATTTTGAAAAGAGAAACAGCATCACATACATCAAATGGTTGATTTGGACCCAAGTCAATTACTCCTGGGTTGCTGGAGGCCGGAATAGTCACTTGCACAGCTTCGTTCTGTTTCAGGGCAGTATTCTATCACCATGTCAGCATTCAATATTGCTGAAGCCGCTGTTTCTGCGCTACCTGTGCGGAAACATTCTGAATGGGTATTTCAGTGGTGCCACCAACAGGAGGGGTGTTCTGCTTTAGAGAGTCAGCAACCGGCATGTCGACGTCAAGGGCGCCATTTGCACCTCAGCCATGAGCAGAGATGGGGGTGGGAGGGAAGAGACGTGGACACCTGTCCCCAGTATGACTCGGATTGCGATGACTGTCAGTTTCTCATGACGTCATCCTTGGTCACCGAATGATTGCCGAAATGAATTCTTGGAAGGCCACAGTTGAACTCGTACTGTACTATTTCGACCAAAGATTCAGTGATGCATGACGCCCCCGCGTGAAATGAAGGATTTTGGCCCTGGTGACGGGTGACAAGCAAAATTTTCTACTCGGCTACTCGGCAACAGTGATTTCCCGTCGATTTTTGACGGTAAACGTGATCCAAGTGATCTCATCATACCATATATGGTAATTTGATGCGATGGCCGTTCGGTGAATCTCTTATCTGGTGAACCTTTGCGGTGACCCGTGACACCCAGTGAATGATTGGTCGAAATAGTACAGTACTCGAGAGTCGACCTCAACCTTGCCGACGCATCTTCCCACAAACTTCACTCAACGGAATTGGAGCCAATTTACAGGCACTGCCCATTGACAGTAGATCTGGCTGGGATTGGGATTTGGGACTGTTCCGATAACTGTAGACATCCGTTAACTCACCGTCATCGACGACGGTGAACCGTTCACCGTGGTCGCAATTGTCCGAGGTACGGTGGCGCTTTCGAGTTGTCATAGTACAGTCAAAGAGAATTCTACACGCGGGAAGCACAAGTAAATCAACGCTGTTCAATTGGGAAATACAACAAGCTGGTAAGTAACAAAATCAACCATCACAGTGTACTACCCCTTTTTCAAACAATGGTCCCCGATTACCCTATTCACATACATATAGAAAAGAAAGCGGATGTAAAGCAAGTACACATCCATCAAAGCAGCGCAACAAAGACATCGTCAATGAAAGACCAAGCCGGCGCCGCACCACCCTCAAACGCAAGAACATCATACCCAGTTGCGACAACATTGAACTGCTCCGGGGTGTACTGCTGGAATCCCTTGACCGACCCAACAACCTTGCCGTTCCACAGGACATTCACAACCGCCGGCGCCTCGAGCTGCGCGCCCGAGAAGGCGTTGTTGACAAACACCTGCACGACGTAGTTGCGCCCAGCCTTGGTCTTGAGGGGTTGGGCGGGAGTGAGCGTCCCCGAGTCGCTGTCATCTCCAAACGCCGCGCCAAGCAAACCCGAGCCGTGCCCAGTGTGCGCGTACTGGTTGAAGAAGAAGATGGTCGCATCATCATCCCCACCCGCCTGCGAGGTGCCGACCCAGTTCTTGTACGAGGTGTCGAAGCAGAAGTCGTCGCATTCGGTGAATCCCTCGAAGCCGCCGTCGATGACGACAGAGTTGCGGGCATACCCACGGGAGAGGGTCACGACGAGGTCGCCCTGGCCAAAGTTCACTGCAGTCGAGTTGTCTGCGACGAGGTAGTACTGTGGAGGAAGATGGTTAGACTGAGCTGGAAGGAAACAATGCAGAGACGCACCATAGAGCAAGTGTAGGTCGTGGGCACGCCATCAACGACCGCACGCCAGATGTTGAAGTATTGGCACACGCCGCCGACTGGGTCGTAGCCGCGGCCGTTACACAGAGCAGCGCAAGCCTCGGGGTCGTACCGGTCCAGGAAGGCGAAACCCATGTACTGCGTATGAGGTCAGCGATGATGAAATGAGACGGAGAAACGATAAATAGCAGGGAGGAAGAAGGAAGAATGAAGGACGTCTCGAAGGTAAAGGAGATGGAACTGAGAGATCGGACGCTTCCGAAGGAAGTGTGAGGTAACAAGAGGGCTGCGAAACGGAGAGCGGAAGGCACGCTCGGGCCGCATGCGATACAGAACGGAAGGCGGAGGATGGAAGCACAAGAAGATGGAGGAATAGAAGAAGACAAGAAAAGATCCACGCACCCCGGGCGCATTGTTCGCTCCACCAGTGGGTCCGAATACCAATGAAAATCCCTCAGGAGTGGCAGGATCAGTGAGATCCTTGGCTGCCCAACCACTGCTCTGCGTGATGTACGTGAGAGGCACCGTCTCATTGCCGACCTACACCCGGGTTAGATATAAATACGACGCGTCATGGCACGGACGGACCTGAGGATATGACGCCTGTCCACCGAAATTGGTCTTCTCGGCAGCAGTGTGGATATCGCCGTAAGCCGCACACTTGAGGTTGGACTTTTCGGAGAAGACAAAGTCGAGCAGCTCGTTGTTGAATTCGTAGTACAAGTTGACGAATTCTGCGCGCACGGTCAGGTCATGAGATGAAGATAGAAATAGCCAAAACACACCGCAGCCGTCAACCTTGTCACAGAACGCGAGACAGTCCTTGATGTTGTAGGTCGCGTTGTTCACGACCGTGTAGGTCAAGTAAGCCGTACCTGCACTATTCAGTGAGTTGTTTGTGGCGGCGGAAGTGCGGGACACGTACCCTCGATGGATGCATCATGGACGCCGGGAGCGAGGGGATAAAAGATCTCGACATACTCGCCCGGCTGGGAGCTCTGACGTTTCCGGCGGCGGCTGCTCGAGTCGACAACGCTGGCGACAGTGGCGTTGACAAGGTCGCCGTCGAGGGCAGTGACAGTGGTGGCCGGGACGTTGTCGCTGGGGACAGCGGTAACTGGGACGGAGCTCTTTTGATTCACCTGGCCAGCCGTGTCGGCGATGGCGTCGTTGTCGGGAGTAGGGGCGGGGGTGTCATCCACGGGTTGGTCCAAGGCGCCTTGCTTGCCTGGGGGCACGACGGCAGAGACGGCTGGTAGCCATGGTAAGTGATACTGGGAAGAGATGGGATGGATGGAGACGCACCCAAGAAGAGAGAAGCAATCGCGAGGAAGCGCATCGGTGAAGGCATTGGAGGAAGTCGGGATGCTGGCAGCGAAATGTAATGCTGGCTTTTATACGGATTCTGGAAAAACTAGGACGGAGACCGGGGCCGGGGCGCGTGTAGCTGTCCTTGTTCCGGATTGATGACGGCGTAGTCCTGTTCGTTCCTGCGGGTTTAACGACAACATATGAAACTGGCGCATTTGGTCATGTAGATTCCGGACGTCGTTGGGGTAGAGAAAGAGCGCACCGATCTGTGTTAACCAGGACTATCGTCGGATGTAGACCTCGGTGATGCCAGCGGCCGTAAAATATCCGACGAGCCACCTGATCCACGCAGCCACGCCCGTGGGACGAAATACCCTCGAAAGAGGCTCAGGAAGTCAGAGACCGGCGTTCTCTGCCCAAGTTTCCTGGACATCCCGACACATCCGTGCCCAAGAAAAGGCGAGAACCAGAGGTCCTTGGGTTGATTTGGCAGATCCGCGAGAGCTTTAGTCGTGGGACGACAGCTGCTGATTCGCATTCGAGAAGGAGGAGGAGCGGTGCAAGCAGTCCAGTGTTATGTAATCCCTGATGCCCGCCTGCCACCTCTACCACCGCCCGCCACCACTGATTCTCAAGCTCCCGCTCTGCTCTCCTCATCGGCTGGAACGACGCTCACTGGCAACGCTATGGATCATCCATTTAAACGAAGATAACCAGAAGACGTTGGCAAGACTGATAGACGGGTCCTGGCTTCCTGCCCGGCCGGATCGCTAATTCATCTCGTTCTTGCCTCGTGGGCGCTTCCAGGCCCGACGCATCTATCATCTGGGGATAGTTCGCATGCTCAGACGTCGCCAGCAGCCCAACCTCGTGCATATTTTCCTTCCGACTCGACCAAGACCTCCCCTGCCCTGAATGAAACTCTTGCCCCGAACGATTCTATTCTTTCAGTGTCTGATCGCCTTCGCTGCATAATGAAATTTCCTTGTTGAAAGCTTCAGCCGATATCTGTCACGTCCACAGACCCCTTGGCGGCAACACCAGATCGGCAAACACGGAAGCATCCCCGCGCCGTCCAGACCCCCAAACCATCGCCTTCCTGACCTCCCCAGCGCGTACTTCTTGGAATCGAGACCCTTTCTCCTCGACCCTTGATCGTAATCTAGGCGGATAGGAACGGTCATCTCAATACACGCTGTCTAGAGCCAACACAAAACTCTGAACAATGAGTAATCCGGATCATGGCGCCCAATTTCATCCTACCAGGCTAACGATGTGCCTGTTACTCTTACCTGCTCTTCTCTTGGTTCGTGAGCAGCCTGCTCTAGAGTCTAACATCCGCCCATCTCTTGCTGACGAATACAAGGCACTATTTAAAGCAACTACATTCGTCCCGTCCGTCAATTTCGAAGGATCGACACCGCCAAACGTGCCGCGTACGGCCTCCAAAACAGTCAGGCCGCGGTCTGAACGGTGTTATACACGTTTGTTTCCCGTCGTTCCACGGTTTGACTGACACCGATGGACGTATGTTGCCTGGACTTCAGTAGCTGGGTCAATTACCGCCGGTTTACTGTCCCCGAGGCCGACCGTGTATAATTGCCGTGTCCGTGTCCCGAGGCCGGCTCCGAGACGACTCGATTCCCAGGTAGCCTGGCCATGACGAAGCGTCACCCGCCCCGAGTCTTCCCTCCCCCGCACCAGATTGCAACATTGAATTCTGTATGCTCATGACACGACATTGTACCTGGACGCGGAAAATTCCACCCTCCGATGTATGCATGTACGCGGATCTATATGTCTAATGCCACATTCGTACCGTCGGGACGTATCAACATACCAGCTGTATCAAAACAAACTACTTCACAAGTACAACTGCTACTGGCTTCATTGTTTCGACTTGGACACGGACACTCCGTGCATTCCGCTGCGGGGAGCAGATCCGGGTTCGTGTTATTTCTGTCAGCTTCGAGGCACGCTTTCCTAAGTACTCGAGGCTTCTGACAGATCGAACCACAAGCAAAGAACAATAGTATTGAATTCAAGTCAATTCAGACAATAGACACCGGTCCCCCAGTTTCCGCTGCGGCCCCTTTCAGCTCAGGAGCTTTCTTTCCATTCTACTTCCATTCTACATTGACGAACGACCGACGCCACTTTTGTGAGCTCCGTGGGGTTTATAACCTCAGACTTCGGAAGAATTTTCCACGGCTCGAAGTATCACAACAGAACGTGTATGATTTCTACCCACCTCTTATCGCCCACCGAGACTAAATGCGCCTGTTTGTATTCTTGGACTGCGCGCGTGCGTGGGTCCGCCTCGATGAACATGTACATGGAAAGTTGAACAGTACGGGTACGCTCCGGGTCCTTTAGAAAGCCGGAAGAACGAACTTGGAAGAGACCAAATCCAAGATTCCAACACTCGGAAAATAGCAGACGCCGTTCATGAAGAAGAAACGATTACGGCTGGGTGATACCCATAGTGGATGGAACTTTGCCATGTCTCATTGAGACGAGCGCTCGTCTGGTCGCGGCCGACAGATAGGGAGGCAAGGGAATACAAGGTTGGATTATTATCTGTCGTCCATTTCATTTCACAGGAGGAAAGAAGAAGTTGAATTCATAATGTGGTGTCTTCGATCTGATTCTCTCCGACGAGGCACAGATTGACAGAATGGAAGAACGCTGGTACGCAGATCGTGCGGAAGATCCACACGCTCTGGGGTCAACTCAGGCCAAACTCAGGCAGGAATTATACCCAACTCATAGCCTTCACGTTTGATTTGACCCGCCTTCAAAGTACTCAAGCTGCATTGACGACTGGATCGCGAAGAAACACAACCATTCCATTCCACTCAAAATCCCCCGCGGAGTCTTGGCGGAGTCGGTTCTTCGATTATGATGTGATGTGATGTGATGCGCTAAATTGATGGCGCATCAACCGACACATCGGTGCCATTGTGATCCGGTCTTGTGAGTGAAACCATTCGATCTCGGCGAAATGTGATGCGACACAGTAGGAGCCCTGGCGATAGGCGAACGTTGAGGTGTGGCGAGACAGTCAGGCATGTCCGGACAAGTTACAACGAGGGGCCCCGTGGCGAAGCCCCACTTGCTAGGTCTTTCATAAATGCCTTGCGTTCGATCCCTGTGTGGCAGGAAAGTTTGGTCTAGGTTGAGAGATGTCGGCCCAGACCCTGACGGCGTGTCCAAAGTGCCCCGCCGATTGCCAGGGGTCCTGACACAGGTGGTCATCCGGATCCGCAGTCGCCGACACAGGAGCAGTTGGCTTGGCAATGACAAGGATTTTTTTCTTTTTCCTTTCCGATCATCTTGAGGTCTGTCTGCTCCTTACCCAAGAAGGAGGAGTGGCTGGGGCAAACACGCTGAGGTTCGAACGGACCGAACCAAGGTGCCCATTAGGTGCGTTCAAAGTTGACGATGAGAACCCGGTGTGGAATCCGTTGTGGATTTCACACCGGATTTTGTGTGACGAGGAGCTGGGGCTGTTCTCGACACACGGGTGGTCGCACGCAGAGGTGACTGGCGTAACTGTACGATTGACCGAAGTGCTAACTACTTTACATGCGGTTTATATACTACTGAGTCGGAGAGCTTATGTAAGTACTGTGATTGGAACGAGGGAGCCGAGTTCCGCTGATGGCTATTAATCGTGAGAGTGAGAAAAATGCATACCGTCGGGAAAATAAAAAATGAACCCGTGCTATAAAGTTGGTGAAGTCTCTATCATTGACGTCATAGGCAAATAGAACAATACAGAGCCATACTCGAACACAAAATCATTACATACGCCCTCCAGGTTGAGTCGCGGCGCAACCTTACTGTGTGTTTTCAACAATATCGGTGGGGTTGACCGTACCTGAGGTAGCGGTATCATCCGTGGTAGAGCTCGACGCGAGGAAGGGGCCCAACATAACGGGGACGGAGGTGCTGAAGTTGGTAAGATCCAAGTCGGCCAACTCGGCGGCTGTGAGGTTGGTGGTGTCCAAGCCGATGAATGCAGGGGGAGTGGTGCCACGGAGGGGTGAAGTCATCGCGGAAACGGCGGGAGACGGCATGACGGTGGTAGAAGGGCTCGGGGCGGAGTTTGAGCGATGCGCGAACATGGGATGAACGGCGGTATTGAGCGTGGGCATACCAGGCGGACCCATGGCGAAGTTGGCACCGGCAGGCGCAGGGAAAGCCGGCATAGCCGGAGCGAAGTTGGCAGCGGGTGGCGCGGGGAAGTGGAGAGCAAGGGACCCCGAACCGGCGTTCGCGGCTGCAGAAGTGCTGGCCGCAGCAGCCGTCATGGCCGAGGCAGCGCGAGAAGACTCGCCAACAAGGTGCCCGGTAGCCTTGCGCTTCAAGGCAAGGGCGGCTTTGTTAGCAACACTACCGACGTCGGGGAGGCCGGCATAATTGAGTTTGGCGTACTGCGATTGTTTGATACTCCGCTCCTTGTTCATCGCCCGATGTTTCCAGCTATCCATCAACAACTCGAAGAACTGCTCCTCCACCTGCACATGCCCGGGGCGAATAACTCCGCGACCTTGATCAATGTCGTCGTTGCCGACCAGAAAGTCGGCGTAGTCGGCGATGTCGAGGTGCTCGGCGGGATAAATGATGCCCTCGGGGGTCCAAATGGCCCAGCCAAAGCAGTGACGAATGTGCTCTAAACCCAAGGGAGAAACCCAACACCACTGTATCGTATACGGTGGTACACAGGAATAAGCAAGTAGCTTATTTAGATAACCAACACAGACACGAGCTCGTAGCGAGTGTATTCAATCGAGTGTTCAGACGAGTAAAAGTCCCAATACAGGTCCTTATACAGGTAGTAGGTTGTGGAGGGAGAAAGTAATAAGTTTATTCCGAAGGAAAGTGGTATTTCCAAGGGACGGGTTTTAGGTTCAGTCGAGACTGGAACAAGCAACCCTTTTGGTAGATTGTATAGCTTCTCAGCTGTAGTTGATAAGATTGATGTAGTAGGTGGGTTGGTGGTCAAACACCGATCGTATTCCTTATTCCGAAACTTCACAACTCGATTCTACTCTTCTTCCCGACTGGTACTGAGATTCCCTAGCCAAATACGACGATGTTCCAACGACTTGACTTGACTGATTGCTTAATAGATTCTTGATTGAGGCGAGTACGACGATTTGGTTTCAACGATGACGACGATTCTGATTCAAAATAATATGATTCCAACTAGTACAAACTTTAAGAAGCCACTATCCAACACAGTGCACCTCGAAAGCCCAAGCACAACCCTTTAGAGACGCTAATGCGTACAACAGACGGGGGTGATTGTTCGGCCTCCAAGGGAACACTCTACCTAGTTATATACAAGTCCGGCAATCTAATAAATAATACAGGAATGCGATCCTCGCAACGCAATTAGGGTATCCTTGCTATTTCATTGGTCTACAGGTTGGATGGCGCCATCCTCGCACCATCCCAAGCTCAGTCAGCCGTCGATCCATCATGTTTCAGGTTGGTAAGGCTGATGCCAAGGGTCGGAAGTCGAGTTCCATTATTCCCATCTTCCGTCTTCTGCGCTATCGTTCCAGGACCGGATAGTACTGGTCCGTAGCTTTAATTCGATACCCATATCTTGGGTATCCCGTCATTAAAGACACTATTCCGAAGCTCGCAAGTAGTGATTCCAGAGTGCTCCCGTGTTCCGATATCACGGACCAGGCACACGGTCTTCCGGCGCCATCGTTCCGGTTGGTAATGACTCCAACTGAGGCCTCGATCGTGATCGATGACTCAACCATCCGCTTATTCCCAATTGCTGCTAATTCCCTTGTAACCATCGGATTGAACCAGAGCTCAACGACTTGGTTATATGATATTCCCATTGGTAAGAGGACTAGCACGAACTCCTACGTGTTTCGGAGTGGGTCCGTCGGTCATCTTAGGTTCCCCTTCGACCCGTACAGTACACCATGCATCGTAATCCTACTAGCTGCCTCTGGGCTCAGCACTAGCGCTCTCGTGAGATGATACCACTGTTGGTTATAAGAGAAATCGCGAAATTTCACGTATTCCTAGCGTGTTCATTTTGCAGGCGTATCAGCGGTTGCCGAACAAATTGAATAAGTTGGCAAAGTCGACATAGCCGGCAGGGTTCTCGAAGACAACAACGGCGTTCTCAATCGCAATATGGAGACGCCGGTTGTGCAGAACCCAGACTTTAAACTGGTAAGACGGTGTCAGTCTCGATGAAACTGAAGTATTGGCGGGATTACACCATACCTGCCATGCGCTCACGAGGCCGATATAGCCGGGAAAGCGGAGGATGAACCAACCAGGCGCGACACGGATGACGGTCGGCTGGGTCGAGTTGTATTTATGATACATGCGAGGGATGTCGTCGAGGTTGAAGTCACCGCTGAAGAAAAACTCGTTGTCGCGGACGAGGGACGGCGCATTGAAGCGGGCAAGGGAGGAACCGTTGAAGGCCATGGTAAATGAAAGCAGCGGTAGTCTGATGGGAGCAAACGACGCATCGAATTCGACCACAGCTGTCTCTTTAAATACCTCATCGCAGTGTAGGCTTGCTGACAACAAAGATTCATCCTGTTTGGGTGGTGTGCCTTTCCCATAGCCAAGAGTAGAAATCTCATTGACACCTTGTACATCCAGATAGTGTCACGCGCTGATCTATTTGCGCACGTGACAACGCCAAACAAACCAGATAAGCATTGGCGCCGTACAGCGCTAAAGTCCTGGGAACCCCGTCTCGATCGGATTGAGGAAGAAGCCGAGGAAGACATTATTTAAAGCCGTGGGACAGTTTCATATTTATGAACGACAGCGTGGATGAGGGAAGGAGTTTTCGATCAGTGAACTGTCAGATCATGACAGGCTTCTATGATGAACACGGTGTAGACATGACAATAGGAGACGACAACGGTGCAGGACAATAGTGCATGTCGGAAGCCAGGACAATTAGTGTAGCATCGTAGATCTATTCCTCATAGTATAAAAGCAGTAGCTAGTCGTCGTATTCTGTACCCTCTCCTAGACTTTTATTCAGTTCATTTTACGAGCTTTAGTAGCGCACTACCCAATCCGCAGCATCTTACCGCTGTTGGACGCGTGAAACAAGTCTTGTCGTGACAGATAGGCCGTGAGAGCGTTCAAACGTCGCGCTTGGTCATAAGGCATCCAACTTGTATCCCCGGATTTCCAAAGAACTTTGAAGATTGCTTCGGAACGGCGGCCATAATGATCCACTATCTTATCAACAGCCCACTCATTGGTCTCGTATTCCTGGCTCATTCCGATTTGATTCTCCAATCGGCCGGGGAATTTCCTATCATCACTTGGAACATGTACCCGTAGCAGAGAGGCATGAAATACATTATGCACGCCGCGCTGTTTCAAGTTGGCGGGAAGTTCAATTTCAAATGAGGAATTCCCAAAGTCTCGTGTAATACGGTACGGCCCAATGTACTTGGGAATCAACTTGCGCGCTAGCCCTTTCTCAAACTTGATGTTTTTCGTAGACAAGTATACCAGGTCATCTTTGGCGAAGGGAGCGGGTTGCCGCTTGCGATTGGCATCTCGTGTTTGCTTTACCCGGGCGGCGAGCATACTATCATGTGCCGCCATGATAGCTAGTCGGCGTTGAAGTGCGAAGTTTGCAATTCCGGGGTACTCACGGTTCCTGTCAATATCCCAGATAAGAGACCGTGGCATCCGCCCGGTGTTCAGAAAGAAAGGAGAAAACCCGGTGCTCTCTGAACGAGCGGAATTCATTGCAAATTCCACCATCGGCAACTTAGCAACCCAATCTTTCTGATTGGCTTCAATGCACTGGCGAAGCATCTGAGTGACGGTTCGGTTCGCCCGTTCTGTACCTCCATCTGATTGAGGGTGGTATGCACTCGACATGTTCAATTTCACCCCAATTAACTCATGGAGCCGGCGCCAGAAGGTGCTGGTAAACAGAACATCCCGGTCACTCACAATGGACTTAGGCAGACCATGGTGACGGTAGATTTGCTCAAAAATCAATTGGGCCATCTGCCGGGCCGTATATTTGATCCGACTTGGAATCAGGTGAACCATACCGGTGAGTAAATCGATTACAACGGCTATCGAGTTGAACGTCGCATCCCGATTCTTCGACTCAGGAAGGGGTCCGACAAAATCCACACCGATAGATTCCCATGGTTGAAACGGCGGGTTCAATGAGTTCAATAAACCATATGGCCGTTGGTTACTTGGTTTGGTTCTTTTGCAGGTCATACAGGCACCACAAAAGTCGTAGGTATCGGTGACCATATCTTTCCACCAGACATGGTCACGGAGATAGTCAAGTGTTTTCTTGGGACCGAGATGAGCGAGAATTGAATGCGCTTCGGAGATGATAATCTCCCGCAGACTTTGTCCACGGTAGTCAATTCGTGGGATACATAGGACTCGGTTGCCGGTTTCAATCAAATAGATTAATCCGCTCTCAACTTCAAAGTTGCGGTAGGCCTTAGGGTTGTCCAGTATGGCCTGGAAGAATTTATCTTCAGAGTACTTGTTGACCAGAAACTTGCCAATGTCAAGGCCCTTCCAGCCACTATTCACCACTTGAAGTAACGACTCATCCATCTTCTCAAGCTCATCCGTGATCTCGGAATCCAGTTCAACAGGCGTGGCAACTTTTTGAAGGGATTCTGCGCTTGGTTTTGGGGGTGCAACTTGTTCGGAATTTTTGTTGGTACTCCCGCCCTCCTTTGGCTCTCGTGGGGAGCCAAACACCTTTTCTGGTTGAGTAATTTTCGTTCCAGAAGTCATTTCGGCAGCCGTCTTCCGCGCTTCCCGCGCCATTGCTCGTGTGACACGATCACTGGTCAAAGCGGCTGCCTCGCGGCCTGCGAACACTGGGATTGAAATGGAATTAATCTCCATATTCTCATTGTCAATCACGTCATGGTATGTGTATTCCGACCGAGCGCGCACTGTACCAGAAGCCTCATTGGAATAGATCCTCGATAGAGCATCTGCTAGTACGTTCTCAGTGCCTGGCACATATTTGATTTCAAAATCAAAACCCGATATCTTTTCAACCCACCGGGCTTGGCGCCCCGACAAGTTCTTCTGGTTCACAAGGTGAATCAGCCCCTTGTGATCAGTGATCCAGGTAAACCGGCATCCTTGTAAAATATCCCGATGCCGGAGCATGGATTCAACACCGGCGAGCATTTCAATTTCATGCACGGGATAATTCTGCTGGGCGGGGTTCAACTTGGCAGAGAAGAATGCGGCTACTTTAGATTGTTTCCAATCTGTCCCTTGACAAACTACGCCGGCTACACCTGAGCTACAACCATCGGTGACAAGCCAGATTGGCTCAGCCTTTTTGCCATAGTCAAGGGGTTTACGGTGATGGTGTCTCCCGTTGTCCACGATGCGTTTGATATCCTCAAATGCACGCTGGTGGGTATGAGTCCACCGGTAGGGGACAGCATCAGCCGTGAGGCCGTGTAAAATTCCCATCGGTATTCTAACTCGAGCCAAATCATCGGCCAAATATCCGACTGAGCCGAGAAACCCGCGCAGAAGGTCTCGGTTGGTGGGAACTTTCCAAGCCAAAACGGAATCCACTTTGTTGGAGTCCATCCGAATTCCGTTATCGTCCACAACACGTCCGAGAACCTTCAGTTCGGGCAGAAGCAATTGTAGCTTCTTTGAATTCAGATAGAATTTCTGTTCCCGTAGAACATCAATGACCTTTTTCACATGTCCGATATGCTCCTCGAGCGTGTCAGAATAAATCACAATGTCGTCGAGGTAGACATCCATGAAGACACCGAGGTAGTCTGAGAACAGATGGTTCATCAATGACTGGTAGGTAGCGGGGGCATTGCAATCCCCCTGCTGTAGCACTAAGCTGACCATTGTTCCATCCGGTGTACTCATAGCAGTACGTTCCACATGCTCGGGAGTGATGCGTATCTGCTCATATGCATCCTGTCCGTCGATCAAAGATCGAAATTTGCCTCGAGCAACGCGCCGTAAGATTCCTTCCATGTCGGGGAGAGGGGAAGTCATCTTCTGAGTGTTGGAATTCCTCGCGCGCAGATCAACAACCACTCGCATCCGCGGAGGGTTTGATTTTGGCTTGGGGATTATCATCATCGGCGCCGTGTTGCCGGAGCTATGAATTTTCCATCGGCCCGACTTGAGGTAAGCTTTCCGCTTCTCATCCCACTGGGGTCTAAGTGCTTCCGGACATCTCGAAGCACGCCAAGGTAAAATCTTATTCTCATCAAGGAGCGGAATAGTATGATTGATTGCGCGAAAAGGCGGTAACGGAGTATCAGATGCGGTACGACATATTGGCTCGGCATATTTCATCAATCCATCCCGGGCATGTTGGACCAATTGAGATCCGTGGTCCAAGCTGGCACTACCCGCAAGAACTCGGGAGGTGGCAACACCTTCTAAAGGCAAGGCATCAGAACTGCCGACCAATACACGAGCGGGATTAAGACCAATGCTCACCTTGTGCTGATACAACCACGAGGTACCCAGGATCATGTCGTAGCCGCTGAGATTGGCCACGAAGAAGATCCGGTCGTCGTTGATGTCCTGATACCGGCAGTTGACCTTGACGGTGTGATTAATTTGCGAGCGTGATCCTTGAACGGCAAGTTGAAGAGTGATTGGTGCAATCAATTGATCGCGCCGCAGGTGCAACTGATCTGCAACTGTTGTGGAAATCAAATCACCAAGGGAGCCGGAGTCCACGAGGGCGCGGACTGGATGTCCGTTCACCCGGACAATTATGATGAGTGGCCTGGCAACAATACGCTCGGGTGTGCGTGGCATGGATGCCGTGCGTGAAATGCCTCGGATGCTACCCGGTGGCACTTGTACTCCCGCACACAGCAAAGTCCAGCCGTCATCGACGCTGTCAAACCCCCCATCAAATAAGCCTTCAAAATAATCCGCATCGTCAGAATCCATCCAATCCCGTGAATGCACAATTTGAGTCTGCCACCGTTGCTTGTGCCGCAGAACCCAATTGACTAAATCTAGTCGTGGATTCATCAACGCCGTCTCGAGGATGACAACTGTGAGATCATGTTCGTCACATGGGATAGTCACCAGGTAGGTGTTCGGACATTCGTCCTCCAAGTCCCGTGGAATCTTCTCAACAGAAATCCGTCCGAGAGACGGCAGAGAAGCTCGGATTTCCTGGAAATATTGCTCAACACCGGCCTCAAGCAATTCAGCTATCTCAAGGCTGTGTAGCTCAGAATAGTACAGCCGTACATCCATGTCCAGCTGATGAGCAATCTGGTGTGCATACCACAATCCAATCTGAAAATTTGCTACTCTCAAGTACTCGAGAGGCAATATGGTGGCGGCTTCTGGACGGAAGCTGTCAAGAACGACGTAAAAGTCATCCCCTTGCCGATCCAATTGGAACCGGCGGGCGTCCCGCCGCTCATCGCTCCAAGAAATCATTTCATCTCCGGGATATGGTTGCAAGAACTCAAGCAGCGAGGCGGCTGATTTGCCGAGAATGTCACCAATACGATGAGCGCGGGGGACACAGCTTCTCAGCTGTCTGTCATGTTCCTCGTTGACATGTGCCCAGAGCCGTGTCCGGTTTTCAAACGCTTCATCAGAATGGCCTGGGATCACAAGCCGGGGGATTTCCTGCCACGGAATATCCGGTTCATCTTCTGGGGAGGATGGCCTAACGCTCTCAAGTGATGGCATAGAATCCATATCACTGGCTTCTTCAGCCCAAGGATCATTCTGACCGGCAAGTATAGCCCAATCAGCAGCTGCCGGGTTGTCATCCAGGAGGAGATCAGCGGCCCAGTCATCAGACATGCCGCGTTCGGCTAGATACCATGCAACCAAATCAAACCGTTCGTCGCGCAGCAATGCTTTCGGCAATACAGTTTCAATGCCCCAGATGGTATCTGAGATCACCAAAACATTATCCTGTTCTCGGACAGGGCGCCGTTGAAACCCGCCGAATGCCATATCCAAAATAGTTGACGCGCCATCGAGCAAGGCATCTCCGAGCCCGAGCAAGTACCGTTCTTCCAGATTTACATCCTCGGGGTCTAGGCCCATTGCCTCGAGCCGTTGTCGAGCATACCAGAGTCCTGGTTGGAATTCCACATCCTCGAGCAACGCCGAATCAATCAAAGTTTGAGTATTGTGATGAAGATCCGACACATAGTGCTGCTCGGGGCTCAACCTGATGACCATAAACCTCTCCTCAAAGAGGCTTTCTTCCGGTACAGGGTCCTCACCGGGGTAAGGCTGGCAAAAGTGCAATGCGCACATGAGATTCCTAGCAAACAAATCACCGACAGGCTGATGCCTGTCAGCATGCGTGGCACGAGTCTCGAGCAAGGAGTCATTGAAAGAATTCAGAAATTCTGAGTAGGTCTCGCCCTCCGCTTCATCATCACCGAGTGCGACTGATCCGAGGAAGGATTCGAGCACATCGGCTGTCTCGTATTGAGTAACGGCAGAAGTAGATGCAACGGAGACGGCATTGGCAGACATGCCGGGAGGTTTACCCTTCTTCTTGGAAACAACCATGTTGCTTTTCGGGCAGTCCCGAGCCATATGTCCAGGCTCTTCGCAAATGAAGCAGGCACCCTTGGCAAGAAGTTCATTTCGCTTTTGCGGCGTCATGGTCTTTTCGCCGCTCCCATTGGAATTTTTGTGTGACTCCCTGCCCGGGTTCTGAACAGCAACGGCAGAGGAGCGCATAACATCAGGGCGCTGATTATTGACAGCGCGCCCTCCGTTTACACGGTCCCGACCACGACCACGGTTTCTTCCGTGTCCGTTGGATACACCACGAGCGGTGGTATTGGAACCACGGCTCGAGTTGCCGTTACCATTGTTTCCGCGAGTCTGCTGACCTGAACCCGTGGGTTTGTTACTGGCACTGGAGCCCTTAGATCTGTCAATCTTGAGTAGTACCTCGGCGTGTTCAGCGCCGTGTACTACAGCATCCCAAGAGGATGTCTCGGGGTCCAAATTCTGGCGATACATTTCCTGCTGGATATCACCTCGCAGGCTGTTGAACAATTTCACAACCTTTTCTTGGTCGTGCTTCAATCCAATGGTACTATAGATTTGAGCAAATTCAGCAACATGTGCAGCAACTGATCTATCATTCTGGAAACAACGGTTCAACTTTCTACGTTGAGTGTTACGGAAGTCCGGAGGGAAGATGAAATTGAAAAGTCCAACGAAGAACTTCTCAAGATTGTAATTCTCCTCATCGGGAACAACGACTTGATTGTAGAAATCCGCGGCTTTGTCCTTCAAGAAGTACGACACATAGAAAACTTGGTCTTCAAGTGGCACACGGCCCATTTTGATGTAGGCCGATGCCTCGCGCACGAACTTCTGGAACACAGTTGCATTCATTTCGCCGTCATATTTGGTAGGCGGAATAGGTTTCAACAGCATCTTGGGCTTCCGCCCACTGCTATTGTGTGAACTCATGCGGCGATGCCGAGATGCCGCAGCAGTGCGCCGAGCTGCATCACTCATATCACCCTCGTGATCCGAGCGATTTCCATCAGAACTACTGTCAGAAGAGTCTGACGGATCAGGCGGAGAGGCATCCGGCGGAGCAACCGAAGCTCGGATTGCCCTGTCAAGGGTACTGCCGGCAGCTATACGGCCAGGTGTAGTACGGGCCGGTTCAGCGGGAGCAACTGTGACATGCCGAGTATTTCCACGGCGAACCAAATTCGCAATATGGCCGTCGACAGCAGCTCTAGCCTGATTCTCAGGAGCTGGGGTCTCCCTTTGAACAGAGAGTTGACGCACAATCTCCTCAAGCTCGGCAATGCGCGCATCCTTATTCTTGGCAGGCTGGGATTGATCCGCAGCTGGGGCCTGTTCAACAGCCACCGAAGAAGTTGCGGGTACGGCAGCCGATACCACAGCGGGCGTAACAGGGTTGTTCAAGAATGCGGGAGGAGGCAACATACTGTGATTCTCATCCTTTACTACGCGGTTGATTTCCTCGTAGTTGTTCAACGCGTCGCGCTGAGCCTGAAGATCTTGTTCATTCAAGTTTTGAGCAAAGCCCAAATTTCCCCATTCACGGGGATCCACTCCCTTGCCCGTGTCGCGGTGTTGAGAAGGACCCGCGACGGGCTCCGGCGTGGCAGGCGTGGAGACAGTGTGCTCCATCAAGGAGCGTCCCATGGGATTCTCGGGTCTGATAGATTCCGCGGTCATGTCGGGCGCCGAGGCACCACCTTGAGCGATTTCAGCAGCGGGACGCGCACGCGCTGCCAGCGCCTGGAAACGATTCACCTGCGTGAGATAATGCTCACGACTTTGCTCATTCTGAGCTTTCTCAATCGTAAGCGGGGAACTCGAACGAACGGAAAACATGTTATCATTATCGCGGGGTCTATTACTAGCCGACGACATAACACGATGAGTACGCGCGTTCTCAGACGTGACCGGGGTCCAGGGTCTATCAGGTTCCTCCGGGGCTGCAGCACCGGCAGGAACGTCTTCCACGACAGGCGGGACAATAGGAACGCTTCGGTCGACGTCAACATTGACGCCGCCGCTTTCATGCTCGGGGGCATGCTCACCGATCCCCGCGGCGCGGTACGGCGCGGGGATGGTGCCAGATCTATCTAAGAGAACTAAATCCTCCGACTCCGCCGCCTCGTAACGAGGGGGGAGGGAGGCTGACCTTGGACGAGCGCTGAAGACATCCGGCGGGGCAGCGAAGTGACCAGCTTGGGTTCCAGAGCGAGTTTGTCGTCCGAGGCGTGTAGGAGAGGGGTTGGGGTTGGGGGTAGACATTGTGTAGTTAGCTTTGGGGACGGGGGTGTCGTCTGCGAAGCGGGGGGTTCGGGTTGATCAGACCAGAGGGGACCAGCGAGGCAGAGACGAGAGACGAGCAGTCAAAAATATGTGACGAGGAGCTGGGGCTGTTCTCGACACACGGGTGGTCGCACGCAGAGGTGACTGGCGTAACTGTACGATTGACCGAAGTGCTAACTACTTTACATGCGGTTTATATACTACTGAGTCGGAGAGCTTATGTAAGTACTGTGATTGGAACGAGGGAGCCGAGTTCCGCTGATGGCTATTAATCGTGAGAGTGAGAAAAATGCATACCGTCGGGAAAATAAAAAATGAACCCGTGCTATAAAGTTGGTGAAGTCTCTATCATTGACGTCATAGGCAAATAGAACAATACAGAGCCATACTCGAACACAAAATCATTACATTTTGCTCACCGGGTTTTTTGCTCACCGACTTTTTATCCGGTGAGCGAAATCCGTTGTGGCCAAAACCCGTTGTGATGGGTTGCTGCCGAGTTCCTGCATCGGTAATCACCGGATCAGCGGGTAGTGCTTCTTAGCCGCCGTCAAACCAGCCATCACAACGGGTTTCAACTTTGAACGCACCATCGAATAAACCCGGTGCGACACTCGTTGTGGAAACCCAAAACCCGTTGCACAACCCGTTGCACACCGGGTGAAATTTTAACTTTGAACGCACCTATTTACTTAGTCTGGACTCTGGACAGTTCCATACGCGGTGCGTCTTATCGGAAACACCACATGGCAAATCATTTGTTTGTGTTTCCGATCTTCGTGACTTTCGCTTGAAACCCGGGACCCCACTTGCCCTCCCCCACGAAATGGCGCTAGCGCTACTCTCAGCCCTCCGCCGACGCCGAACCTACGTGGCCCTCCTCCTCACAACGACCGTCATTATCCTCCTCGCCCTAAACACAACAGGGCGTCTCAACGGGTCCAAGTCTCCTACAATTACTACGTATCCAACGACCCAGACGGTCCGCCCAAGTACACCGAGTTGCACAAATGGGAAGCAGCTCTCCCCCAGTATAACTTGAGTTTGCCTTTTCCTGAGGGCAGGACCGGGAAATATGTCGAGTTTTCGAATCAAGTGCGGTTGTTGGGATGGAATAATGTCTTCAACGACGTGTGCGTCCGCTTGAATCTCGCACTCTCTCCCATTTACTCACATTAAATCGAGAATAGACTCATGTGCGCACACTTGGCGTATCTTTCCGGCCGCGCCTACGTATTCCAGGACTACTACTGGTCTCCGGACCATTACCACTGGCCTGCGGCCAAGTACGTCGACTATTACGCCCGCACTCCCCTACCGGCTATCGTTTCCGGCCCAGTCGCCGGCGGGTCTTTCGAACATGACGACCCTGCACCACGTAGCGTCTCCTCCGATTACTTCGACCTCGTCTGCCCACGCTCTGAACGCCGTTTCCTCAACACTCGAGAAGTCAAACCGGCCGTGTCCGACGCAGAGGGTATCGACGTCTTATCGCGGTGGCAAACCGTCTTGAGCGAAGCGCCAGAACGATGTATCGAGATCGTCAGCGCCGAGGAGGATGGGTTCCCCCAGGTATTCGACCTCGGGCTGTGGGGCAGCACGCGTGTGCTGTCGTTGTGGGATTCATTCGCTGCGTCGCCCATCTCCCGACTCCTCCGTCCCTCACCAATCGTCAGCGGCGCCATCGAGCGGAATGCACGGTTGTTCGCGCCTACGGGCCCGAGGCCGCCGTTTCCCGCTATACGAGATCCATTCGGGCGTATGGCGGCTATCCATCTGCGGAGGGGTGATTATGAAGGGCATTGTCACTGGGGTACCTCAATGCGGCGTTTTATAGCTGGAACTTGTTTCCGTGGCTTCCTGATCGGTACGCCACGGATGATATGCCGGGGAGGGAGGAGAAGATGTTTGAGAGGTGTTATCCGACGAGGGAGAGGGTGGTGGAGAAACTAGCCGAGGTGAGGAGGGAGTACCTTACTCATGCGGGGAACGCGACGCTGGACACGGTGTATATCTTGACGAACGAGAAAGGCGGGTGGATTGAGGAGCTGAGAGAAGGGCCCAAGGAGGACGGGTGGATGCTGGTGGTTTCGAGTCAGCAGCTCGAGCTGGATGCGGAGCAGTTGGATGTGTCGATGGCAGTTGATATGGAGATTGCGAGACGGGCGGCGGTGTTTGTTGGGAATGGGGTAAGCGCGGTCTTTTTTTCATTCCGTTTCATGGCTGATTCGTTGGTTCAGTGGTCTTCGTTCACGAGTAATATCGTGTATGAACGCTTGTTAGATAAACGCGATCCAATAACCATACGTTATACCTAGAGAAAGGGTATGAAGTGCCGCCATCATCCATTCGTCCCCGAGACTATCGAATCCCCCGCGTTTGACTCACTCGGCTGCATCTTGCCCGTTTGGCAGCCACCTTTCCGGACTTGACTGGGTCAGAACTCTGGGCGATGCCTAATGATACGAGACGACGTCCATTGATTTGAGCTGCAATAGGCCAAGAACCAATTCCAATCGGTATTGTTATAACAACCGCGCTACGTGGATGACCCGGTGAATCCTGCCTCTCACCCGACCTTCAGCATCAAGGTCTTTCAATAATCGGCGCACGTACAGAGTTTCATGATTCGCGCACCCTCGAGCGCCGAAGCACAATGACAGCCAAGATCAGAATCGACCGCGTGCAGAGAGGAGGATCGCGAGGACGATGCATGCAGCAGAAATGTAGGCAGAGATCCAGGGTAAAGCATCTGGGCTGAAAACCAGCACGGCAGAATGCACCAGATACCCCCCGGCGCACAGCGCTGCGGCGGCTGCTGCGAAAACGAGGGTATTGTCTTGCATGGCAAGTCTATTGATCCTGGCAGGCTTCTTCCTCCGACTCCGATGCTTTGAGGACGAAATGCGAGCCTGGATGCGTGAGATTCATCAGACGTAGAGTGCGAAACGAGGAAGACATGCGGATTTCATTGCGTCCATTGACGTCAGATCCGGGGTGCCCTCGTGCCATCGGGGTGGTTTCCTCTCGGTGGAGGCGTGTCGCAACGCTGGCTTGGGCATCCTCTCCTCTGAGTCGTCCATCTGCGTGCGATTGAGTGTGCTGTTGTTCACTGAGAAGGGAGAAGGATGAATCGGTCAGATTGAGGTGGCGATATGAGTAGAGAGGTGATTACTCGTGAGTCAATATATGCTTTGCTGACCAGCTAAGATGATGGCGAGGAACAAGAGCGTATACCTCGTGGTGATGACTTCATAATGTAATGTGCGGAGAGATCCGTGCGCAAATGAGAGGAGCCGTAGGGGAACCCAACGGATGAATCGGATGGAAGGTTGCGCAGCATACCAGCGAGAGTAAGCACTGGGCGGCATGCAGCGCGGTTTGGGACGTTTGGCGCCAGTGGCGATCGTGTAATCGGGATGGTACAACGAAGGCTGGTAAGATTGAGGTGAGGTCAGGTTTGAAAAATCACTCGAATTGCTCTCGGAGCCACCTCGGAGCGAAGAAAGCAGCCTCAGCCGGGCCAGCCCAGAATCGGCAGAATCCACATGGGTGTCCAAGCAAAGAGATACCGGAGCACGTGCGCATCACATCAACTCACTGGGTCCGTTTGGGGTCCGTGCACCCTTTTGTTGCCGAGCAATGCCGCTATCAAGCCGATAATAAATTATTCACACACAAACAACACGTGGCCTATTCATCAGCTCCACCTCCTCGTCTCGCCCTCTCAGCGGATTCGAGGCATGAATATGTCTGCACCGGTACAAGCCATCTGCATCTGCGGGAAGCCGGCTCCCAACCGTTGCTCTGGGTGTAAATCAGGTACGATTAAGTAATTGCTCCCAGTCTTGATCCCAGTCTTACAGCTCATCCAGTGTCTTATTGCTCTCAGGAATGCCAGAAACGCATGTCTGTGCCGCCTATCATCCGTCCATTGCTGACGATCCAAAGGTGATTGGAAGACTCACAAGATCCAGTGTCGAACCTCCACAGCCTCGCCGACGCCGACGCCGTCTACCTCTACATCACCGTCAGGTGCAACTCTCCGCCGAGGATCTACGAGAGAACTACAAGAAATTTTACGTGTTGGCGCACAGTCTTCTATCTACCAAGACAGCTCCGACTGGGGGCTCGAACCGTTTTTGATTTCTGGCGCCAAGTGTGTCTTCGATCCTCCGACTACGAACTGGCTGCTGCTGACTCTCGGATGACAGCGGTGAGGACTACTACCGGATGCAAGACGCAGATGGTTCCAAGAACTTCTGGGGCATGAGTTCAACTGCGCGTGATCGATGGGATGCCAAGGCGCAAGTACACAATCGCAAGTCGAAGCGTTTTTGGATGTCCTACCTGTCTCCCATTAGGTGTGTACATACGTATACCTTCCAAATACTTCCATCATCCATCGCGCCACTCAGCGTCAGCCGGGACTGGATCGACGCAGTCCTCGACGCGGTCTTGCACGTCCGCCTCCCAACTATTGAAGGCCGGGACATGTGGCAAGACCAAGTCAACGCAAACGCCCTCGCCGGGCTCTTTCCCCACCTGGAGCACTTTACGCACGCGCAAAACACGGCTCTGCTCGACGTCTTTGGCTCCCGCGCGTGGTACGATGAATCTATGGGAGGATTCCGGCTCGGTACGGGCACGACCGTGCTCTTTGCGCATGGCCAGCCGACGATGGACCTTGTCGAGCAACTCCTTGCGAGGTGTTTGAATCCACAGCGGCCAGGCGACGAGCTGGAGGCCTTGTTCCGCGAGGTGGCATTGCCGATGCACAAGTTTTGGTCCGAAATCGTCGAGACGCGTGTACTCGACCTGGTGATTGCGTTACTCGCCCCAGGATGGCAGGGCGGCAAACTTCCGGCGGATAAGATCCTCGAGGTGCGTTACCCACTTTCTGTGTACTGTCCAAACTTCATGTATTAGATCGCCGAATGCACCCCCGAATCATGCAAATATCTCCTCCCCTTCATCGAGCAGATGTGTCGCGCGCGTCTCATCGAAAGCCCAGTCCTCCAACTGCTCACCCATTACGAACACTTTGGCGTCGACTTATTCGATTCTTCGGTCGTAGCGTGGCTCCTCGTCGAGCTCGTCGGAGACGATCAGAATACCAAACGACGGCAAAATTATCTGAAACAGGGGAAAGATGGGAAGCTGAAGAAGACATTCGGGTATGGGATCAAGGCGAGGGATTATGCCGTGGAGGAGATGGAGAAATTGAGGAAGGAGGCCGTGGGTAGGTTGGGCAATCCGACGCCTATTTGAGTGTGCCTTTCATTTGAATAAATGCATCGATATAATGCCAGGTGTAATGGAGAGGCCTCGAAGTGGCCCGGAGAGGTATCCACATTCAATTCAATCAGTGCACGTCTATTACAAGGTTAGTCTGCCCGGACTTGGACTCGGACGGGATTGTGGGTTGGTCCAAAGCGCAGTCGCAGCATTTATACTCAAGTACATGCCCGGGCACTCTTCGACATCGACGACCCCTCAACGAGTCCGGCCACTCTCCGCGCTAGCACACCGTCAATTCCCCGTTTTTCAAGCACGAATGCAATTTCACCTGGGTCTCCCCTTCCTTCTCCTCACCTTCCTCGCCGGATGGACTGTCGCTGCTCCACATCCTTTGGGATCCATGATGGTTCGTCCATTCTCTCTTTCAGGTTATAAATGTTGGTAACGCACACTGACTCCGGGTGTCCCCAGGAGCGCAAGAACGTATGTACATTCAGATCAATATTTGGGTGAGTAGCACTTACGGCCACGGTTGTTTGCAGTCCGCTTGGTCACTGGACAAATCCGGTTTTCATGCTCGAGATGTTGGCTTGGGGAGTCGTGATGCCGCTGATGCGGTTAGACAGAACAGAGCTTGAACGCGATACACAGTCTCCGGACTCCTGCCGCCCATTCCGGTACGCCGTATCGTCGGCATGTGAGCGTCGGCACCGAGTGGCTCCGCAGAAAGGGCCGGATGTGTAGTATATGTACTTTAGCGCCCAGTGATGTAATCAAACAATCATTGATTAAGACATGCCGGGATCATGACATGAGTCAAGGAAGCTGTCCATGGCAAGGCTGTGCTCCTTTCTTGCCTGCCACTTCGACCACTCCACATCAGGAAAACTGGGGACGCTGCATAGCACTATGCAGCACTATGCAGCAACTTCTCCAGTTTTCCTGATGCATGGACAGCGACGCCGATCTCAACTCTGCGCACACAACAGGGTCTTTCGCAGATGCCACCGGCGACACTCCCTCGTAAGCCTGCAACTCCCACGGACACCTGCGGACACCTGTTAAGGGCGCTTGCTCCAGATTTGCCGGCGCCTTTTTCACGCACTCGACGCACCTTCAGATTCTGGGCGGGACGTACACGAGCAATGTCAATATACACAACGCCTTGGAGCCTGAGCCTGAAGGTCTGTCTTGATCCCTCTACTAGATCGGGTCCCTTCAAAAGACCAGACTTCAGAAGAATTCCCCGCGGTGATATCAATCTCAGACGGGAGATTTCTCTCGACCATCGCCGCAGAGTAGCCTCTCGCATCACGCCCCGGCATGCGGTGCGACCGAGATACGCTGCCCAGATCAAGGGCGAAGATTCTCATTTTTCCGTTGTTCTTTATCAGGGGGAGAATGCGGCGGAGGTATTGTAGTCGTCGCAGACCTTCAGTGCTCACAGATATTCTATGTAGGAGTGGCGCCAGCATGTCTCGGGAATTTGGAGGGCTTGGTCTGTCTGCAATCATTCACAATATTCTCTCTTACGCTGCTAAACTGTAGGCACCCCAATGTGGCACAAATTTTCGCAGTGGCGCACTTCGCCAACACGTACGCGGTGGTGGCCCATGATGTTAGGTATAATCGCATCTCGGCCGCTCAGAAGCAGTGTAATCTCACATGAAACAGAATTGCTACCCTACGAGGCCTTCCTGGCACTCACGAGAGCCTCACCCATTATGACTGTCTATCTTTATGCCTGCTGGGTATGTAAAATACTCATCATCATTTGCGTTTTTCAATTGAGTTTGACAGAATGCAGATAACGAGGTGTGCAACTGTCTCTCTCCCTTCAATATGTATATACAATCGCTGAATGATCACACAGGCTGTCCATAGAGACCAACCCAGCATCTTTGACTCTCCGGTTCGCAGCCCTGCTACGGAATATTCGCCTTCCTGAGTATTTCACTGACCCTGACCGACAGGATATTTCTCGCTGGATCCGACGGTCCACCGGTCGTCTCTGCATCGACTTGGTGCCAACCGAATTCGCCGAACCATTTCTGGATCTGCTGTTGGACGATGATTTGACCACGAGCACAGACGTCGACATTGACTTGGCTGGGCACACTCGATGGTTGCACGATTGCAACTTGGAACGTAGAGTGATGCAACATTTAACAATCTTTGATTTTCACCTTGCTTCCTATTGGATGTTATGCAGGAGTTCCTGGCGCCACACGATGTTCACAATGGCAGAGTTCGCCCTGGGGGACGTGCTGTATTACTCCGGTCTTGGGGAGCCTGTCAAGATTGCCTGCTCATACACTGTGATTTCTTCCATCTGGTCCAGGATGTGGTGGTCGTATAAACATAAAGCAAATGCTGCGATCCAGGAAACTGGGTGGGCCAGGTGGGGTGATGGGTGATTCTCATTTGACAGGTCTCATTAATTATTTTCAAATTCTAGACTTAAAGCCTCAGACATGATGAATCGACGATTCACATTGCACATAACCCAGCGTGACCAAAGTAGCACCCTAGACCGGTCTTGGTTGTCCCAGGGAAATCATATTCTACGACACAACTCACCTGGCCGAAATTATCAAGATTTCAGTGAGATAAATCGGCTCTTCTCTTACACCGAATTGACCATGAAACCAGAACTTGTTGATTCAATTTTCTTCAACCTGGACATTTCAATGTCACCGGAACGGCAGCCTGAAGCTTATTTATTTCTTTGTCCACCGGAATGGTTTCGGGTCCATCCAACGGTATATGGATGGCCTCGAAAGCCGTTCTATCGTTGGTCACTGGACCCGACCGGTGATAGCTTTCTGAGCCCGGAGGATGCTGCAAATCTTGGGTTCCCGTCGATTCAGGCATCCATCGAGGTCCGTGGACGCTCCTGGGACGCCAGCACATATGGAGCACTTCGATTATTCCACGAGGTGAAGGGCTTTGATCCTACAGTCAGGAAGTCGCGATGCATCTCGGGTATCCCTTGTATCGAATGTTTGGCAAACTCGCGGCAAGCGGTGAGCTCAGATTTATATGATCCTCTCTACCCGGCTTTTCCTGATCTTACAAAGTGGAAGGCGAGGTATCCCAACACAATGAGAGCGATATTTTGGGTTTCCTCCACAAATCCTCCATTGGAAGCAATCGCGTTCCCCACGAGCAAGACGAAAGATCCGGAAATCTCGGTGCACAAGCGGGAGGTCTGTTCTCTTCTATCTTCTGCCCCATAATAAGAGACACTCTCACCTCACTCGCAGTAACTTCTGGGGAAGGTACCTCGGCGACGGATACACCCTCGATGCTCGGTCGGGTCATGAGTTGGAGTTTGCCCGAATTCGGTAGTCTGTGTTGAAATCCGATTCTTATGGACTTGTGCTGTGCAAGATCTATTTCAGTTTTCCTACTTTGAAACTATTGGTTCATAGTTCGCATGGATTACATAAATTGGGCATAATTTGGACATAGGTAGAGGAAACCACAGGAACCGCCCAACTCAAAACGCCGACAGGACCAACAATGGCCCTCCAGTCGGCTTGTCCTTCCCTTTCTCTTCCAAAGCCACACCATATCTCTCTGGAGCCTCCAAGAATGAGCCCGCCAACGTGTAAACAAAAACGAATCTCAGACCGACGGACGACTCGAGCGTGCAGCATAAGTTATCCACCGCGCGCAACACACCGAGATCAATGTCCATGACCCAGACAAGGACGGTTAATGAGACCAGTAGGATAAAGATGAGGAAGGCCACGCGCAGCCAATCGATATGCCGCCCGTCGGCGAGATAGAACCGGTAGTGGTTCGAGGAGGAAAGGGAGGAACGTAGCCTGCGGAGTGTGGGGCGGTGTTTTTCAGCTGTCGACCGGGCGTTTGCGATGATGGATGCCGAGAGAGAGAGCAGCATAGATGTCAGTGGGATTGAGATGTGTCGGAGGTGGCGGATGAGGAGGGTTGGGTACGAGGCGTGCGGTTCTGGGATACTTCAACGTTCAACAGCGGAAGAGGAATCGAGGTGAAGATGCTTGAACGCACCGATGACTTTGATGTAACCGTCTCGTTCAACAAGTCGACGCACGATTTCCGCCGGAACAACGTTCGCATCCAAAGGAAACCCCAACTTCATATCCTCCGGGTCGATTATCTGGGGTTGTCTCAGGTCAACCTCGTCCCCGGAGCGTTGGAGTCACTCACCGAACACGTCTCGAGCCCCCACATCATCCGCACATCCCAAAGACTCAACTGCCCCGACGCCTTCAGCAGAAGCGTTCCCTCGATATCAGGCCTGCATCCTTCGCGCAGTCGGTGGCGGAAGAAGTAGAATTGAACGCAGATTTGTCTGTGGTATCGCAGTCGGCCACAAATGGAGGACCGACGTAGATGACGCACCCAGGCGGAAGAGTCTCTCGAGGCGGCCATACGACTTTAGCAGCGCGTTTGCATTCCAACAGCGTTGCCATCCGTGCGGCATGCTCTTGCGGTGTTGGTTGGAAGATCGAGGGGGTGTTGCCCATGGCGCTGAGAGATAGCTCGTCAGTGACAAGATGGCGAGAGCAGTACTTTTGGGTCGTCGCCCATGGAAACGGTAATACAAGAGCAGGGACTTCGAGAGTGGTTGTTGTAAAAGTACAAGGCCGGATCAATTGGGATTACGACACTGGTCCTAAGCCAAGGACCCGGCCCAAGGTACAAGGCGGTACTAAACAGGAAATCAGTCTGCGGGACATCCATGTTTGCACTCAGGTGCTGGGCATAGGGAATCGGATGGCAAAAACATTTTCACGTGACCGTGCATCTGTGTGCCAGTGGTCCCGATCAATGATGTCGGATCGCTTCTTGTTCTTGACTTCCATCATCTCCGCTGGTCTTGCCTATCTACTCCAAGGAGCTTCAACGATAAGAAAAATGTAACATACCTTCCAAATTTTTTTTTTCAGAGGGTCGAGGGACCCTCCCTCCCTACGTAATGATTGATCCCATCAGATCTTCCTTTTTAGGCATTATCTCCGGGCAACATCGCCTCAGTACACTACACAAGAGCCCCAGTATTGAAGGAATATATATTTTCTGTGTACACAATGCATATTGAGCCTATCAGGCCACTCAAAAGGTGTGCAAGTAGCGAATAAAAAATGCCCCAAGCTTCTGCCGGTTCACTGAATCGAACTCCCGCCAACTCGCACTCATGCAGTTACCATATTTGGTAGTGGCTGTACCTACCCCTCCCCACCGATATAGTAATAATCCTTTTCATTCTTTCTCGACAACCGCTGGGCCGATTAGCCTCAAATAATTTTTCCTATACTCCCAAGAGTCTACATCACACATTGGAGACCCCATACAAGAAATTCGCATTTTTGAAGCCCCTTGATCTACTCTGTTTGCTGCGCTCCATCTGGGTCGACAAGACTTGAAATAACTGCCGCGTCCATACACACGCCGAACTGTGTATGTGTGTCCCTATACCGCTGGGATACTAATGCGGATTCGCGGGGAAGGGGAGAAGCGGTGAGTGGAAAGTTCTGTCTCCGACCTCGTCTGATAAATGGATCGTAGAACAGCACAGAGTTTGATCCAGGTGTGAACAAGCTTAGATTTGTCGCTGGGTGGGTCGATGCGCTCCACACAGATATAGAGACATTGACGACTCCGCGCGCTGATCGTGTACGTACGTACTTCCCTTGAATGGACCTACTCATCGCGAGACCGTATTGTCCATCTGGTACCCTGCGTCTCTGACTACTCTGCCGAGTGTCCTGCTCGTCTATGATTCCGCAGCCATGGCGGAGGAGATCGTTGGAATAAAGCATCGACGCGGTGAGACTTCCTTCCCGGTCATAATTGCATTATCCATATATACTCATCCTGAGCAGGCTACCTGTACTACCCTGAGCAACTCCACCTTTTCATGCTGGAAACTTCGGAACAGGCTCGGAATACCCGGAAGGAATAGAAACAGAATTAATGTCGTTCTCCACAGAGCGCCGGCTGTGCGGTTGACAACACATTCATCTCGGTATCCATTTCCTCCGCAGCAGCGGGTGTGACTCCACTCTGTTCAATAGATCTAAGTATTGCCTCCTCCACCGCTGGATGCCTTTTCATTTGCGGTGCGTGTTCAAGTGGGGTGAGGTGGAGTTCTCAAATTTGAACGTTTAGGCGCTACATTGAGTCCAATAGGACTGCAGTGTGTTCAATAGACTCATTCTCCACTCGTATGCTCCATCCGCGCACAGGACGGCAAGGCATCATGTTACGCTGGGCGCTTGTTGGTGCTTGCAGTCCGTGACCAAGTGGAGTGAGGTGGAGAGCTCAAACTTCAACGGTTCGAAGGATGTGGCCGCGGCGCACCATCCAGGGTATAAAAGCCTCTGAGATTGAGGCTCATTTCTTCAGAAAGCAACAAAGCAACCACAGCACAACAATGTTCACTACAACCACCCTTTTCCTTACTCTCGTCGCCGCTGCCAGCGTTGTCAAGGGTGACTTCTTGTACGTCCATTCCTATCATCCCTACCGCCCAGCATCCCACTCATACCCGTCGCACAGCGCAAACTTTTTCGACGACGCCGGCTGCACCCAAAACGGCGGGATCGGCGTCGACATCCGGAACCCAGGCTGCCTAGGCGAAGCCGGACGCGGCTCCGTCTTCATCCCCAACACGGGCCTCGGAACCACAGACGACAACCAATTCTGTTTCGTCATCACTCACGGAGATGGATCGTGTAGCTGCCAGAGCTCGAGCAACACGTTTACTGCGACGGGGTTCTGTAAAGTGCTTGATCCGAGTGATCAGAGTTATCGGTTTGTTGGGGTGAGTGGATTCCTTTGTTGATCCCGTGAAGTGGGGTGGCTGATTGGTTCGATAGGGGGCTTGTGGCCCGAACAACTGCTGAGTGGCTCGAGTCCACTTACTGAAGGACCCAAATTTGTACACAATGTAGTACCACAGAAGTTATCCATTGATTAATGTGTTTGAGCTCCGTTGGGCCTCGCTGGCATCAATACTCGGTAGCGACTTATGCCCCGCAGTCGAGGAATAATTCTTGTATTGTTCCGAACTTCGAACATCCTTACCACCGTCGACTTCGCGATGCAGGAGTTCAACACGTTTGAGTGCGAGTCCTTGGGAAGTATCGAGCGTTTTCGAGGTTGGAGCAGCCCGAGGCGTTGGGGCTGGAAGGGGGATTTCGTTGGCACAGACATCAAAAGGCCGACAAATCCGACCCCTGACGGAGCTTTGATGTCGGCATGACAGGCCGACGTGTAAACAATTGTCAACTGCAAATCTCTTGTCCTTCGCCACCATCGCGCCACTCGCAGCCACTCTCTCAGAAACCCTCGCGCCCACAAAGATGATGTCTGAGCCTCTCGTCGTCTGCATCTGCGGAGAGCCCGCCGCCAACCGTTGCTCGTCGTGTAAAGCAGGCGCGTCGTACCTTCCATCTCCCTTTCATCCTCGCTTATCCAAATTTCAGTGTCGTATTGCTCGAAGGAATGCCAACGAGGTTCGTCTTCTTCTTCCCCCGTTTTGTATCCCCTCCAATGACGATTTTTAGGTGATTGGAAGACGCACAAGATCGCGTGCAAGGCTGCCACCTCCGTCGCGTCTTCATCCTCTCCGTCCGATGTACCGTCGCCGACGTCGCTGCGCCGGGGTTCTCCAACAGACCTACAGCAGCTCATCCGCGTCGGCGCGCAACACAGCATCTACCAGGATACCCTGCAGCTTGGTCTAGAACCGGATTTGATATCTGGGGTGACGTGCGTTTCCTTTTTTTCTCTGGATACATTTTCCCAGACAGTGCACAGAGGCGCAGAGTTTTACGATGAGAAGGATGGATCTGCCAAGTTTTGGCGCTTGGACGGGTCGGTGCGGGAGGAATGGGAGAACAATGCGCGGGTTGACCATCGCAAGGCGCAGCGGTTCTGGAAGACGTTCCTCTCTCCGATAACGTGCGTTCTTATGCCTTTGGAGCATCTCACCCCACTAACGTGACACGACATGCAGCGACGCCCGTAAATGGGTCGACATCGTGCTGGACGCCGTCCTCAACGTCCGCCTGCCGAGCAACAACCAACCGATGTGGCAAACCCAAGTCAACGCCAACATCCTCGCCGGTCTCTTCCCCCACCTCCGTCACTTTACGCGCGAGCAAAACACGGCTCTCCTCGACATCTTCGTCCGCCACGGACCGTGGTACGACCATACAGGCTGCTTCCGTCTCTCTAGCGGAACTACGGTGCTCTTCGCCCACGGACAGCCTTCGACGGATCTGATCGACCAACTCGTGCGCAGGTGTTTGAGCTGGACGCGCCCATATGACGAGTTGGATACATTGCTTTCCGGCGTGGCGCTCCCGATGCAAAAGTACTGGCCTGACATTGTCGGTACGCGGATCCTCGACTTGTGCTTCGCCATGCTGAGTCCTGGGCGGCCTGGCTCGGCTACTGGACGGACAGTCCCGGGGGATAAGATTCTTGAGGTGCGTTCGCTACTCCTGCTTCGCGAATTAGTTGGAGATATCCCCATTTCAGATCGCTGAGAGCTCACCTGAGGCGTGCAAGCACCTCCTCCCCGTCGTCGAGCGCATGTGTCGAGCCAGGACGATCTTGGACCCCGCCGACCGACTTGTCGATATTTACGATTCGTTCGGTGTGGAGATTCCCCGCGGCGGCGGCGGGTCAACTGTCCTCCCGTGGTTCATGATGGAATTCGTCGGGGACGATCACAACACGAAGCGATTGCAGGCGTTGTTGAAGCTCGGGATGGAGGGGAAGCTTGCGCAGTTTGGGATCAAGGCGAGGGATTATACGGGCACCGAGTTGAAGGAGATGAATCGGAAGGCGATGGAGAGGTTGGGGAATCCGGCACCTTTGTGACGTGCGAGCCGAGTTTTTTCTTGTTGCCGATTGCAATCAGGATACCGTGTTGGTACTGAATGATAATATTCAAGTCTTCTCGTTCTATGACCTGCTCTGCGCTCGACATTCTTGGAACAGTCCTCCCACATGATTCTCTCTGTTTCGGCGATTTCGGAAGAGGCGGCGTGCTGAAGATTCACAAATTCGGTTGACTGAATTGGTGTTCTAGGTTGAATATCCCGCACCCCATCCAGGTACATGAATTCCAAGTAGCCTAAAAACGAGGTCTTGACGAAATCAGGATGCATCAATGCCAAGACTCGGCGGGATTGGAAAATTTCGCTCCCCAATCGGCGATGCGAGATGACTGAAGCCCATAAACTTGCACCGTGTAGCGCGAAATGACCGATGAACCAGCTCAACCTCCGCATATCGGTGGATGTCCGGTTTGCCAAGAAAGAACGTCCGCTCCGCCGACTTGGCTTGATGTACACAGTACAGTATTTAAACGAAGCCATGTCTTTTTTCCAGTCCCCATCCACTCCAGCCACAACATCTCCAGCTCAGCAAAACCACACGATCACAATTATGCTCTACAAAGTCTTCGTCGCTGTCTTGCTCTCAAGCTGTATGTCTCGTTCTAACACACCACTCATCCACATCATCTGACAAACTCCAGTTGCTCTCATCGGCGTTTCGGCCACTCCCGTCAACGCGAACACCAACGGCGAGGCTGCGGCACGCGCTGAGGCTGTAAGTTTCCATGACCTTGAACATTTAATTGATTTTAACTGGCGGCCCACCCCCCAGCGCTGCAGGACGGATCAGAACAACTGCATCTGAACGTGCCAGCCGGTACCCACAGGATTTTCTGGTGTATTTGGGAAATCTATGTATATGAATATTCTTTAAACCCGATTTGTGACCCTGTGATCATGAGGCTCAGAGCAGGCACGACAGGTTCAATTCCTGCCAATGCCATTTCGTCGAATGCCAATCCCCGAGTTTTTGTTTCCCCCCGAGATGAAAGTGGATCAACTGATGAGAGGGCAGCCCCGCAAATCGAGCTTAACCAAGTTTCGCCCAGTTTCGGCAGATGGCACTGCCTGTCCAAGTCTCACAGATGCATTCATGGAGTCTAGCTGTTGAACTGGTTGCAGTGATAGCGAAGACGAGCTGGTGACTGCAAGTGGAGGCGTCTGGACGGTGGCACGCTCAAATTTCCTGCAGACGGGGCGGGGTTCGACTCTCCATGTCTCCATTTGACGTGTAAGTGGTTCTTTTGCCAGCGGTACCTCTATCGCATTGCACCAGTTACCCACCCAAGCATGTTCATGTCAATGGTTTACCGTGTCACCGACCCCGGGCTGTTGGGCCTTGGGCCTTGGTTCAACTCCCTGTCCTGGTATTATAAGCCGATCGACTCTGCCAAAACACCTCTGGGACCCATATATCCCTTCTAACTAGAATGGACACACCATGCATATGTCCATTCTAATTAGAAGGGTTAGAACGATTTCCCCCTAGCTGCAAGAAAGGCCGGGATAAAAGTTGCAATAAAGTTGCAATATCTACGTAGGGACTTACCAAGTACAAGTAGGTAGATTGTGGTTGCAATAAAGATGTCCGAGTGATCCCTCATCATGATCTTACCCAAAAAGGAAGTCAATTTCTATGGACATTCTGCATACTTTGCAATAGTTTCCCCCCGGTTTTCAGCCCCGCCTGCCATTCCCGGCTCTGCCATCGGGTCCCCATCCATGTCCACCGGCATCTCCTCGGCCCCCCCGACGCGGCGGACCCATCTGCATGCTCCTCCCCGCCCCGGGCCCTCGTTACCGGATATGCCAGTATCCCTGTATGCCCACCAGTGTCCTTCGCTTGCCTGCTCCCATATGCGTGCTATACCTCCGCGTAAAGCAAGTAACAACAGGTGTATCTCGCATGTGAGAGCAAGATGGCGGCGAAGGATGGAGCGCAGGATAGCGGGCGCTGGGGAGGATGATGGATGTGGTGGTGGTGTTAGTGGACAGTCGTCGTGGTCGTCGTCCTGGCTGTCACCGCTCCTGTCGATCTGTGCAGAAGTCGGCATTCATCCGCAATATGCACTGTGTGGGAGGCCTGGAAAGAGCCAAACGTCGGGGGAGGATGGGGAGCGCAAGACCGGATGATGCACAGATATGGGCGAATATAGGGAGTACACGCCAGACATGGATATGGACGACAAGGGCGTGATTTCCGTCATTCCGGGGATGAGAAATCAACTCGGTGGAGTGCAGGGAGTAAATGGGGAGGGAGCGATGCTGCGGAGAATGCACACCGCGAGCGAAATGGAGGCGTCGGACGATCATGTCAATGCGGGCAATGAGGAGGATCATCTGCAAGTTGTGAGTCTTGGATGGATACCAAGAATTCAGCGTAGACGCCAACGCGGGTTGGGAGTTCCAGGGGCGGATCTCTTCCCGGCGGTTTACAGCTCGGCCGAATGAGGGGGAGGAGCGAAGGATAAATGCTTACCGCATAGTACACCATGGATTCCCCAGCACACAAGGTACACAAGTTCGGGACCGATGCAGGACGGAACGCATGGGGAGAGAGCGCGGTTTGGGAGGAGTAGGAGTGATGTGCAGTAGCAAAACACCGGGCGGGAGAGGGTGATATCCTGCCACGTAGCAGTGCCGTTGGCATCGCGACAATGTGAGCAGGAGCCGCTGGAGGTCTTACAGGGAGCAGAAGCAATTCTTGAGACTTCATGAACAAGACAGGTCAATATTGAGAGGGAGGCGACGCACCACTCTGCGAAGCCACGGAATACCCCTCGGAACGATATCAATCGTGCCAGGCGGCCACAAGTGAAGGCCAACCCGCCAGAGTTTGGTTCATATCGAGAAGCGGCGGTGTTGGCTCGGGGAGGTCGTCCGAGAAAGGGGATGAGGAGAGGACTCTGAGGAGATGGATGTCGGAGAGAGAGAGCGTTGGGCGATCACATGACAAATCAACAACAATCAACTGCCCAAACTCGCGTTGAAAAACAACGGTTCAACGCCCTGAGCACCAGCGACTCCCCTATACATCCATGTAGAGCTATCCACTGGATCCCTGTCTCCATATAATAGCAGCATCTGCCTCAAATCCGCCTTCAAAATCTCCTAGGAAGCCGATTCCGTGCTCGAGGGTGATTTAGTGTGCGCATTCGACCAACCTCGGGCCTTCCTTTCAGTCCAGGTCGCTAATACACTTCATTAAATAAATTTCTAGCAGATGACGATTCGCTGGAGGTTGTGCTGGGCAAAATTACCTGCAATCCAGACTACGACCCAAATGTCCTCCTGGGTAAACCTACTCGGGAGGCATTCTACAATATCATTTGCCCAGAGTGTTTGGATTAGTTCTCTATCGCCTCATGCAAATTCTCGACCCGACACGACGACTTCATGTGGTACAAAACTGCATATGATCTCCGAAAACAAACAGTTTGAGGAGAATGAATACGACTCTTCAGGGCTCCGGTTTTGCACGGAATACCTTCTGTGCACTCCTGGTACCCAGAATTGAGTCAGACTTTCGTTGATGTGCGAGTTTTGAGTCCACCATGGAGGAAAAGAAATGGCGTCACTGACCTACCACGAATGATGGGAGGCATTTGATTTTTTTCTTTGGAGTTGGAACGGGATTCTCCAGGAACCAAAGACATTGCGTGTTGCATAGCGGCGGTACAGATCCGGCCAAGACCAAGTTCACGGGAACCAAGGCTCGGCGGGGTGTGTGGGATACAGAGGGCGATGGAGGCGGATATGCAGCAGTCTCCTATTCGTCCGAGGGCGATGGGGTTCCACACAGAGCGACAGAGACGGTGATGTTACCATCGGACCCAAGGGAGTGCGGCTTTGGTGGTGCCGACGGATGATGGGGACAGGGCAGGTGTAAACCAACAATGTATTCAAGGCGATGGAGCGTCAAATTTCAAAGCTCACTTGGTCATACTTGGAAAGTGCATCCCCCGCCTAGTTGATGGCTTCCAGTCACAGAGAGAACGTGCTCGTTAAAAGCTATTAAGCTATGAGTATATATGGGATTGAGGAGACGGAGATTCGGGAAAGGACTGTTGGTGGCAGAATGGATGAAATTCAGGGAAGTAGAGCTCTCAAAGCGAGGGTAGAAAAAAAAGACAGCAGGACAAATGAGAGTGGAAATTCGACGCCCCGAATGTGCTCGCTGGCTAAACAGGACGCCGAGAGAATGAGTTGAGAGTACTGTCGGCTAGCGAGAGCAAGAGATCTGAAGCTAAGTAATCCAGAGCCTTAGCGTGAGTACTGGTTCGCGTTCGTTGGATGGTAGAGTTGGGAGTGGGAGAAAGCAAGGCGAGCAAGGGTACGGCAATCGGTCCGGCATGCGCATTGCATCCGAAATGACGCCATTTCTCGCTTTTCTTTTTTTGGAGCCTGATTCGAGGTCTGCTGTCCCGTCGGTCTGTGTGGCTACTCGTTGCCTCCGCCCGTGCCCACCCGCAATCCTCTGCGATCCCGCTTGCTATCTCATAGCATCTCATTATGGGACCGACAACACCAAAGCCCCAGCCAGGCGCTCATGCACCGAAGCGATACCCGCCTATCTCTAATCAAAAGTGGCACCCTCGCACCCTCTGAGTCTTTGACTCCGCCTCCACTTGTGTGGCGCGTTCACGGTTTGCTCTTGGAGGGCCAAACACTGGAGGTGGGATGTGTTTCACTCGCGGGCTAGTGCTCCGGAATCTCGCACTACGAGGTGTGCTGTCTTTCCCTCCTTCCTCCTTCTCCCCTTCCCACCCGCCCTACCATCTACCTTCTTTTGCGCTTTTTCTCATTCCACCGCTCTCCACCATTCGCCGCGTGTATGTTCCGCCCGTGTGGTGTCCGATCCCATACGCTGGACCTTCGAATTCCTTCGACAGTGCGGCTGTCCCCGACAACCCTGCTCGGTGCACCGGGTCAAGACTATACACTCGAGTGAACGCTCGCCGCAAGGTCTTTCGCGGGGGGGTTTTGACAAGAATAAGGTGGTGATGGATGCGATCCAACTACCGGGCTGCTCTCCCGCTCCTGCATGCGGCTTCCCCTTGATTGGCCAGTCCCGCATTACTGGTGTCGGCGGCATCTTCCTTTCCCAATAAGTACATGTCCTCTGCATACAACTGCTGTCTTCTGTTCTGCATAGAAATGCAATCTAGTGTTTGGATAGCCAAAAAAAAAGTATCCCTGTGGTGTGAATCGAACGGAATTGAATGGGATGAGATTAATAAGTGAAGTATTGCAAGTAGGCTCGAAGATTGACTTGTTTTTGTCTTGGACTTCCCTTTTGGGTAACATCATGATGGGGATCACTCGGCAACACCTTTATTGCAACAATACTCTGCCTACTTGTACTTTGTAAGTCCTTACTGATATATTGTGACTTTATTGCAGCCTTTATCCCAGCCTTTCTTGCAGCTAGGGGGAAATCGTTCTAACCCTTCTAATTAGAATGGACATATGCATGGTGTGTGCATTCTAGTTAGAAGGGATATATGGGTCCCAGAGGTGGCCAAAAAAAATTTGGCGAACAGTGGAATCAGAAGAAAATGAATGAAAATCCTTGGGAATCCGGCGTGCGGCTTGTGGTATGCCCGCCCCCAGGCCTAGTCTCGGGACCAGACTATATACAACTGACGAAAAAGTAAGTAGTTGTATATACCCCAGGCCCCCAAGCTCGTGCAGGGGCTCACTGCGTTCCGAGGTGCCGTCGACCAACGTTGGGCGACATGTGTTGACGGGTTGCGGACCTTAGCCGACCCCTGGAAACCAATGTGCGGACATCAAAAATAGCACAGCATTGCCGACATGTGCCGACTAGTCTGCAGCCGTGTGCTGACTTGGCGTCCACACCTCGTCCACACACCTCCGCCCCTCTGTGCCCCTCTCGTCCACGCCGTTGCCCGAACTCGACGCACCCACTTCTGACAAGTGTCCTCTATCGACACGGCGACGCTGGCAATGACCCACGCCTTATCACCACTTTTCTCACCACTATAGAATCGTTGATATCAAGATTTGGTCTCCCGAAGGGCGCTGGCGACGAGCATTGGCTCGTGAGTTGAAGGCATGATGAGATTGTAAAGGTCAATAGCAATATTGTAGTCCATTGTAGTGCCAATGCGGACAAAATCGTTGTCGGCCCGGCGCCAGTCAATCCCACGTCACGTCAGCCAGCCATCAAGACCATCTCTTAAATGACAGAGTAAACTCACTTGGGCCAGCTTGCGGCGAACGAAACAGTGCGGGGGGCAGCCCAAAGGGGTCCATCCACGTCGGCAGAGGTCGTGTACATGTGCAGCCGTGTGTGTGTGCGGAGCTGTGCGGACATTAGTCCGCACAACCCTGTCGGAAAAAAGTGGTTTGACTTGCAACGGATTGGACTGGAATGTGGCCTTCAGACCACTTCCAAGGTGTTCAAAGCCTCGGCATAGAGGCTTCCAACGTGTCCCAAGCCACTGGAAGGGAGAATAAGGGTTCCAACCACTCTGAAGGTTTGTCCCGAGTTCCAAGCAGTTGCAGGCCAGGCTGATCAAACCTGGGATCAGCCCAATCAACAGCTCCGAGGTAAGCCATCGTGTTGATATGATCATCCAAGGTGGTTCGACTTTTTACGCTCGACAATCAGCTGCCTTTCACGCATTGGACCGCAACCGGTAGCTCGAACAAGCTACAAAACTCAGTCATGACCCGTGGAGTTTTTACACACATACATACATGTGTGACGTAGCTTTACCGTAAATTGCTGGAGTGGTGGAGTCAAATTGACCAGCGGAAGAGGAACTTATCAAAGCTGATACCCAATCACTCATCGCAGTGATCTGTCCCCGGCAGATTCAGGCATGAGATTCCTTGTTTTTGATGGCCTTTGACACGGGTGCTTGAAAGTGTTTGTAACAATGCTGTTTGTTTGAGAGTGGTTGCAACATTCTGACCTGTGCGTAGCAAGCCACGGTTAGGATTACGACCTTGAAACGGCTTGGAACAGGTCTCCAGCCAGTCCAAGCCAATTTTGATTTTTCCGACACCTGTGCTGACAGACCCTCGGAACGCAGTGGCTGCCTAGATCTGTATTGCAACAGGGAACGGTCAATCAAATTTCCGTGATTGTCGATGCATAGCCGACCGGCCAACATGGACCCCGGGGCACCCCGATACCGTTACGGTAAATGACGTCAACTACTGTCGGCACCTCCGCCCATCAAGTGTAACTGGTGTAACTGGCGAGGTAACGCATCTAGGTCAGTCCTGAGTCCGCGTTGATTCGGCTCAACAAATCCATCAGCCGCACGAGCCGTCGTTGAGCTACATAGCAAGTCCTGTCTACCTACGAATGAGTTGGAGACTCGGACTTCAGTTTGACTTGAGTAGTCTCGGGTGGGCCTGAGCTTGGCAAGATCAAAGAGAGCATTCGGGTGCGTCGGTCTTTTGCATCTATTACTTCGGCTCCATGTACTTTGCACAAAAATCGCCAGCTCTGCAAGAGCTCTGTGATCTTTTTTTTTCTCTACTCATTGATAATACTGGCAGACAGTGGCAGTTTCGCGACAAGTACTCCATTTCTTCTGAAGTGAGTTGACTTTGACTGGACGCGCTGACGAATCAATGTCAATGCAACCCACTTTCACTACTTATTCGGAGCAAGTATGGCTGCTCTGGATTGGCGGAAATGCAGCTCGCAGATTGAATTCAATTTGACACTGGTATCCTGCTCGTGACTGCTTACTTTCATGGGAGGGTTCTTGCTATTCATCCTTTCAGACGGCACCTCTTTGGAGCACGGATCTCTCTCACCGATCATATCTTTCCACGCAAGCTTGGTTTTGTATTTGGTGAGTCAATATCTCTCCTCTGATTTTCTTACGCTCGCAATTTCCCTGGACGACTTGAAAGAGGCGGGCTGATTGTGTCTTTTTGTTGGGGACGAAGGTGAGTGATCTTGTACATTTAGTAATTTATCTCTCTGGTTGAGTGGATTCAGAGTACGCAGCGTGCTCGCAATAGCAATCAAGAACTGCCGCCCGTCAGACGATGGCCTGGGAGCTGCGACACTCACGCGCCAATTGACGCGTCCACTGAGCTAACTTCGTGACCTTAGAACCAGTTGTGTGGCGGACGATGGACTCGGGGAGGCCAGATCGGTTCGATCGCCGAATGAGTGGGAGCGAACCTTGTTGACTCGAGTGCATATCGATGTGAATATTCTCACTACCAGGCTAGCCAAGTCCGTGCATGGAAAGAAAACATGGGGAAAAAAGGTTTGGGAGAAAGCGACCCGAGAAGCACGTTAGCGGACTGGAGAGGTTAGATTCATCGCGCCTCTTTCGACCTCTTTGATTCCCTTGAGAAACCTGTTCATGTCATTTGCGGGCGCGCACTCTTTCGAGATCAAATACACTATTGGCCCGACGGAACTCCTTGCAAAGTGGTCCGTCCAATTTGGGTTCAAGAATTTCTTAGTTCAAAATTGTGTCCAGTGGAAGCACGACCTCTGTCTATTTCCAACTCGAACTCCAACGAACTCGGATTCATGGTGAGTTCTATTATGTTTGTTGTAGTCACACATTAACGGATGGGATGTATTGGCGTGGGTCTTGAATATTACAGCGTTTACGGACAGCCTGCCTTTCAACTCTAGGGGCTCGCCGGCACAAGATATACAATGGTCCACCACGGTCCACCCCCGGATGGCTGGAGCACTCAGTAGCCTAGCCGTACGTTCATTGATGAACAGAAAGGTTTAACTATTTCCGTTAATGACCTCCCAAGGTCAATTCCAATTCCTACTCCCCACTATACGAACATCTGAATCCTAAACACCGGGGCACACAGAAACAGCATTCCTTTGAATTGTCATTCAGCTCTACTCGGCGTTTCCCAGGCCCCGGGAACTGGTCTCAAACCGCGAGGCTCTAAGACAACAAAGCGGATGCGTGAATGCCAGTCAGTAATCCATGTGTCTTGCCCCTATGTAGCCAATCTTATCTAAAGGTAATGATCTGTTACGTAACACGCTTGACTTCTCCGGAGTCCTGGCTGTCATGCTGGCCGACGGCTAAAGCTCGGCAGCGTTCGCCAAACACGAAAATTTGATTGACCGTTCCCTGTTGAAATAGATCTGGGCCAAGATGCCGTGATCCGAGAACGTTTGTCTTGCGATATTTCAATCCCCGTCCCTGGGAAACCTTGTGATCAATCTTTTTTTTGATCCGCACATCATGTGCATCGGCCGGGTCCGATTTCGTTCGACTTTCCGCGGCTCGCGGATCTTGTCGAGAGCATCTTTTCTCGGGCGTGTCCAACACCATCGATGCTCCCTACGTGGCAGGCAGCTCAGCGCTCAACAGTTGTACAACTTGAAGATACAGCAGTACTTAGCACCTCCCGCGGCACATCTCTGATCCCAGAAGTCTTCTCTCGGAAACGCGCGCAGTAGCCTATAATTGCACTCGTTTTTACACACGCATGTGGTCGGTGGTTCTAGCTTTTCGCCGATTTGCTTCGCTGTCATGGACCGGGAGTTATCACTATTCAGTGCGGCAGGCTGGAACCTCGGCCTATCATGATGTCCTATGATAGGTGCGTAATGGCCTTCGGAGAGATTCATAAAAGCATCCAGGCGCACTCATAAAGCAGGAAGCTATGACAGTTAATGAAAGAGAACAAAGTCAAGCTAGATTAGCAACCATTACAGTGGGATTGCCTTTGCAATTTGACCCGATACACAGTTGTTTTTCCCAGACCTAATTGATGACTGGGCAAAAGCGCAGAGGAGCTCAAAACAGGTAGTTTTTGGCCCATCAATCAAAGACATCTAATTCTGTTCGAAGCCTGGTTGTTACCGTGACTGGATGTTGCTGATGATCAAGTTCCGAATTAATCATCTCGCCGAAGCACCGGTGCTTCTCTTATCCCATCGTCCGTGCCCTAAAGTGCCTCGGTGGCATTCCCCTGTCCCGAAGGTCTCCTTTTTCGACCCACCACTGGGGTTCACTCCGAGTCAACAGGCGGGCTCTCGACTCAGAATGGGATGCGCGGGCAGTAAATCGGCGTCAGAGGTGGAGGCTAAATCTCGTGCGTCTGCCCTGCCCTCTCCGGCCTCTCCGTCGTGGCTGACATACGCCACCAGGAAACGACGCAATCGATACCGGAATCAAGAAAGACCGCGAGCGGCTCAAGCATGAAATCAAGATGCTTCTCTTGGGGGCTGGGGACTCGGGTGAGTCGTGGTCTCGTCCTCCTTGCTTGTCATACGTCATTCATTTTCCACCTTACACAGGCAAGTCGACGGTATTGAAGCAATTCAAGCTTATACATCTGAATGGGTTCAATGCAATTGAGAGGGATGCGTACAGGGAGATCGTGTTTGCGAATACCATACAGAGTATGCGGTGAGTTTCTATTTACACGGCCCCAGGGGTGCATCAACCTGGCGCCCCGCCCATCGGACATAGCGTTTACGTAGACTGATGCGACATTCAACGTTGACAGGACCATTCTCGAAGCACTGTCTGATCTCGGGATCACCCTCGCACCGGAGAAAGACCCGCACCGCGCGGCACTTCTCGCTCTCCCCGCACAATTCGAGGGCAACTTGCTACCATGGGAGATCTCGGATGCGTTGAGGGAACTGTGGAACGGTGCGAGGTCCCTACCCCTTTGATTCGTGGCTCTAAACTCCATTTCATTTGTAAGATCCTGGAATCAAGGAAGCCGTACGCAGGTCGCGCGAATTTCAACTCATCGATTCGGCGGAGTATTATTTCAAAGAGCTCGACCGGCTGTCTGCACCAGAGTATATACCCTCAGATCAAGATATCTTGCGAACGAGGGTGAGTATTCGGATCTCCCTTCCAAGAGACGATTGATTTATGCTATGCGCTGTGTAGGTCAAGACTACAGGGATCACAGAGACCAAGTTTAAGGTGCATTAGAACTGGGAAGTGCGGTTGTGAACCGGATCTGATACTCATCCCTGCAGATCGGCGAACTAACGTACCGAATATTCGACGTCGGCGGGCAGCGCTCCGAACGGCGGAAATGGGTGCATTGCTTCGAGAACGTCGCTGCTCTCGTCTTTCTAGTTGGTCTGTCCGAGTACGATCAGAGACTCTCGGAGGATCGTTCAGTGGTGCGTCTTGTCCCTCTCCTCCGCGCGCTTGTCCATGTTTAAATCCAAATCATGTGCAGAACCGCATGGATGAAGCCCTCACGCTCTTCGAATCCATCTGCAACTCGCGATGGTTCCAAAAGTCGAGCATCATCCTCTTCCTTAACAAAACCGACCTGTTGAGAGAGAAACTGCCCTGGAGTCCGCTCGGTGCATTTTACAAAGATTACAGCGGGGGTAACAACTACGACGCCGCGTGCGAGTACTTTCGGCACAAGTTTATCTCGCTGAATAAACGCGTGTTGACGAAGCAGATTTTTACGCATTATACGTGTGCGACTGATACGCAGCAGATTAAATGTGCGTGTTGTTCTCTCTCTCTCTGGGTGAAGATTGCGGGAAGCTGACTGGAATTACCCTAGTTGTGCTCAGTGCGGTGCAGGATATTATGTTGAAGATGCATTTGAAGGAGTCAGGGTTGATTTGATCTGAGTGCGTCTGGTCCAGGCCATCCGTTTTGTATTACATGGACACACTCTGCGATCATATTCATAATATTTATCCGGATCTGCGGCGCAGCGCGGCGGGTTCAACATTCAGGGAGACACCCGTACCCAATTAATCGCTCCATGCGACGGTCTCCTAGTTCATCTCTGAGAAAATAGATTGCTCATCCATGCAGTATGTACACGGGCTTGGGTGGGCAACTACTCGGAATGGAAACCATTACTATATGGGACCCCCCACCTGGCCGCACAGGCCACCTGGCCACTTGCTCCGTACAAGCCTGTAGGTTGAATATTCTTGCCTACTCGTAGTCGCATGTTGGAAGGGATATCCATGGCTCGTCGCAAACCGAAATTGGGCCTGATTGGTGGAGTTGACGTGATGTTGTGCCTGCCAACAACCGGGGCGGATGTCCGAAACACGTGGTTTCTTATTTTGACGTGGGATCGCTGGCAGTCAATCGCCTCTCCCTCCACGACCACGCCGCCGTTTCTTGTGTTTTCATACTCGTTATGCTCGTAGGATCCCAGGCTACCACTCACCGTTGTACTGGACGCTTCCCATTGCCCTACGTGACGCACTACGGCCAACTTCGCCTGTGAAATGCCAAAATTGGCTTCAAAACACGGCTGCTCGCCATGCCTGTATCGGGCGCACCCCGAGGGCCATGTCTTTGAGACTTTGCACTTGTGGTAAGCACATACCAAGCATTCTCTGAGCGCCGTTTCACTGATCGAATCTCGCTCCCGGGTAAGTGGCCGAGTACATCTTACAGGCGCATCCGAACTCACCGGCGTTACGAAGACAATACACGGTACAATTCGAGTTCTTCAGAGGGGCTGTTGCGGACGCCGTCATTGATATCGTGTCTCCTGCCTCGTACGTTCATCTCTTCGCATCACTTCTATGAGTTTGCTGAATCTAGCGGGTTTGTGTAGGGCTACGATCTCCAGTCCTGCTTCCACGTCGAGTGCGTCAGTGCAGAGCGCCGCATCGACGACGACTCTTGACGGATCTTCATCGAATACCACCGCGGGGGCATCCCAAACGAGTGCTGCTGCAGCTTCCAGCACTCCCGTTGGAGCGATTGCAGGGGGAGTCGTTGGCGGAGTGGCCGTCCTCCTCATCCTTCTCGGCGTGTGTTGTTATATATCTAGGCGTAGACGACGCGCTGCCGCGGCCTTCGCAGACGATGAGAGCCCGACTGTGGCTCCTCGCCGCCGGGATAACGATATGCTGGAGGTGGATCCGTTCGTTGCAGGGACTAGTACGAGTGTGGTGTGGAGCGATGGTGCGTGCCTCTCTCCCTCACTCTCGATGAATTATGGCGTGAATCTCATCATTGTACTTAGCTGCAGTCCCCCCATCCTCGGTGTCGACTCCGAGTTCTGATTTAAGCGGTGGTAGCAGCGTCATTAATCCCCTCCCGTCGAAGCTGCGGCAGGATCGAATAGGGACCATGAAGAGCACGCCAATATCTGCGCCGTCGTCGACTCGGGCGCAAGCGTCCCCGGCTTCGCGAGCGTCGCGCGACGCGTTGGAGGAGGAGGTGAGGAGGCTGAGGGAACAGTTGTTGCCGCCTTCGTATGATGCCTCTGGGCAGGAGCATGAAAGTGGGGTGGATTGATTGGTATAGGCTGGGTTCATAGATTTCGCGGGAGGGAGGGATTGGATTGCTCTATGTTAGCCCTGTCTCTCTGTCTACTAGCGAAGGTGTAGCACCCTGTGGTTATTGAGGTTCCTTCACTCTACCACGCATTCATCTTGTCGACCCCCGGATTGCTTCGTGTCTCAGCCTTATCTTTGAAGAGGTGATTTGCCATCGACTCCGGCATTTTATTTGCATGTCACAAATCCTGGTCTTCGAGCGCCGGGTATTTGTTATCAAACATGTTCCTTACCATCCACGGCCTTTCACATCCATATCTTCGTGTTTTCTGGCCTTCGAGTGCCACTCTTCCCAAGCATATACACCCTGCCTTTGCTATCAAAACCGCAAGCGTGCTCTATGTTAGCAACTTAGCCCTGTGTCTCTGTCTGTCTACTAGCGAAGGTGTGGCACCCTGCGGTTATTGAGGTTCCATCGCTCTACCACACATTCATCTCGTCGACCCCCGGATTGCTTCGTGCCTTATCTTTGAAGAGGTGATTTGCCATCGACGGCATTTTATTTGCATGTCACAAATCCTGGTCTTCGAGCGCCGGGTATTTGTTATCAAACATGTTCCTTGCCATCTACGGCGTTTCACATCTATATCCATATCTTCGTGTTTTTTGGCCTTCGAGTGCCCACTCATCCCAAGCATATATGCCCTTCCTTTTCTATCAAAAAAAAAAAAGAAAAAAAAAAAAAATGTCGACTTTCTTGCCACCAACTAACTGCCTTCCTCCTCGGCTTTCAACAGTGTTGAACTCGTGGCCATCGAGTGCCCAATTTAGGATGCCCTCAAATGCTGGATTCAGCTGTTTCTCGCTGTGCCATTGAGAGCTTGGTGATCTCCGCTATCGGAAGCACTTCAGATTTTGGTTTGTTCTTTCATTTTCTACGCATCCAGGCCATCGAGAGCTGGATTGCACCCTGACTCGTGGTTGAGGAGCCTGTGACTTGCCATTGATGGCAGTTTTTCTGCACATATAAATGGCTGGTCTTCGAGCACCGGGTGCTCATTATCGAACGCTTCTTTCCCTTTGAGGGCCTTCACGTCCATGTCTTTGTGATCACCTGGGTTCATCATCCATGCCTCTTTTCATCGAAAGCATGCCGCACTTTCTTATCGTGGTTCCGAGCGTGCTCCACTCTTCCACTCAAATTTGCTCTCCGTCGAGTCCATCTAACCACCTGTGTTGCGTGCGGTAGAGATCAGTGGTGCAACTTAGTTGAACCCTACCACTGCTCTATTTCATTCGTTTTCTGGTCACTTGACTTGGCCAGATATGTTCATTGAGTCTGACCTTATTCGTTTGCTGTTCGTCGCCTATTTAACCACGAGGCCTATTCAAGCGCCTTACAGCTTAGGACTATCCCAACAGGGAAGTTGAGCCTGATTCACCCTACGACCAAAGGGAACTCCTCGAGCTCTTGCGTTCTCTTGGCTGACCCTCATCGCCTGTTTTCATCGAGTAATTATCGAGGGCACTGTTATCTCAGCCATCGTTTGGCTCGATTCCTCATCATCAACGTATCGCACACCACATTACACTCGGCAAAACTTGATTTTCGGTCCTTGCTGTCTTGTGTTCTGACTCTCCCTGTCTCGGGAATTGACCCATCCTTTCAGCATGAGGTTCCCACAGCTGGCCTTTGTATTACACCGGGTTATTATCTACCCTGGGACTACACAAGGTTAACGTTGGTGTGAGCCAAGTTCGATTCCAAGGTCCCGCCGGTGTTGTGTCTTGACTATCGAAATGTCGCAAGAACACGGTGGCGGTTCTGCCGTGTTTGATTCATTCTAACTAGCGGACAACAGTTCCTCTGGTCAATGTCGGTTTAATCTGCCTTCACGTCATATCCGCGCCCCGTTTGACAAGATTGACTTCCCTTTCTTTTGGGATTTGGCTTCAGTGTCGCATCGGAGCGGCACAATTATCTCACACGAATAGAAGGAATTGATTCTTCGCCGCTTACTCATTGGGTTAGCCGTGGGCGTTGATGATGCCCTCGTCTGGCGTCTTCGTTTTGGGTTCATTCTCACGCCTCACCATCGCCCTACGACCTGGAGATCAGCGGTTCGAGAAGTTGAATCTTCCGCTGCTCCTCCACCCCCACTGAATCTCTGTGGCTGCCCCGAAATTCTTTTCGATTTCCAGACGCAAACGAAGCGCAGAACAAGAGTGAAGTACTGATGAGCTTGTGAAAGCAGGACGGGTTCTTGTGACAGCGGAGTGACATGTGATCCGTGATCCGCACCTCTCATCGCACCACAATCATCTGCCAGCACTTCGTGCCATGCAACGCCTACATCGACGAATCCACCCTCCAGAGTGTCCAAAACTTTTCCCGCCCGCCCTCGCCTTCAATCATCTCCATCAGCTTCTCAATGGCCTGTGGGGCAGTACACAGGTAGGGTGGTGGTTGGGGGTTCATTCTCACGCCTCACCATCGCCCTACGACCTGGAGATCAGCGGTTCGAGAAGTTGAATCTTCCGCTGCTCCTCCACCCCCACTGAATCTCTGTGGCTGCCCCGAAATTCTTTTCGATTTCCAGACGCAAACGAAGCGCAGAACAAGACCCGAGATTTATTCTTCGACGCCATTTCTGAAGTCAATAGTGATGTTCAGGGCCGGGCTGGGCCTAAAAGCCCGGGCTTGGGCTGGGCTTTGGCAGGCTTGGGCTTGACATTTGCCGAGCCCGAGCCCGAGCCCGCATCAAGCCCGGCCCAAGCCTCAAGCCCGGGCTCGAGCCTGGGCTTGGTACAAGTTTTTTTTTTTCTACTAGGAGACTTGCTTAAAGATTGGGTGTAAATGTATCTCTTGCATTGCCTGTGGCTGATTCAACTTGCATTGCAAGATAAAGGCTGGATCAGGCAAAACATGCACTCTTCCCGTGCGTGGAGTCATGCCGGCAGGAGCCGAAGCCTGATCTTGGAGCAGATCAGAGAATATTCTGAATATGGGTGAGTCAACTCACCTGTTCGGCAGCAAATGACACTCGGCAAGTGATAACCAGGCGCCGGAGAGCTTGCCGAGCGCCGGTGATTCGGCCTGCCTGATACACAGCCGAGCCCGGGCCTGGCGGGCTTCAGCGGGCCTGAGATTTCCCAAGCCCGAGCCCTGGGCCCTGTCAAGCCTGATGTCGGGCCAGGCTGGGCTTGATGAAGCCCGGGCCGGGCTTGGTCGGGCTTTCGGGCTCAAGCCCGGCCCTGAACATCACTAGAAGTCAACGTTCAAGCAGATCCGAAGGTTTGATTCCCGGTGCTGCCTCACCCTGTGACACTTGAGTATTTTTTTAAAAAATCAACCAGAGGAACCCGGGAGTCAAAAGCAACTCTCGACCAGGGAGTCGAACCCTGCTCTCCCGCGGACTAGCCAAAACTCTGCGATCATGACAAGCAGGTGTACTGAACCGATATACTAGTCAAGACATTGACGGTGGCACGTTAGATACCCAATAGCAGTTCGGATATCTTCGGAACTCCATAACATGCTAAGTAATGCCAAGTACTGCCGACTACGATAAGCAGCCGGAATTTCCGATCAGGGCATAACGAACTTGGAGCTACTTCGAGACAGCAAATCTGAATAATTACTAATGTTGAGGTTGACTTTGCTATTTCACGACTTTTAATCCCTGTTCACGCCCGGCAAGCCCTCCACGTCCCCGCACCCACTCCCATCTTCCTCCACGTCCTCCCCTGCTCAAACATCACACACCTCAGCTCCGGATTATACCTCGTCCACACAGCGAGATACTCTGCGCAGGCCTCCCCCTGGGGTTCGACGGCGACGGACTTACCAAGGTATGTGTCCATCGGGAGCATAGGGGCTAATCGGGGAGCTCATCATCATCCCGAGCTTGTTACCCACCTCCTCTGCCGCCTCGTCCCCAATCTCATGCTTGTTCCCCGAGATTCTATGCTACATTTTCCTCTTGTCTCTACCCGCGCTCAAGGAGGACGCACCTCCCCTTCCTGGGACATGGTCACGCAGGAGCCATCGCCGTCATCGCTCCTGCACTCAACTGGACTCTCCATTGATCCTGGGACAGATCTGCAGCCAGTGGCGCACAATCGCCCTGGCATACCGCTATGGAGCAACATCGTGCTCTCAGCCTCATACGGGGAACGTAGGCAGAAGAAATACATCGATCTCCTGCTAGACCGTGCCGGTCCCAATACCACCATAGACATCTTGCTCCGATGGACGACAACGCGGTGTATCGACGACTCGCCATCTTTGCGAAAGATCGTGGAGAATTGTGCCAGATGGCGTTCTCTGCATATCCATTTCGATTGTGTATACCCGCCGCCGGAGGAGTTGAAGAATTTGGGAGCGCTGCCACTACTTCAGGTGCTCAAATTCAGCGGCTGGCGCACGTCCAGAGTCGCCGCAGAGTACGAGGCGCTGTTCAAAGGGGCGACCAATCTGCGAAAAGTCGTCCTTGGTGGCAAAGGGAGGGTATCTGTTCCTCAGATTGATATCCCATGGGAGAACATCACTGCGATATCGACTTCACACCCGTAGGGCCCAAGAATCGTTATGAGGATACCTGGTATCATTACGGATGCGATGCCGCCTATTACGGCGGCGGCGATCAAGACGCATCCTCGAGCAGCGAAGAGGAGCCGGAGCCAAAGCCACACATCGGGGTCGTATCACTCGTCCATCTGCTTCGCCTCGTCGTCACAGACACCTCCTTTCTCTCCCACATCGACGCCCCAGCCTTGCAGGAGCTGCAAACCCATGGCTCCATCGAGGACGTACTCCCGTTCATCAGCACATCCCACTGCGTCCTAACGCATCTCACACTGTTCAAATGCTCTACTTCGCCGCTGCGGATCCTCGCAATCCTGAAGGACACTCCCAAACTTGTACACCTCGCCCTCGATTTTCTGGGCCCTGCCGAGGAGACCGCGGAACTCGTTTCAGCGCTCACCGTCCGTACGGATGCCGATGGGCCCATATACGGCCCGTGCCTCTCCTCGCTATCATGGGGCGATCGAAATGATACGATTGACCGCCATGCTTTCGTTGATATGGTGGAATCTCGATGCACAGTTCAAGTGGGCTGTCAGCGGCTTCGTTTTGTCGGGGTGTACCTCGGTCGAGTTCGGATGAAGGGTGCGGGATTGCGTCTCAAAGCGCTCGCGGGAACGGGACTGGAGGTTGTGATTATGAATGCAAAGAAGGGGAAGCGGCTGATGGAGGGCTGGAGACAAGGTGGCATCGGAGGGTTTTCTTAGGAAGGTGCGAATGCCTCGGGTGGTTCAAACTAGAACCTACTTAGTGTGTTATGGGTGGGACCGTGGAATTTTTATCGTGCGATGATCGTGTCCTTGAAGTGAAAAACCATCGCGCCCAAGTCGCACACAGTTGCCGGGATTCGAACCCTGAACACCGCTTGGTAATAATTCGCAAGCGTCCTAAGCTCCGAGTCAGCTGTGGCCAGCCGGGACCAGGACATATCTAAACGCGTCAATAATGCAGCCATAAAAAAAAACCCATCAGCAACGACCATACGCACCGGCAAGGAATCGAACCTCGGACTCAGTCGTGGGACATCGCAGGGATTGCCCTCCCTCCATTAATCAGCTGGAGTCCATAACCTACGGCACCTCATGGGCTACCCTGGTCCTGAACATCGCTTAGAGCAGACTCGTCGATGATCCAGTCAGGCCAAAAAAAAGAGGAACCGCCACCTACCGCAGGCAACATGTCAAAACGCGTTGATAGTACAGCCAGTGACAAAAAACAAGCCATCAGTACCGCTATACGCTCCGTCGAGGAATCGAACCTCGGACTAAGGATGCTGGGAAATCATGGACTGAGTCCAGACTTTTCGCCGTGTGCTGGTGAGTTGTGGACTCTCAGAATCGGTGGTGACTTGCGTAATTCTGTTTGTCTAATTCCGTTCTCCTCCGAGGGAACTCAACGAATCAATCGAGCATCATGAAACCGTTGTGTTCATTTGATCGAGACTTGATGGCCGTAATACACCCGCCGGTGCCGAGCCAGGTTTGCTTGATGATCACAAATGGAATCAACCGTTCCACAGACCAATTTCCAGGTTCCGACTCAACAACGGCACGACCAGAGTTGTGGGTGAATACCCCTAACTGATCTCGGTCATGGGAATATTCCTCCCAATGTATTGGATCGCCTCCATTGATCGAGGCGCGTGCCTGGCCTGATCGAGGTCAACAAAAAGTGCTTTGTGGGTCCGCGCCACGAGCTCAATGAATTGAAAGAGCCCCTGTCTTGAAAGTAGAACAACGCATGCGGCTCCGATATCCGATGGTCCGAAGCCGACCAGTTTGGTGAAAGAGATGCATACAGCATTACGAGGTTGAAAGTAAGCTGGGTGTGCAAGAAGGCGAGCCGAAATCGTTCGATCCTGCCCATCCAATGTCCATGTAATTGAATGACTGAAACAACGTGGCTTGTCCTCGCTCGTGTTAAGACCCGAAGCTGGTTGAATTCCCATTCATATCGCGACTGAATTCTCGCACAAAACCTCTTGTGTTTTCTGTAGCCCCTCACTCGTTTTCTATGGCACAGATCGTCTTCCTCGTTGGGCGAAACAAAAGAGAGCAAAGGTATAAAATCCCGAGCTGCGACGCCCAAAGACTCCAGTTCATCCCACTCGATTTACTCCACACTCACTCGCACTCATGGACACCTTCACCACCATCCCTACCAAAGCCGACGAGACCCTTCCTCCCACCAACGCCGACGGTGGCGGAGGCACCAGCGGCCAATGTGTCGTCTCCAAGGAGGACGTCACCCTTCCCCCCACCAACGCTGACGGCGGAGGCGGCACCAGCGGCCAGTGCGTCGTTGCTTGAGCTGTTTTATTGCTCGGTGTGTGCTCTTCTTCCTGTAAACCCTTGACACCACTGACGAAGGAGCAGAAGTCATCATCCAATCAATATTCGTTCTTCTTGTCGCGTTGTTGGGAGGCTCTTTGTGATGCGTAGGCAATCATCGCGCATTCTTGGTCGTTCGAGTCTTTCTTCGATGTATTTTTGTTTGAATAAATTCGTGGTTTACTGTGCTTACACCGAACGTGCGATCATCCCTGAGGCCTACGAGCCAAGTTATTTTTCTCTAGTCTTTCAGATTTCCAATCAGTCATAATGAACCGACATGTCTTTCTGTTCGAAGGGGGCGGAGGTTGTATTAGGGGGACTCTTCATTGCGCACTCCGGCTGAATTACCACCAGCCGACGGAAGAGACGAGGTCAAAGCCTCCTGACGTTTTTACACATCTCAAAGCTCCTTGTTGTAAGCTACTTACTCGCAGAATTACATGCCACAGCCATACCTGGGTACAACGTGTTTCCAAGCTCGATCGCCTCCCCAATCGAAGGCGATGCTGAGCTAGGGCGGAAACACAGCCCAGATCATTCCATTCATATCCTTCCGCGGAGCCTCCTGTCTCATGTCTCAAGAATGGCATATAAGGAGCCACTGAGCGTAATCCTGCTCCACACCCCTCGCACTCCCTTTGTCTTACACCTCCATACCCACCCACATAATTCCCCATCCTCACCCACACACGAGCATGTCTTGCACCCCTACACTCCTCCGCGATCAAAAACTCCGCGCGATGCGCTCAACGCGTAAAATCAGATCTATCCTGGGCGAAATGCCTTCGACAGAGGTCCTACATGGTCTCAGCGACGCACCAGAGCGCCGAGGATCAAACGGCTCTCTACGCCCCGTCCTCGTCATCCGACTCCCCAGCGCATCTTTCACCACTCCTGATAGCGCTGCCGCATCCCATGTGCCACTATCACCCCTCTCACCCGCTACACCCACATCCGCGGTCCTCGCAGCCGAAGAGGATACGAAACGTCGGAGGAAGGTCGCCAAGTTGACGTGGATGCTGGGCGAGAACGTACCGGCCGAGTTGGCTTTTGGGCCCAGAGTACGCCGCCGGTCTTCTGTGACGAGTGCACTGGCGTTTGAAGGGCGACCGACCCGGGGTCGACGGGTTTCGGCTGCGGCTACAAGTTCGACGATTTCAGAGAGTGTGGGGAGCGAGTCGGATGCGTTGTTGAAGGGGGTTTGAGCGTTTGAGCTGTCGGATACCCGAATCCTATGATATCTCAGTGCATGATCAGTACTACTGATCGATCAGTCTTTACCAGTCATTAATATTCACAATACCATCGTAATCACACTCATAATCACATTGACCCTCGCTTTATCTTGTGCAATTTACCTCTGAACAGAATTTCAACCTGTGTGAGCCTGAGTTGGATTTAGGACAATGATGATTCACTTGTCCTTTTATTTCATATTGTTGCCATCGAGATGGAGGATATAGATTGAACGCCAGCCCCACGAGCCCGGCGCCGATAGACTGAATAGATTTTTGTCGAACTCGCGTCGCATGGCGGACAGTGGGTGAGCGTAGTCAGTGTATATCTAAGCCACTTACCGAATGGATGATGCGCCGAATCGCGTCAGTCAATTCTTAGAAGAAACGAATGTTTTGCAAGCAGTCATTTCACAAACTCTCACTCCGCTCATTTCCACCTCGGATGAGCTACGGCAATGCAATCGACCTACACGAAAGCTGAATCAGAATAATAGTAAAGCAGCCAAGGGAAAACACGCACCTTCTCGCTCAACTTCTGCACACTCCGTATATTCAACTTCATCCCCCTGGCTTCCAACTCTCTCAACCGATAGAGCGCATCATCCAAGTCGTTAACCGATGGTGGTGGGTCCTCAAAAGAGAAGCGCGTCGGCCCAAGCACGAGCTCGAACGTGTCGAGTTTGCCAGCACGCAACGCAAGCACCTCGGCCAACTCGGCGTACGGAACTTCCACGGCGGAGCGGAACGGAGTCAACGACAGCGACGTCAGCTGTGGTACGAAACCTGATTCCGAATCGTCGCGCAGAGCATGGAGAAGGTCGGTCAGACCGTGAACGGTCCAGTCAACGTCCTCGAGGTGGATGGTGGACACAGTCGGTCCGGCGGTGCGCAGACACGCGATGGTGGCGGTAACGGAGGGTTCGACAAACTTGATGGAGCGCAATGCGCAGGCTGACCGTTCAACCAAAGAGGTGAAGCACGTCCTGGCGGAACGGGCCTCCGGTGCGAAGATGTCCGGAGCCGGAAGCGGGAACTCGATGTGTGTGAGGACAGGTAGGATCAAATGACTGAGGAGATGGCGAGGATATTGGGGCGAAAAGACTGTGAGGGTGTGAAGGTAGGCAAGGCGGATATCAGCCATCACTGGGAACTCGTCGGGTTCGGATATTTGGGCGACGCTGAGAGTCTCGAGAGCGATGGTTTGCCGAAGCACAACGAGGCACTCGTCGATGTAGACGGTGTCCAGAGCCAACTGTGTCAGCTGTTCCCATGGGAGTTGTATCGACAGTAGAGGAAACTGCGATAAGCAAACTTCTCGGAGCTGTGGAGCGTCCGCGAAAGCGACGAGGGCGTTTGTGGCATCGGCACCATCCTGCGAGTCGGAGCTGATCGACAAGGACCGCAGAGAGGGAAGGCACCCGCGAAAGAGGTCGTCCGGGAATGGGGTCTGGACGGGCACCCAGCACATGAAAGACTGCAGTCGAGGTAGAACGGGGATGAGAGACTTGAGGAGTGAGTTATCCCCACGGTGGAAGGATACAGTCAGCGGATGACTGCTAGCGCGAGGGAACCAGCGCTCGAGCAACTTCTCCGCCGACCCAACCGCATTGCCCTGGGCCACAATGTTGACATTGGACCAAATGGACGGCAGGGAGAGCGCTATTTCGCGCCACGTGCGACAGGTGCTGGCCAGCACGAGTGGACTGCAACTTGAAAGGGGAGTCCATCCGATGGTTTTCGGATCGGTGCCGCCAATCTCCCCGTAGACGACGTAGTGCAAGAAGATTTCTGCGGTAATCTCTGGGGGTAGGTCGACGACTCCAGGGTAGACGATGCCGCGTAAAGCGTCTGCAATCGGTCTGCGTTCTCGAGCGAGGACGGCCAGGCGTGCCTGAAGAGCTTTGGTTTCGGAGTCGATTTCGGCAAGGCGGGCTCGCACGATGTTGGAGGAGCATGCAGATGCAAGTCCGGGAAGGGTCCTGGTCGACATGATGGTGAAAAACAAGAGCAGGGAGATGAGGTAATCGTTTGATCCGTCGATCGGAGTCGGAACTCCAAAAAAGAGGGACCCAAGGTATACGCTGATCCCGGATCGAACGGATGGGTGACAGACACTGTGAGGCCCCGGCTGCCGGGAGTCACAGTTCCAAGACACTACTGCATTCTTCAGTTAAAGATTCTTGTGTACACTGCAGAGTGGTCGCGGTATTATGGCTCGATCGATCACAGCACATGGGCCACGTCTGTGAACCTGCTGTGTATTCGTATGGATACCGCCTGCTCGAACCTTGACTCGTCGCAAACTGCTCACGGTTCACGTGTCACTGACGGATAGTTTGGCGCTAAAAGAAGGTGTTGGTTGAACAAGGCCGATTGACAGACAACAGAAGTGTACAGGCGCGGTGATGGCATTGTCCGGGACAAAGGCGGGGGATGGAGTGGAAATATATTTGGTTACTTCTCCCAGAAATTGACTCTGGAGGATTAGTCTCCATGTTTGAAACGAAAGCCCACCCATGATTTGACATTTGGGCCAGCAGCCGCAGAAGAAATTGAGAGGTGAAAAGAAATTTTTATTATTTCTATTGCTTTCCGAGTCTCCGACTGCCATACAGCACGTTGAAGCATTCAAGTTGCCACATGCGAAGAGACAGGCGAGTTTGATGGCCGCTGCATGCCGTTCAAACAATGATCAACAACCGTCGCTCTTCTTCCTTCACCATCATCACACCTGCCTGGAATGCACGCACTATGCCCTGCCTCACAGTTCCCTGGCTCCAGAGTGGTCGATCGCTGCCAGACTAACTCTACCACCGCAGATAAAAGGGCCACGTAGGCCATCCAGCCTTCCCCCAAACCCCCTCCTCGCTCATCATGCGGCAGCTCCTGCTGGCCGCTACTACAGCATGCCTCGCTCTGGCAGCGACAACGCCCTTGTCGGTGAAGAACGACAAGACCGTCCTCATTCTCGGAGGCGGTGTCGCTGGCATCATCGCTGCACGTACCCTCGCAGAGCGAAACATCACCGACGTCCTCCTCATCGAAGCTCGCCCCGAACTCGGCGGGCGAATGAGGAGTTTGGATTTTGGCTCACAGGGAAACACGGCTACCATCGAGCTTGGTGCGAATTGGGTACAGGGGGCCGGCGGAGGAAACCCTATCCTCGCACTCGCAGCCGAGCACGGACTCCGCACCGTCCCAAGCGATTTTTATGGGTCTGTCGGTGCGTTATTGTTGTCGTTGTCACTCATAGCCCGGAGAGCGTCAACTTTCACCCCGGATAACGTGGCACGACACGCAACGTTATCCGTTGGCCAGAAATTGTGCGTTTCACGGTGCGCCATCCAGTCTGGTTGACTTTTGTATCTGTATCAGCGACGTACGACGAGAACGGAGAAGGCGACTATCTAGGTGTCCTCGAGCAGGCAATTGTCGCGTATACTAATTTGAGTGATGTCGGCGGTGAGTTCGCGTTTATACTCCCCGTGCAGGATACTGATTCGACTGTAGTTCTGAGAGCGTCCAAGGGGCATGCGGATATGAACTCTCGAGCTGGGTATTCTCTGATGGGCATGAAGCCGGAGACGCCACTGGATATGGCCGCCGAGTACTTTATGGTGAGTGGTTTTCGTTTGTGCCAGTGTCTGCGGTCACATATTTACCTGCGCAGTTTGTACGTCTCATTCCTTGTAGCCCGCGCGTCTACTCCTGACTGACGACCCCAGGACTGGCAATATGCTCAAACTCCCGAACAAACTTCCTGGATCGCCTCGTCCATGGTATGATCCCGTCCCTCATTAAACCTTTAACTAAACCTCCCTCAGGTCCACCGATACACCTACGACGTTGCACACGGCGGATTCTCAGGCCGAAACCTCCTCTCCGTCGACCAACGCGGTTTCAAGCACCTCATCCAAGCCGAATCCGAGAAGTTTTTACAACCGGAGCAAGTTCTCCTGAACGCAACGGTACGCCGGATCGCATACTCGCCCGAACGCGTGGTGGTTACGCTGGCGGATGGGACAAGTATCAGTGCCGACTACGTTATCTCCACGTTTAGTCTCGGTGTGTTGCAGAACGACGATGTGTTATTTAGACCGGCTTTACCGATGTGGAAGATGGAGGCAATTCACAGTATGACGATGGTGCGCTCGACCTTCTCCATATGTTTATTCATTCAACATCGCGTCTAGGCTACGTACACGAAGATATTCCTGCAGTTTGACGAGAAGTTTTGGTTTGATACACAAGTATGTGTCTCCGTCTTGCTATCAGTGCCAATATAACCTGCGGACAGTTTGCGCTGTATGCAGACAAAGAACGTGGTCGATATCCAGTCTGGCAAAGTCTAGATCTAGAAGGATTCCTCCCTGGTTCGGGGATATTATTCGCCACCGTCACGGTACCGCACCTGCCTCCATTTTCAAGTACATTCTCCACTCACCCAGAGCACGCAGGGTGATTACGCGCGGCGCATTGAATTGCTCTCCGACGCCCAGGTCTTGGAAGAGCTGCTCTCAGTCCTCCAGACCATGTTCCCGAATACCACCATCCCTTCCCCGACAGCGTTCTTGTTCCCCAGGTGGACCGCCGACCCGCTCTATCGCGGAAGTTACAGTAACTGGCCGGCGAGTTTCGTGCGCGAGCATCATACGAACCTGCGTGCGAATGTCGGGAAGAGGCTTTGGTTCGCTGGGGAGGCGACGAGTCTGAGGTACTTTGGTGAGTCTCCGTTTGGAATTGTAAAACACTGAACGGTTACCTAACATCGACAGGTTACCTCCATGGCGCGTATCTCGAGGGCATGGATATCGCTGCGCACGTAGCCGATTGTGTTCTCTCGAAGGGAGACGAGTGTGTTGGACTCCCGTTCGTCGACTCTGTCGAAATGCGCATGCGAAATTCCGGAGAGGCGCCTGCTCGTGTTGGGTATAGACCGGCGTCTGGACCGAGGGTTGATGTCCGACCGTTCCTCGCGGGCGTGTTGAGCAGTGTTTTGCCGTATTCCTGGTGGTGGTGGTGTGTCAAGGCGGGATTCGTTCCGTAGATGGATGAATGTTGAACGTTGAGTGGGGCTGTGGTGGTGGTGGTGGTGGTGGTGATGCTGGAAGGTGTAGACGTATCTATGTTATTTATGTTTTAGATTGATAGACTGCAGTGAGTTGGGGACACATGATTGTTGACTAGTACACGCAGCCGATGAACATATGAGGATCAGTCCTGAGGAAAGGTGTTGAAATAATTGAACAGAAGCTTCGGTGAAAAAAAGATCTGACAACGTGTCGAATTCCACGCACCGTCAAGGAATCGAACCCCGAACCCGCTTTACAAACATGCCGACAGTGCACATCACTCCAATGGTGGTGCAGTTCTACCGGATTTCAGCAGGTCGACTTTGCCAACGAATTCGGGATTTCTCGCGGAAGAAGTAAATGTGGCTGCAGCCGAGAGCCGAGTGATTTCATGGACGGCAGAGATACGGCAGAATATATTCTCTTCCTCAGTATCGTACAAGTCCCCAAATAAATATAACAGTGCCGCCGTCCCGAGAGGCGATTCCCAGCGTCTGGCAGTAAAGATTAAATCGTCCCCTCCAAAGGCGAATACACCACCGGCAAATAAGATCTCCTACGGCCCGGCTTATACACGACACTGAGTTTGAACCCAGCATCCACCTCCTCCTGGAGCTGCGTAGCAATTGAATCCCCGACCTGATGGCCAAGGACACAGCTGAACTCCTCGAGGGGCGCGACGCCGTGAGGGAAGGAGCGGCGCGTCCGGGATTGAACAAACTGGATAATATCCGTGTCCCGGGGCCGCCTGCTGAATCGGGTGATTTTGAGGCTGCGGAGGAGGGGGCAGACAACCAAGTTTGTAGAAGGAGTTGGTTCGGGGATAGTGAGATGTGTGATTAAATCCACCGGCTGGGGAGTTCCTTCTGTGGGAGCAGCGGAGTAGGGCGTTAGGGTTGGTGGCACTGCCGAGACGACCGGCTCCCTGGTGATATACAAGTGAAGGAGGGCGCGCATCTGCGAAAGGGCTTCGTAGAAAACGTCGCGGGGGAACCTCTGCACGTCCATGGTGAGAGACTCGAGGCTACTGGGGTCGTCGGGGAAGAACGACTGGTGTTGACTCGGCCCCTCGTCAAGCCCACCCTGACAATGAAGGGAACGAAGTGCTGGCAAGGTGGCGTGGCGGAAGAATCGAGTCTGGTCCGCGGGCGCTTGGACGTTGATGAGTAGAGTTAGGTCGGTGAGATGTGGGAGGGTGAAGTACGGAATACTCGATGATACAGGCGCGCCGGTGGTCTCCGCCGGCCCTCGGACGAGGCTGAGCTTGCAGGATTCCAGAGACGAACATTGCAACAGGATGGTCAACGCCACAGCGTGTGTGATCCCGAGCGGATTATGCCAGCCTCCGCCTTGCTCGATGGATAAATGTCGAAGAGTGGACCAAGATATGGGGCTCTGGAGTGCAGAGCTGTGCGTGGGGATGGTGAGGCTATGCAGGCTGGTCGTCGCGAGAAATGACAGCGCTGGATATGGTTGCTGCAGGGATAACGAGGCGGGGGAAATGTACAGAAAGCCCGTGGTCCTGAAAACCATGGACTGCAGCACGGGCAAGTCCCCTGCGCTTAGCATGGGAATGAGGGTGGCGGCAATATCTTGGGGCAGTATAGCCTCAATGTGCCCCCACCGGCGCGCTTCACCGACGAGGACGTTTAGCAGGGGGGTGAAGTCGCAGGAGAGTGGCGAAAAGGCGGTGTTCGAGAACCTTAGGGAGATTGAAAGCGGGACAGCCCCAGACCGAAAAACCCACAGTGCAAGCTGCTCCATGAATCGATCAAGTTTGTCTTGTCCGGGGACAACGATATAGATGGACGCCCACAGACGAGGAGTCGAGAGCGCGATATTACGCCAGGCGCTGCAAATCTGGGACACGAGGAGGGGTGATTCCTGCGGCACGATGGCAGAGTTCCGCGTCTCAGGGAGTGAGGCGAGGAAAATGGCCTGGACGATGTCGTCCGGTAATCTGCGGGCCGGAGATAGCAAGGCGGTGTGTGCATCCATGAAATCCTGCACCTCGTCTCGCTTCTTTGACGCAGCGTCAAGTAGGGATTGGAGGTGGGTGATCTCTCCTGTGAGTGTGGCGAGCTCCCCACGGGAGTCATCCAAGAGATCGCGGATCTGGTGGCGCTCTCTCTCAGAAGGCACGAAGTTCCTCTGGAGGAGGCGGGCGAACGGAGAGTGCATCTACCTGTGATGTTAGTCTGGGGTTCACTTTCATATACATCCCACCCACCGTATACGGCCGGGCTCGTCGAGGTCTGGACGACGTGTGAGAGGACAGCGACAGGTGACGTGGTGCGGGAGTTGCGGCTGAAGTGGTGATGAATCAGTGATGTACAGCCTTGTCGAATGAGGGAATCGCCATCAGTTAGAAGCTGAAGTTGAACAAGCTAGGTCTGACAGTGGAAACTGAGACAGCCACAGCTAGAAGGGGAAGCGTTCTGGTGGTGGTACAAGACAAAAGACGAAAGCAGTGCTGATCAGTTTGCCTCTGGTTGCTGGTGTTACCTGATTCACGCCTCACATGACTTGCCGGCCACCTTGCGTCGGGGAGAGAATATGATATATAGAAAATATTCTTTCTGAATCTTGTCTGAATCTCAAATGCAGATTGAAACTGCCGAGCAAGAAATCAAATCCCATGACAAGCGGGCACTCAACCGATAAGTAAACTGGCCAAGAGGCTAGAGTTGAGCTGAGCGGAGGTTCGATTCCTTGTTTCGCCTTGGTTTCGCCACAGGATTTCAGAAAGATTTTTTTTCTCGTAGAAGACTAAGTATCCTGACGTTTGCAAGAACCAGATTCCCAATCTTAACTGGTATACATATTATACATACTGTAGAAGTAGTGTACATTCAGAACCTGAGGGTGTAGTAAACCCAGTCAAGAGCTTAATTCAGCTCGGCGAAGGTTCGATTCCTTCGCGGGCCCTGATCGCTCCCCTTTCCTTTTGACACCACCCCTCATCTTAGCAATCCAAAATAATAGCCTGGAAGAGGCGAAGAGCCATAAGTACAGCTTTTATCAAACCCGCCACTGTTCACACAACATTCACCGAGTCAGCCATAACTGGCAGAGAATTTGGATGCACCGCACGCCATCTACCGCTGCCATATCTCGGAAGGCTCGGGATGACCGCTGTACTGGAAGTGATTTCGATGGTGATTTAGACATGTTACATGTGGATTCAATTCGGGTACACCGACCACCCACTGGCAAGAGAACCGAATTCACCTCGGCGAAGCTTAGGTTCGATTCCTTCCCTGGCCTTTGCAGTGCACGTTCGCAACGCTATTTTTTTGCCACCACCCCTCATCTCTGCCCAAGTGAGTAGCAACCTGGGGAGGCGCACAGCTACAGAGCTTTGAACCCCGCCAAGGGATTTGGATTATACACGGCAAGTATAATAGCGACTCTGCGGAACATTGCCATCCCGCCGATGAACCTCAGCAATCCGAGGCCCCACCGAAAGGCGCTGGTGAATGCGCCCAGACAGGCTGCGAAGAAGCCCTAGCAGAAGAAATGTCAATTATGTTGAAAGGACTACGTGCCTCGACTAGCGCGGTGATCGATGTCGGGAAAGCGGGGGTGACGGAAGCCAGTTTGTCCAACTATGAGACTCCCGCGAGGATGCAATGGCTTGACACGAGGCGATGGAGTGGCAGAGTTCGAAGAATCTGTTTGTTGGGTGCGGAACATGACTCAAATCAGAATGGTTCATCTGCGTCTGCAATCATAACGATTCACACTCACAGAACAGATCCATTGTCCAACGTTAGCTTATCCCCCGCAATAATAATCCGCGTTCACCGTTAATCAATCAAGGTAGGACACACCAGGAGCTCCAAGCCCGACTTATCCTATCTGCATGACAACGCTGAAAGCATCCAGTAAGTAGGGATTCGTGGGGAGAAGAAAGCAAGACTGGACCGGAGGGGGGGGCGGGGAAGTTTCAGTCATCAAGACCGCCCCGGGGTGGGAGAACGAAGGAAAGAGTCCGGAGTCCCCAGTTTGCTTATCGCGCCCAATATAAGTATACCCAAGACAGTGATTTTGTTATCGAGGTTTGACAGATCTTCGGAGAGCAGATTCAGATTATCAGTGAAGGATGCGTTGACTACGAGTGAGTCGCAGTGGTCGAGAAGAGATTGAGAATCCCCGAGTCGAGAACAGGACTGCGGAACGGCAGGAGAGATGCTGAGCATGTGTTCTGGACTGCGGACCAACGCGCACTCCCGCATATAAGTAAGCGGGAACAAAAAGAAGGGGCTATGTCGGTGAGCAGTGTAATATGGCCGAGAAGAAGACACCGCGTTGGCCGAATGAGCCCGAACGGCGAAGGTTCTCCGCAGCTTCTACTAGCGGGACGCCCAACCGCGGGACATCGTTTTGCACTATCGGAGTACTTGGCAGCCTCGGAATCCAGGGTAGGGCGAGGGCAAGGGGCAACGTGTCATGTCGTCTTGACTGGACAGGACAGGATGAGATGGGAAAAACGTGATGTCTGGGTAGCCGAACAGGAGCCGGACGTTGATGGCCGTTGCCATTGGTCCGGTGTCTTTCGCTTCTCCTCTTCGCTCCCACCACCCGCGGGAGAAGCCCAGCGGCGAAGCCTACCCTCGCCTTCTCCGTCTATGCCCCCGATGGCGGCCAGCATCCCTCTTCCCCCCAGCTGCTTGGCCCTGTATAACAGCAACGATTCACCCTGAAACGCTCATTCCATCCGTACACCGCCTTGGACATTGCCCTGCCTGATTTCCCATGCCTGGCGTCGCTCGCACATCAACGCCGACGGTAACCCATCATTCTACGCCTCCGTTAAATTGCCCTGAAAAAAAAAACAGACGCCGTTTCTCTACCCTTCCCCTCAGATGTCCTCCCTCCCTGCCACCAAAACGTGCCCCGTGACGGGCAAATCGGGAGAGTACCACCCACCAGCGGAAGGAGACTTGCGGTCAGTGTGCCCCGCGATTAACACGATGGCGAACCACGGATACATGTGCGTGCTCGGCACTCCGCCTTTGACTTGCCTGCTAATCTCCCTTCCAGCCGCCGCGACGGGAAAGGAATCACGCCGTGGATGATGGCCGCTGGCTTACGTGCATGCTACGGCCTGTCCACGCCGCTCTCCCTCTTCCTCACCATCGGTGGATGGTTCCTCATCAAGCGATACGCCCTCCGCGCCCTTACTCTCGCTGACATTGGGCTTCACGGCGGTGTCGAGCATGATGCGAGTGTCGTGCACCGGGATTGTCCTGCAGGCCAGAAAGACGCGCCTATCGAGATTATCCCGGAACTCGTAGACGAATTCACCCGGAACGTCGTCGAGGCGGCGGGTCGGCGTGCTGCAGGAGGAGGGAGAACGGTGACAGTGTTGGAGAAGGACGCGCTCGTGACGAATGAGGATATCGTCGAGACCCGGATACGCAGGGAACGCGCTTCGCCTCCCCTCGATCCCATGCATGCCGAGATTGCGAGGGGCGAGATGGCGATTATACTGGGTGTGTGGGCGAGGAGCGCAGATGGCGTTGAGGGCGTGCCATTGCCGTGGATGAAGCTCTGGTTGGGGCAAGAGAGGCTGCCGGAGGGATGGAGGCCGGATCATACCGAGACTTTGAGATCGGTGGTGAAGAGGGCGACGGCGCTGAGGACGGCGATGAACAAGATGAAGAAGGAGGAGACGGAGGCGGCTAAGAAGCGGTGAGAAGGTTGGCTGGTGGTGGAGTTTATCAGGTATCATACCCCTCTGTACTCTAATCTAACTATTATTTAGTGAAGACCTAGATGCTTGTGTCTCTACCTGGGACGCCGATGTTTCCAAGACTAAGGACATGACTCGATTTTATATCCACAGGACATGGTGTACGGAACACGGTCTTCTTCAATTCGCTGACAGGCTGATGGGAGAGTAGAAGACAGTCCGGGGGTTCGATTCCTCGTGTCCACTCACTGGCGAGTGTCTGACTATTTTTCTTCCCCGCGATTTCTTACTTGTGAGTCTCGAATTGACTTATCGACGCTTCAAAGCGCTGGTCATTACACAAGTTCCGCGTAGCAGGACATGGTGTACGGAACACGGTCTTCTTCAATTCCGCATCTCCAATGGGTGACAAGAGTAGAAGACAGTTCGGGGTTCGATTCCTCGTGTCCACTTGTGGACGGCATTCCGGGCTATTTTTCTTCCCCGTTCTCGGGTCTGCTTTACTCTCCCCGGCGCGGTTGTATTGTCCATTGCTCGTTCAGGGACACTGACTCAAATAATGCTCGACGAAAAGGTGCACATCTACTGCGCATCGTAGGCGCTCTTGATCGATCATTTGCCATTTCATCGGTACGCGGGTTCGACTCCTCGTGTTCGAATTCAGGATGCACTGAAATTCACTTTTAGCAATTGCCCAGGACGGCGAGCTAATCCTTTTACTGCGGTCATTCGTTCAGAGGATTGTCAGCCAGTGCGTGTCATGGCGAATCTGGTCTCAATATTAATCTGTCCACATCCCTGATGATTCCGCAGGTCAAACTTGAAAGCAGGTCCTGGTTGACTGCACCAGACAAGCACCACAGCTAAGTTGCATCGAACGGTCGCAGGACGTACGGGTTCGACTCTCTCGTCCTTCATTCCATGTCATCCAGATATCCTTTTCTTGTTGATCGCTCTGGAATTTTGCCTCGAATCTTCTGTGCGTCTATTGCTTCCTCGCATTTGGATGGAATTAAATAGATTGAGCTCGGCGCTCCCTCCACAGTTCTCGCTATCACACCAGCTTCGTCCACCTGCGAGATGCGCGGGACATGGTATAAGCAACACAGTCTTCTCCAATTTCCAGTAATTGGTGAAGTATGTAGAAGACAGTCCGGGGTTCGATTCCTCGTATCCGCCTGCGGGGAATCAGTATGCTGCTTTTCCCCCTGTTCTCGGCCTGGGGTACGAAAGTCTTGCTCGACGCAGAGGTGAGCATATGCATCGGCCTCATGGTATTCACTCGGAGTTGAATGTTCATTAATTAATAATCATTATTGTACTCTCACCGGCGAACATCAGGTGCAAGACGTGGTAAACGCAGCACGATCTTCTTGAAGTTCAATGCGTACGGAGTTCGACTCCTCGTGTCGGAATTCAAGGTGTCACATATCCTTTTATGTTCCAATTTAGCTTTCCTCCCAGGTCCACATCCCTCGCGATTCGGAAGCTCAAAATTGAAACGCAGGACCTGATGTATCGTACCCGATCCCTCGCATCTTACAGGAGAAGGTCGTGCGGGTTCGACTCCCTCATCCTCTGTTCATCCTCTGTTGCAAACTGTGGGCAGGACATGGTGTGCGGCACACGGTCTTCTTCAATTCATCGACAAGTGCAAGAATAGAAGATCTAGACAGTTCGGGGTTCGATTCCTCGTGTCCACCTAGCAGCTGACGGTTGCAGGATTTTTTCCCTTCCTGGTCCGGCTACTGATGATGCTCGCACTCGCTCTTGGCCCTGGAATGCTCAGTTGAATTTTCTTTGCGTCGGTTTCTTACCGGTGAGTTTCGGGCTGACTCATCGATCCAAAATGCCGGCCATCACACAACTCCGCAAGATATGTGCAGGACATGGTGTACGCAACACGGTCTTCTTCAATTCGTCGAAGATTGCAAGAATAGAAGATCTAGACAGTTCGGGGTTCGATTCCCCGTGTCCACCTGCACCTCCTCTCCTCATCTTTTCTTCCTCACCCTCAGGATCGGGCTACTGTCGACCAGCCACAGGCCGCTTTTTTGCGGACTAACCTGACCAGTTATGCAGTTCATCGCATTTCTGCTGTGGGACCTCCGAAACACGGTCTCTTCTGGTTGCCTTGAGTTTAACTCTCTAGTCCACAACGCCAGTCGCGGGGGGCAGCATGATCACCGCCCTCGAGGCCTCATAGGTGAATTTCAACTCTATCTTGCCACTGGCAGTCCCGCGTCCCTGATTTGAAACGGGCTGAAGAGACGGTATTAGAAATTCCCTTTGTTTCCTTCACCGGGTGGGGGGGTTCCGCCTTAAACGCAACTCTGGCTCTGCCCTGGCCTGCCTCGTCGATGGAGGCTGCACATCCACATGACGCGTACCCCGTACGGCTAGTTCCTACTGTCTAAACTGAGTCAGCTTTCGGAAGTCCGGGAGATCGGAGCGCGTGGAGCTGGATTGGCGAGATTGCCCATCCATTAGCTGCAGCGATCTGGAGGTAAATCTCGCTGATCAATAGAAGCATGCATGCAAGACACCGGCGACGGCGACGAAGTGAACGTCATGAGTCTGTGAGTGCAATTAATTGTGCATTGTACAGTGCACTGAATGCAGCGGTAAAACAAATATCGGGATTCCAGACCGAGGCAGACCGAGGCGTCATCCCACCGGGAGAACGGAAAGAGGAGCGAACGCCGCGGCGAGATAAACTCTGACTCATCGCCGGGTGAGTGGCTGTGAGTGGGGAATGTTAGGCGAGTGATCTCGGCGGTTACAATCCTTACCCGACCAATACAATCGACTATCGAAGTTCGAACGCAAGGCCGGTGAAGCGACTTGAGAGTGATTTGGGATTTTAATTTTCTGGCCATGGTCGAAAAAATACCTTTCATTCCAGTCGTGTGTGTGTGTGAGTCGTAACGCTCTACACTCACATGATGCTGGAACAGCCCCGCATCGCACAGCCCACAACAGATGAAACAGGTTGATTGCGGCGATGGCCAAATGTTTATCTCCTGCTCCAGGTCTTTCTAATACTTGCTCCGTTCACGTGGCGTCTCGTGGCGTACTTAGTGGGGTAACTTGCCGCCATGGTAGAAGATGGCGAGCCATGGCGGCATTTTCCGTGATCCCGTCGGATAGTTTCCACGGCCAAAATCAACGGTGGAAGACAAGTGGAAAAGGAGCATAATTCAAATATTTCTCTCTCTCCAGTCTCAGAGGAGCTCATTACATACGCCTGTGGTTTCCAAAGGAACAAGTGTTTTATCGGGGGAAAACAGAAGTCAAGAAATTTCATTGGGGAAATTGATGCGATCACGAAAGTCAGTAGGCGGCCGCAGATCCCGCCAAGTCTCTCGTGTTTCGGAGTGGTGTCCCACAAAAACAATTTCTTCAGTCGCCTCTCGACTTGACGACATCCAAACCATGGCTTCCTTCTCCCCACATCCTCAGCTTCGTCTCCCGAGCATCCACGAAATGCTGCCCAACCACAGGCACCGCTGCGACCCGCCGCATTACCTTCCCCCGCTCGACTATCACTACGACGGATCGAGACCCGCCCCGACGCGCAGTCTTAGCGCCCACACACCAGCGACGCGGTCCATGTTCCCTGCTGCAGGGCCCTCCCGTCTCCCCTCGCCCGATACGTCCTTCTTCCACGCAGACGTTGGCTCCGCAGACGACTTTGATTTCGACTACACGCTTATCGGGCTTGGGGGCGGGAGTGGGAGTGGGGGCAAACACGGCAGAGGCGAACAGCGCGAGGCCGGGAGGAAGTACCAGTGCGAGACGTGCGGCAAGCTGTTCAATCGGCCGAGCAGCCTTCGCATTCATGCCAATACCCACACTGGCGCCACGCGTGAGTCTCCTTTGGCTGCCCCTTTCTCGTCGGAACTGACCTGTTATGCCCAGCTTTCCAATGTCCGTACCCGAGTTGTGGGAGGGCTTTCAATGTCAATAGGTGAGTTTGCACGATTCTCTCTTTCTTTTTCATTGATCTCAATGCCCGCAGCAACATGCGTCGCCACTATCGAAACCATGGCGCGCCGCCGCTCCCGAGCTCCTCGGGGTCGTCGTCTTCCGATTCCTCCTCTTCGTCGTCTACGCCGAAGCGCAAACCCGTTGCGATTGCACCCTCTCCGACTTCCACGCCTACCCCACCTCCAACACTCTCGCGTCAATACGAGCATCCTATCTCGCACTCCACCGCGCTGTTCCTGGGTGACGACGCAGACCCGACGAGCGTGTGGTCCCACTCCGTTCCCGTGCACCCCCAGCCTGTCCGCCCCATGGCCATTTCCCTCCAACAACACCCCGTCCTCCATTCTCATTCCGAGTCGCACACCCCGCCGAACGGCGTCTCATGGCCGCCTTCGTCCCTCTCCTCTGCGCTCGATTGGGAGTACACCCAGCCCTACCCCCATCACACGCACGCGCACGCTCTCCTCGCTTTACAACACCAGTACGAGTAAGACTCCAATAATATGTACTCCAAGAATCGTACCTTATAGCTACTACTATCAATCGCTACAGTCATTGCTACCTTACATTTCCAGCCACGCACCGCATTCAAACTGAAGCTGAATCCAATCTCAGTGTACTACCAAAAGAAGCTTGCCCTCCTTGTCATCGCTACAGCCTACATTTGTTTCTCGTCTAATCTTCGTCACAGTCGACTAAATAATACCTACGTACAATAAATGAATTGCATTCCATGTATTTGTTCAAGCGACGTTCGTTCGTGGTTCCGAAGAGGACTTTGAATGCTCAAATGTAAGCATCTACGAGCAGCGCTCAAGGTTGCAAGCTGCGTCCGACTCGGGATACTAGAGAAGCCGCTTCGGTCTCGGGTTCGATTCCCTACCGACGCGTATGTAGAAACTTTGTGCCAGGAGCCTTTTTTTCTTGGCCGAAGCCGGGAGGCATAGAGCAAGCACCAGGACTGGGAGTTGGCACCCATACGCGTTCAACTTTCACCTTGATGAAGTGCTGGCCCGAGTAAATGGGTTCGATTCCCGCTGAGTCGCTGACGCATCAACGTTCAACAACCAACTAGGAAAGAGTTTTTCATTGGGGACTGGATGTAAAGCTCGCAGTGTAGCGCAGTAAGTGCGTGACTGAGTCTCTTTCCAGGGTCTCGTCAGAATTGCCACGGACAACTGTGGTCCGAGGCCAGGCCCGATGGCGGTTCGACTCCTGCGGCGGCCTGTCATGAAACCAGCGCTTGCCGACTGATCCGTTGATGCGCCATCACCTCCATCACCGCCATCAGTTATGGATCACAAGATCAGTTGTCATCAACAAAACATACATTCGGTCTACGCACGACAAGTTCCTCGATAGGAATGTCGCCCGCCCGAGTAAGGAGGACAGCTCAAGAGCCATCACTCGAACGATAGGACAACAGTACTTGTCCAGCGCGGGAAGGGTTGCTAGGACAGAACCCGACGCGCCGTGTTAGAACCCGACGAGGGGTTTAAACACAGTCACACAACATCCACGGCATGATCCAGTGATCATGCCAAGGAGGGGTAACCTATAGGGTTACAGGAGGCGCTCCACTTAACTCTATTAAGAGAGGAGCCGCGTAGGGGTCATTAAGGGTCAGGGATCGATCGTACAGGAGAACACTCCTGAGGTGTTTAGTATTTATACTTGGGTAGAATCTCATGTACAGTAGATTCTACCTCGTCTAATCTCCAGCGCTACTTTGGCTTACGGGTTACGTTCTCTTCCCTCACGGACACAACCCGACTCGCCTATTCGCCGAGACTCAACTCGTCTCGTTGTGCTCGACTCGTCTCTTCTCGACGTTCTCGAGCTCGTCGACCTTCTCGTCGTACCCGGCCGTGTCACCCACGCCGTTCCGCGTCTGATCCGATCACCCGGCAAGCCGGCCTAGACGCTGTCGTTGACACGGCCTTCCAAATGTGGTCGGGAATTTTTTTGACAGGACACTACACACTATTCTTTGGGTTTGAATCCCCGCCGTGTTTGTTTTCCTTTTTCCATCTGGGATCTGGAAAGTAGATGCTCGGTTCGATTTGATGCCCACTTTTCATTCCGAGCCTTACCTCTTTTTCAGTCTTCGTCCTCTCCCCTCTACAAGGGAAAATCACTCACTCCATATCGCTCAAACGCCGATGAACCTAGAGGCTGCCATTGAGTAGATTAGCCAGCTGCCCTGCTGCCCGAACCGCGCTCAGTCTCTTGACTTCATTCTCAGTCCGGGCTTCGATTCCCGCTGATGCGTGCGTTTGTCGGTAGCCCAATCCTTTTGTTTGGCCCTGCAGGATGAATCTGACTTCAAACTTTGTCCCTCGCAAGGAGGTGGAGCTTGCGGAGCGTCGAGGGTCTGTAAAAGAGACTAGAGCTGGACCAACTGCATGGCACTCTTTGACCCGTTGCTTTGTTTGACACGTTCAAATTTGTAGTCACGGAAGTTGGAGTTCAATTGACCAACACCAAGGCTCGAAGCTGGTACATACCTGCTTTTGAGGGCCATTGCTGTTGCATGGCAATCGGAGTCTGGGGCTGTGGAATCGGGATTGAGCGAGGATTAAGGCGGACTGTTAAGTAGAGCGTAGAGCGTAGAGAGTCAAGAAGTTGAAGCTTGGATGGAATTTCCCAATGGAACCGTACCGCGGAAACAACAGCGCGCTGCGTGGACATTACGGTACAACAGCACAGAGGTCATCAGAGTCGAAAAGTGAGAAGTGGTTACTAGTGTTGGCCACGGGTGACCCGTGAGGTACAGAGGACCCACCCGCACCCGCACCCGCGCTTGACCCGTACCCGTTGTCGCGGGTACGGGTACCCGTCGGCTAGGCGCGGGTCAGTGGTTGCCGGCGTGCCGCGGCTTCCGGTGGCTGCTCCCACCTTCTGTTCGTCTTCAAAATGTGAATTTATGTCATTGAATTCGACTCTAACTTGTTACGGCTCTCCCCGGCATTGTTCGCGGCTTGCAGAAGATCCACGGGTCGGCCACGGGTCAGCCCACGGGTCCGAGTTGGTGACCCGTACCCGTACCCGCCGCCACCCGTACCCGTGACCCGTCGCGGGTCACCGCACCCGTGGCCATCACTAGTGGTTACCACCGGAAGAAAGCGCGGCCTGCCGACTGAATCCGATCTGCTTCTCGCATTCGGTGGAGATCGTAACCTTGGACCTAGGCCGACAGGTAAGATGATAAGATCCATGTTCATGTGTAAAGGTGAATGACAAGGGGCCTACCAAAAAGAGACAAAATGATCGAAAAATTACCATGAATGGAAGTGATCCCACCACCGACACTGACGTCATCGAAAAAGTGCGACCCCATACTTGCGGGAAAACGGCCGATAAAGCCGAGCTTAAAAATAAATTTTTAAGACTCGGAACAAAGGATATGAGTCAACGTTAAATGCCACATTACAAGGCTGCATCGAGGCCGGATGTCTGAAGGTGACAAAGTGAGTCTGCGGCCATTGTTCACGCGCACGCGCTGAGAGCGGGTTCAATTCCTGCGCCGGTTCTGAATCATCTCGTGAAACAACTCTCCCCTTTTTCTTTGCATAGTAGATAATGGAGAAGCGTTGAGATCTCAAGAATTTATTAGCTCGAAACAGATCGCAGAGCGAGGCTTGTCTTCATGTCCTTCTGCGATCTCCGACGCCGGGTTCGATTCCCGGCCAAGCCGTAGCCGCCCTGAAGGACAACCATTTTTTACAATTGAGAGGCTGATGCATCTGAATGAAGCAGTAGATACTCTCTTAGCAGGGCATGAGTGAGATTGGAGGCCAGCGTTGAATTACAGCGGTTTTCAAAACAGTATACGGGTTTTGATGCAGCGCTCCACCTTCATTTGTGTTGAGCCCCGTATGCCGGCGAGTCTGCTTCGACTCCACTCGCCTGCCCGGAAAGGGAAATGCCGTCTAGCCCTGGCACAGCTCTTAAATTGAGTTGTGGAGTTGAGTGGAGCAGAAGCTCGACTCTCCGTCAAACAAAGGTCAGCAAAAATGTACGTGGAGCGGGGCTCCAAACCCGTATACTGTTTTGAAAACCGCTGTGCCTGCACGGCAAATTCGCACTAGGGCTATGTGGTTGTCTTGATTTTATCATAATCGATATCTTGCATCCGTTGAGGTGCTAGTCTCGGAAAGTAACTCGTTTTTACTCGGACAGGACTCGCGGCCGACGACGTCGTTCGTATCACCCAAAGACAGGTAGGCGCCGAGGGCAGATGAGCTCCCCGCCGACGGTAAGTGCGGAGATGCGGTCTCGTCGGCTGATCGCGTTGAAGAGGCGAGCCGAAGAAGTGCGACGATTTGCGGCGCGGGGAAGGTGAAAATGTGAGTCAGCTGAGTAAATGCACATTCTGTTACAGAAACTACCTCGAAGCGAGGTCCCAGCGCCCCGTTACATAATGGTCAAGCAGCAGCAGCAGCGTCCCTAGTCGAAAATCGCCGCATTCATCGGGTGGAAGCCATCAGGAAAAACCTCCCTGGATATTTTATCGCAAATCTTTCAAAAATATCTCGCAGCTCAAATATTTTGCAGTCATTCTCGAAACTTTTGCCCAATGTTGACAAAGTTTCCAAAATGGAGATTTTGCTTTTCATCAGTATGACATTGGGAACCTGATCAAAATGCAGTACATTAAAGGTAGCTGCTGTACACCTGTATAAAGTACCAATTCCAACTGACCAGAGCTTGTCCACCAAAATTTCTGAAAGCTTTGCCAAAATATCACAACTTTTTTTGGGGAGCCAGAAATTTCGAGGTATTTCTCAGCAAACTGGCCAAACTTTTTTTGGTGGGCCAGATATTTTGAGGTATGTTTCAGCAAATTTGCCAAACTTTCTAGTCATCCATCCACAGCCAGGAAGTCTTGTATTCCAGGTCACCAACTCACCTCAGTCTTCTGGTATAGAGTCTGTGGTGCACCTCAAACAAGATCAGTCTCTTTGGACTATGAAGTGGAGGCACATCTGCCCTTGATTGGCTTTCATCTCTCACTAAGCCCATCCCTGAGTGCTCTTCTGTTGGTGCATAATACTGTTGGACTCATGGGGTCACATCATGGGAGCTAAGATTGCCACACTCATGTCTCTATTGTAGTGTAGTAGTAAGCTTCCCCCTTTATGTTGTCTGTACCTTTTACAGGAGGTCCCTGGTTCAACTCCCCTTTGAAACATCATTTAATTATCCTTGTCATTTAAATAAAATAGCCTTAGCTACTGAGATCCCAATCACTTCTGTAAGTTCCTGTCAGTCATTGATTATCAGCTGTGCCTGACTGTTCCTGATCCACAATCAGTGGGCAGAGCTAATGGTGAATGTTTTGCTCCCACTGAGATGCAATGTTCCCCCTCTGCTTCATTCTTCATTTCTGCTCTGTTGGCAAGGTTCAACCAATGCCAATATCCACTCCAAAAGTGCCAAAAGTTTTGGTATTTTTGTTGGGACTAACATATTCTTGCTCATTCTTCGGATATTCAGCTATTCTCAATATTTTTGGCAAATTTTGGCAAAATGTGCCAAAAATACCTGGGGAGGTGTTTCCTGATGGCTTCTGCCCGTCGCATTCGATGCATATAGGCTCCGCCACCGGGCGAGCTGTACAGCGATTATCTGTACCATTGTACCCATGAGCTGAGTCTGATCGAGAGGTCCATCAGAGTAGCGCCGGAGTAGGCCGGAGTGCTCGAGGAGTAGCTTGAAGTAGAAAAGAGTTTTCAACACGACGAGATTTGGACGACAATTTCGGGAGATGGTGTGGCGCATCTGTCCATAGTCTAGTTGACGGTACGAGTAAGTAAGTAGATAGAGCGCTGGATAGAGCGCACGTCTGATTGTTTCATATCCCATCTGGTCAGATAATCCCAACACTCTTGTGGACTATATATTGGACGCCGTAAGCAAAATGGGGACTGTGGACTTCTCTTCCTTCTCTCGCTCCAGTCTTGACGACTTTTGCTTCCCCTTCTTGTCCCTCCCCTTCCCCTTCACTTTCCTTCTTCCGCAACGCGCATGATCCCCTACGGCGTAGACGCTCCGGCCATTCTGGGAGTCATGGAAGTCGGGGTTCTGAGTCTTAAAAATTTATTTTTAAGCTCGGTCTTATCGGCCCGTTTTCCGCCAAAGTGGGGTCCATTTTTTGATTGATGACGTCTTTGACTACTCATTTGCTCTTAGTAATGGCTCGAACACGGATCTCTCTGCCGGCCGATGTGTTACGATCTCCACCGACGGCCTCCGACGGCGAACGGCAACTGTTTGACAGCCGGTGACAGCACGCCTCTTGCTTTGCACCACCACATACGACCGTTCGACATCCGTTCAACGTTGGTTCAACGTTCAACTTTCACCTGGCCCTCCAGTCGAAAACTTGTGCTTTTTGTGTATTGAACCCAGCCCACTGCAGTTTCCATCATCTTGGCGCCGCCTTGCCGAGCTGGCCAACTCCACGACATTCTGTACGCAGACCTGGTGCAATTTCAACTTCAATGCAGTGTGGTCGGGGCAAATTGAACATCTTCCCTCTCCTCCAACTCTCCCTGACTGTCTCCCTGGTCTAAAAGTCCGCATAGCTCAACATCACGTTATCGCTCGCTGCTCCTATGCACCATACCCTGAGCCTTCCCGTCTTTGCTCCACACTTCCTCACTAGACAGAGATGAGGTATGTATTTCAATTTTCAAATTTGGCATTCAATGCTGACAGACTCGGATTGCCATGCGCTAGCAATGGCCCCTAAAAGCAGGTGTTCTGCAGCTTGGTCATGTTCGGCGTCGTCGCATTGCAGGGATACGTGTATTTCCAGCACTGCCATGCAGACAGGACGGGCTTGAAGCTACTGGTACGTCCTGCCCGCGACTTGACAGCTGAGTGATTGATTCGCGGCGGACGCGGATAGGTTGGATCTGTTCTGTGAGTTCCGAGTCTTAAAAATTTATTTTTAAGCTCGGTCTTGTCGGCCGTTTTCCCGCCAGAGTGGGGTCGCACTTTTGTCGGTGACGTCAGTGTCGGTGTTGGGATGCTTTCTCTTTCGGGTAATTGTTGGGGCATTCTGTCTCCATTTGGCTGCCTCTTTGTCATTTGCCCTGACACCATGAACATGTATCTTTTCCGACGGCTTGGGTTTTCATCTCCACCGAGAGTCGCAGGCGGCAGAACCTTGACTTTGACTTGACCGACGCGGAACGGGACCACGGTCCATCGGGTAAGACAGCCGATGACGGTTCCGTTCCGTTGGCAGCTCGGCAACCTCGGCTCACCTCTTCCGCGCATCTGCAGGTGACAGTTCCGTTGATGCTTGCAGCTTGCTGCCCACGGTCACCCACCACCTCGCACCCGGGCCACCTCGCACCACCTCGCACCAGTGACCCACGGATCAAGCCAAGATCAAGCCCTGTGCATTTCCACCACCCAAACAAACGACAAAATATCCTTGTCCATCATTAATTCCCCTTGTGGCCTCCTGGCCCTCCTTGGGCCCTCCCCATAGACTCGGATTGCCATGCGAAAGCAATGGCCCTTAAAAGCAGGTACCATCAAGTCAGGACGCATATACACCATTCTGATTCATTTTCCGCACCCAACAGATTCTTGGAAGTCTTTCACTCCATCGCGTCGTGCCAAGCCATCTACTACTTCACCATCGTCCTCGCGGGAGTTCCAGAGTTGGAGAAGCCGGCCAACTCCTACGCGCTTTCCATCACCCCCGTTTTTGAGACGTTGATCACGGCGTTAGTCCAGGCACGTATCCTTTCCGCATCCTCGCAACATGATTGACATCCCCTCCGCAGGGCTTCTTCACCTACCGCATACGCATCCTCTCCGGGCGCATCCACCTCAGTGCCTTCTGCTGGGGTCTCGGACTGCTGAGGTTTATCGGAGGGATGGCTATGTCCGCCGAGGCACTGCTCGACGTCCCGAGGGAGCCCGACTACTTCGTGCTCCAGGATACCTACGGCTGGCTTATCACCTGCGCGCTGAATATCGGCGCTGTTCTGGACGTCGTCATTTGCGTGGCTATGTGCAAGTACCTCAAGCGGATGTATTCGGCGTATAACTTTCCCAGGTGCGCGTCTTATTCACGAATGCGTTTCTTGGGGGGTTGGGGCGCGCTCACGCATGCTGATAGGAGCGACAAGCTGATAGATCGGTTGGTCTCTTGGACGATTCGTAAGTTGACATGCCTGTTGGTTTGATTCTAACTGTCTTCCCAGAGACCGGGTTCATTACGAGGTGCAGTAATCAAGCTTTGTTGTCCAACTGCAGATTCTGATTCGAATGGGCAGCATGACATCCGTGGCCGTCGTGATCAGTGTATGTGGAATAGACTATCTCTGCCATCCGAGTCCTAACGAACTTGCCCTTAGTTTCAGACGATGAAACATAACTGTAAGCGATCCGCAGTGTAGACTTCGAGCTCTTTTACATGCCAACCGCGTTTAGTCGTCTGGTTCGCATTATACACATTCCTAGCAAAGCGTGCGTCCTCCCGTCCTCCCTTCCTCTTCGTTCGGAGCCCAAGCTTTGGATACCAGTATACACCAACTCCCTCCTCGTCTCGTGAGTCCCCTCACCCGAATCTCAATTCTCCAACGAACCACAAACCCATACAGATTAAACTCTCGCCCCGCACACCGGGAGATCGTCCGCGCCCCCTCCTCCAACCCAAAAACCTTCAAGTGGGATTCGCCTGGCAGCAGCCGCTCAGGAAGTCCCGCTTTCAGTCGACCTGGGACGCCTCATGTACGTCTCGAAAGTCAAATCCCGGTCGTCTGAATACCTTAGTTTGCTCAGTTCAACCCTCAGGTCACCATCGAAATCACGCAAACTACGACGGCAGATTCGAGTACCTTTCTCATCCCGAACCTTTCGAGATATAAAGACGGCGGATTGCGCGTGGTGCGTCCAAACAGCCTGGCTGTCTGTCTGTGGATTTGATGGCTGACTGGGTGGCTTTTACTTAGCCGGAACAGGCGGTGTATAATCTGAATCCCTCGGCGGGGTTCAAGTCTGTGTCTGTCTAGGTGTACCAATTGGTTTCTAAGCTAGTCCAAGTCGATGCAAATACGTATTCAAATTCAGAACAGGTGGTGTAAATGTAAAAGATCACTGCTTGGAATAAGGGGCATGCGTCCGTCAGTTTTCCGCCAGTCAGACGAAAAGAACACACGTACCAGTACTACTCTCTCCACCGCTCCATCACCCTCCTCCCCTTCTTCTGAATCCTCAAAACCACCTCCAGTCCCTCATTCGCGAGACACCGCAGACGCCACCCTGCAGCCTTCATCCGCCGGCATCCAAGATACACGCCAACGAAACGCAGTTGACCCGGCGGGTCCAAACGCCATCGGGATTCGACCATGTCTACGAGAGACTCGCGGTCGACGACGTCGTTTCTGTCACCCCAAGACAGGGAGGCGAGGCCAGGGCAGATGGGTTCGGCAGCGCCGATTGTGAGCGCGGAGATGAGGACGGCGGTCTCGTCGGCTGATCCCAAATAATCGAGTTCGAGGACCGTAATGGAAGATGCGAGCTGCAGAAGTGCCACAATCTGCGACGCGGGGGAGATGCACATGAAGAGCGTGAGTCGGGTCAAGACGCAAGAGGATCGATGCATGAAGGACGGCACGTGGTCGACGACACCGTGAACCTGCAACTCCTGTAGGCACGGTGCGATAATGTGCTGCAGGACTTCGGTGTTGGTAATGACGAGACGACGCAGGCGCTGGAGGGTGACGACTCCCCTGAGGTCGGCCGGAATCCCTGGGAATTGTGCATCATCAAAGTCCAAATCGCAGTGGACGAGTTGCGTCGTGACCAAGAGACGCTTGAAATGCGCAGAGGCGGATGGGTCTTTTGCTCGATACGACGTGAGTTGTGCCCATGGAAGGACGATCTCGCGATGGGACAGGTCTCCGGGGCTGCGGAGCGCCACGCTCCGCAGATTGGGTGCGTCGCTAAACATGGAATAAAAACGCTCCTCGAGCCGTAGTCCCAGCGCCCCGTTAATGGTCAAATGCCTGAGGAGAGGCAGCGTCCCCAGTCGGGAATCACCGAATTCATCCGGTGGGAGCCTCTGCCCGTCGCATTCGATCCATAAGCTCCGCCACCGTGCGCAGTGTACAACGATGGTCTGTATCATTATATCCACGAACTTGTTGCATTGATTGAGTCTGATCAAGACGTCCAGCGGGGCAGAGCTGGAGCGCTCGAGGATTAACTTGAAGTAGAAAAGACTGCAGGTCGAGTGGTGACTGGGAGTTATTTGCGGGACTACGATGGTGCTCCACAAAGGTCCGTATCCGAGGGCAACGGAGCGCCAATGGGCGCAGACCTGGGCGAGAGACCAGGGGGGACCAAGTGGCCAGAGACCATCCTTCGTTTGAGCGAGTCGCCGGGTTGGTGATAGGCGATTGTCGAGCGGACTGTGGCCTTCGAGGGGTGGTAGCGCCAAGATGAAGATGTGGCATAGGATTTCGGGGAAGAGAGACGATATCGGTGACGCTTCCGCGGTAGGGGATATGTGGAAGGTATCGAGCTCCTGCGAGAGCTTGGGGAGAGTGTCGTCGTCGGACGTCATGTAGATGAAACAGGGACGGAAGAGGAGTTGATGGCAGAGCCTGATCGTGGATTCATTGCTGCGGGAAAATGCTCAAATCTTCTGTAACCAGCCGCTACTTTCGATGCGATTGCGATGGGATGCAGTCTGCGGGGAGCGGGGGGAAGCTCCTGCCCCGGGCGCGACTCATTTCATGGGCGACTTTGAGAGATTTTGGTCGGATGCACGAAATTAGCACCGTCTTGGCTATGGGAGACGCGTCTCAAGATGACAAGATTTCGCGATCTGGAGCGTTTGGCGAGCGTGGGTCCTGGTCCTGGGAAGAAGAGACGACAAACAAATAAAAAGAAACTCATCAGCACTGCTTTTGTCTTCTTTGTCTCACACCACCAGTGACCAGATCCAAGTCCCTCCTGATTCATACTCACGATGGGGCTTCACCGGGGAAGCCGATCTTTGAATCACATCCGTTTCAGTCTGTCGAGGTGGCGCCCGATGGCATACCAATGGCATAAGTACTCAGCATCTCCTCTGCTGCGATGACGCCAGGCGTTCCGCAGCCAGTGTTCTCGATGCTCAATCTTCGCTCTTCTTGACTACTGCGCCTTGGTCGTGCCTCGGGCGTATCCAATATTCCCAAGTCGACGCATCTTTCGCTGATCATCTGATTCTCCTCTCCGAAAATCTGTCAAACCTCGAGAAAAGAATCACTGTTTTGGAGTATATATTGGACGCGGTAAGCAAACTGGGACTCTGGACTCTTCCTTCGTTCTCCCACCCCAGTCTTGACGACTTTCGCCTTCCCCTCCTTGTCCCTTCCCCTTCGCTACCGCTTTCCTTCTTCCGCAACGACGATGATCCCCTACGGCGTAGACGCTCCGGCCATTCTGGGAGTCATGGAAGTCGGGGTGTTCTTCAGCTTGGTCATGTTCGGCGTCGTCGCATTGCAGGGATACGTGTATTTCCAGCACTGTCATGCAGACAGGACGGGCTTGAAGCTGCTGGTGCGTCCTGCCCGCGACTTGACAGCTGAGTGATTGATTCACGGCGAACGCGGATAGGTTGGATCTGTTCTGTGAGTATCATCAAGTCAGGACGCATATACACCATTCTGATTCATTTTCCGCACCCAACAGATTCTTGGAAGTCTTTCACTCCATCGCGTCGTGCCAAGCCATCTACTACTTCACCATCGTCCTCGCGGGAGTTCCAGAGTTGGAGAAGCCGGCCAACTCCTACGCGCTTTCCATCACCCCCGTTTTTGAGACGTTGATCACGGCGTTAGTCCAGGCACGTATCCCCTACGCATCGCCGCAACATGATTAACATGTCCTCCGCCAGGGCTTCTTCGCCTATCGAATCCGCGTCCTCTCCGGGCGCACCTATCTCAGCGCCTTTTGCTGGGGCCTCGGACTATTGCGATTCATCGGTGGTATGGGCGTCGCCGTGGAAGCGTTCCTGGACGTGGCCAGGGAGCCAGACTACTTCGTGCTACAGGATACCTACGGCTGGCTAATCACCTGCGCGTTGAATATCGGCGCTGTTCTAGACGTCGTCATCTGCATCGCTATGTGCAAGTACCTCAAGCGGATGTACTCGGCGTATAACTTTCCCAGGTGCGCGTCTTATTCACGAATGCGTTTCTTGGGGGGTTGGGGCGCGCTCACGCATGCTGATAGGAGCGACAAGCTGATAGATCGGTTGGTCTCTTGGACGATTCGTACGTCGATTTGCATCCTGTTGGTTTAATTTTAACTGTCTTCCCAGAGACCGGGTTGATTACGAGGTACTTGATCAAGTCCTTGATTGGTTGTTGCGCATTGATTTAGATGGGCATGCTCAGCATGACATCTGTGGCCGTGGTGATCAGTGTACGTGGCTGAAATATCTGTTATCCCAGTCTGATGAACCTGCTTTCAGTTTCAGACGATGAAGCACAATTGTGGGTCATCGTTGAATACGAGCTCTGATACTAACTGCGTTCAGTCGTCTGGCTTGCACTGTACACCTTTCTAGCGAAGCGTGCGTCCTTCCTTCCCTGTAAATTCAACACCAAGCTCAATTCCATCACAGTGTACACCAACTCCCTCCTCGTCTCGTAAGTTATCCTTTACCTGGATCCCCAAACCGCCGTCAACACATGCCACAATAATTAGATTAAACTCCCGCCCCGCGCACCGCGAGATCGTCCGCGCTCCTTCCCCCACACCAAAAGCCTTCCAGTGGGATTCGCCTGGTAGCAGTCGCCCAGGCAGTCCCGCTTTCGGTCACAGTCGGCCGGGAACGCCCCACGTACGTCTCGAAACTCGAATCTGCGTCGTCTAACTAATCAGTGTCTTCAGTTCAACCCGCAGATCACCATCGAAATCATGCAAACGACGACAGTAGATTCCAGTACGGCGCTCATCCCGACGGCCCCGAGGTATACTGGCGGGGGACTGCGCGTGGTGCGTCCAAACTATATGGCTGTCTATCTGTGTATCCAATGGCTGACTCGGTGGCTTCTACTTAGCCTGAACAGGCGGTGTATAATCTCAATCCTTCGGCGGCGTTCATGTCTGTCTAACTATCCAACGCACATGAGGCTGGTGTATCGCCGAATGGTTTTAGTATCTTACTTGTAGCTATGCTCTCAGGCTAGAGTCCATGTAAATGTATAAGTAGTTGGAAGCGGTTGAATGTATAAGATTATACTGCTTGGTAGAAATGAGGGGTGCCTCCATAAGTAATTCAGCTACCGCACTGACTACCACGCCGCTACCGCACTTACCGCCTCGGCAGCAGTGAGGCAATTTATGGAGACCCTGATCCATCCAATGGTAAAGAGTTCCTCGAGCTCACCAGAGCTGGATGGGCTGTACTGTACTCACCAACTTACCTCCCACTTCTGCCGTGACCGCTTCTTTCAAGGAAGGATCGAACTCTCTCTGTCGGAGTCTCGGGCAAATGCCACTGGCCCACACATAGCATCTCTTGCAAATGATTTCCGTGTAGACCACTGTCAAACGGGGGGATGAATTTGCGGGTCCGGGGAAAGCAGAGCCTTCGGGGCCGTGGGTGATTGCACGGTCAAGCAGCGGTGAGTGTGGGAAGAAAACTATCAATGGACTTCCGTAGTACCTACTTACCAGGACTCGGGAGAGCTTTTCGATACGAACAAAAGTTGTGAGGCAATGTCACGAATGCCATGGATCCATACCGAACAATTGGCCATGGAGCCTGAGCCAAAACAATACTTACCACAGAACCACTCCCAGGAAGAACAGAGAGGCTCTTGACGTCGGACGCGCGAAATTGAATTTCGTCGTGAAGCGAGTGTGAGGTGGAGGTTACCTGAGCTCCGAGGACCTCAATATGGCAATTTGTTGATTGATTTTGGTCGAGAAAGGCAACGATTAAGTAGGTGAGGTGAGGTGTACCTCACCTCCCGGTAAGACTACGAGTCCGACGAATGAATACCAGTGATATTTAAATCCTCCGGGATGCCGAAGGTTGATGCCGGCATAGCCTCCATTGCATCTTTTCTTCCCCTTCGACGACTTTGTTTCTCAATCGTTTCTTCCTTCCTCCCAGCATACACGACTTTCTTCTTTCTCTCGCTGTCTTTGTTTTTCTATCGTCCATTCTTCCATCCTTGCTCGCCACGCCCTCTCGTAATGATTGCCTTCGGCGTGGATGCCCCGGCCATTCTCGGTGTCATGGAAGTCGGGGTGTTCTTCAGCTGGGCCATGTTCGGCGTCGTAGCCCTGCAAGGATATATGTATTTTCAAAGGTGTCATGCGGATAGGACGGGTTTGAAGCTCTTGGTGCGTCCTGCCGTGCTGCTTGGGATGAGTCGACCGAATCGTCAGTGCGATTAGGTTGGATCGGTTCTGTGAGTTGTCTTCGCGTGTTCCGAGCCCTGCTTCTGATGTCCTTCAAGATTCCTAGAGCTCTGCCACTCCGTGACATCGTGCCAATCGATCTACTACTTCACCATCAACCTGGCTGGCATGCCAGAGCTCGAAAAGCCAGCCAACTCCTACGCCCTCTCACTCACACCGGTATTTGAGACGATCATTACCGCACTAGTACAGGTGCGTAATCATATCTCTCTGCCTTGCAAGTCTCACCCGTTCTCTAGAGTTTCTTCACTTACCGCATCCGCGTCCTCTCTGGCTCTATACGTCTCAGCGTATTCTGTTGGGCTCTCTGCTTACTGCGATTCATTGGCGGGATAGCCATGTCCGCGGTGGCTATCCTTGACGTCTCACTGGAGCCCGATTACTTTCATCTCCAAAACACCTACGGATGGCTCATCACCAGCGCCTTGAACGTCGGTGCTATCACCGACGTCGTGATTTGCGTGGCTATGTGCAAGTATCTCAAACGCATGTATTCGGCGTACAATTTCCCTAGGTGCGATGAACCTTGTTTGACTGCATTCACGGACGCTTATTCCTTCAATCCAGGAGTGATAAATTGATAACTCGGTTGGTCTCTTGGACGATTCGTGCGTTGTGCACAACTGTCTTGGAGCCAATCTAACCGTGTTCACAGAGACTGGATTGATTACAAGGTGATCAGTCTCGCTTTCGTTCCATAAATGTCCGCGGATCTGATTCTCGCCAGTATGACCTCCGTAGTTGTCGTGATCAGCGTAAGTCGTTCAGAATACTCTTGCGAATCATGGCGGTCTAATGTGATTGCTTTCAGTTTCAGACGATGAAGCATAACTGTGCGTAACTGACAACATAAAAAATTGTCCACTCACGACTTTCAGTCGTCTGGCTCGCCCTGTACACCTTCCTCGCGAAATGTCAGTCCCTACCCTGTTTTTCGGCCAAAATCTAATAACTGTCGCGCAGTGTACACCAACTCCCTCCTCGTCTCGTGAGTCCTTGCCCCCCGATCACAGAACAAACCTCGACGACGCGTGATTGATTGCAGATTAAACTCCCGCCCTGCTCAGGGCGAGATCATCCTTGCGCCGCCTTCCGTTCCCCCAATGCCCAAGGAGAAGTGGGACGCGCCGAACATCGACCCGTCTCACGTATGCATACCTCAGCCCCCCGAGATCGTCCCAGAAATCAAACGGAATACGACAGTAACGTCGACCTCGGTCCTCGAGCGCAACAGTAAAGAATTGCCGCGTGTGGTGAGCTGCATTCCATTCATCTCTCGCCATTTCTGGATTCTGACTCTGCGTAGCCTGAAAGGGCCGTGTATCATCATAGAGCATTCAGCTCTGTATAGCTGTATCGATCCAATGGCACACGTCGAATGAGAATGGTGTCCTGATAACCGCACAGACGGTTTTCTCCTCTTCCAGGATTCTCGCCTCATTTGTAGTGTTGCGTCAATATCAGCTGTAAATTTGGACCTGTACTTTTGGATTGCTCAAGATTCAGATTTCGTTCAATTCAATTTACACATTATTGCCTAAGTGAACTCAATCTCATGTCGCGTTGTAGGTTATGGAAACCACAACTCAAGCGCTGATCAACCACAATGGAGGGGCTGAGTCCGAGGTTCGATTCCTCGACGGCGCATAGGATTTCAGCGAGTTATTTTTCTTCTCCTGGTTGAATTGCCGGCGCGTGGAGGTCTGTGTACGTTTGGGATGTCATGGCACAATTGTGCTGTAAAGACAATCTGTTTCCGTCTTTGTGAGCTTCGGTTGACTCGGAATCGGAATCCACTTGCTTAGTTGCCCACCAAGTGCTGTTCGGGGTGGATTAGGACGATTCCTCACCAAGGTGAGGCAAGTGATTTCCCCCCATTTGGTTGCCAAGATACTATCCGATGATGAATGGGTTGAATCAGTAAAACACCGTGACCAGACACGAGGTCGGAGGCCCAAACATTTAGTCCAACCAGTGCGCCCACTGTGGCTTGACCTTCTCTGCGGCAATCAGTTCACTGGCTATGGAATGTAGGCGAGAAGAATATCGTGTTCAATCGCAGCAGGCAGGCAGGGCTGTTGCTTGCCTCACTCACTCTACATCCACGCAGGAATCCCGAGTCGCAGCCAGTCGGGGGTTCGATTCCCTCACGGCTTCTTTCCTTGAATGGTCGTCCTTTTTCCCTGGCAAATCACTGGTCGCTGCATTTCGTCCAGATACCTCGGCTTTTGATGTTGAACACGGGACTCTTGATTGACACGTCCCGGATTCCTCCAACACTCCCCACCCATCGCCAATATGCCACATCTTTATATTAGCCATCCCCGCTGAAACCCGACACCCCGTCCGTCGCGCTGACCCGGCGTCTGGACGCTCCCTGGTCTCTCGCACAGATTTGCAGCTCGTGGCGCACCATCGCCCCCGCATATGCTCCACTGTGGAGTACCATCGCGCTATCGACAGCAAGCTGGGCTCGTCGAGTGCGGTATCCAGATCTGGAGCTTCAGATCGAGCGCGCTGGTACCAGTCCGCTGGATATCGTCTTTCGTTTCACGTCTCACGACACCTTCAGCGCGCGCCAACCGAGTTGGAAGGTCTTCAACCAACTTGTGGAGCGGCGTGCGCAGTGGCGATCCCTCCATCTCGAATTCCATTGGCAGTACTCGCCACCAGAATCGTTCAAAGAGCTGGGATTGCTACCCCTGCTGGAGGAAATAATCTTCAGTGGGAGGGGGGCGGTGCGTCTTGACCGGAAATGGGAAACTGTGTTCGCAAACGCCCATACGCCCAATCTGCGCCGGGTGGTACTCGGGGATCTCGGGAGGAAGCGATCTCCACATATCTCACTCTCCTCATGGGGGGAATTGACATCGTACAAAGCGACGTTCCAAGACCCCACGACGCACTTCACGAATCTCTCGAAAGCCTTCAACCTCGTCGAGTGTGATATTGATTTCGGAGACGTTGCGCGCGACATCGGCGTTGTCTCCATGCTACAACTCCGGCGACTCGTCACCACCTCAGCCTCATTCCTCCCGCACCTCATTGCACCGGCACTCCTCGATCTGCAGGTCCAAGGCGGTGATTTGGAGCCCATTCTCCCCTTCCTCCACCGCTCCGAGTGTGCGGCGACCTTGGCAAGTCTCACGCTCTTTAAATGCAACGCCTCAGCCTCGGCGGTCCTCGTAATACTGCATGAGACCCCAGGGCTGACGATTCTCGCGGTCGACTTTTTAGGGCCATCGAATGAGACTGCTCTGCTCATCGCTGCGCTCACTGTCCCCTTTGCATGCGACGGGGACTTCATCTGCCCACGCCTCAAGTCCTTGTCTTGGGGCGATCGCAACGACACAATTGATCGCAACGCATTTGTGGATATGGTCGAATCTCGGTGGCGCGCCGCTCCGAGGCTTCGTTTCCTGGGCTTATACCTCGGCCGAATTCGTATCAAGGCAGGCGGTTTGCGATTGCAGGCGTTGGCAGAGGAGGGTTTAGATGTTGTTGTGATGAATTTGAAGCGGGGAAAGAGGGTTATGGCGGAAGGATGGAGAGTGTATTGACAACGGCTACTTATGGGCAATCCTCCCTCATGTCATTATTTTCAACTCGTACTTATTCACATAGTTAACTCCTTCAAGAGATCTTCGCCCTCCTTCCCATCAAGCAAGTACGTTTTCAACCCGTCCGGCAATAAAGCCAACCCCTCCTGGACGCTCTCGACGAATTCACGGGAAGTGTCGATCGCCGCCACGCGGAGAGACGCCAGTTTCGTGCCGCCGATTTGACATTTACACGGGGGGCAAAAGCCAGCGCACGTCAAAGAGCGTGCCCTGAAAGAGGGGTTCCTTTGACGTTTACCTAACGAGGACATTCTTTTTTTTTTTTTTTGGCGTGGAGAGATAGCTGTGTTGTTCGCCGGAGTTTATGTTCTCCTGAGACAACACGAATTTATACAGCAGCGGAATCCGATTGGCCATCCGATTGTACACGCTGGCGAGCGCGGGCACAAGTTCCGCCGAACCTCTGAAAGTCACACGCAGGGTGCTCCAGCGATGAGAGTGCTGCAGGAGTGCGTCGAATAGGATTTTATGATGGTCAACCGACTGGCGGGACCGCACGTTGATACGCACTTCCAGAGTTGCGATACCAGATCGCACCGGTTGAGTTTCAATCATGGATAGTGGATAAATGGCGTCAAGGATAGGGGACTGAGGCTCGTGAATCCTGATGTGACGCCAAAGGAACAGCGTAGACAGCGCCGCATTGCGCCAGCTCCTGCAGATATGGCCCAGACGCCACGGCGGGGATTCAATGCGGCACGGTCCGACCCTCCGCTCGTGGGATACATAGGTGAAGATCTGGGAGAGCAATTCGCCTGGTATGTGGCGAACGAGTGACAGAAGGGCGAGATGTGCCTGGAAGTAACGGTCTAGCTCGTCAGGCTCCGGGCTGGGAAAAGGAAAGGATTTCATTTCATCCAGCTGCTGGCGGCATTCATCCAGGAATTCGTGGATGAGTGCGGATTCTCGTTCGTCCGGAGGGTCATTTGACTGGAGAAGATGGCATTCTCTGTCGACCGTTAGACAAGAAATTTGAATTACAGTGCGCACTCACGTTAACGGCCCTTGGTATCGTGGACGAAGGAGAGACAAAGGAGAGTGTGATGACTTGTGATGGCTCAGATGTTCGATCGACGATCGTGGATCGCGAAGAGTTCAGCATTGGGTATCGAGAGATGAGCCTCAGCATCCGTGCGGAATGAAAGGCGCTCAGCAGTATTCGACCAGGGAGTCCAAAGCAGAGTTGGCTTTCGAAGTAATCAGTATCACCGAGTACCCCACACCTCATTGCGTTTCCACACTAAACTGATACTTTTTACTGGCAAACCTCTCCAAAAGCCGGGGCCACATCCAATACAGTAAATGAGCAGGCCCCATCACCCACGGCATGAACACATTCTTCTCCCCCCGCTCGATAGCTTGAATACACCGCCTCGCAACGTCCACGCGCTTCAGACCGGTCTTATTGGGATCAGCTTCGCGTGGAGTGCCGCCATCGATGGCGGATGCACGGAAGTCGCCCTCGACAGTGCTAGGAAGGAAGTTCGTGAACGCGATGAGGGGGTGCTCGATGGCGAGGGCCTGGTAGAGGTGGAGGGAGGACGCTTTGGTGGAGGCGTAAAGAGCACGGGTGGGTGCAGGGATGGCGGAGGCCAAAGAGTTGACAAGTAGAATGGACGGGGATGAGGAGGTTCGTTGCAGGAGCGGTATCTAGGACACAGAGTGAGGGACGATGATGATAGATGGACTGAACACGCACGAAGGTCGCTGCAGCGATGAGTGGACCAGTAAAGTTTCCCTCAATTGCACGGTTAGAGACGTCCACGAGGTGCTGAATACCCTCCTTGTCTCCCTTGCCCGAGATCTCCAGCAACGGTCGCAGCGCAGACACTCCGGCCACGACGATGAGTGTGTCGATACCGCCCCACTCTAGACCCATGTCAGCTACCAGGAATGCAAGACTTGAGGATCACGCACTTGATTCCAGCTGCGTCCGTAGATTCACCATATCCTCGACTTTCGTAAAGTCCGCAGCGACACCAAGGACCTCCGTCGTGCCCTCCCTAGCGGTGGCACTATCTGCCTCGGAAGCAACCTCAGCGATCATGTCTGGCCTCCTACCAACGACACACAGGGACTTGACGCCCAGAGCCGCGTATTGGTGAGCAAGGGTGCGACCGATGCCTGATGACGCGCCGATGAGTAGGATACGCTCGTTCTTGCGAGGGAGCTTGCGGGAGCGTCGACTGCTGCGTCGCCGAAGGAAGGTCAAGATGGGTGCCAGAGCCAGAGCGAGGAGGACTCGCGGCGAGGACATGGCGGTCGTGGACAAGATCAAATTTGCCATCAACGGGTCACCGGTGATTGGGGTTGCCGACCACTTGCTTTTCGACGTAGTGTGGCTGGAGTGCTGAATCAAACCGCATGTAGAGCGAATGTCAGAATTGAAATCCAAGGCACAAACGGGCAGCCACTGGGAGAATTCGAGGCGCACAAGTGAAAAAGGAACTCTCGACCAGGGAGTCGAACCCTGCTCTCCCGCGTTACCAAGATGTCGTTCCGATGACAGGCGGGTGTACTGAACCGATATACTAGTCAAGAGTTAGACCCAGTGGCTGCTCTCTGTCCCTCTGATGCCAGGTGTGTTCTAAAGTTTGTCTTTTGATCGGCGTGGCTGTGTTTTTGACGGGTCTGCAACGCCCTCTCATCTCCCATGCATCCATCTCTTGCAATCCAGCACATCGAGGGCCTACCAGAACCCACAAAGGTCCTCCGCATCCCATTTGACTCTTTGGCAGCTCAACTCACGCCCATCCTAGTCCCTGGCGCGCTTAGCCGCCAGTAGCACAGTCCTGGCGCATCTCGTCAAGTTAGACGATTTGATATCCCACACCTCGCACCCCCAAGAAGCTCTTTGCATCCCCGCGTTCTACGTCCATCTCAATGTCCGCGATCTGCCTCTTCTCCGTGCCCAAATACGGAAATTACCGAAAGTTAGCTGTCTGCCTGAGCGCCTTGCATGTGCTTTGGTCGGCTTGGGAGCTTTTGGAAAGCTACACGGCTACGTTCATCCCGGGGCGCGTGAGGAAGTCTGGTCGTCCGCCTGGGCCTGGATTCAATTGCTCCAAGAGGTCAATATCAAAAGAGCCCCCGAACTACAGCCGTCGTCGGATGCAATGCGCTTCGTCTTCGTCCGCGTTATCCTGGCTTTCAGCTCTCAACCGAAGACATGCTCCTCTGTCATGGCACAGCCGCAAATACGTGAGTATATGGCCGCGGGATGGGCCGCCGCCCTGAACCTCCCCGACGTATCACAGATGCTCCTTGCCGACATCTCTACATGCGTTAGTGCGAATTGTGATTTGGCGAATCCTGACCATCTTCGTGACGTTGTGGCTGGTGCCGGGGGCACCATGAACGATCTCGCGTCTCTTATCGTGAGGGGCATGCGCGGACTTATACCACCGCCGTCGACCGCCCTCGCGGATTCTCTTCGCCTTGGACTCAAAATCCACGGGGTGCTCAATCTCGCGCATCAACTTCCTCCTCTCAAAGAGGCCCTCGCCTCTCACGGCATCGTGGGCGTCATTTGCACCGCCCTCTGCGCCCACGCCCTCTCCGGATTGAGCGAGCGGGACATTGCAATGTTGTACTTGTTCACCATGTCAATCGTGAACTACTACCTCCCCGTTTTTCCACGCAACACTCGCATCAAGGAGGCGCTCGACAGCGGGCTTCTTCGCGCTATAGTATTCTGCGCATGCTTCAAGAACGTGGAGCTCTTCGAGAAACAGCTACAGGAGCTCCTGGGAACTCTCCTACCCCAAGCTCTCGTCTATCACTCCGTCCTTACCAGTTTGCGCGCCGCCCTCGATGACGCCGAGCCCCTCACTCACAATCGCGCGTTCCGTGAATCAAAATTGTTTGGCATGTGGCAAGATTTCGTCCGACTCGCTACGGACCGTCTCGATCTCCTCGTAAAGTTCGACCGCGGCAAAATTGGTCAAACGAGAGCTTGCGATAACCTCGAGGTGCGTTGTATGAGGATCCTTCACTGCCTTGTCCATCTGAAAGTTTTCCCGCAGTGTATCTCCCCGATCAAATTGGATGACGATCTGAAGTGGTGCTCGCGATGCCACAGCACGTTCTACTGCTCCAAGACGTGCCAATCTCAAGACTGGGCTGATCATAAAACGCTTTGCAAATCTCTGCTTCAACGGAAGAATGGTAACTGCTCCATCCCTCAACAATTTGCCTCCCCTTGACTTGATGTATCCCCAGAACTAGCCTACCTCTCGCCCGAACTCAAATTCCTCCGCGCCGTCCTGAATCACGATTACGAGAACGCGCGGGCCGACGTCGTCGCCAAACACACCAAGGCACTTGAGAAACACCCCAACGCGCCCTGCGCTGTCGTGACTTTCGACTACCGCCAGGGTGTTGACGTGCAAATCGAGTGTGGTCCAGCGCTCGACGAGGCGGAGTTTACTACTCAGCATTATGGGGCGCGTGTGGGGCGCAGTGATAGGCGGCTTGAGTTGCATGTGATGGCGTTGACTGTGGGGGAGGATCGTACGGAGTGGTTGGCGTTGCCGATGCGCGTCGATGCTGGGGGTTTGGTCACAACACATTGAGATTTGGGAGTTGTCTCTTGATTTCTTGGGAACTGAAAGTGTAATTTGTCTGCCTGACCCCAATATACAATGATGAATCGACTTCCCCGGCGCACTCATCTTTCTGCATTAGAAAACAGACTGGAAAAGGAGGATGGAATCGAATGGCCCATAAAGGGACAGAACAAAAAGTGTCTTGGACAAGCCAAACTGAAGAACTGTCGACGAGGGAGTCGAACCCTGCTCTCCCGATCAGCACCATGCTGACCGTACTAGTCGATACAATAGGCCTCTCTTTCTTCAATTATTCGATTCTCCAATTCCTTACGGTGTGAATACCAATCACAGACACAAATGAAGGTCTCTTCTATTGAGGGAAGTGGGGCTAAAAGTAATATTCGATGATTAGCTACTACAAAAGGACAAGTTTATATACCTACAAAATGTACTAGAAGGTTCTGGGTGTCGGTGGGCCAATGGAACAATAGAACAATAGGAACACTGTACTTGAGCTCCGCCTCGGGCAACGCTCGGGCATTGGAGCTATGCTCGGGCTGTGCGGTTGACGACCAACGCGGTGTCGTGACTCGAGGTTTGTCCATCCTTCAGCATCTTCTTGGTTATATAATTCTGCCTAGACACTTGAAATCAAAACGCCCGGAAATCCTCCCTCAAATCATGCCCCCGCACCGATACCCTCCCTTTCCTCACCCTACCCCGGCTACCCAATCCATGCCTACCCAAACTCTCCGCTCTCTTCCTCGCACAAACCCACTTTTCCCTGAGCACCTCCTCCATCCTCTCAAACGCCTCCGCAAACTCGGCATCCAATTTCTCCTCATCGTACAAATCGTACCCAAACTCCCTGAACTCGGCACAACAAGCACACCCCACCTGTCGGCATGCACACCATCTAAGATGCCGCAGCCCGAGATCAAAGTCAGCTGCACGCCCGTCGAGAGGGTCGATGTAGAATCCTACCCCGTTTGGTGCGACGTTGTCGAGGAGTGCGGGTATGAGGGTGGGAGAGAGCCATCGGATACGAGTGGTCGGCACGCGGCTGAGATCAAAGGCGAGGCGAGGATGGATGCAGAGTTCCAGCCCCGCGTACATCTCGACGAACCGAGGAAGCCACATGGGCATGAAGATCCGAAGGAGTGTCTCCACCATCAAAACCCGCAAGGCAGGCCGTGAACCAAATGCTGGGTCTCGCGCGTGTAAATGAGTTCGAGGTGAGTGATCCTGTGGCTGAACGACTGGATACAGGCAGCATTTGCGCGAGTGAAGCGTACATCCTCCAGCCGGAGTTCTCGGAGAAGGGGAAATGGCTCGACAAAGTGCTGCGCCTTTGGGTGGGCCGCTGGCTCGGGGCTTTTCAATACACTTTAGCACTTTCCAACCACTTTCGCGATATTTTGAAATTCATACCCTCCCCGGCAACTCCCCGGTGTTGTGGATTGGCAAATGCGCTCAACATCGGAGAACCTCATTCCGGATAATCAAAGGTCTGCAATAGGAGAGCTCAGACGAACCTCATGATCACCAAACGATCACCATCGAGAATGCGGGCCGCCAATAATGCCGAGGCATGGGAAGATCTACAAGCCTGCTGACGTCAAGGCTGTGCACAAGCTGTGCACAAGGCGCTTCACTTCTCTCGTCTTACCACCACCCGGTGACCTTCGATGAACGACGATTTAAACGCTAGCTCAAACAACTACCATGCGGAAACGCTGGCCGAAATCTCAGATAGCGGATCTGCTGGGTGAGTCCTGCCCCTCAGACCTCATTTCTCAGTGCTCACGCACCTGCGCCCAGATTCGCGGGGGCTTTCTTCCCCCAGTCGCGGCACCTGCGTGTCACGGGCGGGACTTTCATGAGCCATGTGCATGTCCACCAAGATGCTCAAGGTCAGCCCGAAGGTAGGTTGATCGCTGTTCTCTCGTGATCCATATTACCCACTGTCGCTGCAGAATTCAAGCGAATCGGTCGTTGGGAGATTGATCTCCAACGGGAAATTGTTCCGCGTACCACTGCTCGCCGCGTGTTTTCTGCGAAGATTCGAAGTGAGGACCTGCCACAGGCAGTGATCTTATTTGAGGGGGCGGAGGCGGAGGCGGTGCGTACAGCTTGATCTGTGCACACCGTTTCTGACTACAATACAGGAATCTCGCGAATATATCTCACGCCATGCTAACTTCTGGTACGCATCACGGGCTCCGTATGCGACTCGAGTAGAACCGTTCATCTCGCAGGCATCCGAACCTACTGCAGATATTTGGAGTTTCAAATTTCTCCGGTAAACATGCTGTTAATGCTCAGGACGGTTCGTATTCTTGTGTGATTCGCAAGTTGAACTACTGAGGCACACTCCCTATGCAGATCTTCTGCCCTACACTGAGTACCTGGACTTTCATCCTGTGTCAACGATTCGGCGGGTTTATCTGCATGCACTTTGGGTATGTGGCCAAATACTATTTCTGTCTATGTTTACAATGGACTCCAAGGCATCAGAGATCAGTGTCAGTGATCTAGAAGGCTCTCCATCATGCTGTCCCTGATGCTCCTAGCGAAAAAGGACGTCCACAACTTCCTGGGTGACAGAGCAAAAAAAATTGTGAGCTCCAAATCCAAACTCAATGTGCGGCACTTCATCCACTCAGGACCAAACCCGGTGGATACGTCAATCCAGTGGTCGAATTTGCGTGGACTTTGGACGCCATGACGGAATCCGTGAACCCAGTAACATCTTTCACTTCTTTGATTTTGGTCCGAACAGGGACAACAAGTATACCGCTGTTGCCTCGGACGCAAGGTGTTTTGAGACCTTGTCAGTAGACCAGGTCCATGCAATCGGCTGGTTTGAATTGTCATGTCGGGCTCAATGGTACACGGCTCATATCAACCTGGATAAGCCGTTAGCTCCTAGCCTTCGGGGAATATTCCGTACAGGGCCTGACATCGGTGTACCCATCGAGGTTGCATATTTGCCAGAGAAGTCCTTTGAGCTCACCGATTGGGAATTCCTTGGAATGTCGGCGGCAGTCATGGAAAATGGCTGGAGACGGTGAGTCGCTAGATGCCCCCTTTCGATAAGCTAACCACATCAAACCCTCAAGGTTGGACTCGCATCAAAGCTACGCGGAAAGTGTTTCGTTATACTTTGAAGTTAACCCTGAGCGCGATGCATGGATGTCCCAAGCCAACTATATATTCGAACAGCTACAAATAACCTCGGACTTCCAAGACTATGGTGAGACTTGTCTTCCGTACACAACAGCTGACCATAGTCAGTGCTACAGTATACATTCACGAAGTTCGACTTGATTTGAAAATTGCTTCATCCGGGACGAAAGCGCGGCCCGATGGATATCTCTTTTTGTGTCCGCCCAACCACTGCTTTCCAGTTCCTGAACATCCGAATTACTTTCAACTGTCTCAATGCCCGTGGTTCTGGTCATTTGATCCAAATGGGCGGTCTCGTTTGACTGCAGAAGAAGCCGAGAGCCACGGTTTTCCCTGTGTAGAGATGGAAATGGAAGTGTTGGAGAGCTCGTGGGATGCCAGTGTTTACGAAGCACTCCGCCAATTTCACGCTGCCAAGGGGGTTCGACCCCGACAGCCAGGAACTAGCCATCCACATGGGACTGCCGTTGTACCAGCTATCCGGTGAAAGGGAGGAATCTTCGGCGTACGGTGAGCCTTCTGCACATCCAGCTTTCGAGTTTTCTGATTGCAGATGAATGTAGTTGACGATGAAGTGCCTGAGACCCCAGGTATTGATAAAGTCGGAGAAGAGCTCGCAGCCAGTCCTGTCCTTCCACAAAGTGCGTTTGCGCTCAGATTGATACTCGACTTCCGAGGCCTAATGATGTGTGTCCCAGTGGTCGCCGATGCGCCTGTGCAGCAGGGAAAGACCTCAGGATTTCTCCGTGCACTCTGGAGCTGGGAGATACCAGAGTTCGGAAGTTTGTGTTGAGACGGAAGATGTTTACGCGGGATTTTGCTGTCAATTATCTATGTCACACCTTTTCTACTTCTCTGAATCAGTCGCAGTTGAGTACTTGTCGGTTTGGTGGTGTATTTTCTTATTCAAATCATAGCAGTCGATGACAGTACTTCATTCAAATGTGGCATACAAGAAAGATAATGAATGCATGATTTAGTAACGGCGAGTCTCGAGAATCCTCGGACTCGCCCAGGATGGTAGTGTAGTCCTCTCCCTTCAAAGCTCGAACCCCCACTCTTCGTTAACGCTCCCGCACAGGCGACTTCCGATGGCCCTCCTCCCAATGCCGCCTGCGATCCCTCTCCTGTTCTGATCCTCTTTGTTCAGGACTCCCACTCCCACTCGCACCTCTCTCCCTCTCCCTCGTCCGACTACGACTCCCACTCGAGCTCGCACCGGTACCACCCTCCCTCGAGTTTGCACTCGCACGTCCATCGCCTCCACGCGACATGGGCGGCGTCAACGGCAAAGGCTCGGTATTAAGAATCCGGGGCAAGCCTTGAGCGCCCCCAGTACCAGCACCCATACCCATACCAGCGACAGGCACCGTCGGCCCAACACCACCCCCAGATCCCCCGGGTTCGTCCAGCGCAAAGACGACAGTCTCGTACGCCCCTGGCCGGACAATTCGTCTCGATGAGGTACCGATGCCTGGCCCTGCGTGGAATCGATGTTGATGTTGGAAGGGCTGGGGCTGGGGCTGTACGGGCTGAGGCGTCGGCGAGCGGGGTGGCACTGGCTCGACTCCGCCGGGATGTCGGTGCTGGATGATTTGTAATGGGGGATCTCGAGCGTCGTAGGATGTGCGTGCATGGGGAGGAGGAGTCCGTCCGTCTGGGTACGGAGAAGAGGTTGGTGTGCCACTGTGCGATGGGGGTGGAGGCATCTCACGGGAGCGAAGACGAGGGAGGAGGGGAGGCTGGGTATGAGCATGCCGTCCTGGTGCACGCTGAGGATGAGTGTCGTGCATCTCGTGCGATGACGACTCGTAGCGACGACCCGACGGCAGAGGTGGAGGGAATGGACTCCTCGGGCGACGTGCATTCGGAGGGTATATGTGAGGACTAGCGTATCCGGGCTACGAATATTTCAGTGCCAATAGAGGCCACATATGCAAAGGACGTACCTGAGGTGAGATATGTGCGATCTCCGGCGATTGGGATGCGGCACCACGATGTCGTTTATATGGTGGCTCCGCCGCTTCTCCACCCCAGCGATCCTCGCCCACGTCATTGTGAGGAGGGCTACGCACACCACGGCGTTGAGCAAGTAACGGTGGCAGAGACCGAGAATATGCCTCGGCCTCATGGGGCGGTGGTGACTCGCGAGGACGATGTCGAGAGCCAGTCATGGGTGGGGGGACGGAAGCGGGTCGTTCATGGCGTAAGTGTGGAGGCAGATCACCAGGCGAAAAGGCCAAGTCATTCTGCTCGATAACGCGGGAAAACGCCGCCCGTGAAGCCGAGGCGTGGTGCTGCACGTTGCCGAGATAGTTATCCAGTAGCCGCCAATTCCTCTGTACGACACGACTGCGGTGCTCGGCGTCCTCGAGTGCAGTCTCGGCACGAACCAGACGGTCTTTGTAGGCTCGTTGGATTTGGGCGGATTCGGCAGCGGATTTGGTGGAGGCTGCGGCGAGAAGGGCCTGGAGATGTCGTTGGTCTGCCTCTGCTTTTTTGTGTACGGCGGCGAGTTCACGACGGAGAGTGTCTGCCTCGCTTCGAGATTCAGCGAGTAGTTTGCTGAGCTGTGATGATTCGGTGCTCGCGTGGTCCGGAGTATCTTTGTCTTCCGGGGCGGCCACGCTCTTTGATGTCGACGCTGTGCGTCGAGGCTCCATTCGTAAGCGCGGGCAGTGTCAAGCCTGGCAGGCGCGACGGGAGGCGCGGAGACAAAGAGGGGGCGGGAGCATCGAAGAAGACGGGCTGAAGGCGGCGCACAGTTGAAGGGATTTCTCTCGCAGCAGCCAGATTTGGAACGACATCTTGCCTACCACCATACACGCACAATACACGTGTCGGGTGCCTTCTTTCCGCTTTGAGTACGCTTCTATCGTAGGCGCCTAACAGGGCGTATATCCTCGTTTGGATGTCCTTGATGGGGGAACCATGTCGGCGGTCAGAGGGAGAGAAAACAAAGAGAAAAAAGATGTGACGAGCGTGACTCGGTGTTTGGTGGCCAAACATTCTTCTGGTCTCGACCGTCACTACGCCAGCTCAAACGACCCCGAGGGCCGCACGATTTAGGCTTCCTCCAATCGACATCTCAGCTTTACTTGTCCCGAGCTATGAATGGGCCCAGAACACCCATTTCCTGCACGCATACCACGTCAATCTTTTCATTCCAGCGTGCTGATCGCCTGGTAGCCTCGTTCCTCTTGTCATGCTTCTCAAGTTCCCATATCCACTGGAGAATCTGGTCACCAAATGAAAAGCCGCTCCCGCGTAGCCTTTACGTCGCTCTCCCGTCCAAGAAACTTCGCGGACTCTTGTTCTTGGTTCGCACTTGTACCACTATCCATGCTGCGCCTGGCTTCTGTTACCATACATCTCATGGGATCGACATGCTCCTGGGTCGTAACGTAAATATTTTCCCTGAAAGGCACCGCCATCAAAGAAGCGAGCGACATTGGGCGGTACGGCTTCCCGTCCTATCCAGCTCACGGGCTTCTCGGCCCCTCAGAAACCAGATTCCAGGACTTGACGACGAACGGATAAGAAAAAGAAATAGCCATTGATTGGTGGAAGGAACTGTAACTTGGTTTCTCGGTTTTTTTCTCTCTCCTCTCGACACTGAAAATAACTCGACCGGGGTGACCGCTCTAAAGGCTGTTCTACGTTCTTCTCTGCGGATATTAAACATTTGACAAAGACAAAAGAGAGGAATCGAGAATGTGCTGCCGATCATTCCTGCAGGGTCTTTATCTTAACGCCTCATCTCCGACGATGCTTACTCATCCTTGGTCGAACTGGCATCGTCATCCGACCTTCTAAGTTCTTTCTGGAAACCCTATTCGTTCTGGGCAAATGCAGGGGTTGGTCATTAATGAGATGCGCGGGTAATGTATGTCCACTATTTCCCACTTTCATTTCGCTTGAACTAATACAATGGACCACGAGGTTTAGGTTTAGGAATGTATGAAGCCGGGTGGTTACCTCCCACGGACGTGGGTACGTATAATTATCCCGGATTGTCGAGTTGTTGTTTGCTGACACCATGCTTACGAGGCGGCTCATTCATTAAGTTCATTTCCCGGATCCGACTCCGGTATGTACTCCATTTCATTAATTCTCATTAATTTCGCGGGTGGGGATCAGAAGCCACCGGGTTGTACCCGGAACGCGTTGGTTGATGCGCACTCCGTGTCGGCGTCTGGCGGTCTCACCCGACAGCCACGGCGCGATGTCCAATGACCCCCTGGCGTGTTGGCCACGGCGTATTCAAGCCGGTGGCTTTTCTTCCACGTGTTCGACCGCTCGAAAAGCGGCTAACGGATCTTCGGTCATTTGGTGAGAGCGTCGTTGCACCCTCTTGATATACCCTATTACCAGGTCAAATGTCGTCCGAGATGCCCGCTGAACATAATTATCATCACTTGGAAGGGAAGGATGTTCGTCGTGAAGATGAATTACTGTGGCAAGTGCATTGTTCCGAATTCACAGATTATTTCACATTTCATTCAACGAATAGTCGCCGTGGATCACTTACGACTTACGAGGAGCTTCCATCCATTCCAAGTCATGGACCTTACAGCTTTGGTAATGATAGTCAACATTCTTGGGTATGAATTGGATGTGAGTGTGTCGAGTTCGCGGCATTGGTTGTCCGCCTTCAGACCGCAGTTCACCGGACTGCGCTGGACAACGGTCATGCACTCGTTGTTCCTGCCCATCACCACTCGCGCACCTCTGCGACCATCGACCTGAGCCACAGTGAGTGCACTCACTCATGTGGACCAGCACTGAAATCCATGCCTCACCGACAGACCGAAATTTCGCCGCTTTGCATCAATCACCCTTCTTGATCACCACGTGAGCGTCGGTCCGATGCGCTGATGGCGGGAGGTAGAACGCGGGAACTGATTGCCGCGGCATCCCGGCACCCCCATCAAACTCCCGCTTCTTCGAACCACGGAAGTGCAACCGAGTCCGACTCTCACTCCGATTCGACGAGCTTCTTTTTTTCTACGCGTGCAATTGAAGCTCGAGGATCGGCGCCCTTCGGTTGGACTTCGGTTTCCCCTTGGGCCTGTGCGTGTGCGTTCGCGGCAGTGAGCACTTTCCCAGGTGATCACCGCCTCGGGTCAACGTCTTACGGCACTACGTTCTCGATGCTGTGGATGTCGGCATGATGCTGTCGAGCGTCCTCTGCTCCCAGCTTGGGTTACGTGACCTTTCTCTGCTCAGTGCGTGTGTCGTTAACGTGGATGTTGGACTTGGGCTGTTGCTGAATCGTGCCGTCGAGCGCTCGGAACGTACCCTTCTCGATGACGCCCTCACGTTCTCAGAATCCCTTACTCGAATCATTCACTGCATCCAGTGATTGATTGGACACGGTGAGCACATAATACAACAGCTTTGGCTCCGTCTGATCATCTGCCCCACAAAGGTTGCCCTTTGTTCTCTCCGTCGCGCTTTGAATGAAAAAACAGCCGTTATCGCCTGCTTCTCGCGCGCCGTCTGACTTCAGACGCCGACTTCGTTGCGGTACTCTGCTCAAGCTGTTCAAAAAGGGATGTGAGTCGAGTCAACATTCATGACACTCTCGGCACTGAATGACATCCTCCATTCTACATCATCCTACCGCCTCGGCGGATGAGTGGCTACCGCCCGCCGAAGGGCGCAGGTATAAATACGAGAGCTTCCCTCGACCGTCACCCACCGTCTTTTCCCAGTATGAGCTTCATTGCACCAAACACAAAGACCGTCGACATCCGAGCGTGGCCCATCTGGAACTCCTTCATCGTTCGTGCCACGGAAGACCTCAACTTGCTCAAGATCGGACAATATAACCATCACCTGGACCCACAGCGCTGGCAGGCCGCGATGCCAGCGGGGTTCCCACACTCACCACTGCAAATGGTGCGCCTGCTCGATTGGGAAGAGCGCGGAGACCAACATCCGTGGCAATACACCCTCCGGCACACACCCCCGAGTGCTCCGTACCGCACAGCGAAATGGACGGCATATGGCAGTCAGCTGTGTTTCCTTTCCTCCGTCATCGCACCGCCCTCTGATTCTCGGGGTCCGTCCTCTCCTTCCTTTCTTTTTTTCCCATTGTTTTTGCTGTAGAGCCGCGCTGTGCGACGTTTCACCATCTGCGCATCGGACACGTCGAGATCGATCCGTTGATATACGAGCTACCTGCGACGATTCAGGAGCGGTTGCAAGTGACGAACGGGCAGATGATTCTGTACCTCATGATGGAGTCCGTTGCTCGGGGCCGTAATATACGGTTGGCTGTCGAGGTACAGCGTGTTGTGGGTCCTACGACGGGGTACGAGGAGGTGGTCGTGGCGAGGTATTTGCCGCACGAAGAGGCTCAGCTCCCAAGTGCTGTTTTTGAGGTCTTTATGAAGCAGCCGTCCGTGCCGCGTGCGTGTGCGGATTATGCGTGTAGGAGGTTGCTTCCACAGGGATTGGGTCCAAGTCGTTGCTTGCACCACATCGTTACGCCGCCCGGATATTAACGGGAGAAGGGATGGATGGTTGTTGGGTGGATTCTTGGACTCGCTTTGTATTCGATTTAGACTCCAGGGCTGTAACTGTATTAGATTCCTACATACGCGAAACAAGTACAAGGCTGACTGATTCGGGAACAAGACCCAATTGATACACAAGGTGATCATGAAAATGAGCATTTCAAGTACAATGGCAATACATTCTCCTTACCGAGGCTAGTCGAACTCATGACGGCAAAGTTTCAAACCCCTTGCAATTTTACTCTCTCCACCGTTCCATCGCCCGCACTCCCTTCATCCGAAACCTCCGAACCACTTCCAGCCCCTCCTGAACGAGACCCTGCACCTACCGTCCCACGCGTCTGCGTCGAAAATACATCCCAACGAAGCGTAGTTGACCAGGAGGATCCAACAACCGCCATCTCGATTCCACCATGTTGGCAAAAGACTCGCGGTCGAGGACGTCGTGTCTGTCTCCCCAAGAGAGTGAGGCGAGGCGAGGGCAGATGGGCTTGACAGCAGTGTCATCGGCGCGGATTGTGAGTGCGTTGATGAGGACGGCGGTACCGACCGACGATCCGAAGAAAGTGGGGGATCCGACACTAAAACCATCGGCTGTTCCCCAAAAATCTAGATCAAGGGCCGTGATTGAAGATGTGAGCTGAAGAAGTGTGACGACCTGTGACGCGGGGGAGGTGCACATGAAGAGCGTCAGCCGTGTCAAGACACAAGCGGATCGATGAATGAAGGAAGGTACGTGGTCGATGACGCCGTGAACCTGCAACTCCTGAAGGGACGGTGCGACGAGGTGCTGCAGGAATTCGGTGTCGGTGATCACCAGGCGACGCAGGTGTGGGAGGGTGACGACGCCCAGGTCGGAAGGGAAATGAATTGGCACGTTTGAGTCACCAAAGTCCAAATCGCACTCGACAAGCTGCGAGGCGGCGGAGAGACGCGCGAAATGTACGGATGGGTCTCGGTACGAGCCTTGATACGACGTGAGTTGCGCCCATGGGAGGACTATATGGCGATGAGTGTTGTGTCCGGGGCTGCGAAGTGCAACGCTCTGCAGATTCGGCGCGTCGCTGAGCATGGAGTAGAACCACTTGTTGAGGTGCAATCCACGCTTACCGCTGAGCGTCAAATATCTGAGCAGCGGCAGCTCCCCCAATTTTGAATCGCTGAATTCATACGGTGGAAGCCGCCCCGCGTCGCATTCAAGCCAAAGGCTGCGCCACCTGGCACGATGCACGACGATGGTGTGGAACATTTCACCCATGAGCGACCACCCATTGAATCGAATCAAGACGTCCAGCGGGGCAGAGCCTGAGCGCTCGAGAAGTAACTTGAGGTAGAAAGAACTGCAAGCGCGGTGGTTTGGCTGCGGGACTACGATCGTGCTCCATAGAGGTCCGTATGCGAGGGCGATGGAACGCCAACTGGAGCAGACCTGCGCGAGCGACCACGGGGAACCCAATTGCCGGAAACCCGGCTCTGCTATTGTGAGTTGCCTCTGGGGTGGTAGGCGGTTGTCGAGGGAACTGTGGCCCTCGAGGGGTGGTCGCGCCAAGATGAAGATGTAGCACAGGATTTCGGGGAATAGAGCCGATATCGCTGACGGTTGGGCGACTGGAGAGATGTGGAGTGTGGATAGTTCCTGGGTGAGCTTGGGGAGAGTGCCGTCGGCGGAGGCCATTCGCGGTGATGAGAGCAAGACGAGAGTGACGTGATCGCGTGATATCACCCAAACAACAACAAGCGCACCAACACTGCTTGGGCATGTGGAAAGTAAACCCTGCGGCGGATCGGTGCAGAGTGGCTTATTATAGACTAATCAGACGTGAGGCAGTCAATTCAGAAAAAAGTTGAGCCTTGACCAAGCCTTGACAAAGGATGACCTGATCATGTGCCCCTGGAAGCCACGGAATGGCACTTCGTTCATTCTTGACTAGTATATCGGTTCAGTACACCCGCTTGTCATCATTTGCATCTCCATTCCCTCTTTACGCGGGAGAGCAGGGTTCGACTCCCTGGTCGAGAGTTCGATCTTGCCCAGATAATTTCTACTTTTTTTGCCCTGTAGACTCGGCAGGGGTACAATAGCTCGTCGGAAGAGGCCTTCACTAAGCGTATTCACTGGCCGCTGAATATGAGTGCGTGTTCTACGACGACGTCTCGCTCAACCTCAGACACCTCCTCGGAGGGAGACGCAAAGGATGAAGAGGTATGTCTCGTATGTACAACAATCGCCTCGAATCGAATCAAATAAATAAATTGGTAAAGTAAAGAGGAAAGAAGAAAGAAGAAGAAATCCATCCATGCTCGATCGCATGTCGTCGCACCGGCCTCCACCAAAAAAATCCATCTACCGCGTCGTGGAGGGCATGATGAGCATCAACGACGACACGACGTTCTACCAGCTAAATCAGCAAGGAAGAAGCAAGGAGAAGGTAGGCACGCACGAAAAGCATCTGCGTAGACTTCCTCCGATTATTCCGGCCCTGGACATACGAATGGAGCGTCGTGCGGGACTCGTTCGAAGGGCGCATACGGCCCTGAACGCGGGACGAAGCAGTCGATGACGTAGACTCGACGGACTGGATGGATGCAATGGAGGGTGCGCGGGCCAATGAGTGTTTGGTGCTAGGCTGCCTGCGAACGACCGGGGGAACGGGGAGACTCTGACGACGCATGGCACGTGCGTGGGCAGCGGCGGTGGGGCCGTGATGAGTCGGGGCGTGGTGGAAGGGTGCGTAGTGCGAGGGCATGGCATCTGATGATGCCCGCTGCGGCTGCATCGGCATTTGCTGCTGCGAGGCGAAGGGGTAGGGTGGGTAGGCCGGTGGTGCCGAGGCTGGCATCACGGGTGCCGAGCGACGCCAGGAGAGACGTTTCCGGGCCTTGGGCGTTGGCTTGGGAGTGGGCGGGGCGTCTGGGTATGAGTCTGGGTCCTCCTCGATTGGGGTGTAGATGGAGGGAGCCTCGAATGTGACGCGAGGGGGAGAGACGTCCCGGGTGTCGTCCGAGGCAGGGGGTACAGTGAAGGAGTAGGACCCGTTGGGCGTTACGGGTGCGGATTTTCGCCACGAGAGACGCTTGAGCATCTTCTTCGTGGCGCTAGGCGTGGGCGGGGATGCGGCGTCGAAGGAAGATTGAAGAGACATGGATGGGCAAGTCAAAAGGAAAGAGAAAAAAAATTGGCAGGGAGCGTGAATGAGCGTAACAGATGGAGGAGGCTTGCGGGCACCCGTCGCTTATTTATGTAGGCACGTCAAGTTTTGCACAGGTTTTATGGACGATCATCACGCGAATAATGCCTAATTCAAAATCCAAGCGAAGGTCCACCGCTCCGACGTTACTCCAACGTGCTCCAACTAATCAGCCATGGCCATGCTTTTGCACTGAACCCATGCACGCGACCTCTGCTTCCTCACCTCGAAGACTCTGCTTATCCCGGTCGGATTCTTGACATTGGCATTTCAACTGGCACATTTCAAACACGGCACCATATGGAGAAGCTACCCCGCACCCCTGTCGACCGTCGTTGCCTTGGCGAAGCAGCTCCGGGGACTATGCACGACAAGCACTACGCAGTGTCTGCAATTCGTTATGGGGCAAAAAGTGAGACTCGTCTTAGTCTGCACTCGAGCGTTGTGGAAGAGCCAAGGAAGGACGCTCCTCGTGTCGAAGCAATTCGTCGCCAACGACTCCGAGATGGCACATGCAGCCCGCACCCCATATGCTCCATTCGGTCGGATTTGCATCATCATCATTATAGCTTCGCAGCTCTCCGACGTTCCAAAATATGACGGCGTTTTAGTGGGCGTCCCGTCCGGCAACTTTACTCTTGGATGCAATTCCATCCCCGCGGAAATCTGAATACCCCACGACGGGCGGTAATCTCCCATCGCCCGGCAGCCACTTGCCAGTTTTCCCTATGTATAGGGTCCCCGGTCTCCGTTCTGCTTGGGGTATGTAGGGTTGGAGTAGGGTAACGCTCGAAACAACAGGGTTTCGTTAATTCACAGTGCTTGCGTTTGAGGTGTTGATTGGGCGATCATCGGTAGATTAGATCAACAGCGGGTTGATGGCCGTGCTCGCATATTTGTTTGGTTGTTTGTGTTGATTGATCACGAGACGCCTTTCCTTTTGCGCTTTCCCACCATCTTCAATCTTGTCGCATCCTGTCCTCAGATACTCCGATGCTGTCTGGACTCTCTCTCCGAGGGGTGGATCGCGGCTCCATTTCCGGGATAAATCGGCCCCGAATCCTTGCCCGAATCCAAGTATATCACTGTGTTCCAGGTCTCGGTTTCACGGTCGCTCTCCGGTTGGTGGGTGGCTTCTCCGGTGTGCGTTACTCTCCGCTCCGTCCATGCTTCAAGTTTCTCCGCGGTGTCGATCCATCATCACCGTTCTCGCGACTCCGAGTTCCAACTCCCATTCGATCAATTTACCTACTGTCGACCTCTCCTTCTTCTCAACGACGACATAGAACATCCGTTATGTAATTATTTGGTCACCTGCCCAACACCAACGGACGAGAACGGTGATTTCAAATGGCCTTGATTAGAATCGCCTTTGGACCCACGCAAAGAACCGGCAGAGGAGGCCCGTGAGAGCCCGTCTCGTACCGGACAGTTCAACGTCTTCGCAAATCATGACCAGCTTCCATTACATTACCACGGGCTTATCTTCCCTCTCCCTCTCCCTCCCACCCGTCTCCGTATGCTATGCGCCTCCCCATAGAGCTAGTTGAGTGCATCATCGACGCCTCCTCCACCCACCTCCCCACTCTCACCGCATGCAGCCTGGTCTGCAAACAATGGCTCCCTCGGTGCAGGCACCACCTCTTCTCCTCACTCAACCTCTCCGCCGATTGGACCCCCGAACCCAACTCGGTCACGGAATTCCTCGCACTCCTACCCATGCCCCACGCAACGATCACACCCTACGTGCGCGCCATAGTGCTCTCAAAACGAAGCTGGGGGATGACACCGGTATCAAGGATCCTGAGTGCACTGGCACACGCGGGTGTGCACCCGCGCGCTTTGTTCGTCAACTGCCCGACCTACTCGCCGACTCACGCTGCGGTGTTTGCTGCGTCGTTAACGCATTTGGTGCTGGAGCTGCATAATGATATGCCCGCGGCGAGGCTCATCGAGCATCTATGTGCGTTTACCCGGCTCGAGTCGTTGGACGTTGGGGGCTCGGCGAGGTTCACATTCGATGGGGAGGACGACGAACCGGATGGGCATCGGCGGCAACAACTTTCGAGGAGGCTGCATACGTTGGTTGTAAGGAATACGGTCGTGGTGGAGTGGTTGGTTGCGAGGAATCCGGAGGGGGCGTTGAGAGGGATAACGATAACGACGCTCGTGATCAAGCAGGTACGACTCGCTGAACAGTGGGCGGGTGTCGAGCGGTACTTGACGACGACAGAGTGGGCCGGGGAGATTCGCACGTTGGCATTTCATGGGTGTGATTTCAGTGCGTCTTATTCTTCCTTACTTCCCCCTTTCTTCTTCACATCGAATTCTGATTATAATTTAAACTTGAAGCCGCTATACACACACTCCACCTCCACCTATTGACCAACCTCCAAACCCTCGCCATTGAATGCACCCCAGCCGCCGTCCCCCCACATCTCTTACTCCTCCGACACCTCCCCACACGACCCGCACTCGAAGAACTCGAAGTACGGTTCATGAATGCGTTAATCGGGCTTAGCACTACGGCTATGGCTGTCGGGGATCCCGCTGCCTGGTCCAAAGCGGATGAGAGGCTGGGTGATACGACGTGTTTTCCTGTGTTGAGGAGGGTCGTTGTGGGTATGGGTGGGAAGGCCGCGGGTGTTGTTTTGCCTAGGGACTCTGCGTTTGAGACTCATGGTGGACTAGGGAGCTGGAGGAGTAGTAGTGCGGAAGGGTGTAGGGCTGTGCCGTGGAATGTCGCCGAGCTGGTGAAGAGGGAGATGCCGAGGTGTGTGGCGAGGGGGTTGCTTGTTGTATAAAGTAAAGGGCGATATTTTATTGTTATGTGATTATTTTGCTGGTTGTTGGCGACTACAGTCTACATATACTGAGAAAGACGCGGAGCACAAAAAGCTGAGGTCACTATTAATGGGTCGGGCCCGAATCGAACGGGGACTTCTACTTACGATTCATATCTCTGCAATGAATTTTGAGTAGAGCGCTCCAAGCGCAACCGGACCCTGTTGGTGTGTACACACACGGAACCTTGGACAAGGAAGAAAGACCGGCGCACGCAACAATTCGCCAATGGAAAAAAAACGGACACGCATCGAGTTCAGGGGGGCGGTCCCGAGTCGAACGGGGGTTCTACTTACTATGGATAGATATCTGCGAATTTTTAGTAGACGCGCTCCAAGCGCAACCGAGCCCTGCTGGTGGGTGCTTCGAATGTTGGTTTTATGCGGGACGAACAGCCATTGAGAAATTGGGTCTGCCCAGATTCCAGTGATCCCCTACTCTGTCAAGAGGAGGGTTCTGTGGGGCTGAATGGTTGATGGCCTGCAAAATTTACTGCATCTTTTCCCACGCATCTCAACACTGATCCGGATGATTGCCACCATGATCCACATTCATCTCCATCCCTACTTACTGAAATGCCATCATTCAGCCAGATTGCTGCCTAATTTCACGCCTCGGGCTATCACGGAACAGCGCGAGGATCATATCATGCCGACAGGCCACACGAGAAATGTTCCATCAGCGGAGCTACAAATGCATCAGCGCCGGCAGTACTACAACTACTTGCTCGTCAGTTGTAATATCATACAGTCTGGTCCCGAGACTACGCCGGCAGTACATCGCCAGCTGTTCGAGAGTTAATCCAGAGTCAACCCAGAGTAGGGGAACGGTGCTCGCACCGCTATGGATGCTTCCTGCTGTGGGGTATGTACTGGACTACCACCTGCTTTGCTTCTCGACCGGGTGGGAAAGACGCAGAGCACAAAAAGACGACACAGTCCGTTTTTTCTTATGGGTCCGGCCCGAATCGAACGGGGGCTTCTACCTAGTATGTATCTGGATTTTTAGTAGACGCGCTCCAAGCGCAACCGAGCCCTGCTGGTGGGTGATTCGAATGTTGGTTTTATGCGGGATAAACGGCCATCGAGAAATTGGGTCTGCCCGGATTCCAGCTCAAAAGAGTACCCAAGAACATTTAAAATGGGTCCGGTCCGAATCGAACGGGGGTCTCTACATACTTAGGTCACGCTCATTGTGAGTGACTGGCGCCTACCTTAGAAAATTTACTTTTTTCTTTCTTGTAGACGCGGTGCAGTGCAACCGAACCCTGCGTGTCGGTGCGTACCCGGAATCCTGCACAAGGAACAACAATCGGGCCACCCAACAGTCGCCAATGAAAAAAAAAAGCATACTTCACCAGCTGAGTGGGACGGTCCCGAGTGGAACGGGGGTTCTACTTACTGTGGATAGGTACCTGCGCATTTTAAATAGACGCGCTCCAAGCGCAGCCGAGCCCTGCTGGTGGGTGCCTCCAATGTTGATTTTATGTCGGATAAATAGCCATCGAGAAATTGGGTCTGCCCGGATTCCAGTGATGCTTCCTGCTGTGGGGTAAGTTACTATGTACTGGACTACTTCCTTTGCTTCTTGACCAGGTGGGAAAGACACAGAGCACAAAAAGACCACATGGGCGTATTTCTATGGGTCTGGCCCGAATCGAATGGGGTCTTCTACCTGGTATGTGTCTCCATTTGAAATTGTTAGTAGACGCGCTCCAAGTGCAACAGAACCCTGGTGGTGCCAGGTGCGTGGCCAGAATCTTCCACGAGGAGCAAAGAATGGCGCACCCAACAATCGCGAAAGAAAAAAGGGGCGTTTCTCTCGGTCAGTGGGACGGTCCCGAGTCGAACGGGCGGTGCTACTGAAAGTGTTAACTCCGCCCAGCAAATCAAATTTTGTAGACGCGCTCCAAGCGCAACCGAGCCCTGCTGGTGGGTCCTTCGAACGTTGGCTTGAACAGTGTTTGAAATATTTACGAGTGTCACCGCACGTATGCCATGCCGTGTTCAAGAAATATGGCATTACATCCACGTTCGCAGCTGCACACAGGTCGGGGTAACGACTTGGACACTCTCACGCTGAGTTCAAAAACAAGCCGCCCTCGAGACAGATGCGTTACGAGTTTATCCCGAAACGAACAGGTTCCATTGGCCCAAACTAACCATTATGCTTATACGTAGAAGCATGTAACACTCTGCCAGTACGCGCTGAGAATATCAGTATGATACGGTCGGTCGCAGCTCCATATTATATGAGACTGGCCAACCGGCCAGCCTAGCTTTCCGGCCACTTGGCTCAAACAAGGCCATTAGTATAGGAATCTTACTTGGTTGTGGTGGCAGAGTGGAAAGGTCATCCATGTGCTCTCGGACGCCGAATTTGGTCCCGTTCCATGACATTGACAGGTTGCTGTGCCTGTCACCACCGGCGCGGCTGCCCGAAACACGTGTTTTGCTATTTTGGCTCATCGCTTAACTGAATGACCTCGTTCTCGACGACAGCCCAACCAATCGGCGACTTCTTGTGCTCGTTATACTCGGGAGACTTGGGGATATCTCCAGCTTATCTACTGTATTTATCCGGCCTCTCCATCCCACTCAGCTCCACAAGTGGCCGGCTCCGCCAACTCACCCATTTTTAGACCCAACTCGGCAAAATATTTCTCATGTCACCAAACCTTGACAGAATCGGATTCTGGGTATGGGCAACCCTATGGAGGCCCGGAGCACCGCGCTTTGAAACGCGATGATAATCCATGATGGCCGCTGTCAATGAGCGTTCCGGAGTAGGACCCCGTAACCATGGGCTTATTCTGCCGTGTTCGAACATTGATTTGACGATAGATCAGTTGATTTACCGTCGTGCCGACTCTCCAAACATACTACTTGTACTTCAAGTTTTGGAATTTGACTGTTGTGCGGAACTCCTTGAATAGTCACAATTCTTCCTCAAGCTGGAGTGCATGATGTGCATCCCAGGATCTCTTCGAGGTATTGAACAAGTCATCGATCCGACTACTCGCTTGTGGGTGTGTTGAATCAACAGCATAGGCATATTCATATTGGTGGACATAGGCATATCGGCGAGAGGTAGGTATGTTTGCAGATCAACCACATACTGTGGGGTAGAACGGAGCAAGGTGGAAAAAATCACAGTACTTGTTGCAACCATGTGTTGTGTGCTGTTCAAAGTTTGCGAATAGGCTACCCACATTCCCGCCGCCAAATAGGTTATCCATAGCGGTGCAAGCACCCTTCCCCTACTCTGGAGCGGATCATAACGGCACTAGAAATGTCTGCCGGTAGCAGCTTGTGATCAACATAGGAAACATCTGACGTGAATTGCAGAGAAAAATGTGGATCATGGTGGGAATTGATGGAGTAAATTTTGCAGGCCATCAAACCATTCAGCCCCACAGAACCCTCCTCTTGACAGAGTAGGGGACCCTCGATGGATAGTTCACTGAATGATGAACTAGAATTACTTTTGCAAATAGGCTACCCACATTCCCGCCGCCAAATAGGTTACCCTCGATGGATAGTTCACTGAATGATGAACTAGAATTACTCCAGGGGCTGGAGGTGCTGCGCGGCGGAGAGTTGGTAGGTGGGCAATACTATATGGGGGCGTCAATAATGGGGATGGCCTTGGTTCGTGGTTCACAACTCAGTTCCTTGTCATATCTAATTAGATTTTCAACGTAGATTCCGATCACTTGCAGCAGTTGAACAATCTAGTCGATCAAGTGGAACTAGACTTGGAGGACGGCAGTGTTCACATTGATGCCGAGGAGGAGGAAGTATTTGTCTGGTTTGAGGATGAAGAGGGCCCCGAGGACATCATTAATGCAGATGAATAGTAATTTGACTAAGCTGTACATGCTATAAAACCCATCCATCATTCATCTTCACCGTATCAGAGTCGGCGCGATACCGCCGCATGTCAAATCAATGTTGTAATACGGAAGATTGTCCCGACGGTTACGGGGTCCTACTTCGGAACGCTCGTTGACAGCGGCCATCATCGGTTATCATCGTGTTTCAAAGCGCGATGCTCCAGGCCTCCATACAACCCCGCCAGCAGCCGGCGTTCACTTAGTCATCCATCAATCACCGGATTCTGCTCACTGATATTCATCATCACACGCTTTGCCTCGCTTTGCTCTGCGTCTCGGAGGGATTTCGGGATCATTGTTGAAGGCACCTTTTCGCAAAAACTAGTCATGTAATTCAATCATTTTTTGAATCTGGATGTAACTGTCAGAAAAAACCACAGATTTCGGCTTACATTCACCCATTCTGGTCTGCATCTGGCGCTGCCGGGAGAAAATGCACAAACTTTTCTGACAGTTACACTCAAAATACAGTAGTTGGTCCAAATTTCCAAAGTCCGAGGGTGTTTCTCTGTTTCGTTGTCGATTCCGAAATCCCAGTTTTTGAGTGAACAATCTCGGCTAATTGGCTTCATGGGAACGGACTGATTGATCGTTGATGGCCCCGCCAAAAACCGTGGGATTGCCCATACCCAAGAATCGGGCGGTTCTGGTCTCATTCGACTCGTCTGAACCTAGCCTTCCTCCCAGACCTCTCCAGCCCATGGTATGTGCCCCTATTCCTTTCCTAATGGCTGAAAACACCTAAGGTGGCCGGGAGGTCAGTCTCAGATAATAAGCTCAATGCTGACCAACGGAGTTCGGAATAAATACAAAAGAGGTGGGGTCGTAAATACTATGAGCCGGTCCCGAATCGAACGGGGGTTCTCAAGGCATCCTTTAATCTCCAGTAGACGCGCTCCAAGCGCAACCGGCTCCTGCTGGTGTCTGGAATTGAATGAGCAAGCTGCAGAGAATGGGTGACTGTCGACATATACTCACTCATCCACGATTTCTTGTATTGAACCTAAACCAACCAAAAATCTTCCCCGAGGTCGTGTTTTCGCTCCTCACCTCGGGATCTTCGTCCTTTCCTCCTTCCCTCCAGCTGACCACTCGGCCTCTGTTCCTTCTTTCTCTGGCATAGCCACTTTCGCCGCAGAACCTCTCCCGTAATCGCGAACGCCTCCATAATCTCGTTGTCCAACCATTGCGCATGTTCATCCCGCATGTTCCAGAAAAACGGCTCCGGGCTAATACACGCACAAGTGCCATTCTCCCAGTGTCGACATTCACACCACTTGGGATGCTGAACCCGTTCAAAGTCCACGGGCCCTTTATCCGCACCGACGTAGAACCCACGACCGCTGGGGGAGATGTTGTCGAAGAGCGTGTGCGAGGGGCCGTCCCAGAGCCATCGCATCGACGGCGCACGGAGCTTGGGATTGAAAGTGAGTTTCCTGGGATGAAGGAGTCGGAGGATGATATCTGAAGACTCGGTGGGTGTGCCAGCCCGACTCTGCAGGTCCACAAAACGCGCCACCCAGGGAACGAAAGCATTCGCATCGCATGGTTCGACGGTGATTTCCCGGGGATGTGGCCACTGGAGGTCGGAATGCAGCAAATATCCATGGCCGTGCGTGTCTATCAGCTCGAGATGCGTTATTCCCCGGCTGATGGATTGTATGAGCGCCAGGTTCGCGCGGCTGAAACAGATGTCTTGCAGTCGTAGAGTTTGGAGACACGGGAGCAACGGTGCCGGCCACCCATCGACGTCTAGTTCTTCCCTTGTCTCGCCCGTGAATCCACCGAGGATCTCGAGGCGTTCGAGATTGGGCATCTCGAGGATGCCAATAATTCTCTTGAGAGGCTCGAAGCCCCCGGGGCTGCGTCCCCAGCGGAAGGAAGAGTACAAGCTAACAGCCAGCGAACGCAGGCTGTGGGCTTCGCTTGGCCGATACTGAATTGTGGGCCAGGCCCGGATTTTACGTAGGACGAGGGTGTTGATCTGCGATCCGTGGCTCTCGAGGAGAGGGCGCAGTGTGTCTGGAACACACTCATTGATGTCGGACAAATCCAGGTCCAGGGCCTGGAGTAAACGTGCTCGGACCATGGGAGCTGCGAATGTAAAATTCTCCAGCTTCAGTGCACGCAAATTCGCCAATCCGCTGAGGTCCGGCACAGTGGGCAGGAAGTTTTCATAATACCTGCAGGCGATTTCCTCCGTGTTGGACAGATTGAGAGACTCGATGCCCGCCGTGGCCTCTGACGCAACGGACGACAAGAATTGCTGGAACATGTCCACCTAGTACGGCCACCCGCGGAAGGCCACCGTGCGCCAGCGCCGGAGATGAGAGCCTAGAACGCGGAGAATGCGATCCCAAGTTGAACTCTCGGAGGCGTCACGGTATCCGACCCGGGGTCCCTCGACACTGATGCTGATATCGAGCGGAAGAGAGCCAGAATTGTGAATCCGCCTTTCCTTCTAAGCTTTCCCGAGCCATATCTACCAGGAAGATCAAGATTTGATGGGCCTGATCCAACTCAGTCCTGTTTACTTACGCGCAAGGAGAAGGGCATCCAAGAAAAAAACGCCCACCCCGAGTCGAAGAGTATCCCGGGTCATCAAGTATCAACTCTCGTGCCCACTGGTCGCCTCAGCGCATTGCTACACTGGCAGCACCAACGGAGTATCTGACTCGATGTTGCACTCTCGCCATCCGGATATGGTGCAAAAATGGTCGAATCGTGGCTCCTGCACATGTCTTCCCATCCCGAATCAAACGAACAGGGAGGCTGTATTAGTGCAGAGTCGGAGACAGGCAGCAGTGTGCTCTTAGCCAGAGTCCAGATAAGAAAGGCGGCGGAATCAATGAAATTACGAATCCAAGTCCCCAACTTATGACAGTTGGAATCACTGTCCCTAGCTCCTCGAAGACCTTCCCCTCCAGAACTTGAACTCTCCGCGTTGAAGTCAGAAATTGGAATGAACGCAGAATCTGCAGCAGGTACCCACTTCGATTAGCCAGTGGGAATCCGGATTTTACGCAGAATGAGTGGATTCGATTGAGTTGCGGGGTGGTGCTGTCGAGGAGTACATACAGTTTAGATGCCGGGTCAAGGGCGGACGATTACTCCTCGCAAATCGCGGAGCTGCGTTGGGCTGCGGTGCCATGATCGATGAAAAAGTATCCACTTTGCATGAAAGAAAGGGGACACAACCAGGCCAAGACATTGGGAGGATCGAGACTACCAGTACAAGTTGGATGCTCCAATGGATTATGGGGACATCAGTGCGCCGCGCGCCCGTTCAACGTTCGATTCGTGACCCGGCCATCCGCATGGGGACAGGATCTTTATCGTTTTTTTTTTTCCTTTACCCCCTTGTAATCCACTACCAACTGCTCAGAAATCATGGGGCCCCGCACGATCACCAAACTGTTTCGCAAAAAAGGGGTGCAACCAAGCCAAGACATGGTTGAATTGGAACGATCCCTTCTACCCCACCTTCATATATTCCCGCCGTGGATGTAATCGAAGAGGAGACGATCCACGGACAGGGTTGCTCCACAAACCTCAAAAGGTATAAAAGCCGCAGTCGGCGAGCTCAACATTCCTCAGCATCTCAGCTACCTCGCAACCCACAAACACAATGCATTTCACCTCCACCACCCTCCTCACTCTCGCATCCCTCCTCACCGTAACTGTCGCCATGCCCGGCCTAGCCGCTGGTGGTGGAGGCGACTACACGCCGTGCACCGCCCTGTTTTACTCCGATGCCGAATGCTGCTCCAGTTTCGACGACGGTATGGGGCTGGTCACCTCCGACTGCACCCCGCCCGACGGCACTCTCACGTGTGAGGGCGATTTTACCAACGCTTGTTCAGCGGTGGGCAAGACGGCCCAATGCTGCATTCCTGAAGTGATGGGGGAGTACATCTGCCAGGACCCCACTGCCGACACCACTGCGGCTTAATGAGTAATCATTCAAAGGTACGCAGGCAACTCAACGCTCCATTCAGGCCTCACTCATCCTTTCCTTGCAGAACCAGCACCATAAATCAACCATAATTTGTTTCACTGTTTTGTATTCATGGAGCGAGCGAGTTGCTTTCTTGTATTTAATTCCCTTTTCATTTGCAACAAACGGGGACTCTTTCGCGCACTTGCATTTATAAATTTCCTGGTTTGTGTCTCACACGACTCTTCGCCCGCCTGAGGGATCACATTTCGACTGAGCGCGTGGTCCGTAGATCCGCGTTGCCCCAGCCTCAGTATCCGGAATAAAACCCATGTCAGCTTCCACTCAACAAGAGACGACAAACACACCACTTGATCGATAACGCCTCTGCGGACCATCCTCCGAATCAAAAAGAAGTCTCCAAACCCCGGCTATGAGTCTATCCCGAATCGAACAGGGTTCCACGACTTTAATCAATAATTCTGAGTATACGGAGTAGAAGCACGCAACGTCGCCATACGCTGCCAGTACTTGCTGGAAACAGGCGTATAAAACCACAACTCCACACAGTGGCACTGGTCGACAAGACCAACGGAAATCGGAATCAATGCAAAAAGCCACGCCAAGCAAACATGGGCCGGTCCCGAGTCGAACGGGGGATTCTACTTACATACGACCTAGATCTCTGGTTATCTCTAGTAGACGCGCTCCAAGCGCAACCGGCGCTTGCTGGTGGATGTTGAATCTTATCTTCGGTCAATCCATCTCAAGCCAACCAAGCCCAGGGGCCCAGGAATCAAATACGGAAGTCGGAATAATACAAAAGACACATCTGGACCAGCATTTATGGGTCGGCCCGAATCGAATCTTCTTCGGTCAATCCATCCCAAGACAACCAGGGGTCCAGGATTCAAGTATGCATTGCCAATCCTCGCACGTCCACATGGTCGATGCTCAACAAGACCAACGGAAATCGGAATAAATTACAAAAAACAGGCAATTATGCTCCAACCCTGGGCTGGGCCCGAATCATTGAACGGGGGGGTCTCTACTGTACCCAGCTATGTGCGCTATCTTTAGCAGACGCGCTCCAGGCCCAACCGACTCCTGCTGTGGATTTTTGTTGTAGAACAGGGCTAGAGGTAGCTCTGTCAGTTGAGTTCGAAGGAAATCCTTACAAGTTCATCACTTGGATGACACACAATGTACGTAGACGGACTGCCGAAGGCCGAGTAACTTGCTTATTTACTCGGGCAACCAGAGTAGACTGTAGGCTACTTACAATTAAGACAGTGAGGTCAAAGAACAAGAAATTGAGTTCACGCGCAGTGAGTATCACACGAAGATGGTCAAGGTAGTAGTCAAAGAGGTCTGATTCAAAACGGGGGCTATCTACGGCTAATATACTACGGAGTCATTACCAAATGAGTCAACTCGGGTGCGGGACAAACACGATCACATGCGCGTGCAGCTCCGAAGTTGAACCGAGATCGCGTCGACTGAGTCAGAATTTTCTGATGAGAAGGGAATCAAGTATTTACCCGGAATGTACCCATATCCATAACAATTTTATTGAATCTTCGGGTTACGTAAGGAATTGGATTGAATGAGACAGCTACAGATAAAGCCAATTCGATAAATCCAATTCTCAATAATACCGACAGAAAGCGGAACAATACAAAAGACACAGCTGGGTAGCTACTTATGGGCCAGTCCCGAATCGAACGGGGGTTCTGCATACTCCGTAGACAATTGCACTATCTTTAGCAGACGCGCTCCAAGCGCAACCGACTCCTGCTGGTGGATGTTGAATCTTCGGTCTATGGAATTGGAATTGAACGAGCCAAATGCAGTCTCAAGCCTTTCCCATTCTCAACGCAGCCTTCTCCCGAGTCCTCCCCTCAACCCACTCAAATGCAACAAGGCTGATCCCACATCGGGCACCTCCTTTACGCGCGCGGGCTGGTTACGGTATTCACGTATTTTGTAGATTTCTTTGATTGCCATACGGTGTGTTGAAGCGGAAGCGTACTCTACTATTTACTCTTGGCTTGCACTGTGACTGTTTTCAACGTTGTGCATCTAAGGAAGGTGCGTCCACTTGACATCCTTCTCACGACTTCCAAAAAGATGGGATATCCGTGATGTATTCTGTCATCTCGAGTCGAACGCGGATGAGGGAGGTGTTGCTCTCGACAGATCGAAGTGTCGAGACGTGCAGCAGTGTGCACTTAGGCTTTAACCAGAGTCCAGATGGAAGCGGAAAGCCGAAAGGCGAAAGGCGGCTGTATCGATGATTCAACCTAAGTGTCCTCTGTGCTACTGAATCATTCAGGAATTATGTACTACTGAATGTGCGACTCCAATCTTCCCGAGGTCGTGTTTTTGGCCTCGGCCTCTCGGTTTGCGCAAGCCCTCTCCTGGCGGTTTCACGTAGACTTCCAGGTTCTTTGACTTACATACTTACGGTGTGTTGAAGCGGATGGACAACTCATCGTAGTGTCCTACTAGTCTCCGTGATGTACCAGGCTTGGGATTTTTGATACTGAGTCGCAACTGCGCACTTGGACGCTGTGAACCTGAGTTCAGAAAACAAGTTCATAGGAGCCACATGAGTCTCTCCCGAATCGCAAAGGGTTCCAGACTTAAACCAGTGATTGGTAGGAACACGCAATACTGGGGCCAGCACGCGCTATGATACGTTCGGCCTCAGTGCCAGCCCCACACGTTCAAATTTCAACAACACCAACGGAAATCGGAATCAATACTAAAAGCGTCAAGCACTCCTAATCGTTGATAGGCCGGTCCCGAATCGAACGGGGGTTCGTTCTACTTACGTGGCATTATCTCCAGCTATCTTGAGTAGACGCGCTCCAAGCGCAACCGGCGCTTGCTGGTGGATGTTGGATCTTCGGTCAATCCATCTCGAGACAACCAGGGGTCCCGAATTCAAATATCCATTGCCAATCCTCACACTTCCACACGGGAATCGGAGTAATAAAAGGTGTTCGTTCAATTATAATATGAACCACTCCCGAATTGAACGGGGGGGGTTCTGCCTCTACAGATATTCGCAGTATCTTTAGCAGACGCGCTCCAAGCGCAACCGGCTCATGCTGGTGGATGTTGAATCTTCAGTCTATCGAATTGAATGGGCAAGCTACACATGGATCCATCCCCAGCCTACCAGGATTCATTCATTCCCAATCCTCAGGGGCCATATGTTCAATGTTCAGCAAGACCAACAGAAATCGGAATAAATGCAAAAAGCCACGCCAAGCAAAAAGCAATTATACTCGCATTATGAGCCGGTCCCGAGTCGAACGGGGGGTTCTGCTTACCGTACAAAGATCTGATCTTTAGCAGACGCGCTCCAAGCGCAACCGACTCCTACTACTGGATGTTGAAATCTGCAGTTTATGGAATCGAATGTGCGGGCAGCAGCGAGATAAATCCAGCTCAAGTCAATCAACAATACCGACGCAAAGCGGAACAATATAAAAAAGCCGCACGTTCACAGTTATGGCCGGTCCCGAATCGAACGGGTGTTCTACCTACTCTGTAGAAAATCGCGCTATCTTTAGCAGACACGCTCCAAGCGCAACCGACTCCTGCTGGTGGATGTTGAATTCTCGATCGGTTCATGCATTTGATTGAATCAACATTCATTCCCAATCCGCAAGACAGACAGACCCCCACACACGGAATCCTCCTCTCCTCAGTTTAAACCAACTCCAACAAACAGCCCGTCGTACTCGCCGACTCAAAACCAGGTGAATTTCGCGGATGTCTCTGTAATGTGGGAAGAAGAGTAGATACTCTTACATATGAGCTTGTCCATCGCCGAACCAGGGCTGCAGGCGGCGGACTTCACCAGGAGGCAGCTGTAGCTCAGTGGTATGAGCGTGCGATTGCAATATGTGCTCATGCATAGTCTATCGCGAGGTCCTGGGTTCGACCCCCAGCAGCTGCTTTTTGTTTCTTCTTTTGCGTACTTGTACATTCATCCCCTAATCTGTCCTGTCCTGCAATTGTGATTATACGCATCTCTCTTCTTACTCAGAACGATACGAAAAGCATGCGCAATTGGTATGAATTGCTAAGCAACCAGCACACGCCAACTTTCGTCCGCGCTTCAATCGTCCGCACTTCAGAATAAATATTCGTCATTCGCGAGCTTGCTTTCAGTCTAGTATGTACATTATATATATTCATTCATTCAACCGCCGATTCACCTCACTCACTCCTCAGCACGATACTTGACCAAAAACAACCCCCTCTCAATCGAATTGATCACGATGAACCCGCTCTCAAAGTATGGATACACGCTCCACGAGCCGGTGAATGTGGCTTCGCCGCCGACGGCGTCGTCTTCGGGATGCACTAGAGTCATCGTCAGTTTCGAAGAGAGGCGAGGGAGAGAGGGGAGAGGGGAGAGAGAGAGGGGAAACCCACCGTCAAAGAACGCCACCTCCGTGAACGCCCCGCCCGTCGGATCCTTGGCGACGCTGCTCACGTCCACAACACGCAGCCCCGAGCCGTAGTTGGATTCGTACGCCCAGCCGTTCTAGATTGGATCAGCCAGATGATACAAGAGAGGGAAGGAGAGGGAAGGAAAACGCACATGAACATAGAGATTATGGTCAATCGACCGCACAGGCGAGCGATAATGGCCCGTCAAAACGGGTTGCTCCAGGTTGTGGATGTCCCAGATGTAAGTCACGGTATGCGAGTCGTTCGCCCATCCCCTTTGATACACCTCATCCAGCTCGTCGTCAAGGAGGAGATAAGTCTGATTGCGCTCGTCGATGACCCATCCTTGGTGCGAGTAGGAGACGCCGTAGTAGGGCGTGGTGGAGATGACGACGGGCTCGGAGGGCGTGGTGATGTCGTAGATGGTAAACGAGTCTTCGTTGTAGGCGTAGCAGACGTCGCGGCCGACGTACTCCGAATGGGGACCTTGGTAGACGAGGCATTGGGCGCTGCGGTGGTGTTAGGCATTCGAGAAAAGGAGTGGAGAATGAGACGCGCTCGTGAACGTAGCCGTCGGCAGCGGCACAACCCGCGCTCGTCGGGTTCGTTGGGTCTGTCACGTCCACGAAGATGAGGCCGGCGGCGCACGAGCTAAGTATATGAGCCAACGGATAAGGAGGAGGGTAAAATTAACGCACCCGTTTCTCGGGATAGAACCCACGGCCACGATAAGGTCCTTCCCTTCGTGAGCGACGATATTGTGGGAGGCGCCGAGCGGAAGCGAGTCGTAGTGCGCGGCCAAGTCGGACTTGATGCTGAACACTTTGGGCTCGGTGTGGAGCGAGGTGTCCAGAAGCTTGAGTATTCGGGTAAGCCACAGCCCGACAAAAGACCACCAGCAAACGCACCTTGGTGAGGTCAAAGACCTGGATACCATGTCCCAGCGCCTCCGAGCCAATGTACGCATAATGCCCAATGACCTTGATGTCTCTCCAAGTGCTAGCATCCGTCTGCGTCGCCAACTGCCCGAGGAACGCAATCTGCCCACTCGGCAGCACTTCCACGAAGGCTGTCCCATCAGTCTGCCCCACGAGCGCAAACTCCCGTCCCTCATACGTCCAGCCCCAGATATCATTCCCAAACTCGGTCGTAGACCCAAGCTGAGCATGGGGCGTGAACGAGTAAAGGTCGAGGTTGTTGCACGCAAAGGTATGGTCTTCCTCCGTCCCGGCGTACCCGGCAACGCAGGGCGTGAACTCTGAGATGGCGTGCAAGTTGGGGACACGGTCTTTAGCCATCTGGGCTATCGAGTCGGTGAGCATCATCATCATCATGTTGTGCACCTGCCCCGAGGCGTAGTCGTCGGGGTTCGCGAGGGGGACATGGAAGAACTGCTCGTCGCCGGGGTTGGCGACTGGGTCATTCGGGAGGGCGAGAGCGAGGGGGATGAGGACGAGGAGACCAACGAGTCGAGTCATGGTCGGGAGCAAGGAGGGCTAGATAGCTTATCGGCGGTACAGGCACGCCATGTGGCGCGAGGATTCCGCGTTCCGTTCTAAATGCGGCTAGCGCTGATGGCGGCCGAAAGGCGGTGTGATGCAACCTTTCGGCCGAAGTGACGTCTGAGAAAGAGGATTTTTTCACAATGGGCGCCATGGGTGGGCACAATCTGGCCGACCAGTTATGATGAGCTCGTTGACACCAGATCATATTTCGCACAAAAACCATTGATATTTCCTCCTCAAATGCTGAGCCGGGAATCGAACCGGGCCCATACTGCTACTGTTCAGTCGCAGTCCCGTCAAGAACTTCGTGGTCAGTATTCAGTACCCCTCGGGGAGCCTACATTCCAACGTGGTCAAAACGAGATCCGAGCACACGCTGAACGGAAGAAGGGATCAAAAGGACGTCACAAGTATCTGAAGCTCGGGCGGGGAATTGAACCCAGCCCGTGCTTCTAGACAAGATGTATTGCCAACTTGGGCTGGGTACAACATGTAAATTCGCACAATAAATATGCCACACATCGACCAACTTTCCTGTCGTCAATCAACCAAGCACGGAAAGAAGGCACACGCACCAAGCAGCATCATGTTTATCCACCGTCTCCATGTGCGCCCCTGCATCCATTTCCCTAGAAAAATAGACCCGGCATTCCAGTCCAAGACTAGGAAGGGAATCGAACCCCCAGCAGAGTAGTTGAATACCTAGGCGCTTTTTACCTGCCTGTTTGCGTGCAACACAGCTTGTTCCAAGCATCGTACACGTGCTCACCTCCTCCTGCGGCGCCGTAATTTCAACCAGTAGGAGTGACAGGTGCGTGGGGATCCAATCGTCCAAGATTTTGGCTCGAGAGAACTGAATCAAATGCCCAGCACCGTGTTTCAGCGAAAAGAATAGGAATATCCAAGGCAATATCCGCTAGAGAGAACACGCTGACCCGAATGGAAGAGATGAAGGGAGAAAAAGCGATCGTAAAGCGCACTGGGCCATGCTCAGGCGGGGAATCGAACCCAACATATTGTGGGGCTCCAAGAAGATGCAACCGTAATCGTTAGATTCCGTATATACGTATACACCAAGTATCTCGTGAACTCGGGGTGGGTACAACATCCAAATTCACCCAATAAATATGCTGCCCGTCCACCAACTTTCTATTCTCCGATTGTCCATGAACCAAAGCACCGAAAAGAAGGCACGCGACCCAAGTACCATCATATCGATCCTTCGTCTCCATACCCGCTCCTGCATCCATTTCCCTGGAAAAAAGGAAACTGAAGACCAGAATGAAACTAGGATGGGATTCGAACCCAGCATTGAGTGAGAACCTTGATAGCACTTAGCAGCTTGTTCCGAGTCTGGTACAATTCCTCACCTCCTCCTGCGGCACTCTATTGAATTTCAGCCAGTATGGGTGAGAGGTGCGTGGAAATCGAATCTTGACTCGAGACCGTGCTTCAGCAAAAGAAAAGGAATACATACAGTATACAAGGCTCAAAACAAAAAAGTTGATTCTACATGAAGTTCGACATAAGGCTGAGCCGGGAATCGAACCCACCACAGAGGCCATGTACATGTAGTAGTCCCGGCAAAAAATCAATCATAGCAGTTTATTCGGCCTACGCATCGGGGAATCCAACGTGTGGTCAAAACGAGCCTCGCGCACGCGCTGAATTGAACGGAAGAAGGGGTAAAAAGGACACATTTATAGCGCAGGAGGCTCGGGCAGGGAATCGAACCCTACCGCGTGCTTGTTGTACGCGACAGAGCTACACGCCAAAGTATTGCGCATTGCCAACTTAGATTGGGTACAACATGCACATTCGCATGATCAATAGCACGCATCCCTGGATCCCGAGGTCGTCTCAAGCACCGAAAAAAAATGGGCATGCGCCACCAAATGAAGGCTAGGAAGGGAGTCGAACCGAGCAATGCCTGGATAAGTTGGCAAGACACCCAGCATTGCACCGGGCTGTTTATGTAGCACACACTGGTATGTCTCAAGTACTTGTCTCATCTCTACGTGCGCTGTATTGAATAAATTTCCGCGAGCAGACTCGAGTGACAGGTGAGTGGAGATCTCTATGATTTTCAGCCAGGATGGTCAAATGCAATCTCGACTCGAGATAATATTTGCACGCTGAATTGAACGGAAGAGATGCAGGGAGAAAAAGTGTTCGAAAAGCGGGCTAGGCTCAGGCGGGGAATCGAACCCAACATGTTGTACGACCCCGAGAAGAAGAACCCGTAACCCAAACTCAGCTCATCGCACCATCACTGATCAATCACCGACAGATGAACTCGGCGGCTGGCGGCGGGCGCCTGAAGGCTGGAAGTTTGGAATTTACGTAGAATCCTTGTTGCCAACAGTAAACCACGAATTTATTCAAACACAAAGATACATCGAAGAAAGACTCAGACGACCAAGAATGCGCAATTATTACCTACGCATCACAAAGAGTCTCCCAACAACGCGACAAGAGGAACGAATATTGATTGGATGACGGCTTCTGCTCCTTCGTCAGTGGTGTCAAAGGTTCACAGGAAAGAGTACACACCGAGCAATAAAAGAGCTCAAGCAACAACGCACTGGCCGCTGGTGCCGCCTCCGCCGTCAGCGTTGGTGGGGGGAAGGGTGACGTCCTCCTTGGAGACGACACATTGGCCGCTGGTGCCTCCGCCACCGTCCGCGTTGGTGGGGGGAAGGGTCTCGTCGGCTTTGGTGGGGATGGTGGTGAAGGTGTCCATGAGTGCGAGTGGGGGTGGAGTAAATCGAGTGAGATGGACTGGAGTCTCTGGGCGTCGCAACTCGAGTTTTTATACCTTTGCTCTCTTTTGTTTCGCCGAAGAAGGAAGACGATCTGAACCATAGAAAACGAGTGAGGGGCTAGAGAAAACACAAAAAGGTTTTGTTCGAGAATTCAGTCGCGATATGAATGGGAATTCAACCAGCTTCGGGTCTCACTCCGAGCGAAGACAAGCCATTGTGTGCTACTCATTCAGTTACACATTGGATGGGCAGGATGGAACGATTTCGGCTGACTTTCTTGCACGCCGACCTTACTTTGAGCCCCGCAACGGTATACAACTCTCCCACCAAACTATTATGTGCAACGATCAGGTCTCGGACCATCGGATTTCGGAGTCGCGTGCGTTGTTCCGTTGCCCAGACAGGGGCTCTTTCAATTTATTGCGCTCGTGGCGCGGACCCACAAAACACTTTTGTTAGCCTCGATCAGGCAAAACACGCGCCTCGATCAATGAATGCGATCCAACAGCGAGACGTTCCCATGATCACCGTTGAATCCGCCAGAGGGATAAGAGTCAGGCACAGGGTATCCACTTCACAGCGGCAGGTCGTGCCGCTGTTGAGCCGGTAAGGGAACCCATTCGTGATCACCAACAACCATCCTCGATCAATTCTACTGAGTTCGTTGATAGACTTGTTTGTTTTTCAAGAATCTTGATGCCCATTGCACCGAGCGAGCAGTGTCCTTGGAACTGTGAGTGTGGGTGGCTGAGAACTCAGCTTGTGTCGCTGATCCACCCGTTCGATCCGGGTTCAGCGGATAGGTGTATCGCTCACCCGGTTCTTTTTTATTTGACTTGTCATCGAGCCGGAGCCGGATGCCTGCCGTGGTTGAACTCGAATGATCTTGGCGGCGATCACATGTACTTCGTCCGGTATGCTCCGGAGATCACTTGGAGGTTGACGTGTTTTGCCCACTCATTCGGGCCTCAGCCATCCCGGCCAGTACCTGCCGGGTGTTGTCTGATCTTCCTATTGTTGATTGAAATTTATACATCACCCGGGGACAATTACACGATTCGTCCCTCATGGTAATTCGAGCGTGTTGCAATGATACTTACCGCACTTGTTATTTGTGTTGCCAGAAGACTGTCGGTGGTTGTCTCTCGCCTCTCGCCTCTCAATCCTCCTCGGCTTCAATTCCACGGGAATCCCAGACGAAGCGGCGAAAAACCTGCCTTGCCCACTCAGACAGATCGACCCTACGGTCATTTTCAATCAGGGCGTGGATGTAGTTCCTGTAAAAGTCCCATGCAGCCACTTTGGCGTCAACCTCCTTGACGTCACTGGCAGATGGTACGGGTTCTGAGAGGAAGAGGTCAATGATGACCATCTTCAACTTGTTTCCGGGACTGCATACCGTCAAGATGAAGTTGGGCGGTTTGGTCGAGCTCAGAGTCTGCGGCTGCAAGTCGAGGACTGACGGCTATCATATGGAAAGCCAGAGCACCACGCTGATCTGATGGACGTCGGTTAGCATTTGAGGCGATCGGACCCTGGACACCACCCTGCATCGGCAACCAGTGGTGCTGTGCTGGTGCATCAGACACCCATTGCTAAGCATCTTCTCAACCTTCAACCACGGAGTTCGTTGAGTAGTACTACTAGTAGCGTGATCATGAAGGCCTCCGGGATAGTAAGTATGTAGCATTATTCTCAAGTAGCCAGCGGTGGTACAGTTTTTTCTTGATTCTTCCCTTCCTCCCGGCCCTCCTCGTTGTCTTTTTTGTCCCAACAATGAACGCGGCCCGCTCAAGGGGTACCAAAGATAAGAGTTCAGTACATCACCTCAAATTTTTTATTTCAGCCAAATTGGCTGACCCTCCCCCCCTCTATAAAAGGAAATTTACTTTTTGGGATGCATCAAATCAGCTGATTTGGGGTATTTCACCCTCCTGCTTGCTGTAAATGCTTCCAAATGGCCTCTAAGTGCATTCCCTTAGCTCTGGACCCCAAGATGGGGGGTTTTGCACTGAAATTCTGCACGTGACTATCTGGACACGTGATCAAATCGGGACCATGTACTGCAAAATTTGAGAAAGTCCACTGGGAATCTGTTCAGTGGTCTAGCTAAGCAAACAGAGCCTTCCCAGTGTTCTGCAGAAATTTGGTACAAAACTTTTTTTTTCAGCCCTCGGAGGGACCCCCCTCCCCCCTCCTATAATAGGCAATTTCTTATCTTTGATACCCCTTGGGCCCGCTTCCAACATCTATGAAAGAAGTGGGATGAAAGTCAAATTTGATGGGAAACTACAACAAAACATAAACTCGTAGAACTTCGCTCTCTCGGGCAGTGCTCGGGCAGTTCGGGCAATAATAGTCAGTTAGACTCGATGTTTGTGATCCTTCAACAGCGCCATCCACGGAGCCCACTAAGCGCTTACCCAACCCGCTTCTGAAGCTTCTGGAACATTCCCTTCGCATCAACTATGTCGCCGCCTAAGTTTTGGAATCAGCCAGCTCAATGTCGTCTTGATGGGCAGCATGAGTCAACATCGGAATATGATTTGTGTTATCCAGCGCTGCTCCAAAGCTCGAGCAGGGATTGGCCTCTGAATCCCGATAGCTGTTGGACAGCTGCCTGATCCGGAGCTCGGTGATCTAAGTGTCAATGCATCAGTGTTGCATCAGCAGTGGGCAAGCTGAACTTGATCGCATCCGGCAAGCATTCGGTGCGGGATTGTTGACGGAGCGGTCCGGCTGACCATTTATTGATGGCAACAGCACCTCGGAGGCGGCTGTCGGTGTTTCTGCCTTGCGAAAATAATGAATTGTCAGGGCCTGATAGCCAATTGTCAGTTTGCTCACTATTGACACGAATTATCAGGGGACCCTAAAATGCAAGAAGCCGGCAGGTACGGGTGACCCATCAAATCCCCATCACCCGTGTCTGCCACGCCCTGGATCGGACCACACACGGCTGAATCGGTTATCAAGTGATGAAACGCAGTCCAGTAACTGAGTAAGCAAGAGGTTTCCGGGTCCGCCTGCCTAAAGTAGTAAGCGACGTCAATCACTGAGCGTGGTGCTCTGGCTTTCCATACTATCATGATCCGCCATCATGATCCGCCATCATCAGCATCACATGGGATCTTGAGCGGCTAAATCTGACGTGCATGAGACTAAATACACAGCTCTGACACTGCACGGAGCGTCTCTGCTTTCACTCCCACTCTTTCACCCCGCTTCCCAGCCATGTTTCTAGACTTGCCTACCGACCTGTTGGAGGAAATTGGCAAAGAGGTGAGAGTGCCAAGTCATCCTCGTCGTAATGAGGTCCTCATTAGTCGAGTGCCAGCTCGCCCCCACGGACCAAGCATGCTTGCGTGCGGCGTGCAGAATTCTCGAAGGTGTCACTCAGCGGCTCTTCTTCTCTCGCCTGGTCTTGAGGACAGGTCCACATCTCTCAGCACGCCGAAACTTGGACTTTGAGCTCTTGAGGGCTCTCACTTCCGGCATGACTGGATGGAACGCCCATGCGCGGAGGATCGAGTTCGTACCTGGGCCTTACGTTCGTCTGGAGCCGAAAACCAAGTTGTCGTTCCTGCGCTTGGGCAAGGAGAAGAAGCGACAATCGCGGGAAAAGGAGGCGGAAACACTCTTCAAATCTGCACTGACAAAGATGATGAACGTGCAGGCCATTCTGTCAGTCAATATATCTACTGTCTCATTCCCATTCCATCTGACACGAAGGGATTTTTTCAGCTGGCGACCCAGTTCTCGGGACGTCCCTTCGCAGCGAGTGGCGATCGCGGATTTCGTCTGTCGGTTACCCGTCCTGGACGAATTCGGCCTTGATATCAGGTGTATCGACCTCGAGTCAGATGCGTTCACTCTCCCTTCCGTTCGAGAAGTACGCAGGCTCGAGCTCACGACGTTTCCATGGGGGGAGGATACTTCCAGCAGGCGCGGGCATCTTATGGCCAATCTCATTCGAGTGCAAAATCAATTGACGTGCCTGCACCTCAACAGCCCGGCGAAATGGACCGAAGTCTGGGTAGCATTACGGGAAGCTCGAATCCAGCTGACCGACATCACCGCGACCGCCGTCACCGCCGATTTATTCAAATATCTTCTCTCGTACACCGGGCTGGAAAAACTCAACTTTACATTCCAGGACGCTGGATCGCAGGAGGAGAACAACCGGCTTGCGGATGGGTTCCACGAGTCCGTGCTGCTCCACCATGCAGATACGCTCGTCGAACTGTCCTGTGCCACTGGGTACGAGGGTCGGTTCAGCTTCGGGGAGCATAACGCGCATGTTGTGGCGCAGCTTCATCATCTCAACTTTCTTGCAATGAGAGTCAGCAGTACTGCCACACCCAGGGACTGGGGACTCGGGATGTGCGTGGACGAGGACTCAATAGATGTCGAATCGGCGGATATAGACCTCCCAGTCGTATGCGGGCCCCGCGTCGTTCAATCTGCCTTGGCTGACTTCCACGTCTGTAGAATCTGTTGCTTGACACCGTGGCTGCACTACCAAGGCTTCGTCATCTGACTATCGCTGCGGCAGATACAGAAGACAATCGGTATATTTGCAGCCACTGCGCAGAAAATCGCATCCGTCACTTTCGAGTCGTTCAAAATAAAGCTATCGCCCGTGTCGTGAAGGACTTTCGGCGCAGAGTCGCGAGCCCTTTTGAAGTGCAGGTCGGCGAGGAGATATATGGCTTGCGTCCGGTGGAGGGTGTTGAAGAGAGAGAAATTTCCCAGTATTATCTCAAAGGCAGAGTGCTTCTGGATTCGTAACTATTTAGGATTAACACGGATGAGAGCCAGAAGCTTCCGTAGTAGGGCACGCTTTCAATCCAAAAACGCTCGCCTTGAAACATATGGCTGGCCTTGAGAACCTTGCGCGAGAAGACGTCACTGACTCTGAAAGCAGGCAACGGAATCTCATCATTAGCATGGTAATCTACGAGCAATCCGCAAGAACGGCATTCCCATCATCAATCGCTGACTGGACATTCGTCTGGGCAGCAGCCACACTAGAGCTCACAGCGGGGCTAAATGAAACTCAGCGCAATTCCACCGAGTAAATCGCCGTCAACGTACTTGGTGATCCCATCCAAAGCCGAGCGGGTAGCGTTCAAACCCAGTGAGACACCCACGCGGGCGGAATCCGGAGGCGCCTGACCCGTAAAGAGGGCTTCTGCGATAGATTCTATGGCGCTAGTGACTTGGGAGAGTCCAGCTTTGGCTGCTGTAACAGCCGTCGCTGTGTCCGGGTCCCTGATGAGAGGGTGCCATTAGAATTATATATCGTTGATCTGAGTGTATGAGACGCACGAAGTGTCGATCTTGCCCACAGAAATGTTGCTCTGGACGAGCGCTGCGACGATCTTTGCACGGTCGATGTTGCACGCGAGGGAACCGATTCCGCGGGTTTCGACAGGTGCTAAAGTTGAAAAGAGGTCAGTCACCGTAAAATTTATCAGTACAGGAAGGGATACACACCAGCGACACTAGCGGAAGCCACGAAGAGTGCAACAATGAGGGAAGTGAAGCGGGCCATGAGGGATTCTTGAGATAAAGAGAGAGAAAAAGTTGCTTTGAAAGAAAGTAGAGAGAAAAAGACACCAGGTCTGTGGGTGGAGGCGAAGAGGAATGAGGGATCAACGATAGTCGGTGGGTCTTTTATTATTAGGGCTCTTCCTCGGATCCCCACCGTGAAACCCGTCGCCTCTGTTGTTCGGCGTCTCACTATCAGTGGGATCAGCGGAGACGCCGACTTTGCCATTCAGTCGGTCGGCTGTCAAGGTTCAGCGCTCAGCTCGTGTAATTAGACAGGTTGTGCAAAAGCCGTACGGCTTTTTAGTGCATTGTGCAAAGCCGTACGGCTATTTTTCCCGGTGGATTTTGCTGGCTGTAAATGCTCCCCAGGATTGTCGATGATGCCGAATGATACCTACAGTGCTCAACTTGCCCGGATTGTTCCGAAAGATGGCCTGAGAAGGAGCCGAACTGACGACATTCCGTCGAAATCCCGTTGGAGCCGTGTGGAGTTGAATTGGGCCAAATTGAGCGCACCGATGACGTGCCAGAGATGTCGGATCACTCTGCCGGTGGGGTCGAGACGCATCAAAATGATGTTGATTTGTTCCTCGGCAGCGAAATCTGGTGACAAGATGAAGAAAAACTCCCATTTTCCCCGCACGGCTTTGCACAATGCCAAAAAGCCGTGTGCGGCTCCATACGGCTTTGCACAACCCGTCTGTTGTATGCTGTACTCTGGACACATGGTGTCAAGCAAGTGCCAAGTGATTCCATGAAATGCGCACATGGAAATTGCAGGAAATTGCCGTCGAGATTTTGCCAGTAGATTATACCCCAAATCGCGGGGATAAACCCCGGGCCGCTCGCTAGTTGATGACGCGCTGAGGGCACATGATGCCCTGTGACAACTCCAGGAGAATTTCGGAGGGATCTTTCCGCGGAATGCCTGAGGGATCGTTCTAATGTTGAGTAAAGCCGTCTTGGTTGAATTCGGCAACTCGGCAAATTGCGTCCCATCAATGTTAGGGGGCTTTGATATCAATCGCCCAATACTTAAGCGAAGTCGCTCCTTTCTCTCAAACCACCACCATCGCCAAACGATCACCCAAGGATATCTCCTTATTACTCCCACTGGCTCAAATGTGTGCTAATCCATAACGTGATCGGAGCTCCCAGCTGGCTGAGCTGTCACTGCGGCCGTTTACCACGGCGCATCAAGTCTGTGGCACTTTGGTGGCACTCAAGTGGCACTGACAGTAGTGTGTAGACGAGACAATCGTGATTGTCTCGTCTACAGATCAGACAATCGGCGCCCTCCTCCGCTCATGAAGCTTAGTATGTGGCGGCACGCAAAGGGAAAATTTGTTGTTGTCCAAGTAATCGCGTTCCTGTCCAGATTCCTGACTTGGAGTTTCTGGTCCCAGGTTTGTGCACCTTTACTGGAACACGCCTTCGCTGACGAAACTGTCACCTGTGCATAGTGCCGTCCGTCTGCTCCCCATGACAATCGCCGGACTGGCATGTAACGTTTTCGTCTGACGTCTTGTTCGTTGTCAGCCGTATGCCTGTTGTCGTTCTGATCTAGACGTCTTCCGTGTACTTTTCCTTCCAAGTAGGATCGATCGCTGACGTAGAGTTTACGAGTGGAGAAAAATCTGTGAAGTCTTTGCCAGTCATACTCGGGACTGACTCTGCTTTGGGCAAAGATCAAACTACCACGAATCATTGATTAGAATTTGGGCTACTTTATAACTGCACGCTCATTTCGAATTCGGGGCACTCGTATCTACCGCAATAATCTGCCCCGCCGCTGTCGACACATACAACAACGCCTCCTGCTTCGCACTTCCCCTCCCAAATTGCGCCGACGAAGGCTCCTCAAAGAGCGATGCATTCACCAAGCTCCCAGCAACCATCTGGGCCGCAAAACTCCCATCACCTTGCTGCGTAATGAGCGTCACCGCCCCAGTATGCGTAGCCACCCACGCCCGTCCCTGTTTATCGAACGCAAAATCATCATACTGGTGATCCTCCCCCGCCGGCTCAACCGTACTCAAAAGTTGCGCAGCGGTTTTCCCCGCACGTCCCATGTTCCCACTCGCGCTGAGACCGAGCGGCATGCGCGTGAATGTGGTGGCCTGCGAGTTGGAGTAGTAGAGGAATCCGTCCTTCATGTGGAGGCCGTTGATTCCCAGAGCGGGGGCAGGCGCGCCAGGTGCCATCGACGGGTCTTGGATGGCTAGGTGGGTAGCGCCGGTAGCCATGTTTATTTGCCACACGGTGCCTGCTCCAGGATCGGCGGCTAGCACGAGGTGGGGGCTACCGGGGACGATGGAGAGGCCGTCGAGGATGGAGCTGTTGCTGACGACTGCGACGCGGCGAACCAGGGGAATGGAGAAGATGGGGCTGAACGCGATGCTCCACACCGTGACAGAGCCCGCGGCTGCGCGGCGGGTTGTCAGATCAATGGTAGCGGTGACCAGGGCGAAGGCGTCGGGTTGATACTCGATTATACCCATGAGTCCGCTGCAGTTGGGGAAAGTGTGGACTGCGGCCAGGGATGCGTTGGTGCGAGTAGGGTCCAATGAGTGTAACGTGGGGGAGATGGGGGAAGTGATGAGGAGCTGGCCCGAGGCACGAACGGCGAGGTTCTCGATGAACAGGCCAGTTGGATCCTGGTAAACGAGCCGTGTCGGGTAGACAGCTGCGACCGAGAGCGAAAGGAGAGGGAGAGCGAGGAGAGAAAGCAACTTCATCCCAGAAAAGATGACCATCGGGTACCGGCCAGGTTCCTTTTGTACACTCTGTATATGTATCACGAGTTTCAACAGCTGCATGTATCTGGAGAAACTAGGTATTTGTTCCACATACGAAACCGGCCCTGTTTGTCCCTTCCGACGGTGTCACTGTGCGTACAGTGCCTGAATACGGCGTATGGATTCAGTGAAACTGCGGGATACCCGTAAGCGTGAGGAGCGGCGACTGTTTGTGCTTCCCGCACGGGAACGTCATGCATTCGATTTATTATCTTTGCTTTATCTTTGGAACCTCGTTTAGAGGACCTCCACGCAGAGCAACTTGACAGCGAACTTGGAATGGCAACGCGCCGAGAAAGTCAGTCAGCACCTGGAGAAACGAGTCCCACCCGTCAAAGCGGCAGCCGTCGGCCTTCTTGAGAATCGAAAGCAGGCTCGACGGCGTCGATCCAATTATATCGCATACCATTGAATACCCGGCCCCAAAAAATCCACACTAGCGCTTAGCAGCGTCAACCCACTCGGTATTCCGACAGTCAATTTCGCCTAAGTGCTAGGCAGCATATTGAAGGGGAAAGGTATCCGAACATAGCTACTCTCTGGCGGCCGCCGGACCTCGAAGATCGGCGGGGGCCTCGACACCACGAAAAGAAGCTCGAGAAGGAAAATCTGTACCGTACTCATCAATTTGCCGGCAGACTTTTGAATCCCGCCCGAGGCCGACAGTGTTCAAATGTCTGAAAAAAGAAGGATAATTCTATTTGAGTGTATGAATCTGGCGGCCAACTTTTGGAGCCCGCTCCGAGGAGTTGTCGGTGTTCAAACAACGGAATCGAGACGCCGCAGTCATGCCAGCGAAACAACGTGCCAGTAAATGTCCCGCCACATAAATGAATCAGCTATATCCGCTGCGGCAATTCCCATGTACCGTTCCACGCCCACATAATAGCATTGAAGTTGACCCTCGAGTCGAGCTGGCCGGCCCTACGAGAATACCCAAACGCACCCAAGCGCCGTACGCGCCTCCTTGGTGAGATTCCTTCGGCAGGCAGTGCCCAGCAATGATCGCACGATGAGCGTCTCCAGCGCAATTCCAACGGGCTGGATGCCAAAGAAGATGATGCACCCGCTCTGCTCGCCGGCAGCCCGGCAGGGGAATGAATTCGCCGAGGTAATGCACTACACCCGAGAGCAGGAACGCAACGAGCATTTCGACGCAAAGTGCACCGGTCGATCCGTGCCGGAGTCCGAGCATGGTGCCTGAAGCAAATCGGGCGTATGCGGTAAGGGCCTAAGAATGGCAGAGATCGTATTCATAAGTACGCGACTGAGAACTTGTTCCAATCTAGCGGTGAGATATCAATCTGGGCATGGCATTTACTGAAGAGCATCCATTTGAGCTCGGATGGCCTCCATCTTACGGCTCCACTCTTCGCGCCTCTTGCGGAAGACCACAGGGTCATAAACATGCCCATCACGAACCAACTTGCCCACTCGGTCGAACAACACCTGCAACTGTTCGTCCGACAAACTCAACCCTTGTCCCCGTTCGTGGATCTCCAGCACAGCAAGTTTCGAGCCAGCCGAAACTCGGGCATCAACCAGCCGCTCGAGCGCATCCCACAGTCCCGCGATCGGATCCTCCTGGCTTTCCCTCTCCCTCCACACGTACGCACGCAGATGGATGTGGCGAAGTTGAGGCAGAAAACCGTCGTGGCTCGGCGCGGACGGAGACGGCTTGGGGTTTTGCGTGAGGGCCGTCAGCGCGTCGAACATTGACACTACACCCATTCCCTTTCCCCCGAACGCATAAATCATCTCGAGAGCGGGGAGGAGGGCAAACGCAGCCTTCCACGACGCTACGCTGAAATTCGTAGCGCCGCTGGTGTCGAGGTGGGTTATGGCGGTGTATGGAAGCGTCTTGAGGACCTTGTTGACGATTTGGCGGAGTGCATTGCTCGTCTGCGGATGCGTGTTCACCATGAACAAGGCCTTTTCATCGTCGCTGACAGGATCAGGCAGCGTCGTAGCGGTGAGAGCGCTGATTAGGAGGTGCCCCCGTGAGGGAGTCATCGTCGCGTTGGATTCCAGTTGAAGGCAACGAATGGCGGGTGAGGCGGCTTGTCGGATATGCCTCCGGACCAGGACCAGAAGCTCGCCGATATCACGCCCTGTTTCTATCCCAAGTCCGTAAACAGCGAGCCGAGTGGAGGGAGGAATGACGAGGTGCCGCAGAAGCTCGGTGCAGAGCTCGACTGAATCGCGGATCCACACGAACTCCAGTAGAGGGAGGGTCACTGCGAGCCGTGGCACACTGAACATCCCCGAAGCGAGGACCAGATTCAGTTTCAGGCACGTCAAAGCCGGCGAGGCCTCCAGCACATTCAGGATACTGAGCGCGGGCTCAACCGTGTCGGAGGAGGACTCGAGACTGAGTTCAGTCAACCCGCGGAGGAGGCTCCAATTGAGAGGTGCCTGCCTCAAATCCAATTTGATGAGCCCAGGCGCGCGCCCGTCAAACAAGGCGTCGGGAAGTGCGTTTGGCGAATCTTCCGGGATGGCGTCCCATTTGTACGTCGAGTCGAGTTTGACTGAACGCAGGAGCGGAAGTTGATAGGATGAAAGGGAGTGGGCGAGCCGTATAGCGTACATGGCCTCACCCGAGATCTCTAGGTCCCGAATCCGCTCGGCATGCTGCAAAAGCGTGGGAGGATGGAAGTCGGCGTTGATTGACGTTACGTCGATAGTCAGAGGGGCATCGCCGGAACGATCCAGTTGTGTGAGGATTTGCTGCATACTTTTGAAGCTGTACGAGGAAAGGGATTCCTTCACGAAGCTCCACAGCCATTGTTCGGCGACGGCGATGTCGTGCCATCGCCGGCACACGAGCATGACCTTTGTCCATTTGAGATCAAAGGGAGGACGGTCAAGAAACGCATAAAAGCGGAATATTTTAGCGATGAGCTCGTTTGGAAGCGCAGAGATGGCGCTGAGCGCGTTAACCTGGGCCTTCAAGATCGATATCTGTGCGTAGTGCAAGGCGATGACCCGGTTCAGTTCGTCCCTTTGGGCGGCAATCGAAGGCCTAAGATGTGGTTGATAAGTGGGAGTGTTATGCGGAGACGGAATAGGCCCACGGAGGAGAGTCGGGTGTCATGGTCATGGTAGGAGAGCCCGGAGAGGTGTCACTGTCACTGTGATGTATCTCACCATCAATTCGGTCCGATTTTGGCCCGGCCTGATGGTCTAAAGCTCGGCATCAACCTCAGGAGCAATCGCCCGCCCTGCCTCAGTATCTATTGAATCCATTCGTCAGTCAAGATCAACCACCAAAAGAACAAGGATATATTGGGTGGAAAACAAAAAGTTTAACGCCTATGTAATGTTTTAGGCCAAGCCGGGAATCGGACCCACGAGCTTAGAAATCACCCAGGATTTCACCGGCCTGACCATGTGAAACTGCTCTAAGGCACACAAGGACTCTGCCAACGCTGTATTTATGAAATGTTCAGTGGGCAGGAGTAGGGGCTCCGAAATCGTCAGTGCAGATGTCGACTCGAGCCGACCTTGAATTAAACGGAAGAAATGAAGAGAAAGAACAAAAAAAACATGTCCACATGCCACGATCAAGAGTAGGCTTCGGCGGGGAATCGAATCCAACACTGAGCCGGTACAGTGGTATGTACATCACGGTATTCACTACGGTCAACTCGGACTCGGTATGTACAACATGCAAATTCACACAATAAATATGTCCCAGCCGACCGTCAAGAACTCTTCAAAGAACGTGCTTTTCAACGTGTGATCTAGGAGTGGGTAAAACAAGACTCGAGCACACAGTGATCGGAAGAAGGGGGAAAAGCATGCCCAAGCATCCAGGCCTAGGCTCGGGCGGGGAATTGAACCCAGCACCATGCTTGCAACAGGAGAGGGGGTATAGTATTGTCAACAGCGGGTCGGTACAACATGCAATCGCACAACAGATATGCCACACATCCACCAACCTCCTACTATCCCAGTTGATCAGTCACATCAGGAAAAACCGGATTCAGCAATTGACGCCAATTGGCGCCAATGGGCAGCAATCTCTGCCAAGTGACAGATTGGCAGAATGTCCAGGTCCCGATCCGGTGTCAATATTCTTCGGCAAATTATCACTGATTGTGACCGATTACTTAGCATGAATTACCCAGAATCACAGCAGTATTCGGTTCCTCATCCCCTGCTTGTCCTCAGCTTCAAAAGTATCAATAAATACAATAGATTCACACTACAGACATACATGCATGCATCTACACTAGTAGTTCTACCACCATCCAAATAGAAGCAACAACACACGAGCAAAAATCCACCCGTGGGCGTAGACTGCTGCGTGAGTGACAGCATGGAACGGGCTAGCGAGCGAACAAAACTCTTAGCTCATTGGGGACTTTTGGGGACTTGAAAGACATACTCTGTAACGGCAGGCAGGGAGCTGAGCAGTGAGCACCAGTGGCACATAGGGACGGCGGCGAAGGTAAGCTAACGGCAATAGGGTTAGCGAGCAGGGACACCACGACAACGGTAACGTACATGATTCAGATGCGGTAATGCGGCCGCACACGATCCCCGCCCATTCACACGTCCAGAACGTCTGGGTGCCAGGTCAAAATCAATTATAGTCCCATGGAACAATGAACACACCTTGCAAGCCTAGAGGAGCAATCTCGCAAACTCACGACAACAATGCCGGATCCGAGGTAAGTCTTACCATGATGCAAGCCATCCGATGAGACACAACATCTACAACGGAGATGAGGACTCGAGACTCAGAGAACAGGTACTTCTCACCGGAAGGACTGCAGCTCAATGTGACGCAACGGACGGCAACAAAATGAAAGGCTGCCTTTGAGGAAGGATTGCGGGCACTCGGGCAGGACATGATGTGGCGGCCCTCCAAATTAGGTCAGTGGATGACGCGGTGCATAGGCAGATTATTGACATTGTAGAGGGACTTGACTTGTCAGCAATGGGGTCCAGCAGAGCACGGAACGACGCTGGGAGGGCACAAGGGAGAGGGATGAAGGGTGGTGGTTAAGAAGAGAATGAAGAAAATGACATCTTGTTTGGACGCCACGTCCTGATTGATCCTCGGCTATCTTCGGCGGTGATTTCTGTCCGAGACTTCCCACGTCTCGGCAATGACTTGCTCCAAATCTTCAAGTCCCCGCACCGCTGCCTGTGGTCACGGTCTCGTTTCCCTCCTTGCTGCCCGCCTCGTGGATGCACAATATCAAGTTGCACATTGACTATGGGCACAATTATCTCAAATCCCAACAAGTTTTTCCCCAGCACTCCGTGATATGAGAGTCACGTATGAGAGCCTGCATCATTGGACAAATGTTGGTGGTGCCAGTCATTGAATGGGTGAGCAGCGGGCTTGAAGCTGCTTGAAGAATTGGCTTGGCCTCAAATTGTCAGGAAATGTCGAGGAATGTCAGAGATCGCCGAGATCATTTGATTGTCGCAAAATGTCAGCAATCCTGTGCAAATTGGCAGATCCGGTTTTTCCTGATGCAAGGACCGAGGAGGAAACAAGGACCGAGCACCATCATTCCTCCGTCTCCATGCACTCAAACACCCAGTTCCCCCCAAAAAGGCAATCCTACGTCAAAAGCAGGACCAGGCTAGGACTCGAACCTGGCATGAGTGCTTGGATCAGTAATAGATATATCGGCGAGACCTAGCATTTCACTTTGCGTGCAATTGCAACAGAGCTTGTTTCGATAGTACACTACTCTTGATCGAGCAGCAGCGAGAGGTGCGTGAGAATGTATCTAATGGCCCAATCCAATCTCGACTCGAGAGATCGCTGATTCCGAGTCTTAAAAATTTATTTTTAAGCTCGGTCTTATCGGCCCGTTTCCCGCAAAAGTGGGGTCCAATTTTTTTCGATGACATCTTTGAGCCCTGTGTGTTTGGCTCCAACAAATTCCTTATAAGGTAATTCTGGAGGTGTTCTGGCTCCATTTGGTACCCTCTTAGTCAATGACTCTTACGCCCTCGGACATGCATCTCCATTCCTGCTCAGTGCTCACTTCTGCCGGCCTCCGTGTTATCAACATCTCTGCCGACGGCGAGTCGGACGCTGTCGGACGCGGAACGGGACCTCCATGTTTGACAGCCGATGACAGTTCCGTTTCGGTTCCGTTGACAGGCACGCGGCCACGCCTCTTGCTTCCCACCACCACCACGCATCGACTGGACCTACGGGCGACAACGTCGTGTTTTAACAACCCACTCGAACTCCCTCGTCTCACATACCTATGCCTGGCGCGCGTCTCTTGTGTCTCGCCCAATTTCTTGGTTTTCGGCTCTTTGGACGACGGACTGTAAATACAGATGACTTGTCCCCATCCTCTCTCGTCGCGTACAGAGAAAATACAGCTTTTCTCGGGCCATTCTTTGCATCTCACTTGTAAAGCATCCCTCTTGGGATTGCTTTGTCCCCGCCGTGACCCATGATCTCACCCCACTTGTCAGTCCAAATGCAGTAGTACCAACAGACTTCACCAGGCTCAACCTACAGACTCGGATTGCCATGCACCCGCAATGGCCCTCAAAGCAGGTCAGAATTGAACGGAAGAGATGAAGAGAGAAAAAACTTTGATGGCACATAGACTCAGGCCGGGGATCGAACCCAGCACGAGTTGCTGAGTAAAAATGCAACTACATACTGTCGGAAACCCCCATCCGGACTCAGGCTGTTCGGCATCTCTGATGGGGCCAAATTTTTGTTGGGTCATAATGGGTGTAATAGGCTCCCCAGCCATAAATTTACGGATTGAAACAAACAATAACCGGCGAGCTACGATTAATTTACTTTGTGCTCACCAAATCACCCAAATCACCGAATCCACCAAAGTCATTTGATTGTATCTCAACTACTGCAGCTCCTGGAGGGCCATAATGTTGTGATGATATAGACCTCAATGGAGCCTTTCAGGGGGCATTTTATCCCGTGGAGAAACACGCGTATCGAGTCAGTAATAATGATTTGGTCCGGATGTGGGTTTATCTCATCTCAGCATGATCTGGAAAACTTTGTTCCTACACAATGAAGGTGTGCCCCAGATTTTTTTGTGACTACAGGTCATATAGCTATCTACCAGGCCCCAATATCACCGGGTAGCACCGGGCCTCAGTCTCATGAAATATCACCATCTTTGATGAGTGGTCCGGATGGGGGTTTCCGACAGTAATGGCAGATCCGCATATTCATTGAACACTTTCGATCTTGCATTTTGTTTAATAACACAGTACTACACCAAACTCTCGCTCCTGGTCTTCAACCGCGCCGGACCAGAGTCATGTACATGCACATGCTCATGCGCGCAGCCCAACCCGACTCGCACATGTATAAGCATATTTGATATTCCGGTGACGACGTTGAGATTCTCCAGCGCAATGAATGTCAGGGGAGATCCGTATAACAGTGTGATCATGGTGAATAGTAGCCACGAGCTGCCGGGATCTGGTCAGTGTGTTACACATGTACGGAATGGGAATGGATGGTACGTCTGCAGCGCTGTGCTCTCGACTAGGATTCAGAGGAACCACTGAAGAATTGTGCGTGTCTGAGAAACAATGTCGGCAGCAGACCGAGTGAAATCCACGTACCGTCAGGCGATGATGTATGTGCTCTAAACCTACTATAGAAATCAACCAACTCGAAACAACAAGACTAGATGAGTCTCGATACAGACGAATCTATATCTGAACAACCCAATCACGAAGCTCCGGGGCGAGTGACAATTATATTGACAGCAGGCAAAGGCGAGTATAAGTCCCTAGTACAGGGCCTTATGAAAGGTTGTAGGGAATACTGTGATATTGTCTCGATATGATTGGTCGAGTTTTGTATTGCGAATCAAGATCCTTGATATGAACCAAGAATGACAATTCTAAAGCGTTTTTGTAGATTTTAAGCTTCTCAGCTGAACACAAAAGATGTATAAAGGTTTGGCTAAAAGCCGGGTTGCACAAAGCAAGGTATTTGGGTCTTTCGATCCCTTTTACACTGGTATCCAAAGAACACAGCGACCGATACTACACGGATTTCACAGATTCCAACAATTCCTGAACCAATTCCTGACACTGAACACACAACCAGACCCTAACTGACACACAAACCGTACCAAGCCGTAGCAAGCCTTCCAAAGCTGCCACTGAGCTGAAACCCTAATCACAAGCCAACTGGCACTCGAACCAAACTATGCTTCAAACTCGATTCACACAACAGGAGCCAACAAAACAACAATTTAGATTTTCAAGGGCGATTGCTTATTCTACGCAATGCACCTTCGAAAGCCTCGGACAAATCCCGTAGTCGCAGCTGGTAGCTTGCTAGTGGGGGAAGTATCCGCTGCCCTCTTGGGTAACACTCTATCTACTTTATACATGTCCGGGAATCATATGATAGTACAAATGAATGGCGCAATAATGATGAATCTCCCACGTATCCTGAATAGAAACGACCTGATTGGTTGATCTGGCACTGGTGCTCAGTCAGCCAGAGCGCCAAGCCATGATTCAGCATGTTATCTCGTGATTCCATCGCTGATCCATGACTCGGACAGTTTGGATATCTTGTATCCCTTCTTCCCCTCCAGAGTATGGCCTCAAAACGTACTCCCACGTGTTGTAGGTCTCGAACGATACCCATATCTCCCACTCTTGGTCTCGGATACCAGCAGATACTTGACTAAAAGTCCGTATCCGAGCCGGAATCCACTTGTTCCGACAGGTGATGGCTACTACGTCACTTCCATCGGACCTGTCTCGGCGGTCTGCTCATGTTTCAGGTCATTCGGCCGACTTGCCCATCATTCCGTGAACTCCCGAACCTCCGAATTGCACTTGCACCAAGGTTCGAACTGCTGACAATCGTACAACGGTTAAGAACTGTTTAATTGGTGTATCCCATTGGTAAGGCAGGTATCCACACCTCCTACATGTTTCGGAGTGAGTCCATCAGTCGTATCCAGGTAAATACCCTTCAACCTGTATAGTACTCTAAAGTATCCACCGTACTGACTGTCTCTGGGCTCGACATCAGCTCTCGTATTGAGATCATATAGTATGGAAACCACATCTGAAATCGTGCAAAATACGCGTTTTCAAGGGCAGTCAAATTCCATGCTCATCAGCGAGACTCGGGCGAGTGTTTACTTTGTGTAACTTTCCAAATGATGCATCCTACAGCCATCGGCGTCAGCGTGGACACGGACAATGAATGGGCGGAGAATCAAATACCGGTGCTATACAAGTTTCCTCTGGCCAGAAAGTCAGTCTGTCGGCAACTGCTTGAATTTGAAACTGAACGATGCGCACAAGAGGTTGAGAGTAAAACCGGTAGTTTCCCAGGGCAAGGAGTCCTGGGGGAAGAGCCTGCCACGGAGTCTCGCCAACTCCACCAGCGAGCCAGCAAATGCGACTAAAACCAAGTCAGCGGGAGGGAAAACATGGAGTTCAGCGTACCAGTAAAACCAATCAAAGCAAGGACAGGGAATATGACAACATTTCGAGATCGTCCCCATATTATCCACAGTCGATAAATCTGGTCGCAATTGTTGAGTGTCTTCTTTCATTTGAAATCCAGTCGACGTACGACGAGAGCATCCCCGACCAGGACACTGATACAGGTGATAATCTCTTTTCCTATCTCCGTTGGCTCGACAAGATCTTTGTAGAATGCCGCTTCCGTCGCGATGGTCCCGAGACCAATGAAGGTCAAGAACGCTTGATGGACCACAATTGCCCAGTACTGCACATACGTCAGTTGGAAGTAATGGTCTGAGTTGACCGCACGCACCGCCGTCACCAAACAGAAAAGCACCGCAACCGCGACAAACGGCGGCGAAGCGAAATTTCGTCGGATCGTGTGACTCGTCCCTGCGAGAGTGCGCCGCGTACCGAGGAAGTAGATCGTCACCAGGCACGAGGAAGCCGTAGAGGAAGCTTTGGAAGACGACATTCGATAGGTTTGCTGAAACGATTTGAATGTCCTGCATCCTTGAAGAAAGAAACTGGTGGAAAGAAAAGGGAAGCAGAGTTCAAATGGCAGCAGTAGACTTATATGGTTTGCGGGGATCATGATGGAGCGCACGCACACGGGCTAACAGTTCGTTCAATCTTTGACCGATGATAAATTGAGCGTCCGCATCATCTTTGCCATAGAAAAGTGGACAATCCTTGATGAGAACAAACCAGAAGCTTGATTGCGGTTGCCAGAAAACTACAAGTTCTATATTTTCAGACACGCTAGGATTGGCTGCATATGCTTGGACCGGAGGTGTGGACTCGGTCGAGTTGCTCACCGTAGACTGGCGATACTTTCACAGATGTACGAGTTATAATGGCCAAATCTACTCCGAACATTTTTTTCGCATTGTCTTTTTTCCCCTGTGAATTCCTTTTCTCACGACGGACTTCTTTTCCAGGTTGCATACCCGCCGTCCGACACTGAATATTCCCTTCCTCCCTTAGCTCTGTGGTATTGCTTTCTTCCGCACACGCTGATATTTCGCAACTGCAATTTATTTGTTCAGGTTCGCGTCAGCTCACAACTGGCAAGACACCCACCCCAATTGGACACTCGGTAGCACGCGGCGTGCACCTGCCACTGATGGATCATCACCGTCCGTGCTTATGACGCAGGATGTCCCCGTTCAACTCGGGTCCGAGTCCTGAATCGTTCCAGACCGCATTTTTTTTCTCTTTTTCCCCTTTGAAATTTGAGCATTCTTGGCTGTTGTAAGCATGTGCTCGCAATTCATTTACTTATCCACATCATCCCCAACTAGTACATCAGGGCTACCGCCCTCGTGTTGGCCCGTTCGACGGGCTCGGGCATGAGCCCCATGATCGGGGTATGTTGGCCGCTTCACCATCTTTTGCAGTGGAGTTCGCAGCATCATCTATCCTCTGTACCCTGGTGTTGTCGTTGGAAACCGCCGGGCTGATTATATGAAGAATTGCAGCGTTGTGTGGAGAATGCCAAGTTCCTCCAATGACAGGTGATATGGCAGAGTAACATCGGCGCGTCGGAAGCCCTCAATGTGGTGTTTTCTTTGGAGGGGGCCCATGCTATGAATATTTCCCGGACGACATCGTCCGGGAGTCAACAAACGGGAGACACTAACGCGAGGTGCACGTGAATGAATTTGTTTAGTTGTTCGCTGATAAGCAGTGTATTTTTACACGCGGGGAATTCATGCGTTTTCGTGATTCCAGCTTACAACCAAGTCCCGGGACTAGTGAGGCATAATTACAACATTGAGGGTACGTGTCCGCCTCGGGGCAGCGTATTAGACTTGAGGGCTCTGGGAATTAGCTGACGACTGTGTACCATTGCCCGAGAGTGATCAAGAGGATAGAAGGGACTGCCCGTCCCACTTATCAACCAGAGACATACTCGAATCGTACTCCCCGGGAGTCGAACCAAAGGAGATCAGTTCTTACGAGGGATGAATTACCCTATCATCCAGGCACATCCGAGGATGCCGGAAGTCATTAAACGCCGGCCGATGACAGACCAGAGATAGAGAAGAAGAGAAGTTCAACAAGCCGAGAGTGCCGACCTCCGGCGTCATCGGCTCAGAAGCCAACCGAGATACAACTTTTGATGATGAGGCTCGGGTGGGTCGATTACCTGCCTAGCAAGCCCCGGCAGACTGGTTCAGGCATCTAAGGCAGAAGGAAACCTCCGGCCAGTCTGAGAGGGAAAGAGATAAACCGATGGAGCGTTCTGGAACTTCCGGCAGCACGTGAGGATCGACGGCTGACTGAGGCATCAAGCACGCAATCCTGACGAACTGATCAGAAAGAGGAATGAGAGCTATGCCATTGGCCAGACGAGGCCTTGGCATCACAGATACTATATATATTCTTCAGTCCGCAAAATGTATAAAAGCCATAGCAAAACAGCATGTACAGTAGTAGATTTTACCCCTCCAATCTGTGAGACCAGTGCGGACAATAAATTGCTCAGAACACAACCTAGAGACCAGAGTTTGACTGAGCCCCGGCTAGTTAGCTTGAGACTGCGCGTTCAAACACGACGAGCTTGAACCCCCGAAAGTTGCCTTTGACGTTGTACCGAGGTTTTGAGGGACGAGACACCTGTCCTACTACCCCGAACACACACACACGAGTATTAGATTGGTTGAGATTTGGATTGATTAGTGGTTAAGTTTGTGGTTGAGTTATCTCACTACATTCGATTCTACTCAGAGTATCTATTTCACGGCCGCACCCTAGTGCACCGTTTCATCGCGCTTGGTAGTGAGCTCGTCGAGTTGGGCCTGCCATCGGGTGATTTCTTGGGTCAAAAACTCGGCTTCCGCTTGAGGACCGATCAGAAAGTCACGCACACGTGCGCATTCCGCGTCAGACAGCACGTCGTTGGTGGACAGTAAATCCTTGGAAGGGAGATTGTCTCTCCATGCTCGTTGAAGATAAGTGCTGGAGAGGCACGGTGAAGGATTAAGCGCACCGGGGACATGCTGCTCCAAGCAGTCCGTGGTGGTGGTTAGCGACGAGAGGTAGCGTCACTGATCCGTGCAGTTTGTGACAAGTGACTTGTGATCAGCTTCGCCGATTACCTGAGTGATACCCACCGCTGGAAGAGTCACTGGCGGCCACCGGTGCCCCGGTGCATACTGGCGGCAGCAGTGATTGACATCGTTTGCCGACGGACCGTTGATCCCTGTTGGTGATCGCCGCTGGCGTCCATCAGATTAAATTTGTAAAGCTCAGCCGCTGGATTCCAGTGGTCTTTTCACATTGTGTTGACATTTTGACTATGAGAGAAGCCTGCTTACATTATACCTGTATCAATGGGGTTCAACACCGTTGTCATGAAACCAGCGTTTGCCGACTGATCCGCTGATGCGCCATCACCGCCATCACCGCCATTAGTTACGGATCAGAAGATCCGTTGTTATCAACAAATGTACACTCGGTCTACGCACGACAAGTCCCTCGAGAGGGATGTCGCCCGCCCGAGTAAGGAGGACAGCTCGAGAGCTGTCACTCGAACGATAGGACAACAGTACTTGTCCAGTGCGGGAAGGGTTGCTAGGACAGAACCCGACGCGCCGTGTTAGAACCCGACGAGGGGTTAAACACAGTCACACAACATCCTCGGCATGATCCAGTGATCATGCCAAGGAGGGGTAACCTATAGGGTTACAGGAGTAGTGATGGATCGGTTCGGTTCGGTTCGCGTTCAGGACACTTTTCGTCGAACGCCGAACCTGAACCTAGCGTTCGGTTCAGCAAAACCTCGAACGCCGAACCTGAACGCGCGTTCACGTTCAGTTCGGCGTTCGAACGCGTTCGAACCCCGGATTTTCCCGGCGATAGTCCACGCAGAATCTAAAGGTATATGATGGCCAAATGTGCTTAAGGAATCACTGAATACCCCAGACCAAGCACTTAGCCCACTTTGAGGTCCACAGCGCCCATACAGTAGGACTCGCGCAGCTCTGATGTGCCATCAAGACTGATCAGACAGGCTGAGACAGCCAGCGCCGACCCACCACAGTCTCCAACCTAGATTCTGTGAAATGAACGGTCACTGTGTGAGTTTTCTCTCTACTCTATCGAGTATCACCCTGCTAATTACCTCGGAAGTGCCGTCAAAATCTGAAAGATGGCCGCTTTCGGTTCAATTTCGCGTTCGCGTTCGAACGCGAACGCGAGTGCTCCCGGCCGAACGCTGAACCGAACCTTGCGTTCAGGCTCAGCAGTTTCCTGAACCTCAACGCTGAACGGCCGTTCGGTTCGGTTCGGTTCAGGTTCGAACCGTTTCTTTGAACCGGACTCACCCAACACTGTACAGGAGACGCTCCACTTAACTCTATTAAGAGAGGAGCCGCGTAGGGGTAATTAAGGGTCAGGGACCGATCGTACAGGAGAACACTCCTGGGGGATTTAGTATTTATACTTGGGTAGAATCTCATGTACAGTAGATTCTACCTCGTCTAATCTCCAGCGCTACTTTGGCTTACGGGTGACGTTCTCTTCCCTCACGGACACAACCCGACCCGCCTACTCGCCGAGACTCAACTCGTCTTGTTGTGCTCGACTCGTCTCCTCTCGACATTCTCAAGCTCATCGACCTTCTCGTCGTACCCGGCCGTGTCACCCACGCCGTTCCGCGTCTGATCCGATCACCCGGCAAGCCGGCCTAGACGCTGTCGTTGACAACCGTGCAAATCAAGTGCACTGACTGAACAACCGCTGATGTGTTGATGATGGATGCCGTCGGCTTTCGCTGGATTCCATTATGCCCATCAAATGCTCATCTGTCTTTCAAGAGCTTTGATGGGTGTGAATCTGATTCAATGTGACGGTATTTTGAAGGTGTTCAATGTTGAAAAATCAATGGCAAATTGGAAAGAAGGTTTGGCTTGTGAAAGTATGATTGACTGCGGTGGACAAAAATCATTTTGTTTTTCCACAACCTGCTTTTTTTGCTCAACCTCCTAGATTGATGTATTTCTTCGAAGATCTATGTATTTTGACATAAACCCTCAAATCTCTGGGGCTTTTTTCTGTGTACTCACACATTTTTTCCACAGAGACATCAGAGAAACCCGTGAATCTGTGTAGATTGATGGGTTGCGTGGAAACACGCAGATCTTCAACAATCATCACCATGTGTTTTTTCTTCTGATGAGCCTCTTTATTTTGTAATATACCGATGTTAGCCGGACTCCGCATCAGGCCGATCTGATGCCCGATGCCCGGCATCACCTTTCTAAATGATCACATCAGCCCTGCTGCCTGCCTGCCGGGGACATCCATCAGCAGATCAAAGTCATACAGCTGCCGCTCGGCAGGTCGAAAAAAATAAGAGACATCAGGATGTAGATCTACACCTGCTAGGCTTTTTGTTGTTCACTGACCTTTTTTTTTCCTTTGAATGGCATCAGAAAAAAGAAAGGCATCAGAAAGAAAAAAAGAGGGGTCATGTTGGAAGATCTTCAAAGATCTTTGATCGCAAAAGTCCTTTTTTCCGTGATGGCTGGGAAAACATGTAGATTCATGGAAATCTACGAAGATTACCACTCTGGTTGCACAAAAATGGGACAATACAGAAAAGGACCCACTTTTGTCCACCCCAGACAGTCAAATGAAAGCCTCAGAGATCTAGTATTTCCGCTGGAATCCAGTGGAATCCACAAGGAATCCGCAAGGAATCCGCTGGAATTTCACCGGTGCATCCAGTCAGGCAATGACTCTGCGCGTTCAAACATCAATGGGTTCCAAATGGGTTCCGAAAGTGAACCGTGGCAGAACACTCAACGGAAGAACCCGATGTATTGGATTCCGATGGATTCCACTGAAGCCCGCCGGAAGCCAGTGACATCCAATGCATAGCGGCAATGAATTTGTTGGCCGGCACTGGCCTCCGCCATCATTCACTGCCGATCAGTCGTTTAACAGCTCCGCGTGTATTACTGTGATTACTCACCCAGGGCAGTGTCTGTCAAGATCTGATCCATAAATACTTCTGCCATCTCAGGACCTCTCTTATCCTCTCACCTACACCACACCCCATTCAATGTCTATACCAATGGCTGAAATGGAGAGAGGGACACATTTTCATATCTATGGTAGGTCAACATGGCCCAAGTCTTGCGACAAGGGTCAGTACTGACCTTTGAGTGACCTGGCTTGCAGGTGGCACTGGTGGTCCTGGTAGGGCAGGCAACCAACATGGGGGAGAAGGGGGTTCTGGTGAAGGAGGGACCCTGAGGATCACCAACTTGAAGTAAATTCCTAGTGCCTCTGCAGACCCAGATCTCACTGTACACAGTGTTTGTTCACATGGCCAAGAACCAAGGCATCAAGGCCAAATTGAACTCATCAGTATGTAACAAATAAATAACTGAAGCCCACTAAGCAAATATTACAGCGCAGGAACAATGCCACACTGCTCTGGCACTTGTCAGATGTCCTCCAGCATCTCAGATCTTCCAGGGCCGAAAGGAAATTCTTGACAAAATGCAACAGTACTTTTCCCAAGAACCCAAGAGAAGGATTTTTGTCCTCTATGGTCTTGGCGGCTCTGGGAAGACTCAGGTGGCTTTGAAATTTCTGGAGTCAATTGATGAGTATGTGATCCTTGTCACAGAGAACATTGCTTATGGTTGACAACTTTTCAAGTTTTACAAAGCGGTTCTTTGTGAATGCCAGCTCTCCTGAGGCTCTCAAAACATCCTTCATGAACATAGGAATTTCCCAGAGCTTTGGTAAAACATCAGAAGTTGGCCTTGAGTGGCTTATTTCTGAAAACAAAGAGTGGACTCTCCTCTTTGACAATGCAGATGATCCAAAACTGAAGTTATCATCATTCTTCCCACAATGCACCCATGGAAACATTATCATCACCTCCCGAAACCCACAACTCGCTGCTTATGGACCTGCATCTCACTCACATGTGGGAGACTTGGATGAAGAAAATGCGGCTCTGCTTCTTCTTGAAAGAGCAGTGAAGGAGCACACAGACCAAAACCATAAATTAGCCACGGACATTGTACAGGTAGGTTGCAAGTTCCTCAGGCGATGATTTCATGCTTAATCAAGATGCACAGGAGCTCTCATGCCTGCCCCTTGCAATTGTCCAGGCTGGGGCTTATATTGCCAAGTTTAAATGTCTCATCAATTATCTGTCTATCTACAGACAGAACAAAGAAGAGTTACTGCGGCAGCATCCTGACCAGGCTCATGACAACTATGATTGGACTGTCTACACCACCTGGCAAATTAGCTTTCAAAAACTGAGCCCAGTGGCTGCCTATCTTTTGCAACTCTGTGCTTTATTGCACCATAGCAATATTCCCCAGTCAATATTTGCCAATGCAACCCAGTGGATATTGAACAATGAGGGGAATGAAACTGAGTCAATGCGGGAAGTCAGGAAATTTCTCCAAAACTTTGTCTCGAGGTCAGGAAATTGGTCAAAACAATATTTCAGGAATATTGTGGCAGAGATTGAGGAATATTCACTGATTCAGAGCCGGGAAGCCAGTGATACACTAGATATGCATCCACTTGTGCATCTGTGGTGCTCAAGCACCCTAGCTGATGAAGTAACAACACGGGCATGTATGGCAAATGTGGTGGGGATGACAATAGATGTTGGCCCTAATGCATATTTGGAGAGAATCAGGATGATTGCTCATGTCAACATGCTTGTCCCAGATTTCACCGTTGTGGTGGATTCTCAGTTCTGGAGCCAATATGCATGGATGTACTATGAGGGAGGTAGATTTGAGCACGCAAAGGGGTTGTATGAGCTGGATCTGCAGAGACAGAGGGAGGTGCTTGGAAAGCACCACCCTGCCACGCTGATGGCCATGGCCAACCTTGCAGCCACATACAGGCACCTGGGTCGGTACAGAGAGGCAGAGCCCCTGGAAATCTCTGTCCTCAGAGTCAGAAACTCCTTGGTGAAGACCACCCTGACACGCTGAGTGCCATGGCCAACCTGGCACTCACGTACCAGCAACTGGGATGGTACAGAGAGGCAGAGCCCCTCCAAATTTCTGTCCTAGAACGGCGTCAGAAATTCCTTGGTGAAGACCACCCTGACACACTGAGTGCCATGGCCAACCTTGCAGGCACATACGGGCAACTGGGTCGGTACAGAGAGGCTGTCCTAAAACGGCGTCAGAAACTCCTTGGTGAAGACCATCCTCACATGTTGCTTGCCATGGCCAACCTTGCAGCCACATGCAGGCTGCTGGGACGGTACCAAGAGGCAGAGCCGCTTGAACTTTCTGTCCTCACAGAGCGTCAGAAACTCCTTGGTGAAGACCATCCTGACACCCTGAGAGCCATGGCCAACCTTGCAGTCACATACGGGCAACTGGGTCGGTACAGAGAGGCAGAGCCCCTCGAAATTTCTGTCCTAGAACGACGTCAGAAACTCCTTGGTGAAGACCATCCTCACACGTTGCTTGCCATGGCCAACCTTGCAGCCACATACAGGCAGCTGGGACGGTACCAAGAGGCAGAGCCGCTTGAACTTTCTGTCCTCACAGAGCGTCAGAAACTCCTTGGTGAAGACCATCCAGACACCCTGAGAGCCATGGCCAACCTTGCAGCCACATACGGGCAGCTGGGTCGGTACAGAGAGGCAGAGCTGCTCGAACTTTCTGTCCTCAAAGAGAGTCAGAAACTCCTTGGTGAACACCACCCTGACACGCTGAGAGCCATGGCCAACCTTGCATTCACATACAGGCTGCTGGGACGGTACCAAGAGGCAGAGCCGCTCCAACTTTCTGTCCTAAAACAGCGTCAGAAATTCCTTGGTGAAGCCCACCCTGACACACTGATAGTCATGGCCAACCTTGCAGTCACATACGGGCAGCTGGGACATTATAGACAGGCAGAGCTGCTTGAACTTTCTGTCCTAGAACGACGTCAGAAACTCCTTGGTGAAGACCACCCTGACATGCTGAGAGCCATGGCCAACCTTGCAGCCACATATGGGCACCTGGGTCGGTACAGAGAGGCAGAGCCCCTGGGAATTTCTGTCCTCAAAGAGAGTCAGAAACTCCTTGGTGAAGACCACCCTGACACGCTGAGAGCCATGGCCCACCTTGCAGCCATACACAGGCTGCTGGGACGGTACCAAGAGGCAGAGCTGCTTGAACTTTCTGTCCTAGAACGGCATCAGAAACTCCTTGGGGAAGACCATCCTGCCACGTTGATTGCCATGGCCAGCCTTGCAGTCACATATGGGCAGCTGGGACATTATAGAGAGGCAGAGCTGCTCAAACTTTCTGTCCTAGAACGGCATCAGAAACTCCTTGGTGAAGACCATCCTGACACCCTGAGAGTCATGGCCAACCTTGCAGCCACATACAGGCAGCTGGGACGGTACCAAGAGGCAGAGCGGCTCAAACTTTCTGTCCTCAAAGAGAGTCAGAAACTCCTTGGTGAAGACCATCCTGACACGTTGATTGCCATGGCCAATCTTGCCATGACACTTTATAGCACTGGCCGGCACCAAGAAGTAGAAAATCTTCAACTCAAAGTTGTTGCCAAACACAGGGATGTCCTAGGACCAGACCATCCACTCACTCTCCAGGCTACCAAAGACTTGAAGGCTACACAGGATGCTTTGGCTAAGGCCAAGGTGTGAGGCTATGAACCTGCGGTGTTCTTAATTAACATGTTGACAATGTTGTAGACACAAATGTTCCGACTGTGGTGAAATTGTTTGATTCAATACAAGTTGAGTCGAGAAATCTTACTATTTGGTTGTTCTATCTATCTACCATAGATGAGAGACTATTTATACTACTAAGTTTTGTCCTTATGTGTCCATTAAACAAGCTGTGCCCCAGTGTTGAACTGCGGGCGCAGTTGTAGTGCCAACGCTGTAAATACTTATGAAATTTTCAGGGGCTTCAGACTCGAGCGCACGTCGAATTGGATGGAAGAGATGAAGAGAGACAAGAAAAAACTGTCTTCATGTCAAGACCAACAGTAGGCTCAGGCGGGGAATTGAACCCAACACTGAGGTACGTCTTATGTACACCACGGGTATTCATGATCACTGCGGTCAGGTCAGACTCGGTACAACATCCAAATCCGCACAATAAATATGTCCCAGCCGACCGTCAAGAGCTCATGATCAACATTAGCCCTACCCTTCAAAAACCTGATTTTCTTGAACGTCTGCCTGGTTAAATAAAACAAGACTCGAGCACACAGTGACAGTGATCGAACGGAAGAAGGGGGGAAAGAAAAGCATACTCGAGGTATCAGGCTCGGGCAGGGAATCGAACCCAGCACTGGACTTGTACAAAACCAAGAGTGGTTAAATTGCACTGGGTACAACATGCAGATTCGCACAATAAATATGCCACACATCCACCAGCTTCCTACCTCCCTGCGTCAGTCAAAATCAAGCAAGAAGAAGGCACACGGACCAAGCAACATCATCCCTACCCGCTCCCTCAATGCACTCAAACACCCTATACACCGCCCTAGCAAGATCCATCCTCCTCTGCAATCCCCCAATACAAAACATCTGGGACCGCTTCTCATCTTGCAAGAACTCGGTAAAAGACGCGTTATTGACCACCACCGGCCTCGTATCATCATCGTCCAGCTCGAGCACGGAATGCAAATGCCGGAGGATGAGATGGACCTCCCCGCTCGGCAGGTCGAGCAATTGTTCAATGTGGCGCGGACGGAGTGCGAATCCCGCCGTGACGACAGACAAGATGTCCAGCAACCGCGCCCTGGCTTTCAGCGGAACACGACCGAGGATTTGGATGTACAGCTTATCCAAAGCCTCGATGGGCGAGGACGAATGAAAGTCGTGATCCAAAGCGGGGTTGAGGATGGCTTGCAGCTGCTCGACGGGCCGAGCGTCTTTGTCGTCGACGAGTTTGATGACAGTGGTTGGATAGATGAAGTAACCCGACGATTTGTCGACGAGACTGCGAAGCACGGAGGGGGCGGGCCAGGGGAGGGGGACCCCCGCCATGGAGCGGCGGTGCGTCGCGCTCTGGTAAATCCTCTCGAACTCGTGCCGTAGGTAGTTGCGCACGTCGCCAAAGGATTGGTCGATGTTGAGCGTCTCGCAGAGACCCTCAGCGCTCAGCTGGTGGAATGTATCCTGCAGATCAGGCTCCGCGCGGCTGGCGATGATGATTTTGAGAGGCGGAGATGGGAATTCGCGGAGGATACGGCGGATAGAATGTAAGACCTCCTCCTGTTCCAAAGGCCCGTCGCATTCGTCCAGGCCGTCGATGACGAGGACGCGCGGAGTGGCGGGACATGATGACGACTGCAACTCCCGGAATGGCGCGAGTATGAGACTCTCCACCTGTGCAGCCATGGATCGTACCATAACAGACGGATCATACTCCACGCTGCGCTCAACTGGGCCCTTCATCTGCGGGTCATTAAGCGCGATCTGATACGCCAGCGTTGCGAATAAAACGCTCGCATCCCCGCACGTCGGATGACCGCGCCGGAAGAAGAAACTGCCTCCCAAGAGGCCGGCGTCGCGAAGTTGTGCACAAAGCGTCTGCAAAATGGCAGACTTGCCCGCACCAAAAGGTCCGCGCAGCCAGAGAATCGGTCTACTCGCATCGAGACGCGTGTACCGAGGGACAGGGAGCCATCCATACAGCTCGCTGAGCGCCCTCGATCTGCGACCCGAGTCGATACCGTCGATTCCTGACGCCCAGTCGAACAATCCATCGAGCATGGCCAGCCGTGTGTCGGGGTGGCATTTCGGTTGGGGGAAACTATCCGCCGAGTCGAAGAGCGCGGAGAGTGCCACGCCGCTGTGCAGAATCTGCATCCCTGGATGTGAATCCAAGTTGATTCGGAGTCGACACGGGGGCTAGAAAGGGCTGACCGTTACTCCGCTCTTTGGGCGGAGGGAGAAGGACTTTCTCCGCGTGCACGATAATGCCGTGCGGGAAGTAATCGCTCAAGGATTGAGGTGACGATGAGCGAGAGTCGATTTTGGGAGTTGTTGTTAGTGTCAAGCCTTCTGCGTGCAGATAAATCAGCCTCCGAGAGCAGGAGAAAGACAAGGCAACGCACTTGACAACTTTCCCACTCGCATCGTCTTTGGCCTCGGAAGGCGGGATGGAGGATCCTCAGCTCCAGTCCTACACTCCATCCCAAGCCCCACTCCCCTAACGTCTCTGCGCGCTCGCGGCGCAGACCGCTGGAACTGCAGATTCACATCTCCCGCGACATCATAAAAGGTGCCACCGTGTATCTGGAAGCCGGCGCTGTTGTTGAATAGGGGCATCCAGACTCCAGCGACGGACTGAGCCTCTGGAAATGAGAGTGGGAGTCGGACGAGTGGAGGAGAAGGACAATGTGAATGTGGCTCGCTCGTGACGTGCGTGCGGGAGATTTCCATCAGAATCAGCAGCGCCTTCGCTTGACCATTGTCAATTATTGCTCAAGCTGTGTCATGGTTAGCGGCTGGCGGCTCGGGCTATGCGCATGACCGCAGTGTGGTGTTGGTAGGAAATTGAGAAGATCGGACATTGCCTCAAATCCGGACTATACCGTACTTTCAACTCTGCTTTGAAAGTACATATACCGAGCTTCAGCACTGTTGAGGTATCGACGGATCTACTTACAAAACCTTCAGATCGAATTCCAAGACGTTAGCAGAACCTCCCTCCGCCCCGAAACCGGACAAAACTCACCTCATTCACGCCGAGGCATAAACGAACCCAGGCAACGGCTCATCAAGCAAATGCGCCACCAAACCCCCAACCTGATCCATCCGCTCACGAACAACACCAACCGGAATCCTCCTCGCAACCTCCTTCAACCCATCCGGCACCCTACCAGTCGCGTGCTGCACCAGCACGATTCGCGATGCGATAACCTCCCCTTCGGCCACTTTGATCACAGCAACCTGCATCCTCCCCCTCGACGCACGCGCACGCGCCAGATGATAACGCAACTCCGCCTCGAACTTCTTGTCAGGCTGTGCCTGCCTCTCGAGAAGCAGGCGAACGAGGATGTTCCGAGCTAGCCGTTTACCGTTCAAGAAGTCGAGGAGCAGACAAACGTCGTCGTTGGGGCATCGCTGCATCATGTCGATCTGGGTGAGGTATCACATCCCTCTGTCGCGCATGTATTCGAATTCGACTATCGTGCGCAGGAAGTCGCGGTTTCGCGCGGAGAGGTCGTCGGGGGAAGCTGTGAGGTGCGTCATTAATATCGGCGGAGAGAATGATTTTTGCCGCATGCGAGAGAAGGGGAGGGAAGGGAAGACTCACCCACGCGGTTGGAATACAAGTCACCGCACTCTCTACGGTGCTTCCCATCCAACCAGTCGATTCGCTGGCAATCCTCTGAACAATAATGGCAAAGCCGGCATTGGGGACATCGTTTTGTGGATTTCCTCGGCAAAACCTTGAGGCACTGCGAATCCTTCAGAACGACGAAAAGACGAGTGTGGTGGAGACATCAAACCTGAGAATTGTAGCAAACCTGCACCGAACGAGGTCGGTCGGGTCGGGAATAATATGCCAAGTATTGGAGGCTATCCTCCGCCATGGCGACGAAAGCTTTCCACGCCGGAAACAGCAAGGACTTTTGGAATGCAAGGGCAGCGGCGAGAGATACAGCGTGCTCCAGGGTCCGAGAAATCTGGACGACGGCAGGTAGGTAGACTCGTGCTCGCGGGAGGACGTGAGCCAGAAACCACTGCAAGTACTCGATTGTACCCGCGTGATTGGGGTAATTCGTCCCGGCGAGAACGATAGCGTCGAGAAGCCCCGCCTTCAAGGCCTGTGTGATCCAATGCAAGGCACGAGGCATCTCGAATGGTCTTGACAGGGGAGGGAAACTCTCCACGAGGTATTTGACCGCATCTTTCTGGGATGCGTAGAGAGCTACGAGGCGGGTGAGTGCAGGGATGAGTCCATGGTCGAGGAGTATCGCCATGAAGCGTTGATTTTTCTGTGTTTTGAGGATGACGTCCATCGCCGGAGCGACATACTCGATTGAGGCCGGGGCGATGTGTTTGATGACGAACGTAGCGAGCTGAGACTCTCCTCCATCGAATGCTGCGACAAAATCGCGGAGGTTGGTGGGATCTTGAAGGAGCAAGTTGTCCATGAGGAGTATACCCAAGTGATGCCAAGGAATGTCCGGGTCGTCCCATGATTCGGGGAAGCTGAGCCAGATACGACCTATCAAAGTGCGAAATCCGGGCGTCGCCTCGATCATGTCTCGTGTCGGCTCGTGTGCCACCAACTCGGCGGTGGCCATGACGAATCCGACGAAAAACGGCCGTCGTACTTCGCGTCCGACCAGATCTGGATGAGAATCATGGTAGTTCTCGATGAAGAGGACCCAATCAAAGAGACGTGGCCAGATGAAGGAGAAAGCCTCGGAAGGGACGCGCGAGTCTTCTAGCATCGTCGCCAGGATGCCAATACAGATTAGAACGCGATCGAGGAGTGAATCCGGGAAGGGAGGAGGTGTGTCCGAGCTGCTGGCGTCGAGGATGGGACTGGGGTCAAGGGTGGCGTAGAGGACTGGAAGGACATGCTTGGGCTGAGCCCGGCCTGCAAGTCCACGCTCCAGAGTTTGGAGATTCGACAAGGCCCGAGGGCCTCCGCGGAGGGCGTCCCGGAGGGTGTTCTACGGGAAGATCAGTGGTAGAAGAGGTTAGAAAAGAAAGAGAGCCACCCGATACGAAGGAGGCGCTTGCTCGATGTTCTGAAGCCGAAGAACGGGATGCATGATGTGGAGGAAAAAGAGATAATCAATCAATTCGCAATGATGGACAAACACAAAACAAACACTTACATCTTTTCTCCTCCTCTCCTCATGAACAAATCACCGAACATCCTCTCTGACTGGCCATTTCTCCCGAATACTTCATTCTTGGCATGATCGACCCTGCCGCCTCTCTATCTTCCTCGCTTGACTTGGGGCCTGTGTTCATGATTCATCAGCCAGCGTGCGCCCGGCCCCGAGGGCGGCGCGCTCAGTGATTGCTCAACCAGCCCCTGAGGTCTGAGTACTACCTCGTCATTGTTTCTGTCTGCAGTACGTGAGTCATTCCATCTGCATTCACGCGGTCAATGAGCTTACAGTAAATTGACATGGACCTACAGTCACAGCAGCGATCGTTAGCCGGCTCACAGCAGCCCACAGCACGGGGCCGCGGCGATCCTCGAGCGACACGATAACTTCTCGAATCAATAACACTCACTCCAAAAAAATCATGAAACACATTGCGAGTGTCCACTGCTTCTCCTGCTGAACCGAACTTTAGGCTTAGTGGCGACGTGGCGTCGACTTGAACTAGGCAGCGTTGGCGTCGGCGAGCACGCTGTTTCGGTGCCTCTCGGCTCTCGCCGCCACAGCCAATCAATGCCGGCTGTTGTCCAACTCCATATGGAAACAATGGCCCCGTACTCAAGTCCTCAAACTTCCGCCCAATACTTCCTCCAGCATTCCTCACGATCCTGGCTGGAACCATAGAAACGGCCTCGATCAACCCGCCTCTCAAAAGTACTATAAAACGTGCGGCAACCCAAACCCAATCCAAACTGACTTCACAGCCATTGACAGATTGGCGCTCATTGGCTGCTATGGAGCCGTGTGACTCGGCGAAGCGCTGTGGCGCCGTATAAAGCGCGCCTCTTCTTTGTCTCCGCCCCTCATCCCGACCTCCCTGCCCATCACACCCAATGCCTCTCTTCGACGTCTTCAAATCTCGGTCGGCCGACCCCGACCCGAGCACAGCCTTCTTCGCATCCATAGCAGACGATGCGGGGGTCTCATTGACCGCCCAGCGGGATAGCGTCGCAGAGGAGTGCAGAGCCACCGTCCTGCGCATCGCAGCAGAGTGCAGGATGCACAATCGCAAGTTTAGGTGCGCTCCCAGTCGGTCACCGCTGACTTCGGCTGTCTTATCAGCTGCCACGCATCAGAGACATTGAATTCGACTTGGAAACTGACCAGACAGCGTACGTATGAATTGCTTCTTCTTCTTCACAACCGATGCAGTTCGCCGCTCACGTCTCTTTTGTTCCACGTAATTAGATGTCTGAACGACCCCAACCGACCCCCGAATCTCGAATACCAACTCCCAAACCTCCCTCCAGGGACACCAGTCCCGATAATGCCACAGCCGAAGTACAACCCTTCAGATGTCTGTCGTGTGACTCAGATATTCGCCGAGCCCCGATTCTTTGTCGACGGAGCGGATAGTAACGATATCATCCAAGGGGCGCTGAACGATTGCTGGTTTTTGTCGGCTGTGGCGACGACGTCTACGACGGAGGGGTTGGTGGACAAGTGTTGCGTGGCGGTGAGTCATTGGCTACGATTCCGAGTGAAGCTCCCGTTGATGGATGAGATTGTCTTGCCCAGCGGGATGAGGAAGTGGGCATTTATGGATTTGTATTTTTCAAGAGTGCGTGCATTATTCTCCTCCGAAAAGCACGATGACGAACCGACGCAGACGGTCGTTGGGTACATATCATCATCGACGAGTACGCTTACCCCTCTGTGCTTTGATTCTCTTTGAATCCCATCTCACAGCCTTCTTTACACGGACATCCCGAAATACGAAGAGCTCAACTCCGGTGCCAAGACGCTGTACCACCACGACAAGGAGCACTACAATTCTTGGGCCCGGCGTGGCGGACAGACTTTGTATTTCGCAAAGTCGGGCACGGACGGGGAGACGTGGGTGGCGTTACTTGAGAAGGCGTATGCGAAACTACACGGCGATTATGCGTCGCTCGAGGCGGGGTATGCAGGGGAGGGCGTAGGTGAGTCGATTTTGATATCATTCTTCCCCTTCCTCTCCGACATCGCGTTTTATAGAGGACCTGACAGGGGGTGTTTCAACGTACATTCAGACAAAGGACATCCTAAATATCAACAAATTCTGGGAAGAAGAACTCCTCAACGCCAACAAAGACCGACTCTTCGGGTGCTCCTTCACCGGAGCCTTTGACGGCTCGGGCGACCCCGCTGTCCGACGAGGCGACGGGCTCATCGCACACCACGCGTATTCGGTGCTGCGTGCCAAGGAGGTAAACGGCAAGAAATTTGTCGTCGTGCGCAATCCGTGGGGTCGGTGCGAGTGGACTGGGAGGTGGGCTGATGGGTCGAAGGAGTGGACTCCCGGGTGGTTGGAGATTCTGCCGCAGTTGGGGCATGTTTTCGGGGATGACGGGGAGTTTATCATGGAATGTGCGTCCTTTCCCATTTCTTCTCGATGCAAGGGGCTTTGACGATGGTTTAGATGCGGATTTTCTGGATTCGTGGGATCAAATTGACAGGACGCGGTTACTGGACTCTAGTTGGATCACATCCTCGCAATGGCTGAGCGTCGTCAGTCGACAACTTCCCTCGGCTTGGACATACGGCGATGTCTGCTGTGCGTACCCTCTTGTCCCTCTTCCCGCAACTAATAACAAATCATCTCAGTCACAATATCGCTCCCCAAACCCTCCTTCACGATAATCGTCCTCTCCCAGCTCGACATGCGCTCGTATGAGGCCGTAGCTGGTGACCGTGACTGGTCTTTCGACTTTATTCTATTCAAACGCGGGGACAAGTCGCCTGTGGCCACCTCCCTACCCGCTGAAGTCGATTCCCGCAGCGTCAATGTGGAGATACAGCTTGATGCTGGGGAATATGTCGTCCACGTGCGCTTGGATTGTAGCCATCGGTCGAACAAGAAGGCTCGGAAGGACGCCAGGTTGAGAACTGCCAAAGCGCGCAGCGAGTATCTCGCTTCGAGTGAGTGTTCTTCCTTATTTTCTCATTGATGCTGAATATCACGGGCTGTAGATTTCAGAGCAGAGTAAGATTCATTCCTTTGATCCGCGTTTGTATCTTGTGAACTGACGTAATGAGTGCAGTGGTCTGGCTGCGGCGAGTCTGTCGCTCCCAATCCAGGCCATTGCAGGTTTGGATTTCCGGGACATGGAGAAGAAGGCGATCGAGATTGTTGAGGCTCGGAAGAAAGAGAAGGAACAGGAGAAGAAGGAGAAGGGGGAGGAGGCGAAGAAGAAGAAAGAGGAGGAGGACGAGGAAGAGAAGGACAAAGCGAAGGACAACACAGATGACCACTCGCCTGTGGAAACCATCACAACCACCACTGTGGTCGAGGCCACGGTGACGACTGTGACCACCATCGTAGAAGCGGTCGACAACGCTGCCACGGCCGAGGATCCCGATGCTGAGCAGGAAACTCCAAGCACGTCGGTGAATCTCGGGGAAGCTGTGCCATCGCCCGAGTCTACCGGCAAGACCAACGCAGACTCTGCAGCTGCGCCCACAGATTCAACGACCTCAGGAGACGAAACGCCCGCGTCTTCAACTAATCCTGCCGACACGCCCGTGGATCCACCAAAATCATCCTCGTCCTCCTCATCATCCTCGGCCTCCCCATTGTCCGAGTCCGACACCGAGTCCAAAACCAAAGTCTCAACTCCAAAGAAGAAGAAACGTCGACCCAGAGTTCCCAAGCTCGTGACAGTTCCTCCACCCGCACCCTGGGCCCCGCGCAGTCCCGGCAGCCCCCCCGGCGGCGGTGGTTGGGGCACCGCGCCCAATTGGGGTACAGCTGCATCCCCACGCCCCGGTGCTCTCCAAATGCCCTCACTCAACAATGTGGATGATATCGTGCATCTAGGAATCCGCGTGCACACCGAGGAGGCGTGTGGTGCTGCGACTATTGAGGGGCAGCTGAGGTATGAGCTGGAGATGGAGTTTGCAAAGTCGAAGCGAAAGTGAAGCGAATTGAATTGATTATGCTATCTAGTGTACATACAGTTTTGAATTCATGCTACTACTACTAAAGTATGCTAGTGTGGTCCAATAAATACTTGCAATAAATTACAGTGGTCCGAATGGTTTTACACAGTCAAGGAGGGATACATCTTTGTCAGATCTTTGAACGAAGTAGCTTGTTTACAAACGGGGCACATCTTGCGCTGCGAAATCGCCTCGTGGATACATCTATTCTCTTTGTCAGTTACCCATTCGTATAGAACCAGAACACACGTACGTTTCACAATAAACATGCCCACAGTGTTGAATTACATTCATATGCCTCGGAAAAGTCCGGCAGATCGGGCATATTATGTTTATCGGTGCGGATTCGTACACCGAGCGTTCTTCCCAGCGGCCTGGGAAAGGGCGAGCGGGCCACCCGTGGTAGACCGTACCAGAGTCCGCTACGTCTCCAGATGGGAGGAGTGTGTGTTCAGAGAGCATGCTGCTATCCTCCATGGAGGCGCCGGACAATAATCGTGAGCCAGAACGCATAGCGCACCTATCCAAAGTCAACATCAAAGTGAGAATCGAAAAGGGTAGAAACGCACCCATTCCCAATTTTCAGACTATTGAGAGCAAAGTTGCCCCGAGAGTTGATGTGCGCCACGACGGAACAATCGTCGAGATTGACATTGTCCCCGAGCGTAACGAGATCCGGCTCCGTCATAAGCCCAATCCTCCCCCCGGGATAAATCGCACAATTCCGCCCGATTTTAGCTCCCAGGGCGCGCAAGTACCACACATAGTAGGCAGACCCAGCGATTGGCGCCAGGACCCCGCCGTTCGAAAAGCCCTTGTACACTGGGCGGGACAACACCAGATGCAATTGCCAGCGTTGGCAGTAGCTGCTCCTATCCCACGGACAAGGTCCGTCTTTCCTCTGACCGATCAACAGCCACTTGAGCAGTATCTGCCAGAGGAGGGCAAAGATCCCCTGGATGGTGAGAACGACGATGAAGCAGAGTGCGACCATGCCGTAGATCGTCCCGGGGCGGTACCACGAGATTTGGTAGATGTGCCTCACGATGGGGAGTTGCTGCATATCGATGATACGGAGGATTTGTGCTGCTGCGACGGCGCTGGCGGACCAGTACGCAGCGGACGCAGCCGTGACGAGGAGGTTCACGAAAAGGATGAATATGTAAGGAAGGACGAAGAACGTGGCTTTGCGCTTGTGGTACGCACGCCCGAAAGGTGTGATGGTGTCGCCAGTGAGATCCTTGCTGAGGCCATCGTCAAGACATTCTGATCCCAGCCATGTAGATCCGTCTTTGTACTTGGTGTTTCGTCGGCCGAGCGCACCGGAGCCCATGACCGTTTGTCTTCCGATGGTCGTTCCCGGCATGAGCACCACACGATCCGCAATCATGGCTTTAGAGACAATTAGATTGGAATTAGGCATGCAGCGGCGACTCACCACCCGCCCCGACTTTAATATTGGCGCTCCCAATTCGATCTTTGTCAAGTGGTCAGAATGCATTAAGCACTGATAAACGAAGCTGTTACCAGTGGTGAATAATTCGCTCCTGGAACCAAACACGACATCGTCTCCAATATCCAAAAGCTCGGGATCGGGGCAATAGATTCCCGAACCAGGCCAATACACCTGTCCAAAAAATTAACCTTGAACAAGATGAAAGGAATCAAATACCCACCCTCCGGCCGATCTTTGCGCCCATCGCTCTGTAGACAACCGAGACGACTTCGTAATGATTCCCAAGGATCGAAAACGCTTCTTTCAAAGCCTCTTGCGAGAGAAGATGCGAATTGATGTATCGGCGGAGTAAAGACAGTTGAGAAGCCGAAGCCGAAGAACGTGCCTTGTTGAGTCCGAAGATTCGTTTGACGAGTATGCCAAGAACGAGCCGGACCAAAGGTGTGAGTATCGCTCGTACCACCCTCGAGATCCCGTGAAACAAGACACGCTCCGGGGAGGAGAACCAGTTGATCACGGCTTCGAGTGCGTTGAGCCCATTGTTCAAGATCGATGTCTGGTGGGTCATGAGGAAGATCACACCGAACCAAGGCGCGTCTGTCTAGGGTAAGCAAATGAAAAGCAACACTGCACGTGCCACTCACATGAGACGAGATGAACGAACCCCATAATCGGCCACGCCACCAACAACTTCAAAACCCAATGCGGTTCCAGAATCAAAGTCCGATTACACGCAGCAAAGCTCGCAGGCGACGGCGCGTTATGAGCACCGGCATGCGGTCCATAAACACAATCATCCGCGATCGTCGTGCCTGGCGCGAGCTGCGTGTAGGTATTGATCACAGCGTTACGCCCCACAACAATCCTGTCGAGGGTAAAGTACCCCTCACGCTCGACACAAAAACCACGAATGAGCGCGGTATCCACCAGACACCCGTCTTTGAGCGTGAGGAGGTCGAATTCGCCTAGTTTGGCGCTCCTGTGGATACGCACGTGGCGCCCGATGTGGGCGCCGAGGAGACGAAAGTATAGGATCGTGAGGGAGGGATGGAGAGCGAATATACCCCGGCCGGCGATTCGAAGACTTTGATTTACGAGCCACCAGCGCAGATAGTATGCAGACCACATGCGGTACTTGCCGGGTTTGTATTTTCCTATGACGAGCCATTTGAAAGCGATCGCTGTGATGGGTGCGACGATTCGGCCTTCAAAGTAGGTCAGAATAGGTGAGTGGTATTTCGAAGAAGACCACGTACTGCATATCTGAGCCGCGGCGATCGCGGCCAGCAACGAGACGAGACGTGCCCAGAATGAATCATCGAGGCGCGGGGCCATTTCAGTTAGGACGAAAAGTAAAACAGTCCCTGTATCATCCCATGAATGAAGCGACCCCCAAAATGTGGACAACTCACACGTCAACGCAGCTTTGAGAGGATAGAATAGAACGAAAGGCATGGCTTGGATGATTAAAGTAAGTGGGTGTGTTTGACCGCGCTCATTCTGAGTGTGAATCCGAGCATCGTTTGGATAGTTGTAGTATTCCTCATCAATGAGCGTCTTCTCGCTTTGACTGCGCGTTCGGTGGCCGGGGCGTGGGCTCGAACCGGGAGAGCCGAGCTTCTCCACCTTCGCGCCCTTGATCAGACTGCTGATAGAATCAACGGTACTGTTGGAGAACAGAGCGGCAATGGGGATATTGACACCCGTCGCTTTGCGGATCTGATGCGTAAGTTTGCCGAGAAGTAGAGAGTTCCTGGTCAAGGGTCAGAAAACAGTGGCGAGCGAAACCAAATCGACTGACCCGCCGAGGAGAAAGAAATCGGAAGCAGCCGTGATGTTCTTCGGGTCTGCGACCAGAATATTGGCGATGATGTCCCGCACGAGTAGCATATGCTCCGACATCTCGCTCGCATTCCGCTCTGCCACCTCGCGTTCCATCGCGGCGAAATCCATCCCGTTCGACGCCCTCGACAAATTTCCACGAACAACGTTCAACGCCTCGGGAATGCAGTAGCCATGCATCACACCATCCAGCGCGTCTCTTAGGTACTGAGCGTCAATCCCATCTGATGCCGACACGAACGCTTCGGGTGCACCGTCCCGACGGCATCGCAAGGCAACGTTACGCACGCCGTCGATGCTCAGCAATGCACGCTCGATGGAGGTGAGATCCACCCTAACACGGGCACATCTGATGGGCTCGGAGAGCGCGGCCATAGGGTGTGGGACTTCAGCCTCCAAGTGTCTGAGAAAAAGCGGGACAGAGTCGGTTAGACACCCGAGGCCGAGACGAGTAGCGAGCTTGATTCTGAGAGGTTTCCCGGCGCTGTTCTTCGGCAAGTCATTCATGTAAACGACGGCAAAGGGCCACTTGGACGGATGTAAATGGTCCCTGAAAATGCGTATTGAGCACTGAATCAGAGTAAGCAAGAGGACACTGACCGTAGCAAATCCTGCAACTGTGCGAGCCCAATCCGCGGCCTTCCCGCAACAGGAACAAGAACGACGCCGATCGTCTCCTGCAACACATCATGCTCGATCGCAAAGGCCAGCGCCGTCTACGAACCATCAACGAGAGTACGGCTCGAACGGGAAAAAACATACCTTGACGTATCCCCTCGCGGCAGTCACAACAGCCTCCTCGACCTCAAACGGACTAACCACCTCCCCGCCCTTGTTGATAATCTCTTTACTCCTTCCCGTGACGAACAAATACCCATCAGTATCCAAATGCCCTACATCACCCGAATCAAACCAACCCTCGCTCGAAAACGCCGAGACGTCGAGAGGGGCATCGGGGTTAGGGTCCACTTCGTAGCCCTGAAAGGTCGGGAGACCGCGGACGCAGATGGCGCCAGTGGACCCAGTGGGAAGGGCTCGCTCGATGTTGGATGGGTCGCGAATGGATAGATGTGGACCGCATGCGATACCAGAGCAGCCAGTGCGCTCGAGGCGGTAGCTTGTCGGTGGGGAGGCGATGGGCATACACTCGGTCATCCCGTATGATGGGAGGATCACTGCGCCAAACGCAGCTTGTAGGTCCGTAGCGAGGGAGGGGAGGAGGCCGCCTGCTGCGTTACATATCATGCGGATGCAGAGGTCGTGAGAAGGGGAGATATCGTCTGGTTTGGAGGAGAGGATCGCTTGGTGGATGGTCGGCGCAGCATAATACCTTTGAAAGTAAACATTCAGCGGGTTTAGAGAAAGTGAATGTCGCACCAAGTCGCTCCAATCTGCTGTGACAGAGCCCAGAATGCATTGGAGTCAAAACCCGCGCACATGATCGCACTTCCACCGGAGAACATGGGCTGCACCGCAAGTCAGTCGATCTCGCTGGAGATGAATACTGGCACTCACCCCGAGGAGATTCCGGACGATACCGCCGACGTGAAACAGTGGCATCATATTCACTATCGAATGAATGGTCGTCGCGTTTCGAGGATGGGGCACTCACGATTGATATCCGATGGCCGTAGATCCCAAGACTCGACGACAGCGCAGGTCCCGACGATGAGAGAAAGCAACGTATACGGCACGACTTTCTTCTTCCCGCTCGTTCCCGACGTATGCAGTATGAGCGACTTGTCTGCAAGTGTATGCAGCACCGAAGGCCGCCGTCCGACCTGCCTCATCCGGGCGGTCCAAGCACGCTCCTCGCTGCCACCACCCAAGACCGTCATATCAAACAAACCACACGCACCTCCCGCACGGGGCTCGACGAAAATGATCTCGCATTCGAGCGTCTCCTGCAACGTGCGAAGCTCAAGTCGCTCCGCCACATCACGGGTCGTCAGGACGGCTCTGGCACGCAATCTCCGTGCATCGTCCAGGAGCTCTCCGGCGGTGCAGCTCGCGTTGACCGGTGCGCAAGTGTGGTAGGTGGCCACCGCGAGAAGAGCCAGGGCGTTTTCGGGCCCAGTGGGGAGGACGAGCATGACGCGGTCGTTAGCACCGAGAGGTGTTTGCAAGGGTGAGTGCGGGAGGGAGAAGTTTTGGATGAAGGATTTGATTGCCGCATGCGAAAGGGGTTTTCGGGCCATGTCGGGGGAGTGGAGGGCCGGGGAGGATGTCGAGGGGAGGCAGTCGAGGAGGGTGGATATGCGGTAGTCATTGGAGATGACTTCCGCGATGTGGTCCCCGAGAGACGTAGAGGGTGAAGAAGGCCGAGGAAGGTCGCGCAGATAGGCAAGAGGGATTGGGGATGTCATCTGTCATCGAGCAACCGCAACAGGACCGAGCAAGGGAGGGTTTTGTAGGCGACTAATTCATAGAACTGTAATTCATCCAGGCACCCTTCCATGTGTAGTGGACTTGGAATAAAGCGGGGATGAGTCCCGGATTAAAGGCTTATTACGCCGAGTTGCTGGCTGCGCAGTCAAGGACTGGCGGTTTGGGTAAGTGGGATGCCTAACAACGCAATTAGGAGGGCGGATGCTAACCTCAATTGCGCGGGTGCCGCTTCCGCCGAGTGCTGATAAACAGGACTCATGGCAACTAGCACCACCTCCGCCGCACCACTGCCACAAATGCTTCATAAATGCTGCGTTAATGACAGTTTTGCGGGGGGAACGGTAGATTGGACGTGGAATGACTTACAGCTTGGAGATGGGCAGGATAGAGCGGAATCGCACAGAGATGGTGGTGGAAGCGAGCAAGAGGCGATTTGTGTGTCATCTGATGATTGATGCCCTTGTAACCGGCGGTTTGATGTCGAGCCGCGAAGTTGCTCTAAAGCTCCTTGAAACAACCTTCAAAGTACGTGGACGCAAATCACTATTCAATCATAGCTCTCAGCTATTTTCACTCCCAGACATGCCGGCCGCTTAATTATACAGTTTGCTGCCGGTCTGGCTTCATTAACCGGTAGTCTCAATCGAGTCTCAAGGTAGTCTGTCGGGCTTGAGGGAACTGCTTGCCTGGACGCTTATTTCGATCTGTACCAGCAGGGATTTGCGTATAAATAAAATCTCCCACACGGACTCAAACCAGACAATCAAGAGCTTCAAGTTTGTGTGACAGTGTGGAACCTCGAGCGGTTGTTGCCCAAGTTCCTCACGAGGAAATGAGACAGTGTGTGGAGTCTACGACTGCATCTCGTACATGAACAAGAAGTAAGACTTTGCAACAGCGACGATCCCAAGATTTACCACTCCCGTACGCGTGCCCGACGCTCCCGTTCGTACGCGATAGGCGCCCAACCACGGTTGCTATACGCGGCTACATACAATGTTTAGCATCGACTCGAATGACAATGTTAAAGTCTCACCAAAATCATGGGTTACCGTTTCACTTCCTTCCATCCCGCGCCAATCGTATGGGAAATACACTCCGTCAAGATAAAGCCAGGACAATTGAGGACATTTTGCTACCAGGCTCTGCCGCATGGCTGCAAAGTCTGGGAGTTTGTACGTGCTCGCTTCGGTGACTGTTATCCCGGGTGTGTCGACTCCCATAAGTGATCGCAAGGCGTTGGAGGCCATTGGGGAAGGAGCTGGAAGCAAGGAGGGTCGCGAAGTGTGTCGAAAGCTATTCCATAGTCAACTTGTTGCAGGGAGCTCCAAGAAACCAGACAACCCACTTTGAAATCAGTTCTGATGTTTTTGTTGTCCCTCACCTTGTCACCCGCCTGAAAGTCGCTCGTATCCAGCCTTTCGACACTGTCAACGTGGCCATCGAACATGTCAGACATGGATTCAATGAAAACGCGGATAAAAAGTTCGGTCAAGTGCGGGAGAAGCTCCGACAGTGCGTCCAACATCCCAACATCAAGCTCAAAAGACTTGAGATAGAAGGAGGTGATGATGGCGCCCCGTGTGCCTTCCAAGCACGACAATACGAACGCTGGGGGAAAGCATGTTTTGAGGTAGATGTGCGTGAGGTTCGGCGCAGGAAGGAACAGAGCGAGGGAATCACAATCGCCAAAGAACTCTGTCAGAAGGGGAAGAACCGATGGGTGGAGTGGCTCGGGGACGTCTGCGTTGCCCGTATACATCGTCAGTTTCAGAACGCGCACCGCAGGAAAGCTGCTGAAGAAGGGCTGGTTCCGCAATGCCGTGGGGGAATCTATGGTTGTTTCCAACGTATGCACATTTGGCAATTGTGGCATCTCCCGCACGGCACCTCTCAATGAGAAACCAAGCGACAGGGAACGCAGATGATGCGGCGCGAGGAGATCAAGCCAAAAGTCCTCCGTGGTACCGAGGCCCTCTAACCGAAACCCCGAAATATTCAGGGATGATGCTGGGGAGGGTGTCTGTTCTTCGGGGACCATGGAACAGTCCGATACGGCGACATTCATCAAAGTGGGCACACGACATATGGCATCCACATGGGTTTGCAAGAATTGCATACGGCGAAGATAGAGTTCCTGCAGTCCGACGAGACGAGGAAGGTGTTGAAAGAACGCGTCCAACAGGAGATATGGATTGTCGGTGGTACATTCATCCTCGCCGCGGAGGTAGCACGGGTCCAGATGGCAGACCCGTACCAATGGCGCTATCTCCGGGGAGCAGAAGAAACTGAGGCATTCCAGGGAGCTTTCCACCATTGAAGAAGGGGGAGTACGGGGACCTTCTGCGCTGCTGGTGCGCCGAAATCTCGAAAGCCGTAGGGAGCGAATATAAGCGTCGAGAAAAGGTGCGGCAGGGTCAAGTCGCGGAAGGCGCGACACGATAGGGAGAAGTTTTGGAGGCTGGGGTGGTCTAGGCTCTCGAGTACCTCGAACCAAAGCTCGCAGGGCAACGAGCTCATGGTGGAGAGAAGAAAGTGGCGTGAGGTGGCGTGACGTAGCCATTGCTGATGGCATCAGATGCCACTTTGGCTGTCACCTTGATCTCTCGTTTCTCAGAACACATCCAGCACTCACTCACGCAACGACGCGCTGCGAAGAAGGGTGTCCGTTCCCGCTCCGACTCCGAGTCCCTTCGATGCATCCTGGGCGCCGGCCCAGTCGACAGCACTTTGGCGGTGTACTTACTTACTACATAAGTAGCGGCTCGACCCCCTTGCGACCCCCACCGACCAGAAACCCGGGATGCCAGTGGGCACGGTCCGCTCCGCTCACGGGCTTCATCACCGTACAAGGTCTCACGCGGCGCGGATCGCCATCTGATTCTGACAAATTACGCATTAATAAAGGCACTCCGCCTCACTCGCCGATACATTCATTCTTGTCCCCATGACACGCACCCGCCATATCCTCACGCTACTCATCCCTGCATGGGGTCACACCGTCAGCTATTTGCACTTATGCGTACAAATGCTGCGCAGCGAGCCTGAGCTCGTCATCACCCTCTTTGTGCATAACATGGTCGGTGCGTCAACGCCCAGCGACTCTACTTCCGTTTATCCGATTCATTTGCTCGGTGCTCAGTTCCAAAGATGCACGCAGAACTAAAAGAGTGCATCTACGACCGAGAGCGCCTGCGGATTGTCGGAACAGGGGATGAAGGGTACGTCTATTTGCAATTTCCCTCTGTGTTAGAAACTGACGGGAAACGCGCAGAGTCGAGTTCAGCCCACAAGCTGTCGCAGCTGCGTTTGGCCAGCTCATGGGTGGGTGGGTGGAGAGTCTTGCCGGACTCATGGAGGGTACGGAGGCTTGGCCGAGGCCACGCGCTGTCCATGTAAGTTTGACGCCTCAATCGTCACTTCCATTTCAACGTCGGACTTGCAGATGGACGTTTCATGCGGCTTTGTCATCGATCCGACCAAAACTATCGTGGGCGACGGCGCTTCATGCAAGATCCTACTCTGGAGCCCTATATCGCTATCTTCGATGCCGGGAATCTTGTTCGAGCATGACTTTGTCGCTATCGCGCAGGAGATTTACGACGACGAGGGCCGTCGACGGGGGCGCACTCTAGAGGAGATACTCGATGCTGTGAGTCTTTCCGTCGTGTCCTCAGTGCCATGTTGGGTTAATGTGATATTGAACTCACAGGTCACATACGCTTCCAACGGCATCGACGCCCACGATGGCCGAATCGTCTCCATCCCCGGCGTATATTCGATTTACGATTACGAGCAACTCGCATACGCCGCTGGCCGCTCGGAGGGCTTGGCACAGGTTCTCTCCACGGGGCAGAAATTCGCAAAAGTCTGCGATGGCTACGTCGTCCCGACGTCCACAGCGATCGAGCCGGGGGCTTTGAAGTTTTGTCGGGAAGTGGCGCGGGGGAGGGGGCAGGAGTTGTTTGCGGTGGGTTTGCAGACGGATGAGCGATCTTGGGATCCACAGGGGCACCTCACGCCGGCAAACGAGGTGATTAGAGCATTTTTGGACGAGGCGGAGAAGAAATATGGACCGAAGTCGGTGTTGTACATTTCCTTCGGGTGCGTTTCCGTCCATCCATCCGTCTAGCCTACTTACTTACTGACGCCCCCCGTCTGTCTCATGCAGTTCCCTATTCTTCCCCACCGCAACTCCAGAGCTAGTCCAAGCTCTCCTGGACACCTTCCTTTCCTTGGAGCAGCCCTTCCCCTTCCTGTTCGCCCTCGGTGGCAAGTTGGCGTCCCTACCCAAAGAGCTGGTTGACCGCATACACGCCAGCGGCCGAGGGCTCGCATGCGACTTCTGGGTCGAGCAGCGAGCGATCATTCAGCATGGGGCCGTCGGGTGGTTCCTTACGCACGGAGGTTGGAAGTGTGTTTCAATCCTCCCTTCCACTTGAGAGACCATACTCATGATGTAAATTTCAGCTCTATAACCGAATCAATGGCCCGCGGCCTCCCGCTCATTATTTGGCCCGCTGGCGCCGAGCAGCCTATCAACGCTGCCGTCCTGGCCGCGGATCCCAATCCCGTCGCCATCGAGCTCTTCCAGGTTCGCTGTCTTTTCATCTCTCTGCGGGATGTTCGATCAATTCATCGAAAACTAGGTCCGCACCGGCCCCCAGCGAGGCCCTTCTCTCCGCAGCCCGGCAAATATCACTGGCACAGTTGAAGATGCGACAGAAGAGTTTAAACGCGTTTTGCATGACGTGCGGGGTGAGCGGGGCGCGTTTGTTTCTGAGAATGCACGCAAGATGGCGGGAGCGCTTGGAGAAGTGAGGGCCGGGGAGGTGAAGGAGGATATTGCCAAGTTGATAGCGTTTTAGGTAGTGCATGCAGGTGAAAAAAAGAGGTGCACTGCTACTTCATCCACGTTCCAGGCGGACGAGGGGAGTCGAACCCCAACTCGCGTAAGTTACGAGAGTGCATCCGTACACTAAGTAGTGTCCGCTGCTCTGTGACCTTTCAAACCGTATGTACCAGTCAATATATTGAAGCAAGACGTTTCCCAAGGAGGAGACAGGAGGCAGTAAGCAGTGCTGATGCGGCTCAATTCAGATCGCTCTCTTTCGTCCCTGACTCACCTCCATGACTTCCGACGACGAGACTCTCCCGAAGCTCTCCAATGAATTAGACGCTCTTCGCATCTCTCCAGCCGCCGAACCGTCACCGATATCGTCTCTATTCCCCGAAATCCTGTGCCAGATCTTCATCTTGGCTTTACCGCCCATCGAGGGCCATATTTCGCTCGACAATCGCCTCCCACCCCCGGGTCGACACACAACGAGGAAGAAGGGTGTCTGGCAACTCGGTCCCCGTGGTCTCTCGCCCAGGTCTGCACCAATTGGCGTGCTATCGCCCTCGCATACGGACCCCTATGGAGCACCGTCGTCGTCGACCAGGTGATGCATTATGATTGGGTTCGCAGTAATTTCTACTTCAAACTACTCCTCGAGCGCATAGGCTCTGCTCCACTGGACGTTGTGATCAGATTCTGTGGGTGGGGGGCCAGCTTCGGGGATTCGGGGACAAAGTCAAGATCATCGTCGCCCATCGTGCCAGATGGCCCAGCCTTTGGATCGAATGCGACAGCGGTTCATCTCCACCGGATGAATTCATGAATTCAAAGCTGGGGACACTGCCGATGCTCAGACATTTGACCCTCAACGGCAGGCTGGGATCACGCCTCGACCAGCGATTCTACTCCATGCTCAGCGACGCCCCGAATCTGCAGAGCGTCGCCCTTCGCAGCCCGGGGTTCAAACTCGTCACATTGTCCTCCCATGGTCACAACTCACGCAAACGCCGCCGTGCATTTCAGGCGTCTTCTGGCCGCCACGCAGCTCGTCGAGTGCGATTTGGACTTTGATGATGCAGAGTTACTCCGGGTCGATTTCGGAGTCGTCAACCTCCCACACCTACGTCGCCTCGTAGTCACCAACACCAAATTCCTGCCGCACCTCGTCGCACCGTCCTTACAGGAGTTGCAGGTGCATGGCCTGGTCGACCACGTAGCGTCCTTCCTGCAAAGCTCCTTCTGCATATTGACCGGGCTGACGCTCTTCATGTGCACCTCCCCCGCGTCACAAATCATCGCACTGCTCCAGGTAGCATCTTCAATCACGGTGCTCGAACTCGATTTTATTGGACCAGAAGTATCCGAAATTGAGGGCGCCGTCCTCGTCTCCGCGCTCGCAGTTGGCACCGATGACAACCTTCCTGTCCAACCTATCTGCCCTCGCCTCGTTTCCCTGTCATGGGGAGATAGGAACGACGTGCTCCCCCGCCAGGCTTTCGCTGCCATGATCGAATCGAGATGGCGGTTGTTGGAACCCCCTGGGCAATTGCGTTCCCTTGGTCTGTATCTCGGACGAAAGCGCGTAGGGTGGCGACTGAGATGTCTGGCGCAGGAGGGACTGAAGGTGGTTTGGGGCAATCAGAGGACGGGGAGGCAGGCGATGAAACGGTGGAGAGAGTAGGATTGTGAGTGGTTTTCTGCAGACTTATGATACACAAAAAATGGGAACGTTTAGTCGAGATTTTGTGTACTCTGCAGCACAGTCGGTTCGACTAGATCTGGAGGGAAACAAAAGAATATTTATACACTTATAAAATGCTCGAAACCGACGATTTCAACAATTACCACAGCCGTTCGGATGCCTCGCACTCTCTGTCAGATATACTGGGGGCGCTGGGCGTCATCCATTGATCGGTGAAGCATTTGGCGGCCCAGCACAAGTCTGAGAACGCGCAGCCCAGTAAATTTGCTGAAGAATGGCTGATTTTCCGGGGCTGCAGATGAATCTATCCAAATTTCCAACGTATGCACGTTTGGGAATAGTGGAATGTCCGGTACAGCGACTCCCTGCTCGAAAGCAAAGATTAGGAAACGCAGACGATGGGGTGGGTGCGACCTGAAGAGGCCAAAATTCATCGCTGGGCGCCTCTAATCGAAGCGCCGAGACGTTCAAGACCAGTTCCAAGGAGGCAGCAGGTTCTCCGGAGGCCAGATAACAGCACGATATGGCGAGATTCGCCAACATGCCAGTGGAGAAGCGACATATGGCATCGACACGGGCCTGCGAGAGTAGGATACTGTCGAGATGGAGTTCTTGCAGTACGATGAGAAGTGGAAGGTGTTGAAAGAAAGCGGGATCGTCGGTCGTAGATTCACCATCGTCGTAGAAGTCACCCGAACGCAGATGGCAAACCCGTGCCAACGGCGCTATCGCAGGGGAGCACCAGAATCCGAGGCGGTCCATGGATCTTTCCACCATCGCGGACGAGCGGATTATGGGGATGTGCTCAACCCTTCGAAGGTCGTAGGGAGTGAATCTGAATGTGGAGAAAAGGTGCGGCAGGGCAATAGCGCGGAAGGCGCGGCACGACAGGGAGAAATTGTGGATGCTGTCGCCGTAGATGTATGTGTTCTTGAGTACCTCGCACCAAAGCTCGCTGGGCAACGAGCTCATGGTGGCGGGACGAAGGAGGTGTGACGCGTAACGTGGCAATGATCGACCGCTGATGTCATCAAGATGCTTTTGCTCTTGACCCTCATCTTGACCTTGTCTTGATTTCCTCTCTCTCGAGATGGTGCACAGCTACAACTCCGTGCATAGTTAGGATCCATCCTTTGCCTCGAATCGTAGTGGATCGTGTCAGTCCCTCAGGAGTCAGATACCGCTATTGCCGCTCCGCTAGAGTCCTCCGCAAATAGAGCTGCCAGTGGAATCTGCAGCATCATATGACCCGAAGGACTCCGAACTGGCGTCATCCATATTCCATCCTCTCACCACCATGTCCACCTCCCTCGCTCTCAGCGTCGCACTCACACTGCTGCCACCTCTATTCTTCTTGGCCGCATTCCTCCGGTTTCGACAACGCAGCTCATCCCTAGCTCTCCCACCCGGTCCTCGCAAATTCCCTTTCATCGGACACCTCCTGCGGATGCCGAAGGAAGATTCAGCGACCATCTTCCACGAGTGGTCCAAGGTTCACGGCGACGTGCTGTACCTGCAAGTCCTCGGCCGCAATATCATCATCCTCGACTCGTACGACGCCGCGGTGGATTTGCTAGAAAGGCGGGGAGCGATATACAGCGACCGCCCCAAGTTTACGTTCTACGAGCTGTGAGAGTCGAGACACTCCTCCCAGGATGTGGATAAGTGTATTCACCTGAGAACTTTCCCATCGCAGACTCGGCTTCAAACCCGCGTTAACATTTCTCCAGTACAAAGATTTCGGCGTACAACGGCAGATGCACCAAACATATCTCAGCCGACAGAAGGCCGAGGGCTTTAGAGAAGTGCAGACTGAGGAAGCGCGGATACTCGTACGTAATCTATTGGAGTGCGCTCCTGCGGAGTACGAGAAGCAGATCGCCAGGTGAGTATTTCCACTTCAGTCCCCCGAGATTTCACCGGAACTTACTCACGTAATTCAGAATGGCGACGGCCATTATCACGCATATCATCTCTGGCCATCGTATCACCACCGCAGACGACAAATACCTCCGACTATCGCATGAAATTCAACGATCACTCTCAAGCACGGGTCCGCCGAGCAATAGTCCCCTGGATTTCTTCCCATGGTGTAAGTCGGGGTGAGGAACATATAATTCAGTTCTGCTTCTGATCGCGAAATTCACAGTACAACACTTCCCCCCGTGGTTAAACTTACCCGGAGCGGCACATCTCAATGTGATCAAGTCTCTGAAAGCTACCATGCGAGAGTTGTACGAAATGCCGCTGCGTGTGGTGAAGGAGCAACGAGTTTGTGGTTTTGGTTTTAATCTGTCAGTGTCGTGCTTATACTGGCCTACAGGCGCAAGGCGAAGCCGTGCCATCCTTCATATTGGAGCATTTGGAACAATTGGAGGAATCTGCCCCAGGGGAGTATGATGAGCTCGAACTCAAGGGCGCTGCGGCGACCATGTTCTCCGCGGGGCAGTCGACTGTAAGCTCCTCCGTCCATATTCCAAACCCAAATCCAACTCGATTCTAGACATGGACTAGCATAATGACATTCATAATAGCTATGGTCCTCCACCCCGAGTTTCATGCAAAGGCGCAGCGCGAGATCGACTCTGTCATCGGGAATTCACGGTTGCCTGACTTTGAGGACCGTGACAAGCTGCCGTTTGTGGAAGGTCTGATCCAAGAGACTTTGAGGTGAGAGTCTGGATCGTGCCCGGAATTTGAAGCGATTTAAGAAAGAAATGCAGATGGAATCCCCCAGTCCCGCTGAGTTTGTCCCACAACTTCCTCTGGCCGGACATAACTGATTGGTATGATTTAGATGTACCGCATCGCCTAGTCAAGGACGATATATACCGCGGAATGCTCATCCCGAAGGGATCTCTGGTCTTTGCAAACATCAGGTATGCATGTCACGCTTCCCTAAATCCATGTATCCAGAGTTGATGAATTTTCAGGGGCATGGGTCTCGACGAAAAGATCTACTCCGATCCAACGACCTTCAACCCCGAACGATTCCTACCCGAACCGGCCGGACAGGGCGAGCCGTTTTTTGATAACACGGTTTTTGGTTTTGGGCGCAGGTGAGTCCTAATCTCGCGTAAGTATACTACTCTGACTCTCATGCAACTCAGAATCTGTACAGGCCAATACGTGGGGGGAACCAACCTGTGGATTGCGATAGCCACGATCGTGGCGTGTTGCGATATCACCAATGCTAGGGACGATGCTGGGCGGATTATCGTTCCGGACCATAGGTTGACGGATGGACTCATTAGGTGGGTGGTTCTTTTGAGTGAACGAAAGGCAGCAGTACCGAGTGAACTTTGACAGCCACCCGAGGGACATGCGGTGTATCATTTCGCCTCGTTCGGTAGAGATGAAGGAACTGGTCGTGGAGAGTTGTGGGCACGAGAACTAGACTATAGTACTGGAAATGAATCGCATCTGCTAACATTCCATCTTTGTCTTTGGGCTGACAATGGCAGAAGTCTCCCGTTCGATCCGGGATTGGGCTCCTAGGTTCGCGGCGCAGTTGCTCTTCTTTTTCGGAATTTATCCTTGCAAGCCATCCGAGAGACATGCCGTGTACTTATTATGTTACCTCGTTCGGTGCAGATGAAGGTCGCCGAGAGTTGTGGGCATGAGAAATAGTGGAATAGTAATTGAAACTCTAGGATTGTAATTTCGGAAGACGACGGTGTCGTCGACTCTAAAAGACACAGATATCGTGCTCAATGGCGAAATGAATCGCATCTGCTCACAGTTCATTGATGCGGTCCATTAGCAGAAGTCTCCCGTTCGACACGGGATTGGGCTCCTGCAGCTGTTCTCGATGATTTTTTTTTAACCTCTTGCGGAGTCTATCACTTCCACCTTGGCCCATGGATTTTATGACTGCGTGAACTGTGCCAGCCATCCGAGGGACATGCGTTGTATCATTTCGCCTCGTTCGGTACAGATGAAAGAACTGGTCGCGGAGAGTTGTGGGTACGATAATTAGATGTGTATAAAGCTATGGTAGGATTGGAATTTCGGAAGACAAAGGTGTCGACTCTAGGACCAATCAAGCAGACAGATATCGTGCTCAATGGCGAAATGAATCGCATCTGCTAACAATTCCATCTTTGCGTTTGGGCTGACATTGGCAGAAGCTCCCGTTCGATCCGGGATTGGGCTCCTAGGTTGGCGGCGCAGTTACGCTTCTTTTTTCGGAATGTTCCCTTGCAAGCCATCCGAAAGACATGTGGTGTAATTATTATGTCCCCTCGTTCGGTACAGATGAAGGTCGCCGAGAGTTGTGGGCATGAGAAATAGTGGAATAGTAATTGAAGCCCTGTAGGATTAATTGTAATTTCGGAAGACGACGCTGTCGTCGACTCTAAAGCACACAGATATCGTGCTCAATGGCGGAATGAATCGCGTCTGCTCAAAGTGATGTTGGATGTCATCGAACTTGGCAGAAGTTTCTCGTTCGACCCGGGATTGGGCTCCTCAGCCGCAATGTTTGGATCTTTTTTCTTTCCGCGGAGTCTATCACTTGCACTTTGTCCCATGGATTTCATCACTGCATACACGTACTTCACGCAGAGTTTTTATCCACCCCTTCGAAAAACGCCACAACATCCGCCGCGAATATCTCATGCACACGACTCGTCGGATGCAACCTATCCCGCCACACCTTCCCACCCGCCATCCGTCGATCGTCCTCGGTGAATTCAGCCGAGTCAAGGAGGCGGTTGAAGCTATCGAAGGCAGAGAAAGTGAGGACCCGAGCGTCGGGGTGCGCCGAGGTGAAGTCTTGGATGTGGGATGCGAGGGAGACGTTCCAGTTCGTGTATGTTGCGCTGATGTCAGAGGAGGCGTTTATGCCTGGATGCGTCGTGAGAACACTTGAATGGGGAGAGGAGAAGATACCGACCAGCGGGACTCCGTCCGATTGGAGGGACGTCGATGAAGAGGAATATTCTGGCACCGGCCGTGTATAGTTTCTCCTGCAGTGTGAATAGCAGATCGAGGGTCTCTTCATGGGTTTCGGCGTATCTAAGGAGGATGAGGAGTTGCTCAGCCGAGATTCATTCATTCCAACATACGCGCAATCGTTGATTCCGATCCATGTCACTGTGAAGGAGCTCAGTATGAACAGCGGACGGCCCCGCGCCAACACACACCAAACAAAGAATCAGCGGCATTCCACGGTAAACTCCCATCCTTGGTCGTCTTCATCGCATACCCATCCAGAAAGTCCCGATTCACTTGCGTTTCCAAGGCAGCCCTAAAGCCGCGGGCCGGCACGCAAGCTCCGCCCACTGCGTAATCGTGTACCAACAAGTCGGGGTGCATGCGGCGCTGACTGAGGAGGTAGCCAACCCAATTCGTGCCATCCGAGTCTGCGTATGTGAGACCCTTGAACGGCGTCTTTCTGCGGTCCACTTTCTTGGGCGGAGGGTTGTGGACGGTGAATCCAATCGCCGAGTACGAGTCACCACTTATAACGTCATGGAGAGTGGCAAATGGAGGCATCCTGCGGGGTTGGACGTACAATATGAATAAGTTTCTGATACTTTTGTAGCCCGGCCATGGGTGAGTCGTGCTGCCCTCGAGCTCGTTGGCGCCGGCGGTGACAGCTGGCTCGGGTGGCGGTGTGCTCCCCTGTCGTGACGGTTAGTCGGACGTTGGAAGGGCGAACGACGCCTACAGCATTGCCGAATCTAGCCCAATTGGGTGCAGAGAGGCGTTGCGACAGCCGCCTCATCATGGTGAGAGGAGAGCCAAATAAGCGCCGGCCGGGTCCGCCGCGCCGCCGATCCTTTTTGGCCACGTCTCTCTCCCACGTCCTACTTTACTTACTCTCACTCTCTCCCGGATAATTATATCCAGAAACCCGGGGTCCAGTAAGAAACCCCCTCTTATATGGGAACCCCGTGTCAAGAAAATATTACAACGGGGTTTCTTGATTCATATCAATTTGATTGCCATGGATGCGGCCAGCGGCATGTCCCGGTAAACATGACCTGCCATGGATGATTGTCTTGCTGGTGGTTGATGCCAAGCGTCGGGACTCGGGAGGCGAAGCGACGGGAGCAGGAACTGCGAGCGCCGACGCTCGCGGTGGAGGGCGGGGGATGTCAAAGACAGGGAAGGGCGGGTCCGGCGAGGACAGTCGGAGTGGCCGGCGAGCGTGCATGGACGGGAGCAGGAACTGCGACCGCCGAGGCTCGCGACGATGCCAAGGGGTCGTTGATGCGGGTAGGCCGGGTGACCGCGGTGGGTGACTGGGGCGGGCAACGTGTAGTAGGGCGCGGGGACGGTGGGCGGGGACAGCAGTGGGCAAGGGCAAGGGCGGACGACATTATTGTGATGATGGTGAGCAAGCTGGAAATGACATCGGCAACTTGTCCCGGGTTTGTTTGCATCAAATTCTGCCGCACTGTTGTCGAAACTCGCAACCGGGTTTCCATGTAGACATCTATTTATAACTGGGGGTTTCTTACTGGACCCCGGTTGGACCCCGGGTTTCTGGATAGAATTATCCCACAGTAATCTCAAGAATTCAAACCGCAACTCTGTCATTCGCCTGGACTGCCTCCCTTCACTCAGCCTTCAATACCATTCAATCCTGACTACCACCGCCGCCGATTCTCGGCATTCCCAGGAACGCCGACACGCATTTATCACAGCTGCTAGCCGCTCTGTCTGCCGCTTCCTTGGATACCTATGTCGTATTCTGAAACGATAGCAGTTATCCCGTCTCGATCAATATCACCCTCGGCGTCCCTCCACCACCAGAGCCACGACGACTACAGCATCAGAATTTGGACGACTGTGCCTCCGAGCCAACGCGCGCTCTCAAGTTCAAATGACTCTGGTCTTGGCTCCCGCGGCCGTCCCATTATGCGCGTGGGGCGGAGATTGGCGGAGGTGTAGGCATAGGAGACAATCTCCGGCGCTGCAACTGTAATGATAGCGGTTTACCCCCGCCCAGGCTAGTGCCAATCACCACGTACGTCCCTTTTGACCCCTCTTGAGTCTTTGCTCTCGTCTCTTCTCGGCCTTCGCTTCACCACACCTCACCTCGTACTCTACCTTCGCCTTCACCAGCATAATCATTGTGAACATCGTCCGTGCGCATTGCAGAGGCCCCGGCCTCTGGCGAGAATGGTACGTGTCGCATCCACCGTGCAGCTTGGAGGTCTCACGCGGGATATCACAGTCCGCCTCTCGCAGAAACAGCACGCAGAGCGACTCGCCCGCACTCTTAACGAGTACCTCGTCTTCGAGGCGGTGAGTTGGTTTCGTCCTCCTATTGGTTCTGTCTGAAATTCCTCAGGTCCTCGACAACGACGAGTAGCCCTCTCACTCCAATTGCGGCCAATGTAACACCGAGCTCGACTTCTCAGCGGTAAATACATACTTTCCGGATTGAATGGCTCGATGAATTCTGGACAGAACGACTACCCCAAGCACTTTCACCAGCTCTTCGCCCACACCCAAGTTTTCTTCGACTTCCATCCAATTACCCCATTTTGTTTCTGGATCCGTTTCTTTGTCCGCACTATCGTCGAGCCTTTCGAGCCAGGTGCGTAATCCGTATCCCCGACAAAATTGAACTAACCGATCGGCATTCCAGATCGCCTCTAGCGCATCCAGCACATCCAGCACCCCAATAGTAATCACCCACGCAGGCTCCAGCTCCAAAACATCCCACCAAACGACCCTCATCGCAGCCATCGCCACATCGCTCACAGCCTTCATCGTCCTCGTGCTCGTCGTATACTACCTCTACTGGCATCGAGGACATACTCGACGCTACGCCGACAGAGGCGGGATCCTAGGAGCTCACCGGCACAGGCTCTTCCCCTCATCCAAGGAAGAAGAGAAACGCTGGATGAGCCCCGACACGGCGCGCGCTGCCTGGCCCTCAGCGTATGGTTTCCCCGACCCAACGTCGCCTACCAGTTTCACATATGCAGGGGACTCCCCACCCATCTCACCCGCATATCAGAGCTTCACGGAACCCGCGCCGGTACGGCATGCACTTCTTCGAAATCGGCAGCCTAGTACGTTCTCGCTGCGGAGTTCCTCGCATGGACATGGACATGCCCCAGGAACCCCCAAGAGCGGGGGGCCACACTACACTGTGCGTGGTGCGGATCGAGATTCGGAGGGCTCGAGACTTGGATTTGGGAACGACTTGGCGTGGCAGGATGCGCATTATGAGAATCCGCTCCCTCTACGGGATAGTGACCTCAGCGGGATAACGATGACCATGGGCGAAGCTCCTGTGCCTGTGCCTGCGAGTCCCGGGGCGGGTCTTTTGATTCCTGCGCCTCCCACGGTTCGGCCGCCAGTCCCACCTATAGCTATAGCTACCCCGCCTCCAGGGATCCTACACGTGCTGCGTCCCGACAACGTAGCGTTCCCACTGTCCCGAGCGCATGTCCGAAGTCCATCTGCCAGCGCGTCTTCCGATTCGTCGAGTTACTCTGTCGCTAGTATGAGTATCGACTTTCCGTTTTCCAGCCCTCGGCACTCGGACGACCGGGATGTGGTGGAGGACACGGGGACGGGGACTTCGGTAGTTTCGGACGACGGCCGGCATTGGATTAGTTTTCCTGGGCATGCTATTGCTGGAGAGAGGGCGGGGAGGCAAATTTTTTGAGTTGAAATCAGAAGAATCATTTACAAGAAACAAGACGACATTGCACGATCTTTATATTTCACTCAAAGTCAAACTCATAACTAAACGTAGTATCGTTGTACTTGTCCTGTATGTTCATAGAAATTATCGTCCATCTAACCAAAACAATAACACTTTGAATTCGAACAACTGCTAATGGTACATGCGTCATATCGACACTTTTGTTTTGTTTTCGAATCTCAGCGTCCAATCCGCTTCAAACCTTCACTTTCGCCAAAGCCGCCTTGACCGCCTCCCTTATCTTACCCACCTCCTCCCTCGCTCTCGCCTCCGCATGCACCGTCCCTCCCTCATTAACCCTCTCCCCATCGACAAACACCATCCCACGCATCCTGATCGTGCCTCTCGCAATCCGCGTGCCACCCTCAGCAAGCCTCGGGCCCTTGGCATCCACCGCCCTCGCATCAGTGAAAATCTCCACCTGGAACGTCTCATCGCGCCTAAACACCGCGTCCTGGTTCTTGCCCTGCACATCGCGGTTACGATCGAAGGGCTGCATCGCCGCCTCGGGCCGCAAAATCCTCGCAATCACACCCGATTGAAGCTGCTGGGCAGAGAGCGCGGGCTGGACGTCGAGTCGCACGCCGTCAGCCGTAATCTGGGCGTTGGGCGCACGCGTGAGGATGTGTTCGATGTTGGCGTTGTCCGCAGTGCCGTAGAGGTAGAACGGGGTGTACGACGTGGGGTAGGACGTGTCGCGGAAGCGCGAGTGAAGGGGACGATCCTTGAGGATGTTGACGATGGAGATCTTGGTGGAGGATTGCGAGGAGATACTTCATGAGATGTTGAGAGTGAGTGTGGAAGACAGACAGACAAAAAAGGGCTCACCCAGGCCCGGAAATCGTGCCGTCAAAGGTGCCGCCGGTCAAAATCCCATCCAAAGTAATCTTGTTCGCCGTTGCGAATCTGAAGACCTCCCCGGTGTTCGCATCCCGCGCCTTTTTGTACTCTGCCTGGCGTTTAGAATCCTGCATCTTGACCTGCAGGATGATCTGCCGACGCCCATTTTCATCGTGGAACCGCGGGCGGTACGACAGATACAGGTCCTCCGAGCCCTGGATGATGAACTCGTGAACCTGTGGCTGGACCGTGTTGCGTATGATAGCTTGCTGTTTTGCCATAGTTCAACGACGCGCCAATATCACTTGATGAAACACCCACTTTGACTTCGTCTTGGACAATAGCCTGAAACTCGTCCGCAAGATTCTTGACATCGGTTCTGAACGGCGACGTGACGATATTGCGCAACACAAACAAATCCTGGCGCGAATCCGTCTCGAGGCCCGCGCGACTATATCCTCTGGGTTAACGACATCCGGGCAAATGCAGGCCCACGCACCGTTGGAAATTCCTCAAACATTCTCCATACTCCCTCTGCCCAAACTCCGCCCCGCCAACAATCAACTCACTCGTCTGCTTCCCATCCGCCCCACGCGCCCCGATAATCCTCTCCGCAATCCGGCGATTCAAAATATTCGCTTCCTCGACGTCATCGTTCAACTTGCCGTTGACGCGGAAGTTGCACACAAAGGCGTTGATGTTGAGGTCCGAGCCAACAGTCCGGAGAACGTCGAACGATCTCTGGTCCTTGCCGTTGATGATATCGTCGGTGGATTTACCGAGGATGCCCTGCCGGATGATGTCCTTGTGGGAATCGTCCTCGAGGGCGTTGAAAGGAACCACGACGAAATCTGTCTTCTCGTCCGACATGGTGGCCAGATGGGCAGCGAGCTGCAAGTGTGTTGGTTAGCGGAGGGAATTCAGAGATACGGCTACTTACGCGTCGAGCTGTCCAGGAGACCTCGCTCAGAAGCGCCCCGTGGCCGTTCTGGTCGAGAGGGAGGACACGGTGGTGCAGATACGCTGCGAGTGCGGGCGCTGCAGACCTACTTTTTCCCAAATCAGTATCATCATCATTAACCGACGTCTCCGAGGCGCCTTACCTTCCCGTAATCCCGAACTCCACCTCACCGCGAAGATCCGCCTGAGACCACGACAAGATGTCTTTCATCCCGGCGTCACGATAACACACGGCTGAGCAAGGGTACGGAATGGTCCCCGCCAGTTGTGGATCCACCGTGATCGAGTCCGCGCGTCTGAGTGCGTCGAGCTGGTTGACCGTCACCTGCCTCATCGCCACGCTCGAGCTCTGTGCCCCCGCTGCCTTTCCATTGGGCGCCCCACCAGATCCTGCCCTGCGGTTCGTGCTCGCGAAGTACCCACCCCTTGCCGCATCGGCATGAACCACGAAATTCAAGCCCTTGGCCGCAAATTCATCCCGAAGTGCGAGGATATGCTCGAGCGAGTCCACAGCGCCGTTGTCCTCCGAGCCGATGGTGGCGATGACACCATACACCGGCTGCCTCGCGTCGAGACACGCTTGGAGCCTCTGCTGCAGCTCGTGGATGTCCAGGCGTGCGTTGATATCGACTGGGACTTGGGCTAGGTTGTTCGAACCCAATCCGGCGAGCGCTGTGTCGGGGTTTCGTGAGTAAGGACGGAGCTGAGAGATGGAACGGCATACCTCCGGCCTTGGCCCAGGACGAATGAGCACTAGACGCGATGAAATACTGAGACTCCGTAGTGAATTCGTAGGTTTTCGTCAACGCCTCCATGCCTCCAGATGCCGCATCGTCTCGGCAAGGAACTCGCGGGAAATACCGTGCTCGGTGCGAAGCTGCTCAGGAATGTTGAGGATGACGGATTGCGGCAGGTTGAGGAGCTCCCATGGCTCGAGAGAACTGAAGAGACGCGGAGTCGGGTCGTTGAGGGTGACGATCTTGAAATTGTTGGCGATGAATTCGAGCGGCTTTTGTCCGCGCGTAATGGCGGCGTGTAGGCCGAGGGGATAGAACTTGAGATTCCGTGCTGAATTGTGTCAGTGAAGGATAAGAAAGCTGTAAAAGATCGTACCGGCCCAGAGAGACTCCAGGTTCGCAACCGTGTGGTCGGATGCGATGTGTCCCCACGCGCCTCCCTCCTCGTCTTTTTTCGTTTCGTATCCGAGCATCTCACAGAGGTCTTGTCCTACTTCCTGCTCAATGAGCTCGGTCATCGGGCTCGCTTCGAACGTGACCTGCAATGGGGGATGAGAGATGAAGAATTGTGAAACGAATGCGACTTGCATTGTTCTGATTGGACATGATACTCATGAGGAATCCGGTAAACGCCGGGAGGGATCTGCGTCGACACAAATTAGATAGACATACAGATGCACAGAATCACTCACGCTTCCGGATTCATCCGACCAGTCTGGCGTGACGAGGAAAAGGGCACGGGGTATTGGTTGAACAATTGGGTGATGGTCTGAATGTGAGTGTCCGTGAGCTTCATCGTATCCTTGAATGTCGCGGACGCCTTGGTGTCCGAGTTGATCACGTTCTGCGCGAATGTCAAATTCTTTTGAATAAATAGCAGGGAGGAGACGTACTCCACCGTTGGCGCGCGTCTCGGCATGCTGCTTGACGATGCCCTGCAAAATCTGCTGAAGCTTGTCAGCGTTCTCTGCATTGGGGCCGAGGAACGTCGCAGAGGCGAGCTGGTGCGAGTTGGGGAGGAGAGACTGGGTTTTCTTGGTCGACATTGTGAGCTGAGGGATACGCGGCCAGAGGACTGCGTTAAATACGCACTCGGACTTTTTTCAGACAGTGGCATCGCTGGGAGACCGCGGACCGCGGACACAGACCAGACAAGGTCTAGTGGCGCTGGTGGGATACGATGGGCATGCGGTCGTGTGCATCGAAGGACGGGGAAGTGGAGGCTAAGCCAAAGTAAGCTGGCGACATGAGCGTTTGGGACAAGTCCAGAATGATGGATTACCTAACTTGTGATCACCAAGACTTGCTTACATTCCGCCGATGCCCCTATACCCGAATGGGACGGACACTGCCTTCAGTGATGACGGCGCCCTGCGGCCAACATTCGATGTGCCGTGTAGCCGCGTACCCCCTGACAAGCCCGCCGCTGATTCCGAAGTAAAGATACAGATACAATTGGGATAAATACACATAATATAACGAAAATTAGGCAAATCCAAGGGCGAGTTAAGGGGGCTGATTCGGTAGGTAATAGTATGGGTATGGCTGTGGGTAATAATGTGGATAGGGGTATGCCGGATTCGGAGCGCCGGTGGGAGGGAGGGGAATATACTGGGGAGGGAGGGAAACATACGGGTGCAACGGCTGGGAGGGTGGCAGGGCAGGGATTGGTGCTGGTGGGGCTGCATAGACGACTGGTGATGCAGGAAGCCTGAGCGCGGGGGGTCCTGGGTGTGAGTAGGTGAAGGGGAACGATGAGGAGGAAGGTTTGGGAGCGGTGACGGCGCTGGAGCTGGCAGTAGATGGTGGCGGACTATGGGTGATGTTATAAGCTCAAACTCGCAATACAAAGCCAGCGCACGCACCTAGACTTTGCACCTTTCTTCGCCTTAAGCCCGCTGCTTGATCCTGCCCCGTACGCAGGATCGCCCACCTTGCGCTTCTTCGTCTTCACACCGGGCACGATGGCCTTCTCCGTCTCCTTCCATCCCGAGGACACGTTGGGTGCCACGTAGCCTGCCGAAGGCATCACGCCGCTGCTGTCTGTCTCGAGGTACATTGCATCCAGCGCCTCTTGGAGGGCGGGGAGACTTTCCAGCTCCTTTCGTCGGCACTTGCGAAGGCGAGCCGCAAGGACTTCCATCCTCTCCGCGAGAACAATTGCGGGGTTGCGAGCGGGGCCTTTCTGAAGCACGGAGGCAACGTCCAAGGTCGGCGGCAAGTCCTCGTTGTCCTGAGGGGGAAGGTCGAGTGTGGTCGGGAGGGAAGGGGTGGTCGGAGCAGTAGCATCGCGTTTCTCGGGAAAGAGGCGTTGGACAGCGCTGAGATGCTTGCAGTATGAGATCAAGGGGAAGTCGATACACGTGCAATGATATGCATCGACGTCGACGTCGTACGCCTTCGATGGACACGATCTAGACCGGACACGGAACGTATCCTCTCCGTCTCGCTCGATGTCCGCCAACGTGTAATCTTGCGCCCGTTTTTTGATATCCTTTCTCTTCCTCACTTCGCAATCCTCCCCTTCAAAACCGAACTCTTGGCGTTGCTGCTTGCTCTCGTAATACGGCGATACTTTATTGACGAGGACGTAGAGCAGATGATCTAGCCGGCGGTTGCGCTTTGCTTCCAAGAACTTTGACTTGAGGACATGATGATACGCCTCGACCAACATGTTGGTGTCGCACATCTCGAAGATGCTCCGAGACCGACGGTGTACGGCAGACCACATCGCTACGACCTCCGGCTTCATCCAGTAGGTGCGCAGGTACTCGACAAAGTCCTTCGGCGCTATCCGTTGAATCTTTGCCCAGGCTGCGTCGAATTCCGATTGAACGTCCATCCGTATCCATTTCTTGAGCAACTCCCAGACCTCCGGGTACTTGGAGATGACGAAGCGCTGCTGCCACGAGTGAAGACAGTGCCACCAACAGAGCAGGATGACGGCAATCTTGGCGGCGTTCAATTTGGCCCAGTCGGCGGCGGCGAGATGACACGCTTGTATTTGAGCACCGTCAAAGTCGGACATGAAGTAGGTGGGGTTGACGGAGGGGGAGGCGGCGTGGACGACCTTTAGGAAGTGATAGATTGTCTCGGTGCAGCCATTAGAGGCCAGGATCCACCCGGCAGGGATCCCGTGCGTCCAGCGATCGCGTACCACGAGCGTCGTGAGTAGAAGGTTCTCGTACATCGACACATTGTGCGTGGCATCAATGCAGAGAAGCCCGTTTCCGTAACGGCGGAACATCTTGCGCTGGAACGGCGTCTGCACCATCAAAAGGAAGAGGTCGGAGGCGAGATTTGAGCCATCGGGAGAGGGGTCGGCCTTGGACTTGAATCCCAACAATTGGTCGTCTTCCCGGAGTCGCTTTACCCAGGCTAACGTCGACCTGCCATCGTCAGCGTGGTAGCGGATGTTCTCCGCCTCGATGTCCTTTTCGATGCGTCGTATGTCGGCCAAGCGAATAAAGTCGGTATGGGAAGCCATCCGTGGTGCGTCTTCATCGTCGTCCTCGGCGAAATCGGACCTCGTGCGATACGCGCCGCGATGCACGTTCTCGAGCTGGAAAGAGCAGTCAGTCCTCAATTGGGCGCCAAGAAGAATTCACGTACTATACGCTCCGGTTTGACACCTAGCCTTAGCAGCCCCGCAATATACTCGCGAACTTCTTTGGGCACGTGTGTGAAGCGAAGGTTCTTCTCGAAGATTTCGTGGTTGTGATCAGGTTTGTAGGCGCCAAGCAAAGTCGTCGTCCCTGGATATTCCTTGACTGTCAACGTACACTCGCAGCCTGTCCGTTTCGATGGCAGCTTCCGTTCGCGCTCGGGGTACTTCTTCTCATACTTCTTCTCCCCACCTGTTCCCTTCCTCGCACATACATACCGATATTTCCGCAGATAATGAGGCATTCCATCGGACTCGGGGAAGGTCTTTGCGAGGCGTAGTTCAATGCATTTTCGTTCTTGTTCTTCCCGTAGCCAATTGTGAAAATTGGTGATATTGTCCCATCGCAGCGAGAATGTAGGGTCAAGAGAATCGGCCTGGAAAGAGCCAGCAGCAGGAGTGGCGCGAAAGACCGTTTGAAACGTTGAAGCACTGGAAACGGGATCGGCCTGAGGGTACGAGATGGTGGGATCGAGTTGGAATGAGCCGAGGCAGCTCTCCATGGCGGGGATGGCGCCACTGTAGACGATAGTGATAGCACCAGTAGGCCCCGTTGCCCTGCGCATACACCTCGCTGTGCCCTGCTTCAGTCGGTGAAGATACAATCGGCAACGACTCGAATCTTGCTGTGGAGGCCGGCTGCGACAAGTATCTGGGCGGGAAGGAGGATGGATCGCTCAGCGAGAGAAAGCGCGCTTGGCGAGATTCGGAGAGAGAGCGTGGCGAGAGAAAGGCGCGTGGAGGGAGGAAAGCGCAAGCGCGTCGAGTGTTAGCCACCTCCGCGGACCCGTGACCAAACACTCAGCGGCCAACAAACGGCAGATGGACAAAGCCGATCTTGCCGCCATCATTGAGGCGGTGCCCGTCCTATTCGGGTATAGGGGTGTCGGCGGAATTCGAGGAGTGATCACCAATATACATGCCGAGCGATGCCGTCTCATACTTGCTCGGCCGGCCACCCAGCGAAGAAGAACCCATATCTTTAGCCCTGTGAATACGCTGCCACTCATTCCGCCGCACTGGGAGAGAAGCGGCGAAGAAGCTTGGGCGACGGAGAGTTGGCGGGTCATTCGAGTATCCCAGTGTTGCCTCTTCATGCCGAATGGAGTCTCCTGATGGTATGCATTCGAGTTCAACCTTGATTTTACCGAACACAGACCGGGCGCCCCAAAGATCTGCATTGAATTTCTGGGAACGGTCGTGTGACTGAGAACATAAATGGACCGCCTTCTGGGCTGGAAGGCGCTCGATTTCCAAGAAGCTGGTCCGTCGATGGCTGTTGCTCCCACTGTAGTTTCTGTCTCGCCGTCTAAGCCCTTCTCCGCCGCGGTATCTTGAAGTATTTGGCACAAGAAGTAATGAAGTCCTGACAACCACTGGTGAAAGAATGCCAGTTATTACAGTGCCGAGGGCATGAATTAGTTTTTCAATCCAATGAAGAAGAAACCACACTGTCCCTCAGCGCTAGCGGCATCAAATCGAGGATCTCCGCACTGTGGACCCCGGAGGTAGTGAAATTCACAGGGTTTTTTCACCCCAAATGGACGAGAATTTCGCGCTTGAACTGAGTGAAATTCACCGCAAAAAGGCGAATTTCATGTTGAAATCTTTCACTAACAAAACACGTGTTTTCACTGCACTCGTTCACCCGATGTTTCGGTGAATTTCGCTTGATTTAAACTGGACTATCACCTGGATTACAAGGGAAAATCTCGCACAAACTACTTAAAATTTCACTCCAAAAGTACAGTGAAAATTGTTCAAATTGAAGTGAATGTACAAGAAAGCTACTGGTGCCGGGTCACGCAGCGCTACCCCCGCCTCGGAACCATCGGGGGTCAATTCGGGCAACGAGCCTTGGCGATCGAGAGCTTAACCACAGTTAATCAATGTGTCATCAAGGGTCGGAAGGACGTACATGGAGGAAATGCGAAGGTGACTGGCTGGGAGAGTGCACTGACCAACAGTGAGATTACGGGAGAAAGAAAGGGTGAGTAGACGTACGAGGAGCTAGAGGGCCACACCCACGGAACACGGTTTGGTTGCTATCCTCTTCGTCGTTGTCATGGCTGTTGGTGCCGGAGTTGGATCGGCGGGCAGCAGCGAGAGCAGCTGTGGATACGTCACATGAATGTGAGGTCTGAAAGAGAATAGAAGCACTCACCACGGAGTTCCTGAACCAGCTCCGTGTCCCCCGGGCAATTGACGGTCAGACTCCAGAGAGTCCTCGTTTGAAGCTGCTTGAGGGCCTTCTGCCGTTTCTTCTGCAAAAGAGGTTGCGTCACCGTGGCCTTCGCATCTTGCGTATACTGGGAGCGAGCAGACACCTTGCGGTGCCTGCCACTGGGAGGGTGGGGTGTGTGTTTTCCTTGTCAGGACGGGTCATGGGGGAGAGAATGGAGAAGGCATTGTCGCGGAGATGGGCGTGAAGTGCAAAGAGGTGGAGCGATGTGACTGGTGTGACGCGGATCATAATGAAGTCATTCTGCTCCACATTGGCTCCACACCACCACTCGCCGTCCTCGCCGTCCTCGCCAACCTCCTCGTCTAGGTAGCTTGCTCTCTGACGCCGCCCCACTACACACAGCAATTGATTTGTAGTAGCAGACTCAATTAACATACATATACTGGCCAACTTTAAATATTTGGTGAATTTCACTCAGAAGGTATGGTGGATTTTCATTTCACCTGAGAACGGGGCGAACAGAAAATTTCACCCCATGCCGTGAAATTTTGGGTTCACCCAAAGAAAGAGTGAAATGCGAAGTTCACTGCGAGTCAGTGTGAAATTCGCGTGCTCCGTTTTTCACAGTGGGATCCCTGCGAACATGTCCCACTGCATTTCAGGGTCAAGCTTTCAAGGGACAAGAAACAATAGTACAAGGCTGTTTGAAGGTGCAGAAGTTGCAAGGCCAATGAGACGAGACCCGCTCTCTAGTATTTCAGAGGTTGAGTTCGTAAAATACCACCGAAAGACGTACCCAAAAACGGACTATGAGGATGTCTAGGTCCTCTGCTCCGTTGCTTCTCCAGAAAGTCAAAGTTTAACGCTGAAAAAGGCTGAAAACTACCGAAGATTTACTCCGACTCCGAGGAAAATGCTGCTTCCACGGAGACTGCGGAGCTAGCAGCCGCGAGCCCGATCTTACGTAAATTCAGAGCGAAGTACAAGGTTGTTTGAGGAGGGCCAATGAGATAGGAGCTTCGTGCGACTTCTCGCGGACACCATATCTGTCAAATGCCACCGAAAGGCGGACCCAAGGGACCAGGGCAGCGGATACAGGGGGAAACATTCACGTTATGTCGAGCATACTGCTGAGAGCGCGGACAAGAACTGAACTGTCGTGATTCGTAGAGAACAAATATTCAACTTGAGGACTGGATTTCTATGTAGTAACGTGCGTGCGACCCTGAAAAAGAGGGAGATCGACGTGTCGGATGCCCATGTGAACGGAGCCGCAAGGCTTGAGCCTTCGGCACGGTGTGGATCTATTGATGGCCGACGCACCAAAAGATTCACAGAGCATACTGCATATTGAACATAGAGTGATACATCCTACATAACTACAGTCCCTGTTGGCTACATACAAGAGTCCACGCACATAAAGTACCCCACTCAAACTGTCCGAGATACAAACAAGAAATGTCTCGTACTTAGTCAGTCCAGCAGGTAATCCGAAAGTACTTGAAGATTCGGGAACGCAAGTTGCTTTGTGGGTGCCTTGGCACCGAACAACACCAGGGGCAGGACAATTGTCTGGAGAAAATAGTGCATTATCCTGTGCCTACAATAAGTAGACGGTCGCGGATCGAATAATCTCCGACACGTGATCGCGTTAACCCCAGGACCAAATATTTGGTCCGATCTTCCGATGTTGTTCCGATGCCACCACCGGCTCCGCTGCTTCTGTCCGAGTCTGGCTCTGCCAGCGCGCCCTTCTCGTGTCAGGCACGTCCCACCGTTTCAGTGCCAGAACAATTGAATCGTCGATGAACGATTTGTCACGGCCAATCCACCGCTCTTCACTGCCACCCGACGACTCGGGGGTCGGCGAAGCCTCAGAACCATCGCCCATCTTGTCTCATCATAGACATGGATGACGAATCGCCAGTTTCTGCTTCGTTATAAGTACTTCCATCACGCCATCGCCGTCGCCATGGCTCTCCTCCTCCTCACCACTCTCACCGCCAGCCTGGTCTCACTGGCCTATGCAGTCCAAGTCTCGCAAACCGCGTCGACGATCACATTCAGCAACTCGGAGCTCTCATTCGAGTACGTGACACCCATGCCCCCTTGTTATGCACCCAGCTCGACCTTGACAGCCTCCTCACATCAAACGGCTACATCCGTAACATCGTATTCAGAAACACATCGCTTCTAGGCCCTCCCACTGGGCTCTCCGCACAAGTCTACACCGACTGGCCTTCGAACGCCTTCGGGCTCATCGCGAACAACTCCCGGCAGATTATCGAAGGCTCGGACTACGCTGGGATCGTGATCACGGACAATAATACCGCCGCTGGATCTTTGTGCGCTCGGCTTTTCTTCTCCGTTCGTCGAGTAATCAGCCTTAAAGAGTCCAGCGGTCGTGGTTCCTGCGCGACGGCGAAGCAGGCCTGCACAGTTTCGTGCGGCTGAACTACTACAACGCCACCGTCGAGTCTTTGGGTGCGCTTGGGGAGGTGCGGACGATGTTTCGGCCGAATCCAGACGATGCGCCGTGGACGCATATCGTCACGAATTCTGAACAATATGTGAGTGTGTCCGTCTTATCCTTCACCTGTGCGGTATCTTGATGCTTGAGATAGGCTACGCATCCTTCGGATGAGGCGCTTGCGAATGAGATTCAGGTGCAGGACGCGTGAGTGGGGATAGCCCTTGTCCGATCGGAGATGACTGACGAACGGCTGGTTCAACAGGACATGGTATATCGGTAGGTTCTCATCTTCTGCCTCAACTCTCACCGAAACCTCCGCAGGCAACACTCCGAACGACCCATACGTCCTCGAAGAAGGAGATTACTGGACCAAAGTACGCACCCAGGGATTTCTCTTCTTGAGACTTTGTAATGATCCCGAATCTGTAGTACTCATTTGCCGATAACCAAACCAACAAGGCGCGCGGGCTGTTTGGTGGGGGGCAGAACAACGAGAGTCTCGGCGCCTGGTGGGTTATCAACCAGAAGGTGGGTCAATCTCGTTCTTTGACGAATCTTGGCCGAAGAATCACCTAGGATACGTTCTTCGGTGGCCCCTCGCATTTCGATTTGATGGTGGACGGTATCATATATAACAAGCTCTCAACTGGGTCGCTGTCGATGTTCTGCTTGGTACCGAGTCTTGTCCTGATCGAGTTTGCAGACACGGCGGAGCAGCCAGTCCAAACGTTACCACTGGGTTTGACAGGACGTTTGGACCTCAGTTCTTGTACTTCAACCACGGCTCAAACGCGACGTACGGATTCGCTACGCAGTTTCCGCCCGTGTAATTGATTTTCATCCGTGTAGGCTTCTGGAGTTACTTGCCGACGCTGAGAAGTACGCCGATCCGACATGGAACGCCGAATTCTACGACGCGATCGCTCCCAATGTGCGTCGTCCGTCTTCTGACTTCACTCTGCGTTCGGTGCTGACCGTGACGATGTCGGCAGGTCGTGGGATACGTTCCAACCAGTGGACGAGGGAGCGTTTCAGGTAAGGTTGCGCTGCCGGATGGAGCGAGCAAGGTTGTGGTGGCGCTCAGTGCGAATGGGGTGGATTTACAGGTACGTTGCTACGCACGCTCATTTTACCGGCTCGATCCTTGTGACTGATTGGACGAATGAAGGACAGCGCAGAGGATATCCATGCATATCAATACTGGGTCGAGGATGTCGAACTGCAGGGTGGGGTGTTCGAAATTGGGAGAGTCAAGGTGGGGACATATCGGTTGACTGTCTACGCGTGCGTCTTTCAAGTACCTCAATTGCATGTTCTGAATTTGAGGCACAGGACCGGCATATTCGGTGACTTCACCCTCGATGATGTTGTTGTTGAGGCTGGGAATATGACGGCGTTGGACGTGGCATGGACGGCGGATTCTGCTGGTTGGTGGCTTCATTTTTTCGCTGCGGTGCATCTCAATTCATTTACAGGAACTGAGCTATGGAGAATCGGAACTCCAGATCGGAGCGCAGGCGAGTTCAGGAACGGATGGGAGAAGGATTATACGCGTTTGAATCATCCTGCTAGTGCGTCCCTTGTCTATCCACATTTTTCACCCACTCATACTGCTTAGAGTGTGAGTTCTTTTGAAGTCGTCATCTCCATGAATGACTGACTGTTTATGGAAAGACCGATCGTACTGGGGTGCGTGGGAGCGTGCTAGGACGGAAATACGAGCTGAAATATATCAGGTGCATGGGACTTTCCTACCCAATTTCCAACTGGCGTCAACTTTACCGTCGGAAAAAGTGATGTCGGGCAAGATTGGGTCAGTAGCTCACTCTTCCCGCTCAAGACTGCCTTTGAATCCGCTCACACAGAACTACATCCACTGGTCGCAGTACGGCGGAACCTTCACCCGTCCGGGGATCGTCACCACCAACGTGAATGCATGGCAAATCAACTTTGACTTGGCGTACCCGCCACCGGCCTCAGTGAATGCGACGCTCACGATTTTGCTTGCCGGGGCCGCGACGTCGAGTGGGAATACTGGGGTCGTTCAAGGAGCGTGGCCATTCGTCCCGGTGAGATAATCTTCCTTCCTTCCGCTGCTCAACGAGCCTCTCTGATAATCCTCAACGCACCTGTAGATTTCGATATCCATCAACGAGCAGAATGAACCTTTCGTTTGGACTATCACTCCGCAAGAGAGTGGCAGCTGTGGTGTTCGTTCTGGTGTGTCTCCATTTCGTAACCATGCTCTGCCCAAAATTGAAAACTCTCAGCGATTTCATGTTATCTCCTGAGCAACAAGTTCGTCTTTCCTGGGACTTGGTTGAATGCGGGGCATAACAATTTCATTGTGGGTTTCCACCCGTTGAATCCTAATTATTCCAGAATCCAAAGGAGCCTGACCGTTTCTGCAGATCGCTCTTCCCGTGAATGTATCTGGAATTGTACGTGCTCAGTATTACATTTACACCCTGTCCTGGTCTAACATGATTGTTACAGTACATCCAATACGACGCTCTTCGTTTGGAAATTCAGGAGTGAAGAAACTTGGATTCTCAGGGCGTGTGTGCCATGTTGGGTGTACTGTATCCGCGGATTTCAACCCTTTTCTTTCGTCTGCAGCACTGTTGTTGAGGAAGCATCACGGCCAAGTGAGCGCCGCTCGGATATTCGGGCCCGCTGCTGCTGGCTTGTCTAAATTCCGAGTCTGCGTCAATAACAGTCCGCGGCTCTTCTCACTCATCGTGAATACCAACTCAGTAAATCTGTGCCACTACTACTTACCTTACCGATGGAAGCATTGAGAACTCAGCCTCAGACAAGCCTCAGAAATTGAGAATGAAATTTCAAATTAGCCTCTCACCCAACTCTTGCCCAACTCTCACCAACTTAGGCTGGCAATCTCTCGCTTCTCTTCAATCCGATGGTTCGAGCTGCAAAAGCGCACCGACGAAATTGAATGGGAGAAGATTGGGAGAAGACCGGGATAGCGATTGGTTGGCGGTGCTTGGCATCGGATCAGTCGCATAGGCCATGGCCACGTCACGGCTCTTTCTTCCCGCCACCATGAGCTCTGTGGACCGATTCCCCAGCGAGATTTGGTTCAAGGTGCTTAAGATCGTACATAAAGACAAGATCAAATATCGTTTCCGCGACGACGACGACTACGACGACCCCCTCCAAAATTTCTCCCTATCATGTCGCGCCTTCCGTGACTTGGCCCGGCCGCACATTTTCTCGACATTCACATTCATTCCCTACGGCCTTCGAAGCTTCAAGTCAGAGGAAATCCCCATAGTTCGCCCGTTCCCGTCGATAAAAAAATCCTTGGAGCGCCTCCAGTTCTGGTGCTCGCCCGCGATAGTGTGATGCCACAATCGTGAAACCAGTGGAATCACGGGTCTTTCTCACGCGCACTGTAATGTATATTCAATCAAAATGCATTTCATCAGCCTTCAGCATCACCGCAAGCATTCGGTTGAAACGGCACATTTAATTCATGAATCATTTCTTCGGCACTTTTCAAATCCCGACGCTCGGCAATTCGGCCAATCACATGATGCCATCACGGCCTGATCGGCACTATTTCCGCCGTTCACTAGTTGGATGTGAATTTCTCGGCGTACCTTCAACTTGCCAATGCTTCTACGCAGTTTGCGCAGTTCCCGAGGTTTCTCCTTACAGTCCGAAGCTGACTGCGCCGCAGTTCTGGAGGAGGGTATATAAGGAGCTGGATAGGATAGGATAGATTACACGGCACGGTCCGCTTATCGAACGCCGGTTTCCTGGGATTATCCCAGTGTACAAAGCAAGTCAAATACACCTTCGTCCCAGGACCTCCCTCCGCACTCTAAGCCCTAAGCGCAGACCCCATGAGAAGACCCATGCCCCACGGTAGAACCTAGACTACGAAAAAAGGTAAGTCGTTGAACCAGAGTCAGCATCTTCGAAAGAACAAGGGATAAACTTCATGGGCGAGGGTGAGGGACAGCGTAGAATTCCTCCAGGACCTCATGCACATATTTGGCTACCAGTACAATTGTCGCGCGTTCATATATAATGGCTTTCAAGAACTCGACACTCTCAAGTTCAGCCATCTTTATTTGCAGCTTCGGTACAGTGTTGAATAATTTTGCCAGGAACGTAGCTCGCAATTGAACGACCGTGGTAGATCCTCGACAGTCGATCAGTGCATGCTCTGGGCTTTCAACATTTGTGGGGCAGAAGCGGCAGACGCGTTCATTTCGCGGGACTGGTTTATGTGCATGGTCGTTGTACCGCCAGAGTTCCAAGGCAAGACGATGGGTTGAAAGCAGGATGGACGTAATTGCCTCTCTATGCTTCTGCGTCTTTACCATGAACAGATAGTGCCTCAAGAACAAAGTTTTGAGAGCGGGCGGCTGGTCCTTCTGAGGTTCACGTCGTCCGTGCAGCAGATAAAGTTTATCACTTGAGTCGACTTGCATCTGCAGCCATTGAAGTGCACATTTTTCGACATCTTTGCGGTAGATCTCCACACTCGTCACGGTGATTGAGGAGAAATCCAGCGCCGGGCACTCAAATGGTAACTTTCTTGCTGCTATGAGAACATCTGCAACCCATGATTTCTTCCCGTGTGCCGCAAGTTCGATGGAGCTATCCAACGCAACGCGAGCCAAGTGGGGGAGTGTCCGGGAAAGAAGGTATCTCAAGTATCCGAGCAAGAGCAGAAAGCGTCTAATTCGAAGGGGCATGATCCCAGTTTCCGTGAAGAGACCCACGACAATAGAATGGGAATGGACATTGAGAGACTGTCGCAAAAAGTCAACCTGTATTGAGCAAAGTTCCTTCACATGGATATCCTCACTATCCGGCGACACTTCACAGCCATGGACGAGGTGAGGATCTACTTGACCCATGAGGAGGGTGTTGAATTGCTTGGGGTTTAAGCGACCAGCCGAGTCTTCAATGCCCATAATTCTATGTACGCAGAATCTCGCGGTACTTGCTTTGGACTTGTAATGGGCGGCAAACATGTTTCGCGTGTCTGACCTGATATTGAGGCCAACATATTTTTCCTCGTCCACGATGCTGAGTAGATTGGCACCTAGCTGGAATTGGAGGCCATTGGGTGAAGGTCCGAAGATTATAATTACTGTCTTGACCATGTTGACAAGAATGAAATTCTTCGAGCACCACGCGGCGAATTCGTTGAGTCTGCGCTGGAGGCCCCGCGCGCTTAGGGAGATGAGTAGAACATCATCCGCTTGCGCTAGTAGTGCCATCCGTACACTGGATAGAACTGGGTCGTCAGGATCCTCAAGAATAAAATAGTCAGTAGTTGTCGATCCCCCACTGTCTTTCCGCAGTCGGATTGTGCCAAATATATTTTCTGTCTGATTTATCGATATCGCTGTCTATTGTGTTCGCCTGGCTCGGTCGTGAATCCGCTGCCCAGGGTCACTCTGCTTACTCGTCCTCCGGTCACTGGACTATCGGGACCACTGAATATCTGCCGCCGTCATCGTCTGATTTATTGATTTGTCGTGTTCCTAGCCATTTGCCGTATTTGGCTATCTGTATCCTGTCCCGCCGTATTTTGCTGTTACTGTACAGCCCACGTATTTTATCTGTTGAACGGATTTGGTGCTTGATTGCTCCCATTCAGCATCGTTGACTACTTTCCCTCGCTCATTCGACTTTCGTGGCCAACAACAAGCCTGATCGAATTTCGAATAGTATTATTATACGCTGTCACAATAGCACCAATGGTACGGGTCTGCTATCTGCAGCCGCGCCGTGTGGATGGCGTTTTCTTGCCAGGTCCCCAACCCAACTCAGATAATCTCCATGTCCTATTGGACGCCTTCTTTCAACACCTACCCCGTCTCATTAGACTGCGAACATCAGTCTTTTGACAAAGATCTTGCGACCTTGTTGGGCTTGGCAGCTTGTCGCACAAGGTCGCAAGGTCAAAGCAAGGGTTGAAATCACGGAAATGGTTGAAAGTAGGGCTGAAAAAAGGTGTTAGGGATGGATGACATACACCCAGAGGCAATGGAAGCATGTACCAGTCAGATTCAGGGTCGAAGGAAATAAATATGTGTAGTTTGATGGGAGTCGAACGAGGGACCTTGTGAGTTTCAGGACCTGGCTTGTGAGCTTGCGGGCTTGCGCAAATTTGGCGGGCGCTTGCGGGCTTGAATGACCTTGTACAAGGTCACAAGCTACATGTCAAAAGTCTGATGAAAACTCTCGCTCGACAGGATTCAACTGTCACAGGCGCGGTGGGAGGCCATCTGTCGTTTGTCCACGTTATCCAATGTCGCGATATCTGGGTCCTCTCTGGCTTCGGGGGAATCACCTCCCTCGGTCGGACTACCCTTGCATGTTTCGGGCCTTCGGTTAAAAACCGCTCCCGTGGCCGCCGGAAATGATCATTGGATCCTTCGCCTCGCCTCGCCCCATCTGCGTTTCCTTTCCTGTGCTTTCGAGCAGGGAGGCACCATCCAGGACACACCGCTATTCCCCAACGTGCACACGCTGGAAACATCCAGCACGGCGTCGGAAAACCAACCCCTCCTTAGCAAATTTCCTGCTGTGCGCGTTCTCAAACTTATGACCAGCGAACATATGATTAGCAGGCGTGGCAGCCTCCCCGAGCCATTCCAGCCAAGTACTCTCCCCCTTTTAACAGAGTTTTTGGGGATTGCTACGCCCTGCGCCTATTCCTTCCCGCGCCGCACCTTACACATCTATACCTCAAAACACGCGCTCCCCCTGCGGTACTATTCACATGCTTGGAAGCCGCGCGCGGAGCTGCCATCACCTCTCTCTATGTCAAGTTTGAGGAGCTCAATTTGGCGATGTTGGATACGTTTTCGGAGCTGCTCCCGAACCTCACCGAACTTTTTATCCGCGTCCGGGTCGTCTCCATGTCTGAGATGTTCAATAGCCATGTTGACAGCGTCGACAAGCTTGACAAGAGCGAGTTTATGTCGGTACAGCCGAGGTCTACTCCCCGCCGAGGTGTGAGGCTTCGAGTCCGGTTGGAGTGAAGCACACAAAAAGCTGGAGTCTTGACGGAGGAACAAAGAGAACGGTTGAAAGAGCTCCTTATTCAGTATCTAGAATGCTATCTACTGTACATGATAAACGACCTTTTATACTGGAACAGGAGGCACAGCTTGGTCTGTGCGAGACGACTGCGGCGTACTGCGGAACACTGCGGCGCAGGAAAGAAGGCTAAATATTTGTTAGGAGCTGTGTCGAGGACGACTGCGGCGGCCGAAGATCACCGAGCCCATACACGAGGTCTACTCCGCGGGCAAGGTTGACTCGGACGAAGACGACTCGGACAAGGACGACTCGGACACGGACGAATCGGACGATGAATGCATCATCAGAACTGATTTCAAAGTATGTCGGTTCTCTAAATTATCTGCACCACGTTCTTCAACTGCGGCATAGCTCTCGACGTTCCGAGTCTTAAAAATTTATTTTTAAGCTCGGTCTTATCGGCCCGTTTCCCGCGAGAGTGGGGTCCAATTTGTGTCGATGACATCTTTGAGCCCTGGTTGTTTAGATGTGTTACAGATTCCTTATAAGGTAGTTCTGAGGGTGTTTGGTCCCTTTTTAGTCAATTACCCTTATGCTATGGACATATATCCCCATTCCTGCTCACTTCTGCCGGCCACCATCGGTTTGACAGCCGAAGACCGTTGCGTTACGTTGACAGCTCGAGCCTCGGCGGCCTCGGCAGTGGGCACACCTCGTCCTTCTTGGCATCCGACATTGACCTTGAATTGACCGCTCAGCGCTCAACATGCATTTGGAATTCCACCCGGGCTACAAGCACTGTGGCAGGCATCTTGCTCTTACTTCCGCCGACCTGCGTTATCATCTCCGTCGTCCGAGTCGGTCCGACGCTCCGGTAAGCTGCCGGTAACTACACGGCAGCTCGCACCAAGCCCTCGACACCAACTCGTTACTCGACAGCCTTTCCACTGCCCCAACAAACCTCAAAACATCCTGTCCAATATTCAAGTCTGGCTCACGCCCACTTGGCATCCCCCGTGTCCACTATCCCTCAATTCTTGTTATTCCTTGCGCCGCCGCAGTCTCTGCGGTCCAATATTTTTGGTTGTTCAATTGCCGATCAGCTCCTTGTGTGTCTACTCATATGTCTAGCCACTTCAAGTTTCTGCAAAGATGGGATACTTATTTGTGCCTCCTCTCTCTCGTCTACGGTCTCCCCGTGGCGCGGTTACAAGCTTACAAGTCATACTTGTCTCGTGTCATCCGACCCACACTTCGTCCCGAGGGCCCAACATTGTCTCGCCGCTGAGTCTACACCGTCATTAGCGCTGCCTGCATTGTTTGACTGGCAACTGCAGTAAAAATCTAAGATTCTGGGTGCTTCTTACCTCACATTCTCCCCGCGCGCAGGGGGGACTCGCACTGGCACTCGCCCTCCCATCATGATTCGTGATTCCGCTCGTGCCCCCCATAGACTCGGATTGCCATGCGTAAGCAATGGCCCTCAAGAGCAGGTACTTTGCTACCCTCCTTCCCTCAAGTGCTCTTCCCGCAGGCCTCGAACGCCTTGCGATCATTTTTGAACTCTGCGAAAACGAATATTATCAGAACACGCGTCAGCCCAGTGCGTACAAGCTCCCCGACTTCTCCTCGGTGCGCGGGGCACTGGTTGCAAAATGCCCTCGGATGTCCTGGCTTTATCTTGACGGACTCTATTTCGTCTACGATTGGCGCATGTCTACTACCGGGATGACAGCACAGGAAACGGTGACCCGTGATTTCGGTGAGATTTTCTCGTGTTCCACCCGAGTTACCGCTCAATATTATGGCCTCTACTTAGTCGGCTACAATCGGGGAGGGGCGCCTATTGTAGACGAGCGAGAGTACGAGGCACGGCTCCGGGAGTGGTATACGTGAATGCTCAATCTTGAAATTGTCAACGTTTGACGCAAACTGTTGCGGGTAAAAATTGAAATAGGTTCCATGACATTGAGACCCTCCTGGAGGGCAGTGGAGGCTGGAACAGGCGGTTTTGCCTGTATACTTAGCACAAGTCAAGCAAGATACCGGGAAGCCCGAGGCGTATTGCATTCCTATTTTTCGTGAATACATATGCTCAAAGTATATTTTTTCGTGTCTTATTTTTGGCCAGTATACTACTAAAAGGAGTTCGGAGCATCCGGGAAAGGAAGCTTAGAGCGCAAGCACAGCAGCGACAGCAGCGACAGCAGCAACGACGGCAGCGCCCGAAAAGCCCCACGCAGCAGAAGCACCGCTCGTCCCGGTAGGAGACGCCGCCGAGCCGGAGGTTGAGCGACGACGACAGCAGCGCTCGAAAAGCCCCACGCAGCAGATGCACCGCTCGGCCCGGTATGGAAGCAGCGGGGGCGGAGGCCTTGGCAGAGTTGGAGGTGCTGCCAGAGGGAGTGGCGGAGGCTGGGGAGGGGAGGGGGAGGATCAGTATGAGTCGATGAGATCCACTCCCTCCACCTCTGCCGTCGGGTCGTCGCTACAAGTCGTCATCGCACGAGATACGAGACGCATCCTCAGCGTGCTCCAGTACGGCATGCTCATGCCCAGCCTCCTCTCCTTCCTCGTCTTCGCTCCCGTGAGATGCCTCCACCCCCATCGCACAGTGGCACACCAACCTCTTCTCCATACCCAGGCGGACGGACTCCCCCCGTAGGGCGCCTGTGACTTCATCGTCAACTACGTTCATCTGCAGTCAGAAAACCCGAAATCTCAATGTGCAGAAGGCTCACCATACGCCGAAGATTCCTCCCTTTCACCGGATAGCTAGTACAACGGCAGTCCTCTGTGAATTGCTAGTTCCTGGCTGTCGGGGTCGAACCCCTTGGCGGCGTGGAATTGCCGGAGTGCCTCGTAGACACTGGCATCCCAGGACCGCCCAAACACTTCCATTTCCATCTCTACACCGGGAAAACCGTGGTTCTCGGCTTCTTCTGCGTTCAAACGAGATTTGAGGTTGTGCCATTTTTCTGATTGTCACAATAATTTTGCTACCTGTATCCTGCCATAACGGTGCACTGCCTTGCGCCCATAATCAAGTGATGCCCAAATTGATATATTCGATGGCGGATTATCGGTGTCCTTATTGGACAAAAATAAATGAGTTTTGCCACCCCTGATTTTCTGTTTTTGACAAGCGCGGAGTCTTGTTTTTGCCAGTGATCACGATGAATTCACAATGATCACTGTCAAAAACAACGACAGGCAAACCGCAGGGGCCGAGAACTGCCCTTGATGAAAACATTTCATGACAATTAAGAATTCCAAGTCGAAAGAAACAAATCATGAAGGACAAAAACAAGATCATGAAGATCAAAACAAGATCACGAACGATCAAATTGAAGTCAGCAATGATCTGCGGTGCCAACTGCGCATCAGCTTGCCGAGCTGCTTCCTGATGTCTGTCCAACCGGCTCTTTTGACTCCAGAGTGACTCCAGACCTCTTGACTGGCCATCAGTTTCCGTAGCCTGGGCTTGCTCCCTCTAACACAATCTCCCAATCTCCCAAGTCAGTTGTATACTATACTTAATGCTCCGTACCAAGCAGCGAAACAAGCCTTCGCAGGAACTGCCGAAACAGGGGGTCGGCTTCTAGCCGACTAATCGGCCACCTCCCTTGGCATCAATGATTGATGCCGCTGTGATTTCATTTTGATTTCCCCTGTTTCAATCTGATCCCGAGCATGTTGTTTTCGCCAGTGATGATTTTGTTTTTGCCAATGAAAACCGTGATCACTGGCAAAAACGAAATCGCTTGCCATCGGAGCAAGAACTCTCTTTTTGTCCAGGAAGGACACCTATACGGATGAATACCACTCTCTCCCCATCGCCGATGACTTGAGTGACCTTGTCTGCTCTCACACCTCATCTAGATTCTCCGGCGCTCTTCGGTGTCGACCGGTAACCCTGTCATCAGGGCATTCACACACTGCTGTCAAGACTCGCCTGGTGACACGACATCCTCCACCGCGAATATTTCGCTGACATGGTCGAATGGACTCAATCGAGATACCGTTTGAATCCTCCGGGTCAACTATGCTTCGTTGGGATATATTTCCGACGCAGAGGGACGGCGGATGCAGTGTCTCGCTCAGGAGGGTCTGGAAGTGGTTCAGAACTTTCGGATGAAGGGAGTGCGGGCGATGGAACGGTGGAGAGAAGTGAAATTGGGAGGGTTTGCCGTCGTAACCTGACTGATGCATTCCGGATGATTACCCGCTCTGTTTCAGAAATCTATGCGCTCAGTGAGTAGTAACTATGAACAGGGAGAAAGAATGCACTTTTGTTCAAGCTACACAAGACAGGAAACCATTGCAGTTCAGTTGCACTCCAAAGCCGCGAGACAGAAAACCCCCCCCGCGTCAATAAGCTCTCCACCCTTCCTGCATAACCCTCTTCCCCCGTTTCAAATTCCTGACAACAACATCCAATCCCTCCTCTGCCAACGCCCGCAATCTCAACCCAGCTGTTTTGATACGGATACAGCCGAGGTATAATCCGACGAAACACAGTCTCGGAGCAGTGCGCCACCGGGATTCGACCATATCCATGAACGCTTTACGATCGATTGTGTCGTTACGATCGCCCCAGGACAATGAAGTGAGACGCGGGCAGATGATATCCTGCTCGGAAGAGGGCACAGTGAGCGTAGCGAGGAGCAAGGCAGTCTCTGTCGACGGCCCCAAAAAGTCGACTGCGAGAGTCGTCAACGCTGGTGTCTCACGAAAAATTCCAAGGACCTGCGAGGCTGGGGCGTCACACATGAAGAGTGTGAGGCTAGTCAAGGTCGTCGCGCACTTGAAGAGATAGAGGAAGGGTAAGATGGGGTCCAAATCGCCGCCGTGGACATGCAGATCCAGGAGCGCCGGTGCGATGACGTGAGGGAGAAATAAGGTGGACGTTGTCGATCTCAACGACCGCCTAGCTGCGTGCGCGAGCTAAAACAACAAGTGAGGCAGTAGGTGGTTGTGAGAGAAAGTGTGCAAGTGTTTCACCACGTCCGGCGCCGAACCAGGCAAAATGCAGCGCTGGCAGGAGGGATAAGACGAATGGGACGGTGACGGAGGCGAAGGCGTGGGCGTAGACGTGGACGGAGGCGTAGGTCGAGATCGGAGGCGACGAAGACGAAAACTTAGAGCTGATACGAGGGGGAGAACAAGTCTGTATTGGAAACCTACACAAAAACAGTCTTTTATACACAGTAGAGTAAAGGGTGAGTGTAGATAAAATTGAAGCAGTGTACAACTTAGCAAACATGAAAAGCAACCAGGGAAGAGAGTACAACGGAAAGTTGAGGGATGGTGCACGGTGGGACGCCAGATGAGTGCGTAAGTGCAACCAAAAAGGTAGAATTAGTGGAATAAAACCAAAGAGAGGCAAGGTGTCCGAGGAGTAAGGAGGAGGGGGAGATTGTTGTAGTCGATGAGCGCAGGGCTGGAGGTGTAGGATCGCGGCGACATGGTGGTCGTGAAGCAAGAGACAACTGCAGCCGTACTGATTGATTTGCACCGTATGCCGATGATGGCGGCAGTTTGTACATGCTCCGTGTCGAGCGCGTTGGCGTGCGCGACAACGTGGTGACGAGGCGGCGGAGTTGTAGCATGGAAACAACGCCAATGTCACGCACATGGTATCCGAAATCGATATCGCACTCGACAAGGTTGATAGCTCCCGAAAGATTCTCCAAGTGTGTGCTCGAATATTGGAACGACGCTTTGTACGAGGCTAACCCCTCCCACGAGGAAAGTGAGACAAAAGGAGACGGCGTGCTTCGCGGGTCCCCGAGTAAGACCTTGCGCAACTTGGGCGTACTTATGAGCGTTTGCGAAAACGGTCTCCCATTCTCTGTCGTATTCCTCCCGCTGAATACGATCTCTTCCAGCATGGGTAGTGAACGATTCCGGCGGCGGATATGCCCAAATAAACTCGAGATGTAGAGACCGCCACTGTTGACGCCGCTCTACAAGTTTATCAAAAACCTTCCAATCCAAAGTGCGTGGGCTGTGCGTGTCTTCGTCACCCGTGAAACGAAAGAGGATGTCCAGCGGAGCCGTGCCAGCACGCTCGATCTGAGCATCCAGATACTGCAAATTCCTGGGAAGGCTCGCAGATGCCACGGGGATGGTACTCCAGAGAGGCGGGTCCGTGAGGGCGATGATTCGCCATGTGCTGCAGACCTGGAATAGGGACCAAGGGGCGCCGAGGGTCTCTGGCTTCCGGCGCTTAGACTTCCCTGAGGATACCGGCGTTGAGCGGGGGGGACGGTCAATTTGAAGATGTAGCACAGTATTTCCGGGAAGAGCATGGATAAGTATTGGGCATGGGAGGGTGGAGGCCATGACGAAAGGAGTTAAGAAAGAGTCATAAGTATGAGGCGTCACGTGTAATTCATGCTTGATGCCAAGCCGAATTACGAGAACTTACTTGCTAAGTTCTCGTTCTTTTAAAATTCGGTCAGGCCAGAATCCCGACAAGGGGCACCAAAGATAAGGAATTTCCTATTATAGGAGGGGAGGGGGGGGGGGTCTCTCCAAGGGCTGAAAAAGAAGTTTTGTACCAAATTTCTGCAGCCACTGGAAAGGCCCTGTTTGCATAGTAGGCCACTGAATAGAGCCCAGTGGACTTTCTCAATTTTTTCGGTACATAGTCCCAAACTGGTCACATGTCCGATCAGTCACGTGCTCTGGTCACATGCGGACCGTCATCAATTCAGAATTTCAATGGAAAACCCTGATCTTGGGCTCCAGAACTGATAGAATCACCTTATACTGGGCCAGTGATATATCAATCATCTGTAGTCCTCGAAGAGCCGCGGTATATGAGCGACCGGTAGTCAGATATCAATTCTGATATATCAGCTTCCCTCTCGGCTAGCACGAATTCACGTGTATTGCATATCCCCTTGAGTGCTGCCTACAGCGAGCAGAGGGCTCTGTACACCATGGTCGACGATGAGCAGCAACATGACAATGCTTACCGAAGAATTCCCCTTTGGGCACAAGCTCGACGTCGCCATCAACAGCGACCAAAGGTCCCAGTCAAATAAAATCTGATAAATTATGGAAAAAACACAGGGTAGAGCTCACAGTGAGGCGTGCCCCGGGGTCTAAACAATACAGCAATCGCGAGAAGAGAAGATGAGAAAACGGCCACACGTCACAGCGCCGTCCCGACATCCTGCCTACACTCCCAGTCGCAGCACACGCAATTAGTGTTTTGCCGGCTACGGCTCAAAGCCTGGAGCCGGCCAAGCCGTGGTCCGGCTTAGCCGGGCCAAGCCAAGCCCAAGCCGGATGTGCAGCCGGCTTCGGGCTCCGGCTTGAGATTTCTCAAGCCGTAAGCCGGCGGCTAAGCCCCGGCTTCCCACTACAACTTTTGTGAGCCCCTAGATCAATGTGTTACACTTGAACTTACCTTCAAAGATGGCTAGTATAACCCATCCAATGCACTGCAAGTTTTCCGAGTCAAGCCGAGTCAAATTCATGCAAGGTTCGGGTCGACGGATGGCCATCACTGGGACCATCAAGAATGATCACCCGCCGTCTCACACTCTTCCTCTCAGATGAGGCGCGGGGCCACTAAATTTTGACTTGTAAGTCACTGAATGAATGATACATTACCATGAATTGACAATTTGACCCCATTGGCAATGGAAATCCGAATACAGAAAAAATCCCCGAAGCCGCCGGCTAAGCCTGAGCCGGGCCCAAGCCGGCCGGGGTATCCGGCTCAGGCTCCGGCTTGGGAATTTCAAAAGCCGGAGCCGGCTCAAGCCAAGCCCAAGCCGGCGGCTTCAAGCCAAGCCGGAGCCGGCAAAACACTACACGCAATACATACCGGCAGAGCCGAATCCACCATGGACGTACCGGCAGCCCAAAGCCCATCGAGACCCCCACATAGCGCCGCCGCCCCGCTCATGCAGCCCCGCCTAGCCCGGCCGTACACCATCCTCCATGATGCATCTCTCACCGCTTGGTCTGCGGATCGGTGCACAACTTCAACGCTGTCCGGAGCGGTGTGACGCTCCGCACGGCTTGCGGCACGATGGCGAGCGTGAGGATAGCGATTCCGCTCCGCGTTGCGGCTGCGCTGATACCGTCGTCAGGGTTGTCGGAAACGTGGCGAGGCGGAGACGGCCGCTACACAATGTTCACGAAGGAGAGGCCACCACGTCGATAGGGAAGCGGTGGATGGGGTATTGGATCTGGGTCGTCCCAATGCATGCATGGCAGTTGCACCGTCGTACTGGCGAGAAATTAAGTTCTTCGGGGAATGGAGTTCTTCGGGGGAAAAGGAACGCGCAAGGTGCACAAAAACACGCCACCCCGAGGAGTATGGCTGTCGTGAAAGGCTGGATGAGCGGTGCACGATCCGGTGAGCGATTGGCCAAACGAAGATTGCGGAAACACCAGTGCGCCGGATGGAAAGTCTACTGAGGATGGATGAGGTTTCATGAGTTCTGGAGCCAGGGAGGGAAGCACCAGCAGACGTACCATTCATTCGGCACATCCCAAACGACATCCGCTCTTCCTGCGCTCAAATTCCGCCGAAAAGCCACAAAAGTTGAGATATGGCGATCTTGGACGTGTAGGAAAAGTACGGCGACATCTTGAAGCGAAAGGATGGGGGGTTGTGGCAGAGCGGTGGTGGTGGTCGTGAGGAGAGAGGTATTCGTAACGCTGTGGTTGCCGATCTGCCGACGGTGTCACTAACACAATGTTCACCTTCGTTTGAGCCTCCCTTGGAAAAAAAAATCTATTCTAAGGCGGCAGAAGGGTTTCTTTTTGCGAGCCAAATCCAATGCACTGCTTGAAAAAGTGCAGACTGCAGTGAGTCAACCAAATGAGCATCGCTATAAGTTGGCAGTGCATCAAAACGGGGCACTAACACAGAAAATGAGCTGCCGGTGCTCAACCACGCAGTATTTTGGGTCGAGTTCAGTTGCAGGTTTGTTCTATGGATCTAGCCAAACCCAAATATGCAAGATATTTCCGGGCTGCAAGTGAGTGGAAGAACTTGAAAAGTTGAATAATGATTGTCCGGTGTAAGAGTGTTCAAACCTGTGTACACACTGTCGACTTTTCGACACACTTCGTGCAACCTCGGAAATTTTCTGTTGCAGCGGTAAATATGGATGGATAGATCGATTTGTGGCTACTTTCGTTGCGTTTACGTGGCAAGACAGCAACAGCGAAGCCTCCGGACCTCAATTTTCGGCGCCTCAAATTCGCCTTTTGGACAGTTTGCGCGAGTACACCTGTGCATTCAAGAATTTCTTAGGCTGGAGGGTATTTTCACAACGCGCTGATCACATATTCAGTAGGAAAAATACATAGGAACACGTAGTAGCCAGAACGAGCAAGGAGAGGGGTCAGAGGTACGGGGGCAGTTTTTGAACCTTACCCATCCCAGCGATGGAAAACAACTGTGTCCAGCATCAACAGATCGAACGCCACTGCGTGAGCCTCGCCGACACGTCGTATTGATGCTGTTGCGTTCCCGAATCGATCTGAATTGCGGAACACGGTCAGTTCATGTGAATTTCATGGACTACACCTGCCGCCCAAGGGGGTCCCCATCCCATGATCTGTTCAGCCCGACTGTTGAGTCAGCAAGGGGAACGGCGAGAGCATGCCAGAAAGATATACACGGGCACACGGAGAAGAACGAACACAAGTACAGGTGATTGTCCAATTTGGTACAATGTACAAAGAAAGCCGGTTTGGACACCGAAGCGGACGACGAATAACGGAAGGCGAAAAGGACGGCACGTAACGGACGGTACCCCAAGGTGTAGCAGCCATGTGGATGAGCAGGGAAGCAGCTATTCACAGGGGGGCAGGAATACGCGCATAAACATACAACAGTGGTGAGTGCAAATGAACTCACCGGGGATTTGAGAAAGGCAATGCGGGCCCGGGCGAAGGGGAAATTATTGGGGAGCCGCCGGAAGCGCATCCACAGCCTTTCTGTAGGAAACGGACAATCCAAGGACCCATATAGCAATTGTAGAAGCTGTAGTGCGGAACAGAGGCGTCGCAGGGTAGCAACGGCCAAGTATTTGCAGTGCAGTAAGTAATCGGAATTCCCAAGAATCGTGAAGATTCCCGAGGGTTTGAGGTCCGCAGAAGAAAGGCAGGGCCGGCGACGTGGGAGAGAACCATTAGCAGGAGACGACAGGACCATAGCGTGGAGCAGGAGCGCGGGCGAGGGCGAAGGCGAGGGCAGCGTGCAAGCGGCGTGGTGGAAGGAGAGCACCCGATCCTAATAGCTGCAAATACACTGCCGATCTGGATCCGATCAAGTCCGGCCGTTTCCGAGCGCACGGACCAGGCGCATGGCGGGAGATCGCGCCGTGATGGCGTTGCGACAATGAGCGGATTACAGCCGCCCGCTGGCAGTAGGGCTGATTGATATAATCTGCCCTGCGCTAATCAGCGGTCGCTCATATGCCGCGGGTCGTCGACCACTACCGAAGATTTGATATATCAAATCCCCAGCATGGCCTGATAGAATAGACTGGAAGCGCCTGGGAGGCATGTACAGGGAGCAGGGGGGGGGGGGGGGGGGGAGGGGGGGGGGAAATACCCAAAATAATGTGATTTGATGTGTCCCAAAAAGGAAATTTCCTTTTATAGAGGGGGGGAGGGTCTGCTGATTTGGCTGGAAAAAAAACTTCGAGGTGATGTGCTAGTCTCTTATCGTTGGTGCCCCTTGAATCCCGACAACTTTTTATATGGATTCAGACTTTTGATGAGGGTGGCTGTGCTATTTCCTTTTTGCGGCTACAATCAGTGATTTTGACAGCCTTTTCTCTCCAGAGCATCCAATTTCAACCCAAATGACTTGAAATTTTGCGACTACACTCTTAGTAGCTGAATGTCAACGACAGCGCCTAGGCCGACATGCCGGTGATCGGATCACGCTCGGTAACGCGGCCGGGTACGACAGGAAGGTGACGGTGATTCGGACACGACCAGGGATGGGATGATGTAGTCAAGCACCAGACGAAATGAGTGTGATCTGCAATGCAAGAGGCCAGACGCAAGGCCTCAGGCTGCAGGGTCGTCGAGCACAGGAGAACTAGTAGTGCGGGTGCGAGACCAGTAGTCGTGTCAAATATGTGAATGAAGACCAAATCGAATACTGAGATGTCGGGTTCTAAGACGAGAGGGGGGAACCGGCAAGCCAGAGTACCTGGTCTTTGAGGCCAGTGCTTTGCATGGCAGTACGAGTCCTTGTTGTGGGAAGTGGTTCAGAGAGTTTCAAATTGCTAAGTGAAAATAAAGAAATATCTATTGGCATTCCATGAATCTCTGAGTCTAAGACAATGCATAAATGGCAGCACATAGCCGTTCGTCATTCCGCCGGTGCAGAGTGCCCAAATCATGGATATCATTCAGTCTTCCCACATGTTGGCAACTTCTTCTGGTGGTTATCCCGTCGTGGTACCACATGTGAGTATCAGCATCAATGACAATGCTTGTAAAATGACCTTCAAGATACCGCTGTGAGTGATAAATCAAACCGCGTAATTTAAGTGTCGTGAGCTGCTCGTTGTTCACAAACTGCAATTCAGACTCTAGCCTTAGGTTGAGAATATTAATGCCAATAATGAGTAAGGGTGGAACAGATTGCAGCTGTGTCAACCTTCTCAGCCTTTGGCTCCGTCCATTGTCTTGACACTGTGGGCACCTATCTATCCTGCAATCCAAGTGGTATCTAAACCATTCTGACAGTGTTGGTCCATTTGGATAACTTACTCTCAGAGTATTTGAGTTATAGACATCAATATACTGACTAAAAGTTTGGATTCGGCTGGGCACTTGGTATCCACATGCTTCGCAGTGGCTGATGGCAGAGCCGTAACTTCTTTGGCTCATGATTGTTGAGAATAATGTATCCAGGCTTATGCCTTCAGGCCCCAAAGGAAAGGCTCTGGGATTCTGTGTATTCAGGTGGTAGCGGAGCACATCTCTGGCCCTTTCAGGAACTGCAAAGTTATTATTCATGACTCCCGCCCATTTTTGAAGGATCGGGCTGCATTCAGCCAGCTTTTCAGTCCATCGAATAGGATTGCTACTCCATATGTAAGCCAGGGGAGTCAAGAAGGCATCATAGGCGCAGCTATGGTTCTGGTTATCCCAGATAAGTCCCGTGGGGCAAGTCAACACAGCTGTCATATTGGGGTCTGCATGAGAAGAATCACTGAGCATTGTGTGGCATTTTTTACTGAGCAGTGCATTCAAATCCTTGTTGTCATTTGGCCTTTTCTTGCTTGGAGTATTGAGGGAGGGTTTCCGGGCACCGTATTCAGTTGATGGTGGTACATCAGCATGCCTCGTTCTCAAAGCAGGATGAAAATGCACAGGGTCCGAAGTATCACCTCTCCAGGCTCTGTATGATGCTATCAACTGGCCTCTGTAAATTCCTGTGACTTTCTGTGGTAGTTGGCCCTCAAATCTAAGTCTGGTGATCTCATCCAAGAGCTCAAGCTCCCTGAACTCCTGCCTGAGATCACCGCGTATACCACTGGTGATTTTTCTTGTATCAAATCCTTGCACTATTGCAGTACCTTCCGAAGTCCGTCCACGAGAGAGAGCAACATAGTAATTATGTTGATTTTTGCAGTGATTAAGGTGCACTACATTTATCTCTCTGGTTTTGCCCTGAGATGCATAATCAGTCATTGAGAAATTTGGTAGAATCATTACCTGCTCCCTTGAGACAGAAAGGAGTGAATCATCTTGTAACAGGCAAGTGATGTGGTTTGTGCTCCTTGCAAGTGGCACAACATTGATGGGCAAATCTGGAATCTGAACAGTTTGTGGTGGATTGATGAGTTCAACAAACAATGTTTCAAGAATCCTTTTCCCTGATTGTCCAATCACATCGTGCCAGCCAACAACTTGTGCTTCTTGACCCTTGGTAATACAAAGCTCAGTGGCTTGGTTTTCTTTGATCATCACAGGCATCCCAACACACAATCTCAGACATCCAGGTATGTGTTCAGCCACTGTGGATGGGGTGGCAGACCATAGTGCATGTTGAAGTTTAGGGCCCAGGTATTTGAAGTGAGCTTGGGAACATCCAAACCATTTTCGCCGATTGACTGCCTGAGCGCTCAACTTATCAATGCTGTAGAACTCTACCAACTCCTGACCAGTGTCCTGAGCAAATCGGCGTGCACCTTCATCATTAATTAAATCCTTGTGAATATTTATGCCTGTGATAATAGAAACATTTCGAAATTGTGCTGTGTCCAAGTGTGGGTGTCCGGGGCGATCACTTGCAACTCTTGACCGGAGAAATTCAATATCCTGAGGTGTACAAGCACCAAACCGCATATTATCCAATGCAGTCCGCAGCTTTCCATCTTCAACTGTCTGAGTTTTCTGTCTCATGTTCTGCTTTAAGAGGACCACCGTGTTGAACTGATGCCAAAGGATTGGGCCCAGGATTGCATTCTGTGCCTCATTACTGATTTTATCCATGGTCAAGGAGACATGACAGCTGTACAATGCCCGGCCAGAAACAGGTGGTAGCTGAGCAAAATCTCCTGCTGTAATGACATTTAACCCCCCAAATTCAATATCATGAACATTGCGAGCCTTGGCAGCTTGGCTAGCTAAAATCTGGAGGTCTTCGCAGGACACCATGGATATCTCATCCAGCAGGATATACTCAACTCCTTGGATACGCTCATTAATGGCCGCAATGGATGCTGCTTCGTTCGGTATTCCATTCAAGTCATCCCTATTCCTGCTCTTGCGTTCCCTTGGGATTTTGAAAACTGAGTGATATGTTGAGCCATTCAACAAGGCAGCAGCAGATCCTGTTGGTCCAAGAATAAGGTACCGGTACTCCTCTTTCCTTGCCTTGAAAAAATCCTTGATTGCTTCAAACACAGCAGACTTGCCTGACCCTCCCATGCCTCCAAGATACATTCTGAGTGGAGCAGGCTGTGGACTAGAGGCATGGTTTGCAACAATGCGAAAGGCACGCTCCTGCTCTGCATTCAATCGCAATGTCGACCGGAAGCAAATCTGATCCATTAACTGAAGGCTCAAGTCAAGACTCAAGGCCGACCTAGGGTGCATGTAGTCATATGAGACAACCTTCACCGTGTCTGTTGTGTGGCCAAATTTCTGATCATACTGTGATGCCCGCATATCAGCCATTTTGTTTGCCGTGAGCAATCTGAGTTGTGATTTCAGTATTTCTGACCAGGTTCGCTTAGTCTTATAAGGTGCGTTGAACCTTTCAGTATCCATTGTTGCTAAGCCATCTGTGGGAATATTCAGCCATTTTGCACCTTGCAACACATCCCGTATCTCATTCCTGGCTTTGTACAGGGCTGCCGTTTTGGTTCCAATTGTAATGTCATTGTCATCATCCATGTCGTCCCAAGACACACCAGTTTCAGGATCATTGATGAATTCATCATCCTGTGCAAGGGTTGAATGCCTGGTAAACTCAACCTGCTCTGCCAGTTTCTTCCTCATTATGGCATAGTGATCGTCCCGGGCATCATTGCACTCATATCGTATATTGAAGTTTCGGATCAACTCCTGCTGGCGCTCCGAGAATGTATGCTCATGGAATGTTTGGTCCCAGGTGGAGCTCTGGTCCTTCAGCTCCCCCGGATTGCACCAAGGCTTGAACAGAGTCATGATTGACATACAATAATATTCCCGATCCCCCTTGTCTGCGCGAGGGATCGCACCACCAATAAAATTTGGTATCACTGTCCCTAATTTCCGGAAGTCACAATGAACCGAATGTGTCTTGTATGCTGCTGTGTGCTGAGGCAAAAAAGCTCTTCGAGTGTGGGAGCCTTTAGATTTACGCATCTCCTTTGCCACAATGACTTCATCCTCATCATTGGAGCTCCAGTCACTATAATCTGAGTCATTTTTATCATCATTCAGTTCCTCTCGTGAGTCTTGTTCACCATCGAAATCACTGTCTGTATATTCTTGCTCCAAATGATCAGAATTTTCAAAATTTGCCAGGAGTTGCTCATAACTCTTGATTTCTTCTTCAAACTCCTGGCGTTCCTTTTTTGTACGGACCTTTTTCTCTGAACACTGAACCCATTCATAGAGATTGACATGCTCATACACAGAGGGCCGGAAACGATAATCATCCACTACGGAGCTTGCAATGTATTTGCCATTCTGATGGTGAATGGTCATATAATCCTCTGCAGGCGGCATCTCATCATCCCCATGATCTATCTGGGATGTGTTAGAATTCCAATCATTCTTCACAAATGTAACAAATGAGCGCCATGGGAAATTTATGTACTTGTGGCTGCAGTAATGGTCGGGGTTTCCGAGAATATACAAGGAGGCCATCGGGCTGCCAATTTCCATTTTGGTGGACATTGAATTGATCATCTGCCTCATCAAGGTCCTTGCTGTTTCGACATTAGGCCTGTCATCTGCACCTGCCTCTGAGTTCCGTTCAAAAACATCAAACACAGATGCAAAGGCCTGGTAAGTTTTCAGGCCCAATTTTGAAATGTAATCAGAGACATATGAAACCACCGCCTTGACAGCTGTGCCGGACAGTAAGCTAGTAGCATCTGTGTTGGAGCGAGAAAAATAAGTCAAGGCCGGAGAAAAGGTGTTCAGCTGTGGTTCCCGCTTTTTGATATTCAGGTGGCCATCTGGGCCAACGTGGGTTTTTTCGACAACCTCACGAGGGAAACGGGCCTTGCATATGCCTGTTTTGGACAGACAACCGCGGCGCTCATGGTATGGCTGTTTTCTTGAGTTCTTGCTTTTAGACCTCCAGTTCTTTTTGGACTTTTGATCCTCTTTGTCAAGAATTGATTCACGACATGTGTGCACGTTCGATCTCAACAGTATCTCATCAACTTCTGACTCATACATCTCAGACCACAAATGAAGCCGCTGGCACTTCTTACAATCTTCACTGTCCGCAGCAGGATGCTCATCGCACCAGGGAGGCGGGACAGAAGGCAGAGTCAGTGTTGGATTTTCAAGCCCAGGGTCTTCGTCATCTTCTGCGATATTGCTATTCGGACGTGCTTGCACACGCTTCTGTACATCAGCAAGAGTACCGCGGATAAAATCACCCTGATGTGCAGATTCCAAGTAGTCTATGAGTCTCTGCCGGAAGATAGAGTCATCACTCATTAGTCTGTCACGAATTTCTTGAGGTGTAGCAGCATTCTTAATCCACAATAGACTGTGAAGATGTAATGTTAATCTGCCCTGCTGTTCCACAGTTCCATAGAATCCGGCGGTGTGCCCGTAAAGCCCAGGTTCTTCAGACTGCCAACAGAGAATTTCCTTTATGAAGACTTGAACCATGAAATGAAAAAAACGTGCAGCAGCGACAGGATTCTTTGACATGAGCAAGTTGCGTTCTTTGGAAGTTGGAATTTCCGGGCGATACACTGTGTCCTCCTGCGCATAGTATAAAGCAATTGGGTGCTTATTATCAGCCCATGACATTGTCAAAAACCAAGTGGGCGCACCAAGAAAAGCAGTGGTAGACCAGATCTCATTTCTTTGATGCTTTTTAGAAGTTACGGACCCCATCACATGTGCTCCAACTCCATCCGAGTCATGTAGGAACTCAAAACACTCCTTCTCGACATCACTAGCCGGCTTGACATGCTCACCAGCTACCATGCGGTCTACAATTTGGGCCACAACCTCCCGGTTTCTGGATAAGACTTCAAGCCGGCGAGCAGCGTTGGGAAACTTCGAGCGTTGAACAAAGATTCTACTGCCATTACTAGACCCTTTTAGCTGTTCCTGGTTGAAAGCCACCATTGGGAAATAAACCTCCTTTTGAAAGCGTTTATCATGATACAACAGAAGATTCTTCTTGCGTGTCAAGTCTGATACTATGTTCCTATGAGCAGAATGACCAATTCCGCCTTTCCCATACGGAAATAACCACGGAAACATGCCAGGATAGGCCTCAACATTACGATACATTGACTCAGGAGTGTCACTTCTACCAATAGCAAGCATGCTGCCCTTGTTGGCCAAGTGTTGCAAGGCAACGGCTTTGATTGTCTCCATAGATGCTGTTGAATATTCATGCCCAGTCAAACCATGCACTGCAAATGTGCATTCACCCTCTGTTGTTCCATACTCTTCATTCGTATCAAACACGCTGCGAGCTTCAATAGGTATTGAATCCTCGGCAACGCCTTCAGTTCGTTTGTAGTCCACAACGACAGGAATATCACGGTGTGAATATGACAGGAGGTTTTCCCGGGAAATCTCCAGATCTGTGTATCCCTCATGGTTAAGTTTCAGCCATTCGAGAGCCTCAGCAACCTTGTTGCGCCTGACAAGCATTGGTGTTCGATCAAAATCTTCCTGGGTTGGGGCTGCAGACCCGGTGAAAATGAAAGCCAAAACCTGGTTCATTTCATCTCGAGAGGGAGGCAGTTTCAAATAAACTTTCAATGCAGGTTGTGCGAACATGATTGCATTTGCATGCATACGAACCCTTCCTGAATTGACCCTAATGACACAACGGTTGTGTCTAACACGCGCAATCATGACCTGTTCTGCATAGGTCAATCCTTTGAGTTGTTCTGGGACTACACCAATCCAACCATAATTTGCCAATGCTTCGTGTGGGATTGTACCCTTTGAGACAGAAACCTCACATCTAACACAGATATCTGTGCATCCTTCAGCCAAGACAGGACCAGGTAACTCCTCAATCGGATCCGACAAGCAGAATCGCTCCTTGCGTGTTGCGTCGGAATTCCTGAGATGATCCAAAGACCTGTGATAATGTGCAAGTGGTGTCAATTCATCGAGCCGTGTCAACTGCCCACAAACGGCACAACCTGATTCAATAAATTGTGGAGGCTGAACTGCTTGTGCCGAACCTGTTACAATCCGATGCACAGTCTGAGCAGAATTAGGCCGCGGTGGAAATTCAGCTCCCTTCAGATGTTCTGATTCAGACCTTCGCTGGAACCGAAATTGAGCTGCCTTTGAAGTGGTCTCTCTCTCTGTGAACTGATCCAGGGCATTTGAGGCGGGTTGATTTGACAATTTCCGTCTTGTGTAGGCTTCGGCATTGGCCATACGTTGGTCTCTCTTCTTTCTAAGATTCTTACGACTCACTGGTGTCATTATAGTCAAAATCTCGGGACAATGATTGCAGCCATGCTCCATCATCAAGTCACGGGCTTCTGAAACTTTGAATCTAGAGGGGATCCAGACATTGTGTAATTTGGAAAGTGAGATCAGCTCTGGACGTGTTAAGTTCGGCAAAGCTTTGTGAAGGTTAATTTGAACAGCGACACAGCCAGTGTTCCTCTTCAAAACAGGCCCGACATCATCTACGAGGCATTGATATTCAAATAAAAATGTATAATCATCCAAGAGGCCGAAGTTATTATGATTCTCAACGCTCGTAACAACCGATGCGCCAAATTCAAAGCGATGACCGCCCCCAATCAGCATTTGGGTATTCAGAGAGTCAAAGTGGGTGGCTGTTTGTGTCCACGAATATGGAGCACGTGAAAGATACACACATGGAACAAGGACGAACAACAACACGATGGCGAGTAATGTGCATGTGCGAAGGATTGAGTTCGAACCAGCTTTGATCAAAAATATGTAACAGACGCTTAGCATGCCACATGCGGGCCAATTTGCTTCATTTATGATGCCCACAAAGGGCGGTATAACATAGGCTTCACTCGATTGAGTGCATGAGTCGCTGGTTGTACCGCTCCCGGTAGCCCAGCTTTCACAAAGGCACAAAGCAACCGGTCCTGAACGGACGACTGAGATCAGTTGTGTACAACAGATCCCGGCACCCCAACTGTCGGAGGGGTACACAGATATGGCGATTTTTACTAGGAAGAAGTAAGAAATCAAATTGGATAGAATGAGTGAGTTGCACGGACAATAGTTCCGGGGCAGACAGGAATCATCTATGCCCCCGCTCCAAAAAGCACCGGAGGCAGTCATGGCAGCAGCCCCAGTTGAAAAACCCGCCAAGAACAATGCAGGGGCATAGGAAACAGATGTGGGATTGACCGAGGCCGAGGCCGAGGCTTGAACGCGCCTGAGGCAGCGGTTGGAGGTCGCACAGGCTAGCCCCATAGTGTGTCGTGGCGTATCCGATGGATAGTGGTCCGGGGAGCTGGATATCCGCCCGGGAGGTGACGGCAAGCATTGCCAAGTTGAACCCCAGTCAGATGAAACATCGGCCCAGAGTGTGAGCCAGCAAATAAAGTGCAGAATTGCGAGCGTAGCGAGCATTGTGAAGGAGATGAGGGCGAGGAACAAGTGGTGATTCGAATCTCGGAGCATCAGACAAGGATCGATAATGGCCAGTGCTCAGTTGCCGGCGTTTCGTACCCTCGGTGATTTTTACACTCAGTCGGCTTGCGTGGACAATCCGAGCGCGTCGCCCGGGAATTCAAAGACCGATGAATTCAAAAGGGGTCAGTACACATATGTTGTAGAGATACAATCTGACTACTGTCTCGACCGGCACCCGCATACCGAGTCGCAAGCTGTCTTGGTAAGATACAAATTAATTAGAATGACGAAGCGTGATGGGAGAGGAGACACATACCGTCGTTGTGCTCCTCGGCGTCTCCTCTATTGAAAGGTTGTCGGTGTGGCATGTATGGGTTTTTCCGCAGTGAATAACAGTCGTGCATTTGAGCAATACACTCACGGCAAGTGCAGCGATGGAGTATTCGCGGTTAGGGAGCATCCGGGCGGTAGGTGTCTGACCCAAGCACTTGTCTGTTGAATGAGGCGGGTTTGGGGAGGAGGGACAGAGGGACAGCGGCTGGAATTGGTATGGGATGGGATGAGGCGAGGCGACGGCTCACATTAGTCTCTCCCATAGAAGTCAGGCTCGGTAAGTAGAGTTCTGAATAGCCACGCACCAGATTGGTTGCATCATCCGCGGCATGTTAAATACGCTCCCGGCGATGCCACCCGCCTCGGGTAGCTGAGCGTGGTGGGAGCACAGATTGTCGCCGACAGCTAGTGGGAAGTCTGAATGCCGGCGGGCCGGGACCAGGGTTATGGCAACAGGAAGGCAATGAGGAAAGGGAAAGGTCGATTCAGAGCATCTGGCAGTGTATCGAAAAGGTAAGCCGGTGTCGAAGACACATGAATGACGACGCACCTTGTAGGGCTCGCGCAACGTTGCCAGGCCCAGGTCAATCCAGTCTTTGTTTCCACTCCGGACCACTCGAGGGAGTATCCATTTACGACAGAGAAGGGGGGCATGCCAGTGCTGACTTCGATATGAGGGAGAAGATGGATAGATGGCTGCCGAGTTTGAGTCATGATTAAGATCGACGGTTGCGCACGGACCAGGCCAGTCGCAACCAAAAGCGACGTAAGACGGTGCCGAGTACCCAAAGTACTGCCCGCATTTAGGCTCGGAGTTCAACCACTGGGGCAGTACGGAGCCAGGAGAAACAAGCAGAAACTGCTCCCAGAGTTTGACAGCACTAACAACAAATAACGACAAGTTCAATGACATCATGCTTGAATTGATACAAAATCCTCGGTAGAAAATCGATGCCAAGAACGAAGTCCTAAAAGGGTTTAGGACTCGTAATCGCTGGAGAATAGACGAGGTAGAATCTACTGTACATGAGATTCTACCCAAGTATAAATACTAAATCCCTCAGGAGCGTTCTCCTGTACGATCGGTCCCTGACCCTTAATTACCCCTACGCGGCTCCTCTCTTAATAGAGTTAAGTGGAGCGTCCCCTGTACCCTATAGGTTACCCCTCCTTGGCATGATCACTGGATCATGCCAAGAATGTTGTGTGACTGTGTTTGAACCCCTCGTCGGGTTCTAACACGGTGCGTCGGGTTCTGTCCTAGCAACCCTTCCCGCGCCGGGCATGTACTGCTGCCCTCGTATCCGCGTGGTAGTTCCTCTGGGACTACCCACTCCTTGTTCAGGCGGGCGACATCCATCTCTCGAGGAAGGACTTGTCGTGCGTGGACCGAATGTACGTTTGTTGATGATAACGAATCTCGTGATCCGTAACTGATGGCGGTGATGGCATCACCGGATCAGTCGGCAAGCGCTGGTTTCATGACACTGAACTTGAGTTTTGTTCCCCCGGTTGAGGTCTCATTTCAGATATTGCACATGATATATCGATTTTACTTATGATTTGTGATCAGCTCGTTCTAAGTTAACCAGATGCCCTGGGGCCTTGGGATGTGAGCAGGCTCAAAGAAGTAGGTGTACCATTTCTTACAACACCTTCAAGAAAAATTACAAAAAATTCTGCAGTCAAAATGAGACAAATTCTGCTATGGGTGTTTGTGCATCAACACTGAGTTCTTGGTTCTCACCAACTGAGGACTGAGATTTCATCCTGGTTATGCAGTTTTAGAGCAGATTGAAATCCAAATCTCTGTCCAAAGGTGTCCGCAGGGCTGGTTAAAACCCTGGATGCTGGAAACATGTGTAATACAACCCCCAGAGTCACCAGGGTTTCTGGCTTCGAGTCCTTGGCTATTTCACCACATTGGCATGGATGAATATGTAGGGAGCTCCGGAATCCTATTGACACAGAAGGTTGGAACCCAGTCTCATGTTCCTGCAATGGTGAGGAAGTTCAATGTTCTGATTCAAGCTGTTGAGGAGCAGGGCTTGGCAGTGTAAGGCAAAGTGATTACAGAAATGCATACACACACTCTTGCCTGGGCTCTCAAGGATACTGTTGGGTATTTTTGCTCAACTGCCAGTGGGATATTTGGTTTGAGAGAACATCAGTGTGCCATGTCACACCAGTCACATCACAGGGAGTCGGATTCTCTACACAGCCACACATTCACACTGTTCACCATCCACAAGTTGCACTTCATTCAAGTGCAATGTGAACCCCAGTAAGTTCTCGTCCATGCCGTGCTTTGCAACGGCCCGTACCCCCAAGTTTTGGCCGAATTTGAAGCGCGAGTTGGCGTGAGATCTTTAAATTTGCAGCTTTGCTAACCAGCCGAATCCCGATTGAATAATTACCAGTGACCTGAATGCATGGAATGCCTGACCTCCTGAATGAAATATCCACATACCTTCGAGATTGCTTCGAGACTCAATTAGTGGATTTCAAAAGGATTCCTCCATTGTCCAACAAAACCTATCAAGCATCCATGGGATTTTAGTATACAGTATTACTGTAGTACAACATGGTCGTGGTGACCTAACATGAGAACCGAAAGTCCACAGGCAAGGATAAAGGAACCTTGTTTGTATTCTGCCCTCCATGCTCCGCATGGATTTCTTGACCAGTAAAATGAACAACGGAACCCGACAACGGGATCGTGAACATGGCCTCCTGGCTAATAGTTTCGAGCGACACGGACGGCTCGTGGAAGGCCCGGAGCGTCGTGTTGCGATACACTCTGCAGGCCATGATGCTCGACAGAGCAATGTTGGGAACGGTGAGCATGCCGTGGTAGACGGGGCTGACGCCGGGGATGTAGACCATGCAGACCGTTACAAGGTTGCTCACGACTGTGACCCTGTCAAGTGTTCAACACACGGAACTCGTAGAAAGAAGGGATGCGTACATGAAGTATTTTTGCCCGTCCGTGAATAAGGCCCGGGAGAAAGCGGGCAGAGTGAGCCCCTGGAAACCAAACAACGCCTTGACGCTCTCTCCTCGCGTCTGTTTGGTACGGCTGTTTGCGAGTAGGCGGAAGGAAATGGTGAGAAAGACCGCCGTGTCGTTCGCGGGGAGGATTCCCGCTGCGATCATGTACCCCCTACGTGCGGCGCCGGTGTGGTGATGGCGCAGATTTTGCCAATGGGGTGCAGCGACGCGCGCGGGCTTATCGGCACTGCCATAGTCCCTCCCAGAACGCAGGCACACAAGAATCCGAATACGGCGGTGACCGACCGATCGCCGCCGTAGATCGCTCGGACTCGGAAGAAGAAGAGAAGGGAAATGGAGAAACAGACGACGGGGTAGAAGCTTTCAAAAATCAGAAAGGCAGTATGGCAGTCAGGAATTGGATGCGCTGACATTATTCACAGTCAATATATCATATAAAGGCGAAAGAGGCTCGACACACTCGTGAAGATCGTGGATCCAACAACGTAAACCAGCGATGCGATCTTGGTTGATGCATATGCCAACGCAGAAAGTCGCAGTTTGTGCTTGAACAGAATCGCATAGTCGTCTGCGAAGCTATTTAAAACGTCCCACACAAGTACCTTGTACAAGTCAGCCAATTAGCTGTCAGTAGGGGCACGTACTCACTGCTGAAGACGCAACGAACACCCAGCCCGAGAGTTGTATTTCCGACAGGATCTGCGGAGGTAATTCCGCGGCCATTAAGTCCGGGGGGCCAAGGGGCGTTCCTGCACCTCACAGATCGTATTTATGCGTTCACGCATCCAATTAGTGAGTGCTCCCGTCAAGGTATAAAAATGAAATGTGTTCCCACCACCAAGACGTTCGCTGCCATGGCCAGCACCTGGCGGCAGCTTGGCCCTCCGCTCTGTCGCCGCAAATGTGTGGATGTTGGAATACGACAGAGACCCAGGCCAGGAAGTGAAGTCCTGGAACGAGATGCACGTACTGGAAAGCGGGCGGCCGACAAGTGTCCCACATATTGACATCCGGGCACGGCAGCCAGAAACCGGCCGACACTGCATCGCCGTGAGAGTGCAATAATATCCGAATTGTCGGATTGTTCCGAGCTTCATGCGAAGATGGATCGATGTAAGGCTCTTGGAGGACGCGCGTAGCAGGAGGAGGCGTCCAACGGTGTAATGGCAGAATAACAAACATACTTAGACTGACCTTGCGTCCGAAAACCACGGCAGCCAGCCCTTTCTCGGTACCACCAGCGTGATTCTTGTCGTCCCGCGTGTGAAAGACTCGTGTGTCGTCCGCGACCACCCTCGGCTCGAGTGGGAGAAGAACCAGAAGAACCGGAGTATGTACCGAACAGGCATCGCATCGGTGTTCTGAGAGCGAAGGTGTAGTCCACGGAGGGGCCATACTCGTAGGATTCACAGGCCAGTTTCCTAGCGAGTGGGTGGTGGCATCGACACATCTTCACTGCGTTCCGACCCCTCGTGCACAGAGATTAGGGGAGGTCAGAGTGGACTATTCCACGTCGATTCTGACTTCGATTCTGACTTCGAAACTCGTTCGATTCTGAGTCGAGTTTCGATTAAGAATCGATTCTTGTTTCGAAACTCGTGCAGTTCCTCCTCCGGAGGAGGAACACCATTAGGGGAGGTCAGAGTGAACGAAAAAGCATCGGAACTCGTTCGTAACTCGTTTCGGAACTGGATCAAGTTTCGACGGATAATCGACCATAATCGAAATTGATCTTTGACCGCCCTCGACGCGAATCGGAACTGTCAGAATCGATTCTGGTCGATTCTCGGCTATTAACCGAGTTACGATCCAGTTCCGACCGAGTTACGAATCGAGTTCCTCCTCGAGAGGAGGAACACCTCAAATTTTCGGAACTCGAGTTTCGATTCTCGTTCGGAACTCGACCAAAACTCGACCCAGAATCGAATCGAGTTCCGATCGAGTTCCGACCTCGTTTCGTCCACTCTGACCTCCCCTATTTGTTTCGTAACTCAGAATCGATTCTCGTTCGATTCTCGTCTCGGAACTCATGTTTTCGCGTATTTTGGTTCTGAGAATCGAAGCGAGAATCGATGGCAGAATCGATGTGTTTCCGTCCACTCTGACCTCCCCTATTGTGTATACCTTCGTGAACACGGGGGTCTGATGGGCTGTGGCTACCCAGCGGAGGCACCGGCGGACGGGGGGGTGAACAGAGCTAGGAAGGGGGAGACGGAGGGTGGACAGAGCCCTCAAAAGCGACGTGCACTCAAGGAGCCAGAGGTCTGGCAGCGTGTGTCCACGTCGGTCTGTCCACGGGTCTAGACCGATGTCAATCAGAGCGTGATCCGGCCACTTGAGACAAGGGGATATACAGGTCGAGAACCTCAGCCTGCAAAATCTGGGCGCGAGCTATCGCTACGACGAAAACAGAGGATGTGGGTAGAATAGAACTATATTCCGTCCAGTCAGTTTAATCCTCCTCCTCACGAGAAACGAACACACCATAAGTAACCCTCGTCAATAGGCTCCATCCTTCCGTCATAACCCTCTTTCCCCGCTTCAAATTCATCACCACAACATCTAAACCCTCCTCCGCGAGCGCCCGTAATCGCAGACCACCTGCCTTGATACGAATTCGGCCGAGGTATAAGCCGATGAAACGAAGTCTCGGAGCAGCGCTCCACCGCGATTCGACCATGTCCACGAATGCTTTGCGATCAATCGTGTCATTGCGATCGCCCCAGGACAAGGATGTTAGGCGTGGGCAGATTATACCCTGCTTGGAGGACGAGTGGACCGCGAGAGTAGCGATGAGCAAGGCAGTCTCGGACGACGAGCCCAAAAAGTAGACTGCGAGAGCCGTCAGCGCTGGCGTCTCATGCAGGAGTCCGAGGACCTGCGAGGCTGGGGCTTCGCACTTGAAGAGCGTGAGGCTAGTCAAGGTCGCCGCACACTTGGAGCGGTGGAGGAAGGGTAAGATGGGCTCCAAATCGCCGTCGTGGACATGCAGATCGAGGAGTGCCGGTGCAATGCGGTGCGGGAGGAATGAGGCGAGGCGGAGGTGGTGACGAGACGGCGGAGTTGTAGCATGGAGACAGCGCCGATGTCACGCGCAACGTCTCCGAAATCTATATCGCACTCCACGAGGTTGAAGGCTCTCGAAAGATTCGTGAAGTGCGTTATGGGATCTTGGAACGTCGCTTTGTACGACGCCAATTCCTCCCATGAAGAGAGTGAGATGTGTGGAGACGGCCTCCTCCCGAGGTCCCCAAGTCACTGTGGGGAGGAAATTCAATCAGCCTGATTGACGGGACTCAATCAGGATGAGTGACGGTATCAATCAACCTACTCATTCAACAACAACAAACACTTGTTTTTTAAACGGCCTTTTGCTCAATGACGAATCAACCTAATACCTTGAGATAAAGCTCACAAGATTTATAAGGCTGGGTACTAACCAAAGACAACCAAGTCTAATAAATTTACTGCGCCTACAGATACAAATTAGAAAAATCTGTGAAAGCAACTGTTTTGTGGGTGAGTGTTCAGAATACAATCGGGATGAGACCACTAAATGCACTCAAGTTGGGCACTATCAGGCTGATTGACAAATTTGCGGCTTGATTGAGTCGTCAGTCAGCCTGATTGAACTTGCTTCCCACAGTGAAGTACGACCCGGCGCAGATTCGGCGTATGCGCGTTTGCGAACACAGTTTCCCATTTCTGGTCTCATCTCTTCCAGCATAGGTAGCGATCCCAGCTCTTTGAACGATTCTGGTGGCGAATACTGCCAATGGAATTCGAGATGCAGAGATCGCCCCTGCGCACGGCGCTCCACAAGCTTGTTGAAGACCTTCCAACTCGCTTGGCGCGAGGTGAAGGTGTCGTGAGACGTGAAACGAAAGACGATATCCAGCGGAGTGGTACCAGCGCGTTCGATCTGAAGCTCCAGATACCGCACTCGACGACCCCAGCTTGCTGTCGATAGTGCGATGGAACTCCACAGTGAAGCATATGCGAGCGCGATTGTGCGCCACGAATTTCATACCTGGCCGAGAGACCAGGGAGCGTCGAGGGGCCACGGGTCTGTGCGCTCGGGGGGAGCCCAGACGACAGGCCGTGTCAGCGCGACGGACGGGGTATCGGGTTTGAGCGGGGTATCGGGTTTGAGCGGGGGGATGGCTAATATAAAGATGTGGCAGAGGATTTCGGGGAAGAGGATTGATATTGGCGATGGATGGGGAGTGTTGGAGGAATCCGGGAAGGAGGACATGACGGGACGAGTCAAAGGTAGTGATGTATCACGTCAACTCTATGATCCGTGATCAAGTCCGGTGTTCAACATAAAAAAGCTATGCCAATTGCTACTTAGACGCCGTGTGGGGGAATCGAACCCCGACTGGAGGCTCGGTTTTCCGGTATTATTGAATTGTAGTATGTACAGATATATATTTCTCTCAGCTACGGCCGCCTTAGTCATGACGAGTAAGCCGACTCTAGAAGCGGAGTCCCGAGTCCCGACTGCCACCTGAGAGAAGCTCAAGCCACAGTGGGAACACTGGTCGGACAAAATGCTTATCCGACCTAAGACATTCCAATATTGGCCGATCCACCGATAGGCGTCATCAACGCCTAACGCTACCAAAATGGTCTTGCCTCGTTGGGTGCGGATCAACCGGATGCACAGCCATCCTAGTCCTTGATTCCGACCATCATCATCTCCGAAGTCACAAGTGTGCCGTGCACTGGGATGCCGCCGGTGGCCAATGCCTCAAACCCGAACGCCGGTCCCGTTCGGGACCCCGGCACCGCCTCTGAGGCTCTGACTGACTCACACCGCAACCTGGGATGCCTTATTACCCCCTCGCAGACTCAGTTCCGCCCATATTCACATGGCCTGGTATACTGTGGAAATCCTGCCAGATGAGGTGCTAGGCGTCATTCTCAAACTCGTGGCCGATTCCCCGATGAATCTCGCCGCGCCACCCACACCCATCGTTGCAGCGCGAGTAAATCGTCGCTGGCGCTCAATCACACTGTCTTACCCCGAGCTATGGACAACTATCCGCATCTCCCACCGCCCGCACTCGCTGCGTTGGGCCTCCATCTCGTTAGCGTGCTCACGGACGCTCCCAATCGATATCAGCATCAATCTCGAGGCGTGTCTGCGGAATCCAAACGACGTAGAGCGCTCAATGCCACCACCGTAGAATCCCTACGTGCCACTGGAGGACATCCTCCCTGTGGTCGGCCCCCATGTGGCCCGCTGGCGCACGGTCGCGTTCCGTGGGTGGTCGTTCCACGTCCGGCAGTTTTGCCAATTTCTGTTATCGGCCCCGACATCCCCCATCGAGTCCCTCCATCTCTCGGTGCCGTCATATTGCGACATGGAAGGCTACCAATCTGTCCCCGTGGACGTAGCGGGGCTGAACAATATACGTTCGTTGCGGTTGGCTGATTCCGCGCTGCTCCTGGATCCTGCATTTCGATCCAGCCGGCTGCAGGCGCTGGATATCCAATTTTCATACAATCATGAGGCTGGCCTTGCTACTCTCCGTCAACTATTCAAGAGCGCTGATTTTCATCTCAAAACCCTTGTTCTACGCGACTTTTGGCCCAAGGCCGTCCAGGACCCGCCTATCGAGGCTCACAGTTTGATCTCATTCGGCGTTAGCTTCCACACGCCATTCTACTTCCACACTGGCGTCGAGGGCCTCAACAGCATCACGGATCTATTCATTATGCCGAACCTCGAGCGCATGGAGATAGTCGGCGGGTTTTTCAGTGACAAACGCGAGGCGCAGCACTTTGTCGAGCCATTTCCCCTTCTCCGAGAACTCCGGTTGGAGGATGTACGCTTCACTCACGCAAACGCTGCATTTATCCAGTCGTTCAGCCGCAGGATCACTCGCCTCGAGCTCGTCTACACGCGCGAGACCCAGCATTTAGTTCACCCCAATTTGCGGTGGCCTGCCTTGCGGGTTTTGACGGTGGAGACGCTCCCTCGGATCGTCATGCCGATGTGGCTTCCTCGGCTCGTCGAGATGCACATCGGGCTGGAACTCTGCATCCATCCTCGCCTCGCCTTTGACCTCAGCCGCGCGCCGGCCACTCGTATCCGATGGCTCTCCCCCACCCCCATACCCGCGCTCATCGACAACGTCTCACCAAACGGCTCAGGATTCTACATCGACCCTCTCGACGGGCGTGCAACTGACTTTGATCTCGCGCTGAGACATCCGGGATGGTGTGCATGCCGGCAAGTGGGATGTGCGTGTTGTGCCGAGTTGAGGGAGTTTGGGTACGATTTGTACGATGAGGAGAAATTGGATGTCGAGTTCGCGGAGGCGTTTGAGAAGATGGGGGAGCTGCTGAGGGGGAAGTGGGTGTGTTCCAGGAAGAGAGCAGAGAATTTGGGTAGGCATGGATTGGGTAGCCGGGGTAGGGTGAGGAAAGGGAGGAGGGTATCGGTCCGGGGGCATGATTTGAGGGAGGACTTCCGGGTGGCTTGATTTTAAAGTGTTTATGTACGCGCGCGGCGGAATATGAAGACTACTACTTTCAATCTTTGTTCGTGAGTGGTAAGACCGCAAGTTGGGAATCGGAAATAACAAATGTAATCGAATGGAGAATCCAATCGAGGAAAGCGACGCCCATTGTCTTGACTAGTATATCGGTTCAGTACACCCGCTTGTCATAAAGCAGTTCATTGGTCCGCGGGAGAGCAGGGTTTGACTCCCTGGTCGAGAGTTTCTTAAAGTCTTTTGGGACTTTTTGTGCCTTTTTGTGCACCTCGGAATCTGTCAATGGCCCCCGTTTAGTTCTTCAATTTTCATTCTGCCATTCCCTCTACAATTCAGCACTCAGCGTGGAGCTCAAGTGGAGCTGTGGAAAGCCAGTGGCCGGCAACACAAGTCCCCGGTGATGCGTTGATGGCAAATTTGATCTTGTCCACGACGACCATGTCCTTCTCGCCGCGAGCCAGTTACCTCCTCCTCGCTCTGGCTCTGGCACCCATCTTGACCTTCATTCGGCGACGCAGCAGTCGACGGTCCCGCAAGCTCCCTCGCAAGAATGAGCGTATCCTACTTATCGGCGCGTCATCAGGCATCGGTCGCACCCTTGCTCACCAATACGCGGCTCTGGGCATCAAGTCCCTGTGTGTCGTTGGTAGGAGGCCAGACATGATTGCTGAGGTTGCTTCCGAGGCAGATAGTGCCACCGCTGGCGAGGGCACGACGGAGGTCCTCGGTGTCGCTGCAGACTTTGCGAAAGTCGAGGATATGGTGAATCTACGGACGCAGCTGGAATCAAGGGCGTGATCCTTAGGTCTTGGATTCCTGGAAACTGACATGGGTGTAGAGTGGGGTGGCATCGACACACTCATCCCCGTGGCCGGAGTGTCTGCGCTGCGACCGTTGCTGGAGATCTCGGGCAAGGGCGACAAGGAGGGGATTCAGCACCTCGGGTAAATTTACCGGCCCACTCATCGCTGCAGCGACCTTCGTGCGTGTCCAGTCACTGTCCATCTGCCATCGTCGTCACTCACTCTGTGTTCTAGATACCGCTCCTCCAACGAACTTCCTCATCTGCGTCCATTCTACCCGTCAACTCTTTGGCCTCTGCCATTCCCGCACCCACCCGTGCTCTTTACGCCTCCCGAAGCGAGGCAGATTCTCTCCGTCGTGAACTCGCCGCCGTACACAAAAAAGCAGAGGCAGACCAACGACATCTCCAGGCCCTTCTCGCTGCAGCCTCCACCAAGTCTGCCGCCGAATCCGCCCAAATCCAACGAGCCTACAAAGACCGTCTGGTTCGTGCCGAGACTGCACTCGAGGACGCCGAGCACCGCAGTCGTGTCGTACAGAGGAATTGGCGGCTACTGGATAACTATCTCGGCAACGTGCAGCACCACGCCTCGGCTTCACGGGCGGCGTTTTCCCGCGTTATCGAGCAGAATGACTTGGCCTTTTCGCCTGGTGATCTGCCTCCACACTTACGCCATGAACGACCCGCTTCCGTCCCCCCACCCATGACTGGCTCTCGACATCGTCCTCGCGAGTCACCACCGCCCCATGAGGCCGAGGCATATTCTCGGTCTCTGCCGCCGTTACTTGCTCAACGCCGTGGTGTGCGTAGCCCTCCTCACAATGACGTGGGCGAGGATCGCTGGGGTGGAGAAGAAGCGGAGCCACCATATAAACGACATCGTGGTGCAGCATCCCAATCGCCGGAGATCGCACAGATCTCACCTCAGGTATGTCCTCTTGCATATGTGGCCTCTATTGGCACTGAAGTATTCGTAACCCGGATACGCTAGTCCTCACATATACGCTCCGAATGCACATCTCCCAAGGAGTCCATTCCCTCCACCACCGCCCCCGGCTCGTCGCTACGAGTCGTCACCGCACGAGATGCACGACACTCATCCTCAGCGTGCACCAGGACGGCATGCTCATACCCAGCCCCCCCTCCTCCCTCGTCTTCGCTCCCGTGAGATGCCTCCACCCCCATCGCACAGTGGCACACCAACCTCTTCTCCATACCCAGACGGACGGACTCCCCCTGCTCGTCCTACCTCTGCCTATTCTCATTCCTACGACGCTCGAGATGCCCCATTACAAATCATCCAACACCGACATCCCGCCGGAGTCGAGCCAGCGCCACCTCGTTCGCCGACGCCCCCGCCCGTACAGCCCCAGGCCCAGCCCTTCCAACATCAACATCGATTCCACGCAGGGCCAGGCATCGGTACCTCATCGAGACGGATTGTACGGCCAGGGGCGTACGAGACTGTCGTCTTTGTGCTGGACGAACCCGGGGGATCTGGGGGTGGTGTTGGGCCGACGGTGCCTGTCGCTGGTATGGGTATGGGTGCCGGTACTGGGGGCGCACAGGGCTTGCCCCGGATTCTTAACACTGAGCCTTCGCCGTTGACGCCGCCCATGTCGCGTGGAGGCGATGGACGTGCGAGTGCGAGCTCGAGGGACGGTGGTACCGGTGCGAGCTCGAGTGGGAGTCGTAGGCGGACGAGGGAGAGAGAGAGAGGTGGGAGTGGGAGTGGGAGTGGGAGTCCTGAACAAAGAGGATCAGAACAGGAGAGCGATCGCAGGCGGCATTGGGACGAGAGTCATCGTAAGTCGCCTGTGCGGGAGCGTTAGCGAAGAGTGGGTGATTCAACTTTGAAATGAGGGGGAGGAGAGGACTACACTACCATCCTGCACGAGCCCGAGGATTCTCGAGACTTGCTGTTGCTAAATCCTGCATTCATTATCTTTCTTGTATGCCGCAGTTGAATTCGAAGTACTTTCGTCGTTGAATAAGAAAATACAAGGAGATTCCGGTCAGCAAACCGACAAGTACTCGACTGCGACCGATTCAGAGAAGTAGAAAAGCTTAAGGTGCAACATAGATACATAAATCGTCAGCAAAGTCCCCGTCTCAACACAAGCTTCCGAACTCTGGTATCTCCCAGCTACAGAGTGCGCTGAGAAATCCTGAGGTCCTTCCCTGCTGCACAGGCACATCGGCGACCGCTGGGACACACATCATTTGGAGGTCGAGTATCAATCTGAGCGGACACGCACTCTGTGGAAGGACAGGACTGGCTGTGAGCTCTTCTCCGACTTTATCAACACCTGGGGTCTCAGGTACTTCATCGTCAACTACGTTCATCTTCAATCAGAAAGGTCGAAAGCTGGATGTGCAGAAGGCTCACCATACGCCAAAGATTCCTCCAGTTCGCAGGAAAGCTGGAATAAGGGCTGTCCAAGGTGGATGGCTAGTTCCTGGCTGTCGGGGTCGAACCCCTTGGCGGCGTGCAATTGCCGGAGTGCCTCGTAGACACTGGCATCCCAGGATTTCCCCCATACTTTTATGTGCATCTCCATAGTAGGAAATCCGTGGATCTCGGCTTCTTCTGCGGTCAAACGAGACTGCCCCTGTGGATCAAATGACCAGAACCACGGGCATTCAGGCAGTTGAAAGTAACCCGAATGTTCAGGAACTCGAAAGTAGTGGTCGAGCGGACATAAAAAGAGATATCCATCGGGCCGCGCTTTCGTCCCGGATGAAGGAATTTTCAGCTCAAGTACACAGCCGTCAATGTATACTGTAGCACTCACTGTGGTCAGCTGTTGTGTACGGAAGACAAGTCTCACCATAGTCATGGAAGTCCGAGGTTATTTGTAGCTGTTTGAATATATAGTTGGCTTGGGATATCCATGCATCGAACTCGGGGGCAACCTCAAAGTGTAACCAAACACTCTCCTCGTAGCTTTGATATGAGACCAGCCTTGAGGGTTTGATGTGGTTAGCTTATCGAAAAAGGGCATCTAGTGACTCACCGTCTCCAGCCATTTTCCATGACTGCCGCCGACATTCCATGGTAGTCCGAGCTGATTACATCAAAGGACACCCCTGGCAAATATGCAACCTCGATGGGTACACCGATGTCAGGCCCTGTACGGAATATTCCCCCAAGGCGAAGATCTAACGGCTTATCCAGGTTGATATGAGCCGTGGGAAATTCATGCCAGGCGATTCTATGGACTTGGTGTATCGACAAGGCCTCCAGAGCTCTTGCGTCCGAGGTATCGGTATACTTGTTGTCCCTGTTCGGACCGAAATCAGACAAGGCAAAGTTGCTACGGGGTTCCTGGATTCCGTGATAGTAGAGTCCAAGGTCCACGCAAATTTGACCACTTGATTGACGTATCCACCTCGTTCGGACCTGAGTGGATGAAGTGCCGCACATTGAGTTTTGATTTGGAGCTCACCATGTTGTTTCCTCTGTCATCCAAAAACTTGTGGACGTCCTGTTTTGCTAGGAGCATCAGGGACAGCATGATGGAGAGCCTTCTAGATCACTGACACTGATTTCTGATGACTTGAAATCCATTAGAAATGTAGACAGAAAGCTCGTTGACCACGTACCCACAGTGCATGCAGATAATTCGCCGAATCGTTGAGACGCGATGAAGGTCCAGGTACTCAGGATAGGGCAGAAGATCTGCATAGGGAGTGTGCCTCAGTAGTTCAACTTGTGAATCACACAAGAATACGAACCGTCCTGAGCAATAACAGAATGTTTACCGGAGAAATTAGAAACTCCAAATATCTGTAGTATGTTCGGATGCCTGCAAGGTCAACGGTTCTACTCGAGTGGCAGACGGAGGACGTGATGCTCACCAAAGTTTCGCATGCCGCGAGATATATTCGCGAGACTCCTGTATTGTATCAGGGACGGTGTGCAAAGTTCCAGCTGTACGCACCGCCTCCGCATCTGTCCCCTCAAATAAGATCACTGCCTGTGGCAGGTCCTCACTTCGAATCTTTGCAGAAAACACGCGGCGAGCAGTGGTGCGCGGAAGAATTTCCCGTCGGAGATCAATCTCCCAGCGACCAATTCGCTTGAATTCTGCAGCAACAGTGGGTAATATGGATCACGACAGAAGGGCGGTCAACCTACCTTCAGGCTGACCTTGAGCATCTCGGTGGACATGCACATGGCTTGTGAAAGTCCCGCCCGTGACACGCAGGTGCCGGGACTGGGGGAAGAAGGACCCCGCGAATCTGGGCGCAGGTGCATGAGCAATGAGGTCTGCGACTCTGAGGGGATTACGGGCACTGGCAGGACTCACCCAGCAGATCCGCTATCTGAGACTTCGGCCAGGGATTCCGCATGGTAGTCGTTTGAGCCAGCGCTTGAATCGTCGTTCATCGAAGGTTACCGGGTGGTGGTAAGACAAGAGAAGTGAAGCGCCTTGGGCACCGCTTGTGCACAGCCTTGATGTCAGTAGGCGCATCTTCCCAAGATCGCACGGATACAGTCGGCAATGCCTGGGCATTAATGTCGCATCATCTCGACGGCGGTCGGTTGGTCTGAGGTCTCTCCTACTACAGACCTTTGAGTATCCGGAATGAGGTCCTCACGATTGCCTCACGACAGCGCTGGCTTTCTCGGTACAACCGGTGTTGTTCTTGTCGTCTCACGTTGTCGTATTTAAAAACTGTTTTCTATGAAAAAGGGGCGAATAGCTAAAACACATTTCTCAAGAAACCAGCTGGGCAACAATACGTGCACAGGCGCAGGTGTTCTTCGAGCATGGGACAGGCTATGCAAGCTATGCAAGGCTGTGGATTCATCTGTCAATCTATGATGACTTGGGATTGGGCCTCTTCGAGGCGGGTGCTGAGCCTTTCCCCATGTACCAATCATCAACTCCGGCAGGATACTCCGCAGGCGGCGGTAAGTACCAACAAGAATAATCTGGCAAGTCCATGTTGGATTTTGTGAAAGTGTACCATGGTGCAAAGTTCAAATGCTCCGCCCCCGACGGGTTCCACTACCTTTACTGACGGCTCAGAAGTCAGAACGACATTTTATCCCGGGTTTTAGACCCGACCATCATTCGTCGATAGGGACAATCTCAGAATTGGGTTGGTTTGGACTTGCTTTCAAGCTGGATTAATGTTGACGACCTGGCCGAGTCGTCAGCCGCGGAGGATCCAAATCTATACAGTATTCTTATGTTGTTCTTGGGTCTACTACAGGCAGGAGATTTGTGGGCACCTTTGACTTCCACCGGGGATGCCAGACTCAATGGCCAAGGGCAGATCTAGACTGATATATTTGCAGTCCGGTATTTACAGCAAACTCAATGTGAACCTCTGAATCGCGGGAGTCACTCAGATCCAACTCATCCTATAACCTAGATAAACTCGAGTTGGTCGAGCTGATCTCACAGGCTCTGAACAGATCGGACCATCCTTCCGCCGAGCACCTCGGACTTCAATTCCACTGAGAGAACCCCAGCCTGCGGATGTTTGCAAATTGCAATTGTGGCAATGTAGATTCTGCCCTCGGGCGGGTCGAAGCAGTAATACAAACTGGGCGAAGGTCCTATGGCAGTGGGCACAAGAAGCTGTTCGGCTCTTCAACATATCCCATTCCCGGATTGAGATTGAATTTGCGTGTCCGCCAAGTGTCCGCGGAAGAAAGGGTTCGAGATAAAGGTGAAGATACTACTTAATGTGTTTGCGGAAGTTGCGAGAGTAGGGCAGTTTGTGAGTCGACCGCAAAGTTCCAGGAGGAGTCCAACTCCTAGGAGGAAATCAGAACGAGACAACTCAGACAAGTGAGCCAGTGTTCCATACCTTTTGAGCTGCTGAAAATGCGGCAAGTGAGATGCCATCTTCCCATCGCCAGTCGAGAACGCCAACACCCACCAGTTTTATGCGACTCATAGAAAGTTCATCCGGCCATCAGCAAGATCCGCGACGGCAGCATGGTGCATGGGACAGAATGATCGCAGAGGATGCAGGGTGTCGTTGTGGAATCAGGATTTCCAGCATGATTGTCACGCGCTGACCTATTTGCGCACGTGACAACGCCAAATAAACCCGATATACATTGGCGCCGTACAGCGTTAAAGTCATGGGAACCCCGTCTCGATCGGATTGAGGAAGAAGCCGAGGAAGACATTATTTAAAGACGTGGGATCGTTTCATAATTATAAACGACAGCGTGGATAAGGGAAGGAGTTTTCGATCAGTGAACTGTCAGATCATGACAGGCTTCTATGAAGAACACGGTGTAGACACAACAATAGGAGACGACAAAGGTGCAGGACAATAGTGCATGTCGGAAGCCAGGACAATTAGTGTAGCATCGTAGATCTATTCCTCATAGTATAAAAGCAGTAGCTAGTCGTCGTATTCTGTACCCTCTCCTAGACTTTTATTCAGTTCATTTTACAAGCTTTAGTAGCGCACTACCCAATCCGCAGCATCTTACCGCTGTTGGACGCGTGAAACAAGTCTTGTCGTGACAATGATCAAATGTTCAACTTCAAACATGAATCCATGATAAACCCTGGGCTTCGACGTTGGTGGGTGGGTGACCCAGACAAATTTGCCAAGAAGGGACTCTGAGAGTTGTCTGAGAGAGCCTCAGAGAGGCTCTCAAGGCCTTCAAGGTTACAGGTACTTACCGAAAGAGACAAGAGGAGATGAATTTAGGGATGAGCACCGTCCCCGTCACAAGCCATAAGACGGCCGTCCGTACACGGTTACGGCCCGTACCCGTCGGCTTCAAGGCATCCAAAAGAATTGACGGCCGTCAACGGGTTCAAAACGGGTTGGAGTGTTGGAAACCTGATTCACGGTATTTTCCCTTGGAGACTGTTGGGACCTGAAGGTAAGCCTTTATTCTGTGCAACTACAATGCTAGAAATGTCCAAGGCACTTTGAACAATGCTCACCGTTCGTTCTGTTCAATTGATGGGCTGATGTCAGGTGTGATGCGACGTTTGATCTACGACAAAATGGGTGTTATCCAGCGAGTTGGTGTGAGGGTGAGGTGTATTTCGGTTCTGAGCAACAACTATTGACCCTGGGAACACCTTCTGCCCCAAGATCACCTGTTATCAACTGGTTATACCAATACTCGCCCGTCCCCGTCTTTTCACGGCCGTCAACCGTCAATTTGACGGCCCGTACCCGTCTCGGCTTCGACAATTGACGGCCGTCACCCGTACACGGACGGTGCTCATCCCTAGATGAATTGCGTTGAAGACAGATGCGACAGGGGGTTTGAATGCGTCGCGCGACGACGACAAGGTACAACTGTTATGGTGAGAGAAGCTGGAGAGAAGACACAAGTGACAGTGGTGGCTGTGGCCATAATCACGCTCTCAAGCTTTTGGGATCAATATTTGATTCGACTTCAATCTTGGTTGATTTCAAGTAGGGTCGCCATCTTTTTGAGCTGGCAAATTGAAAGACTCCTATTCCTAGAGCACACATCCGAGACTCGGAGCCGACTCAGCCGAAGCATCAGATGCCAGAGGCGGAGACATATCACCTTCCCACATCTCGGGCACATCTGTGGGGCTCGGAGATTCGTGGACATGACATTCAATTTGTACAAATTTGTTCTGATGCACACAAACGACAATGCCTTGGGTAGCCAAATCTAAAGGTTCAGCAATGACATCCCCGAAGCCGGGTGACAAATCACATTGCTTCTGACCGAATCAATCAGCTTCTGACCGAGTTCCCACGATCCTGATTGGACCCCAACGCTCTCAACTTACTAAGCCCGACTCTCGACCCAGCCCAAATAATTCCTGACTGGCTCATATTGCTTCCGCTGACTGATTGCTGACTGAGCAGCTTCGGGATGACTCTTACTTACTATATTAGGTTAAATGGACCCTTATGGTCAAAATGGTATATAAGGACAGAGTATTTTCCCTACCAGTAGTCATTCAGACAACTTTCCAATACATCTCTCAAAGGAAGATACCATCCCAGGTACTTTCAACCCACTTTTTGCTCTACTACTCTATACTGTCTTTATTGCTTCTACTACACCTGTAGTCGGTGCAATCAAAGATTAACGTCTAGTGATGGATCGGTTCGGTTCGGTTCGCGTTCAGGACACTTTTCGTCGAACGCCGAACCTGAACCTAGCGTTCGGTTCAGCAAAACCTCGAACGCCGAACGTCAACGCGCGTTCACGTTCAGTTCGGTGTTCGAACGCGTTCGAACCCCGGATTTTCCCGGCGATAGTCCACGCAGAATCTAAAGGTATGGTGGTGGACGTCACTTCGTGACAAGTCCGGATCACTGATCTTGAACACTCAATAACTCTTGGTACAAACCCTCAGACAGCCCGAAACTGCATAATTAGCTCTCTTTTCAATGGGTCTTGACATTCCATGGAGCAGAATAGCGAAAATCCAAAATTTGAAAATTCCCGGGTCAATTTGGCCATCAATGGATCATTGTTGCCATCAATCACGTCCAAGACTTCCCCAAAAGGAAGTGAGGCAGGCGACAGAACACTGATAAATGAAGGAGAGAAGCATTGGCAAGAGTGAATACAGTGTTTTCCGCCACAACTTTTGACCGAAGTTGACCCACAGGCACTCAAACATCGAAAAAGCACTCACCAAAGTTGTTCGACCGAGGGCAATTTGGCCATCAATTGATGGCATTTTCCCACGGCCCAAAATTTCAGATTTCGCCCACTCTTGAGGTATTGGGGCCTGCCAGCCGGGGTCCGAGCCCAAAATTCCCAAAAGTGCGACGTGTCATGAAGTTACGTCCACCACCATATATGATGGCCAAATGTGCTTAAGGAGTCACTGAATACCCCAGACCAAGCACTTAGCCAACCTGATGTGCCATCAAGACTGATCAGACAGGCTGAGACAGTCAGCGCCGACCCACCACAGTCTCCAACCTAGATTCTGTGAAATGAACGGTCACTGTGTGAGTTTTCTCTCTACTCTATCGAGTATCACCCTGCTAATTACCTCGGAAGTGCCGTCAAAATCTGAAAGATGGCCGCTTTCGGTTCAATTTCGCGTTCGCGTTCGAACGCGAGTGCTCCCGGCCGAACGCTGAACCGAACCTTGCGTTCAGGTTCAGCAGTTTCCTGAACCTGAACGCTGAACGGCCGTTCGGTTCGGTTCGGTTCAGGTTCGAACCGTTTCTTTGAACCGGACTCACCCAACACTATTAACGTCTGAATTCTTCTTGTCCGTCTGATTCTTGTCTGCCGCTTGCTCTTCTTCGCCACTTGATTTGGCCGAAGGTTTGTTTTAGTGACACCGCTCGACACCACCGTATTTCCGACAGCTGAACACGAAGTTCTTGCTTATATTGATCAAGCCTGACCAAGGAGCGTCACGGTTGGTAATAAAGCCACGTTACCCATACCGAATTGTGTTCAAGCACAGTCAAAGACCACCTTCCCCAAATCGTCTCACATTTAAATCCTAATTGTAGCAACCCGCCATCCCCAAACTCAAGTTGGTTTGGTCTGATTTTAATTAATCCCACCTGCCTACTAGGAATCAATTTATTCCACCGACAACGTGTGAAGCACTCATGTGTCGTCCCCGACCACCTTCGACCACTCGCGACAAGGGGATACACCAAGGTCGAGAACTTGCAAAATCTGGGTGCGAGGAGCTATCGCTACGACGAAAAAGAGGATCTGGGTACAATGAAACTGTATTCAATCCAGTCGGTGTAATCCTCATCCTAACGAAAAAACGAACACACCATAAGTAACCCTCGTTAATAGGCTATCCATCCTTCCGCCATAACCCTCTTTCCCCGCTTCAAATTCATCACAACCACATCTAAATCTTCCTCCGCGAAGGCCCGCAATCGCAAACCACCTGCCTTGATACGAATTCAGCCCAGGTATAAGCCGAGGAAACGAAGCCTCGGAGCAGCGCGCCACCGAGATTCGACCATATCCACGAATGCTTTGCGATCAATCGTGTCGTTGCGATCGCCCCAGGACAAGGAAGTGAGACAGTTACTACGTGGGCAGATAATATGCCGCTCGGAAGAGGGCACAGTGAGGGCAGCGATGAGCAACGTAGTCTCCGTCAACGGCCCCAAAAAGCCGATCGCGAGTTTCGTCAGCGCTGGCGTCTCATGCAGGAGTCCGAGCACCTGCGAGGCTGGGGCTTCGCACTTGAAGGGCGTGATACTAGTCAAGGTCCCTGCACACTTGGAGTGATAGAGGAAGGGTAAGATGAGCTCCAAATCGCCGCCGTGGACATGCCGATCGAGGAGTGCCGGCGTGTTGAGATGAAGGAGGAATGAGGCTGAGGTGGTGACGAGGCGGCGGAGCTGTAGCATGGAAACAACGACGATGTCACGCGCAACGTCTCCTGTTGTGCCGAGTTGAGGGAGTTTGGGTACTATCATTTGCCCCTCTTTGCACGATGCAAGAGGTGGTAAATCAGTTGATCCGTGACATACTGTTGATAACTCCGGTTGGTTGTGATTTGATGGGAAAAACACAAATCGCGACCAGAATCGCGAAAAGACATGGGGGTTGCATCTGGAACTTGCTTTTAGTTCCCTAGAACTGGCCGTTCTACCTAGAAATTTGACGTACGCGTAGGGCGCGTAGAGCGCATAGAACCGCCTAGGACGATGTTCGACAGAAGCATGCTGTGAATTGGTCCCGAACGACAGCGAACGATTGGCGAATGACCTCAACTACTTGCCGAAGTACGGCCGAGATGCTCATATGCAACCATCAGCTCCATCAGACAGCGGGCGCCAGATGGATGCGGTGGTATAAAGACGACGCCCTTCATCGGAATCCCCTTCGCCTCTCCTTTCCGTCTTGACTAGCTTGACTCCGAGTCTTCTGGTGCTTCGTGTTCAAGTTCAAGATTGCATCAGGAAAAGCCTCCCGCGCAAATTGTTGAAACTATTTGAAATAGTTTCAACAATTTGCTCGAGTTGTGTAACCTTGCGAAGATGTTACACATTATCTTCTTGCCAAAAATACTGTGCAACTATTTCCCAAAGGTTTCGTAGAATTGCTGGTGGGTTTTGCCGAATAGCAGCGCACTTTTTCCACTGCAGCTCACTCAGACTGAGACAAGACACAGAATTAGAAAAGGAAATATGCATTCAAAGCTACATAAGATACAGGATGTTAGACAGAATGTAATATACACTACAACACCACCAATACGGACGGCGGGACGTTCCCGAGCTTTTCTGCACTAACGGCGGAAAAAACCCTATGGGAGACGAGATTAGCACATGTAGAGTACAAAGAAGGAAGAAACACACCGGAGAGTGTGCTGGCACGGGCGGGGTGGAAATGAATGAGGGCGGTGCACAACATCAGATGCTATATGAAGCGGCGGTTAGCAGACCATGAGGACCACGAGGCACGGTGATGGACATACGGTGATGGGACTCCGAAGCGGTTGCTAAGGTACTGGGCACGCTGACGTGGCGCTGGGAAAGGTTGAGCGCGGTAATAGAATGGGAAGGGCAGAACTACAGTTAGGTCAGTCAGTGGAATGGATTAGGGAGGGCGGGCTGACCATGAAAGCGTGGCCAGCATTGCTGAGATGCCTGCAGGGCATTCAGCCGAGGCCAAGCGGACAAGCCATAACTCACCGGAGCCAATAATGCAGTCTCGGCATACAGGACTGAGGACCATGGACTCGGAGAACCATGAGAATGACCAGCAAGAGTGGGCGAAGACCCGGGAGGCGGAGGAGAGGAGGGAGAGAAGATGGGGGGGCGGAAGGAAGAGTCAGCTGGATGTCTGTCAGTATTTATGTCACCTGCGGATCATCAATCAACCTGCACACGTGTGCAACTTCGGACATCGGACGCCGCTCTTCGGAATCCGTCGCAACGGCAACAGATGCCATAAGCCAGAAAAAGAAACTCTTCCAGTATTCATTGCAGCTTTTTTATTTTTATCTTATCTAACCCTTCCTTAGTTAAATGTTTTTTGTCTTTAATCATTTCTAATATGTCGCAAAAATCAGAAAAATCTTTAGACTTTTCTCCAAGGATAGGATATTTTTTAAATAAGGGTACAATAATTAAATTTGGTGCCGGGTTGCTCTACTTTCACAAATGTGCACATAGTTTCAACATCTTGTCAAAGATGTGCAAAAGTTTCGACACTTACTGGCTGTCAAAATAATGTTTCTAAAGGTTTCATCAAATTCTCAGGGAGGTTTTTCCCGATGTGGTTCAAGACCGCCTTCAAGAATCACTAATACATACCATGCTTGCTGCCCCTTGCCAACTCTTCGGGCTTCCCCTCCAATCCTAGTACAAGTGCCGCCGTGGCCGAAGACTGCAAGACATGCTTGACTCTCTTGACTTTTTTACGTCTGTTATGTGCCCTGTATATAAGTAGCTGTGTTTCATATCTGAATATCATTCTTTTTTCATGTACCTTTTGTGCGGCGTGCACTGAGGCAGCCCATAAATACCCATAAGGTCGAGGGCCGGGGAAGCTGGCAATGGCAATAGCAGATCAATGGCTGCGACGGGGCCATCAGATATTCCCAATGCGGCTCGCTTGAGTTAAGCGGGTGCCACTAACCGAGTCCATCAGGAAAACATAATCCATCTGGCCGATCTGGCAGCAGATCAATCAGATGCGCCAGCGCGCCAGAACTGCATATGGCAGCATAATGACACGCATGGCGCCAGAATCAATTCTGGCGCCGCAAATACACTAATGGCGGATTATCAAAAGCTATTAAAATTTCATATTGTACACGAATAACAGGGGAACGGCGCCAACGGTGGCACTCCCGCGTTGGTCTCGCGGTTGCCGACCAAGGCCGCCCCCGCAGAAAACATTGCGCGAGGCAATGTGGGTATGGGAAGGGAGGAGGAAGGCGGCGCCGGGGCTGGATACGATTGTGACAGGGCACCACTCGCTACATGAGCAAGGTGTGAGAATTCGGAACGGTAATAAACTCGTGCACTCACCCTTCGCCCGCCTCGCTTCTCCTCCGAGACGGAGTAGTAGACCCTTCCCATGCTTCGATGACAGTCTTCTGAATTGATCCAACATTATCGCCCGTGGTTTGAGCAGCTGCTTAGAAAGCCGGAGACCAGGAAAGAGTTCTTCTGTGTATGTATCTTGAAAAGCAAAGAGGAGGACTTGAGGATGGAGGCGTGAGGCGGGGTTTCTAGCTTTGAGCATCAGAGCCAAGTCCGAGTCATCGGCAAGTGCGGCAGGATTGATCCAAGGGTCTTCAAGTTGTCTTGAACCTTCGAAGGCCTCGATACAGAGGGATTGAGGCGAAGCTGAAGGGCGGTATCGTCGCGCGAGGGGGAGAGAGGGAAGGAAGATGAGGGAAGGAGACAAGTGGTGCTGCGGCCGGTTGATCAACAATTGCGCAATTGTTGATCGGACACCGATCTTCCGGACCACGTGCGTTCGGACTTGTCGTTTTGAAGAGTTCCGCGACTTTGAGGCACCTCCAGGTAGCGAGCAAGAGGACCTATACAACGACTCTCACAGCACAGAATGATCACACAGCTTGAAACAGACGAATATCTGTCAAGACTGTCACAAATATTCTCGGCAGCTCTGGCGCCATGTCAACCAGACGGATCAGATGGTGCCAGAGCTCGCCAGATGCGCCAGATGGATTCAGTTTTGCTGATGTCTAACCGAGTCTAGGGAGAACAGGCTTTCTCTGTAGAGCCCTACCTCGTACCCGTCTACGCGGTATAGCCGCTCTCCCTAGGCCCGGCTAGAACGAGTGGATTTTCCAGATGTGAGTGCCAAATTGAAGTGAATAGATTCAGACCGGGTGGGGAGCAACCAGTAGGCATAAGTGACGCTCGGAGACTGAGGAAGGCTGTTGCTGAGGGACGGAGCTAACGGACTTTACGGAGGTACATCTCGTTTAGGAAGGGGGGGTTCCGTGGGAAACAATCAATCAGTGTCGAGGATCAGTTAATCTGCCACCTCTTGGCACAATGGCCCACCTTTGCACAGCGATCAATGATTTTTCACCGAGTTCATTTTTACCTCAATCGAGGTGGGATTTTGACCCTTCCTGATCTTGGGAATGTGTAGTTTACGACTGTATTTTTTCCGGAGCCATAAGAGCAAGAGAAGGGTCGAAAAATGCGATGACTTTGTTGTGCAAAGGTAGGCATTTTGATGGCTGGCATCGGCAGGTCTGCTGTGGCCTCAAATCCGGTCCAATGGGTATCCCACTTGCTATGGTGTATTTAGTAATACTACAGATGCCACTAATCAAATCCGAGCGTAAACGAGCCAGAATTGAGCCCACAGCAATGGCATCAAAATTATTGTGCAAAAAGGAGGGCAAATGATAGTACAATTTGTTTCGGAGCGCGGGAGAGCAGGGTTCGACTCCCTGGTCGAGAGTTTATTTTGTGACTTTTTCTGCACCTCGAATTCTGTCAATGGCCTTTAGTCCTTCAACTTTCATTCTGACCTTCCCGGTTTGATTCAGCACTCTCTAGGCGCACTACGTCGAAAAGCACGTGGTCGGCAACCCCATCACCGGTGACGCGTTGATGGCAAATTTGATCTTGTCCACGACCGCCATGTCCTCGCCGCGCGCCACTTACCTCCTGCTCGCTCTGGCTCTGGCACCCATCTTGACCTTCCTTCGGCGGCGCAGCAATCGACGGTCCCGAAAGCTCCCTCGCAAGAACGAGCGTATCTTACTTATCGGCGCGTCATCAGGCATCGGTCGCACCCTTGCTCACCAATATGTGGCTCTGGGCGTCAAGTCCCTGTGTGTCGTCGGTAGGAGGCCAGACATGATCGCTGAGGTCGCTTCCGAGGCAGATAGTGCCTCTACTCAGCCGGGCACGACGGAGGTCCTCGGTGTCGCTGCAGATTTTACGAAAGTCGAGGATATGGTGAATCTACGGAGGCAGCTGGAATCCAGTGCGTGTTTCTTCGGTCTGGGATTCCTGGAAACTGACAAGGGTCTAGAGTGGGGCGGTATCGACACACTCATCGTCGTGGCCGGAGTGTCTGCGCTGCGACCGTTGCTGGAGATATCGGGCAAGGGCGACAAGGAGGGTATCCAGCACCTCGTGGACGTCTCTAACCGTGCTATCGAGGGCAACTTTACTGGCCCACTCATCGCTGCAGCGACCTTCGTGCGTGTCCAGTCCATCTATCATTGTCGTCCCTCACTCTGTGTCCTAGATACCGCTCCTGCAACGAACTTCCTCATCCCCGTCCATTCTACTCGTCAACTCTTTGGCCTCTGCCATCCCTGCACCCACCCGTGCTCTGTATGCCTCTACCAAAGCCTCCTCCCTCCACCTCTACCAAGCTCTCGCCATCGAGCACCCCTTAATCGCGTTCACGAACTTCCTCCCTAGCACCGTCGAGGGCGACTTCCGCGCATCCGCCGTCGATGGCGGCACCCCGCGCGAAGCTGACCCCAACAAGACGGGTTTGAAGCGCGTGGACGTTGCAAGGCGGTGTATTCAAGCTATCGAGAGGAGGGAGAAGAATGTGTTTATGCCCTGGGTCATGGGACCTGCGCATTTGCTGTATTGGATGTGGCCCCGGCTGTTGGAGAGGTTTGCCAGTAAAAATATCAGTTTAATGGGGAGACGCGATGAGGTGTTGGGTACTTACTCGCTGATAGTGATTATTTCGAAAGCTAACTCTGCTTTGGACTCCCTGGTCGAATACTGCTGAGCGCCTTTCATTCCGCACGGATGCTAAGGCTCATCTCTCGATACCCAATGCTGAACTCTTCGCGATCCACGATCGTCGATCGAACATCCGAGTCATCACAAGTCATCACACTCTCCTTTGTCTCTCCTTCGTCCACGATACCAAGGGCCGTTAACGTGAGTGCGTACTGTAATTCAAATCTCTTGTCTAACGGTCGACAGAGAATGCGATCTTCTCCAGTCGTCCATCTTTTGGAATCAAATGACCCTCCGGACGAACGAGAAGTCGCACTCATCCACCAATTCCTGCATGAAATCCGCCAGTCGTTGGATGAAATGAAAGCCTTGCCGTATCCTGGGCCGGAGCTCGACGGGCTAGACCGCTCTTTCCAGGCCCACCTCGCCCTTCTGTCACTCATTCGCAGCATACCAGGCGAATTGCTCTCCCACATCTTCACCTATGTCTCGGACCGTCGGAAGGTCGGACGCTGCGTCATTTACGTCCCGCCGTGGCGTCTGGGCCATATCTGCAGGAGCTGGCGCAATGCGGCACTCTCCACCCAATTCCTCTGGCGCCACATCGTAATTTACGAGCCTCAGACCCCTATCATCCGCACGATTTACCCACTCTCCATGATCGAAGCCCAACTCGCTCGATCCGGAATTGTGGCTCTCAAACTCAGTATCAATCTGCGGTTCCGCGACTCCAGCTCGGCTGACCATCATAACACCCTACTCGACGCACTCCTCCAGCACTCTCACCGCTGGATCGTCTGCCGTGTGCGTCTCAGAGGTACTCCGTCGGCGGAACTTGCGCCGGGGCTCTCCAAAATGTACAACCAGATTCCGCAGCTGCGCAAATTCCTGTTGACTCGGGAGAGCCTCAAGTTCGGCGAGGAACACCGCTACCTCTCCAACGCGCCTGCTCTGCGTAAATTAATCCTCACAGACACCGGTCTCAGTTTACCCTCTCCGCCCATATCCTCTGTTCCTTGGCGCCAAATTACCTATTACAAGGCCGCGTATACAGTACAAGAACATTTCGACATTCTCGTCGCCGCGCCCAACCTAGTCAACTGCGCTTTGGGCTTCGTAGGGGTGTCTGTGCGTCGCGAGTATAATGCAGGCAAACATGCCCTCCTCCCGCACCTGCGTCGATTGACGTTGAGTCACTCGCCGGACCCGGATTTCTTGACGTACATCACGGCGGGCCCTGCACTCAAGCATCTAAGCCTCAGGGCGCCGTACGCCGCTGTCCCAGATTTCCTCCGTCGCTCCTCCTCAGGGCAATCCTTGACTCGCCTCCTCCTGGATGATGACTATAAAGTCACAACGGCGAAGGAGATCGTCGACGTGCTCAGAGAGGCTCCAGCTCTCAAAACCTTGGGGCTGACGTGCGGTGCATCGGACATGGAGGAAGTGTGGTCTGCGATGACCATATCAGACGATGATGATTCGGCTTCCAGTGGGAATCTGTGCCCGCAGCTCAGAGCACTGGCGTGTATCCGCAAGAGCGGGCACAAGGAAATTGATCCGTCGTTCTGGGTCATGGTGCGGTCGCGGCACGAGAAATGTCCAATCGGCGGCAGGAAACTGGTGTCGCTTCGCGTCGCGGCGATCAAGACTTCTGGTCAATTCGTCGAGAGCGTCCAGGAGGCGTTGGTTTTGCTGCCGGATGGGTTGAGAACGTACTTGCTTGAGGGTAAGGCGGGCGAGGATCTCTTGAAGAGTTACATAGTACTCTGTGATTAAAGTGGCACATGGGTGGTAATGGCATGGGGAGCACTGTTGCGTGAAAGAAAAGAAAAAAACCCCACATCTGTGATCTAAGTAATTAAGAGGGTCGAACGAGCGTCAGCTCCAAATTTCTCATTTGGTGAAATGCGGGATGCAGTGGTCAGTGTAAGCTGGCACACACTTGGCTGGATGTCGCACCATACATAGCTGTAGGCGCACGTCAAATACAAAAAGAGAATTGCTCAGTCAACGAGTACTTGGCAAACAACCCCGAGTCGAACCAGGGGATTCCATTGGGTTTCCGCATTCGGCTCCCACTGCCAACTTTGGCAAGTCCAAGGACTCACAACTGCGGCCCGAATTGGATTCGGCGACGATCCGGAGAGCGTGGAGTTAGTTCGTACTTACCTCATGGCGGTTCGGGTGCAAGTCACTGAAACGTCGAACCATCATCTGATTCAATAGAACCAACACCGATGCTGGTGCAGAACTGTCGTGACAAGGACTTTATTATGGTGGCCGGGCGATCTTTGGCTATCGGAACGGAGGCAAATGCACAAAGAAAAGAGTCTCTGAATACTGGACAGAGCTTGGTAAGTGCCCGAGAGGTCCAGAGTGTAATATCGGACTCAAGCGGAGCTGGGACTTGCTGACGGAGAGCTGGCCGATGTGACGCTGGGTGGCCGACGCGAACGATGACCCGGTCCGCACGAGACTCGGATCGGACCCTGCTCCCGTAACACAGCAATCCTATAAAACATGGATCTCATACCAGCCGCCGCCACCAATCCCAGCACATTCATCAACTCCCATGTCCTCCATCTTCACAGAGCTTCCAGAGGAAGTCATCGAGCAGATTGCGGACTGCATGCGCTACCCAATCTATCCCTCTGCTGAAGCAGCAGCTTTCTTCCTAAACGAGGGACGCACTGGGTGCGCTATACACACTCTCTCTCGTTCCATCCACTCACCCTTTCTTTCAGCTTTTCAGAGACACGCTTCGCTCTCAGCGCCTTTTCTCAAGTCTGCACCTACGTTCGCCCGGCAGTGGAGCGTCTCCTTTACCGCGATATCCACGTCGATATCACTGGTTGGACGCAGCACATCCGTGCCTCCGAGACCCAGAAGCTCCCCATGTTCCCAGCCGGCTCTCTTCGGCTTCTCCTTCGCACCCTCGCCGACCGTCCTGAACTCGGTCGCTTTGTGCGGAGCGCCTACATTCGTTGGTGCGAGCACTACCGCGTGCCAGCTTCCATGCCCGAGCACCTGAAAACCCTCCTCTCCGCCTGCCCCAAACTCCACACGGTCGCCTTTTCGTCACTTCCTCAATCGGTGATCGAGTATCTGGAGCCCTTGAATCTCCCCATTACCTCCCTCGCTGCTGTTTCTCCAGCAGAGACGCTTCCCTCGGTGATCCGGGCGTTCCCTGCACTCCGGTCCCTGCAGCTTCACATCCACGGCCAGCCCCCCGAGACCATGTCCATTCCCGCACACAATATTACCTCCCTGCACCTCAAACTGATGGCCGAGGACGGGTGTGCACCAGAAAGCGAGCTTCTCCCTCTGGCATACACCGTACCGCACGGCAATGTACCCTACGTCTACCTCGAGTCGGAGACAGAGATGGCGTTAACACCGCCCCCGGAGGCGATGCAGTCCTCCGTCGAGCACCTCCGTCTCAAGAACATCGATCCATTCACACCGGTGCACATTGACGGGGTTATGTGCTCCCCCATCGGCAGCCTCACGAACCTCCAACACCTCCACGTCATGCGCTCCTCATCCTCCCTGCCCATACACGCGTTTGACTTTGACGTCCTCCCGCCCAACGTTAGGACGGTCTCATTCTCGGACTATGCAGTGACACACAAGATGAGCGCGGCGGCGAGCAAGAGTGTGTTTGTCCAGGGTGTCGTGCAGGCTCTCAAGAGTCCCCGCAGTCGCAGGTTAGCGGGTGTGATGGCCTACGGCGCTGTTCCCAATGACTCGTGGGATTTGGGGAACTTGAAACCGTTGAGGGATCTGTGTCGCAAAGCCCGGGTGCCGTTTGCACAGCCCGAGTTGATGGTTTTTTGTACGTCCATCTTTGTTTGATCTTTTGGGCTTCTGGCTGACGGCTTTCTTGCTTTCTAGTCCAATGAACTTGAGGAAGATCGAACGGTTATGGTTGCATGTATTATAATACTACTTATACCACCTCATTTCTGCTTTGTGTCTCTACAATGAAAAATCAATTGTAATATTGTTGTACTACCTAGAAGCATAAATCCATTCAACGCCGTCACAAAACGAACTTGCTCGGCTAACAAGTTGTGAGGGAGCTTCTTCCCTAAATAAAACTCGGGCTTGCCGGTGCTGGATAAGAACCTGAGTAAGAGATTGCCGCCCTTTCAAACCGGTGTTACTCTGAGCCGAAGGGACATAAAAGCAGGAGACCCAGCACTCTGCTACTCACTTCCATTGCTTTTATCTCCGTTCTTTTAACTTTTCTTTTCATTCGACAATGCCCACTTTTTGCCGACCCTTCTACCTCCTAACCCTCCTCGCCGTTGTTTATTCCCTCGGAGTGCAACGGCGCGACACGCCCAACTTTACAAGCATCCAAGGTGCCTGCCCTACAATCACCTTCCAGAACCCCAGTACCCTCCAGGCTGACTGCTTCGTCGCCGTCGGGGGTGAGGAGGAGTTGAGCACCACCCTCAATTTGAACGAGTGTCTCACGAATCAGAACGGGGCTCTCGTAGCGTACGTGAATATTTTACATCCCGCATCCAAGTGTATTCAATCGGCGGGTGCTTTCCACTTTTAGCGGCGTGGCCTACGTAGAATCCTGCGACACCAATACCAGCCAGTTTGACCCGATTGGCATCACACTCACTGTGAGTTGCCTGACGAGCCAGGGCACCTCTCAGACCGCCTCCGTTGTTTTGGGTGAGTACTTTGTTCTCTCCTTTGGCAAACCACTCACAAAATTATTTTGATGCAGTGAACAAGGGGGCATCGGGATCGGAATTTCGGATATAGGGTCGAAAAGTTTTTTTCGACCCTGGCTGGCCCCCCCCCCCCCCCCCCTCCCCTCCTATATAAGGCAGATCATTCCCACGGTCATGTGATTTACCGGCGGTCCGGGCAATCTGCGCCTCCCAACCATACAAAAAATATTGATTACAAGCTTGTTGAAGGGCCCCAGTGTCAATCAGACCCATCTCATGTCTGCCTGAGCAATGATCCACTTGTTTTCTGTGGGAATGTCTTGACAGGACAGGCTGTATTATGTAATATATCAGTCCCAATTTGGAAATTTCGATCAATTCAAAGTTCTGGTGGTTGGGAGGCTACCCTGAGTGGTTATAGCACAATCTGAACTGGTAAAATGGTGTTTACATGCTCCAAAACACCTTTACTAATATACAGGTAGAAGTTTTTTTCGAGCCCGCTCGGGACCCCCCCCCCCCCCCCCTCCCCCGGTACGAAATTTCGATCCCGGTGCCCCCTTGGCAGTGAATGTCGTTACATCCGCCAATGGAATACTCGTATGTGGATGAAGACAATTGAGGGTCTCGGGATACTAGCGAGCCTGTTGTAATGGTAACGTTCATTAGTAAGCCGGGGACAGTCAAGGAACAGTATCACCAGTGGCTGCTCCCATATTGCAATATGGTCGACCATTATCGCATCCCATATTGCAATAAAGGCGTACCTTGGCCGCCCAGCCGAGATAGGCCTTTATTGCATTATGGGAATGCGATGCATTATGTATGCCACCAGAAGCGAGACAGCTAGCGACGCACTAGCGGCCATCGACGCCGGACATGCCGCCTGGGCCGCAATTGCACCCATCTTGGGTTCGTTCCATCATTTTATTTATCTTGCCGCAGAGCGATGCCATCAGCTGTTGAATTCGGGCAAATTCGCTTTCAACTCGGGCAATTCCGGTTTTCCACAGTGGGTGCGCATCTGATAGAAATCTGATTTAGATCCACGGGTCCGCTGCACATGCATGATGCACGTCGGCCTTCCGTTAGCTCTGGCGACGCCCCTGTGTCGGCATCCCGCGCTAGCCTGTCCCATTCCACGGCCACGGTATACCCACCCGCATGCAACCGTGCGACACATTTTCTCCCGATGAAACCCCACCTCCTCATATCGCTTGGCGCGAGTGTATTACCAGACCTTCCATAACGGTGCCTGAAATGGCAACTGTCAATGCCATTGATGACCGTGAGCGATATTGTGGATTGGCACACTGGCAGCAGTCACTGCCAGTCGACACGAGACTCCCGGCTGAGCTAATTATCTGAAACTTTGAGTTGTTCTGCAAAGTGAACCTGTGTCAGTGTTTCTTGGCCTTGAGCCCGCCTGGTTCCGTCATTCCATGCCAATCAGAATTATGTTCAAATTATGTTACGAGCCGTTTGACAGCGCTTGGCTTGATCTTGCCGAATCATGCACCAATCTCTGAAAGTTTGGAGGATCGCACTGGTCACAGAGCACTCTGAACCGGCGGAATGAGTGCGATAAGCTTCTTTGGTATCAATCCATCCGATCTTAAATTCAAATTTTGAATGGCTGGGGCAATACATCTTTGCTCCGTTGTCACAAAGAGATAGTGTACTTCTCCTTGTTATTTCATACCTGTGGGTCATATTGTGGTGTTCCTTGGGTGAGATTTCGGTCGTTGACGAAGGTATGATCAAATGAAACACTTCTGCTGACTTGATTTTGTCGTAGGATATTTCTATCGTTCAAAAAACCAACACATCTCACCAATCCCTTAGCCGAGGAGTGCGCCACACTTGAGTGAAACAGTTTTTGTGCTCGTTGTGCCTATGCTATGGGCTCATAATTTTTACCACATGGAAATGTGGTGTGTGGGATACTGTGGATACCTCCCTGAGTCTCTCTGAGCTTCACCAGCCCTGTGATATGCAGTGAACTGACTTTGATTGTCAGGTAAATTTTGATCATAGCATGACTACTGTGGCCACTAAAGGGGGTCTGATAAGCTCACAGGTGTTGGATGAGCTACCTAGAGCCGATTCAATGGCTGCCATCCAAGTACCTACCTTGTCAGAGGCTGATTTTGCGAATATGCAGGCAAGAAGCAGAAGGACCCTCCATGGGCTGCTGGGCTCCACCCTATGGAATTCAACATCCACCACACTCCCATGGACCATGACTCCTCTGTAGTAGCTCATTTTCATTACAAGTGTAAGAAGAAGCAACATTATTAATCGCAGGTCTGTCCGTGATGTGTGGCACACCGAACACAAGGCACAAGCACATCAAGCACATATTGATCTGCTGTAGCCAGACATACATATATAAGCAGGTCAAAAGACCTTTTAGATAGATGGACATCCACTCACATAGCAGCAGCCTGCCAGCAGGGAGGACCGGGAGCAGGAGCGGGTGCATCATTGAATTTTTGATGGCCAATTCGAGTCGAACAGCCAGGGAAGAGCGACGCAGGAGTATTATCTAATAGACGTACTTACATGGGACCACCTGTTTCCAATCACAGCTACTTATCCGGAGCGGGAATATAGCAGGAGGGCAAGAATCATTTACTGATTCCAACTCCATCAACAACCCGCGCCGAGCTGGCACGCGCGGCGGAGAAATTACGCGGCGTCTCGCTTAGTCCCGCTCTGCCGGCGTCAAGCCGGGCTACCCAAAACGGGGATATCCCATAATGCATTAAAGGCGTACCTTGACTGGGCGGCCAAGGTATGCCTTTAATGCAATGTGGGATGCAATAATGGTCGACCACATTGCATTAATGGTACAGCTACACCTCACAGTATACATTTTCTTTGTTTTACATAAGCTTGTTGTTGTCTGCGAATTGCCAGATTCAGACTCCATAGTTGCTCCAGAGGCTACTGGACCGCAAATGAAGTGCAAGTGATTCGTAATGCATTGGCTTAATTATTGGATACATACTATACATCTAGGGGCCACCTGGACTCTAAAAGTCTATCTACGCAAAAGGAGCGAACATGTCGACCACGGTGCTCTGCAGTTCGCCGTCCCGGATCGCCTGCAAGTCGAGATCAATACGGAGTTCCGAACGAACGAACGAATGAAGAACGCACCTCATAAATCGTCGAAATATTCTGCCCGACAGTAACATCATCCACACCCAACCCGTTCTTGAACCCAGTATAGTTCTCAATGCCGTGGATGGGAATGTTCAACCGGAGCCGCACAAACTCGTAGACGGGCTTGGTCTTGCCGAGGTAGGGACCAGCAGGCACCGGGCCACGCTCTCCCTTGAGGTACGCACCGCGCAGCTCCTGGAGAAGGGCCGCAGAGCGCTGGGCGACACGGTCCTGGAACGCAGGGATAGCATAGAGCGATTGCGCCGCATTGCCAGTGTATTCAGGGCGCGTGAAGTACTTGAGGAGGAGCTTGGCTGAAGCGCCTGCGACCTCGGTCATCTGGTCGTCGGCATCCATGGTGCTGGTACGCTCCAACGTCCCACGCATGGCACTGTACATCTGTGCAAGGAGGGCGGCGTCGGCTGCTGCGACGGGGAAGGCATCGTAGAGCTCTTCCTGCACGATCTCGCGGACGCCACGGAAGTGCTCGGCCTGAAGAGCACGGATGTCGTATGCTATGAAAGATGGATCGTCAGGGCTGGTCGACTACGGTTCGGATAAGCGAGACTGACCTTGGCAGAGAACGTGGAGATAGGAAGCAATCAGCATCGTCACAATGTCTAGGGAGTTGAGAGTGGCGCGGGCAGAGATGAGTGCCAATGAGCTGAGTAAAATCAATCAGATTTCCGAGAACAAAAGAAGCTGTGAGAGAGCGTACTTGACAGCCTGGTTATGCATCTCCGCGGATTGAATGTGGGTCGAGACGGGGTTGGCCAGATAGCCAAGCTCCGAGACGTATGCGGCAGATGCAATATCAACACCCTTGCCGAAATAGTTGAGCGACGGGTCGGTGAATGCCACCGAGGGAGGCAGGCCGCGGTTCTGGCTGGGGTTGAGAAGCTCCGTGGTCTGCGCAAAGAGCAATTTCCCGATGTGGTGAAGCGCAAGACGGGTCTTCTCCATGGCGTTGCTAACGGCCATGGCCTGGAAGTTACCACCGTGGTGGATTTCCCCAGTCTCGCCGTCGACGAGCGGGTTGTCCGTGGCTGAAAATCGTTAGATCAAGCGGTTCACTCAAAAGGTTCAACTCACTGGAGTTGCATTCCTGCGTAACGGAGGCCAAGGCCGAAAGGATATCTTCGATCTGAGGGCCAAGGAACTGAGGAGACGTGCGGATGGGGTAGCGATCCTGACGAAGGGAGTGTTTGTCCGCGTAGATGGATACCTCTTCCTCGTGACTCTCAGCGAGCTTGCTTCCTTCCAACAAATTCCAAATGTTGCGGGCGCATTCGATTTGGCCGGGGTGGGGGCGTGCGGTGTCATGGATGAAAGGGTCGAACGAGCCGCGGCTGCCCATAAGAGCCTCGGTGCCCATGGCGGTGCAGACTTGGGCCAAAAGGGCGAGGTGGACGGCATCGTTGAGGGCCAGGCCGGCGACGGAAGCAGAGAACGCGGTGCCATTCAGAATACCTGGGCATATTCAAAAACCGAAAGATATGTGTGGTGGAGAGATTCTTTACCAAGATGCTCCTTGGACGCCAAAGTGATGGGCTCGATGTTGTGGTCGGCAAGAGCCGTGCGAGAGGAAACCATCTTGCGGCTGCCATAGGCCGGAGCGCCGTCGTACGCGCGGATCGACGGGTTCCCGACTGGATTGATATCAGCGGACAGAAGACGCCACGAAGTCCGAAAGACTTACTCATCAAGCCAGCAACATAGGAGAGTGGTGAAAGATCTGTTCGATTGGAATCAGTGAAAATGTTCACTTGGCAAGAACACCACAACGTACCGCCTGAAGCAGAAATCGAGCCACGGAGAGGGACGCAAGGGATGACGTTGGCAGAATAGATCTCGTGCAGCTTCTCGATGAGCTCGAAGCGGACGCCAGAGTGGCCGCGAATGAGCGAGTTCATGCGGATGAGCATGGCTCCACGGACCCACGACTCGGGCATCGTGAGGGCTGAGCCGATGTCTAGGAGGGGGAGGACCTTCGGGGGCTCCTGGTCCGAGGGCAGGACACCAGAGGACTGGTGCTGCAGCAGGGCGTTCCCGAGGTGGATGGGCTTGTCCGTACGGGTGTCGGCTGAAAGATGAGGATGAGCGGAAACGCTACACGACAGTGAGATGAGCCGCTTACCACTACCGCCGAACCCAGTGGAAAGCCCGTAAACACTAACGCCGTTCTCTACTTTCTGCTCGATGACCTGACGACTCTTCCAGACTCGTTCCTTGACCTTGCTGTCGGTCGAGAGCTGGACTCTGACGTCGGTGTTGCGAGCAGCCGTAGCGACGGCGGCGATGCTCAGAGTATGACCGTCGATGATAACGGGTTTCCCATCCCTAAAAGAAATACTCAGTCTTTGTCTGCAAATGGGCGTGAAACAAATACCTGTACTCGGCCGTCTGATCTTGCGCAACGAGAAATTTGGCAAGAAGAGTCTGAGGAGCAGCAGAGGAGGATTTTCCGTTAAGAACCATGGCGGTAGTGTTTGTTGATTTGAAGACTCGATCTTCAGCCGTATATAAGGCAGTGAAACAAGGATCGGTTTCCCACACCGACTGCTTCTGGTTTCGTGGTTGGCATCATGCATGATCTTCTTACCGCCACAATGTCCTTCTTGGTCCGGATTGGCGCCACGTCTTCTTGGTTGAAATCTAAGAAGATGAGAAGAGCACACGAGCTTCGTCTGACAAAAGGGCTTTCCAGACGAACGTGAGGATTTCGTCTTCCAATTGGGTCGCTGAGATTGAATGCTTCCAAGGTTATTTGACGACTAAATTGCGTGCAGGGCCCAAGTGATGATATCACTGCCGCGCCCCGTGTGTGTCAATCTCCATTAAAGTCCGGATTTGCGCGCCACTCACCCGTCGATAGATGGATACGCTGCAGATAACTACAAGGCTTCCATTCTAGGCAAGGAATCAGCAAGTGTACAATCAGATTTCAAGTCGGTGCGCGCGTGGAGTTTGTCGCAGTCCAGGTGCAGAAAGAAAGCTTGGCCGATTGAACAACGAAGGTATTTCGAGTGTTTCCAGTGAATAGTACCCCGATATCATGGCAAAGTCATTGTCTCCAAGTTTGTATGATCCAAGACCCGAGATATCTGCGAGACATCCACCTTAGGTACTTTCGGCAAGAGTCCAGTCCATCTCCTTCTCCCGCTGCGTCGGAGTCCCGCAATGCCGCAAGATTGATAACTGGATTGGGTGCGCGCGCAAACGCTTCGCCGGGGCATCAGTGATGTATCTTCCCCACGCCGCTTGGACGGGACATAGCTGAAGACTTGTTATAGCAATTGAACTGGCGTTCGACGAATGGGTGACTGAAGAGCCCCCGCATATAGTTCTCCTTCTTGCGATTTTCGGCCAGGAATTGGCGAATGGCTACGACTTGTTGGTCACCCGGAGCGGCCTTTGAAAGATGAAGGAATATGTAATGACATTCTTTGCCTGTGAAAGATTAGCCCAAAACTTGGATTGTACTCGGTCCACTCACCAAGCCAAAGCCTTGGCCAAGCTGGTGATGGGCGGAAGGAAGAAATGTCACGTGGCGATTCATATGACTCGGCCAGCGGATCATGATGGTTACAACACTTCGTCACAATCCTCCTTCTTGCCTTCATCCACGATATCGGAGCTGAGGTGAGAGCACACTGCACAGTACTTGTGCGATTCCAGACAAAACTGAAACTGGGACAAGAATGCAATCCTCCCCATTCGACCCCCTTTTGGAATCCAATGAGCCTCCCGACGAGCGAGAAATCGGACTCATCCGCCGATTTCTGGGCGAAAAACGCGAGCGACTGCACGAAGTCAAATCCTTGCCGTATCCGACCCCGGAGATAAACGAGCTAGAATGCTGTATTGAGGCGCACACCGCCCTTCTGTCACCCATTCGCCGGATACCTGGGGAGTTGCTCTCCGAGATCTTCATCCATCTCTCATACAAGCGGAAGGTCGGACGGCGCAATATCGATGCTCCACCATGGCTTTTGGGCCATGTCTGCCGGGGTTGGCGGAACGCGGCGCTCTCCACCTCGATTCTATGGCGCCTCGTCAAAATATACGAGCCTCAGTCCCCTGCCCTGCACAAAATCTGCCCAATATCCATGATTGAAACGCAACTCGCTCGATCCGGCAACGCAACTCTTGAAATATGTTTCAATCTGCAGTTCCGCCGGTCGACTCACCATCATCAGGCCCTGCTCCACGCCCTCCTCCAGCACTCTCATCGCTGGAGAGTCTTCCGGGTGCATCTCAGAGGCTCGGCAGAACTTGTGCCCGCGTTCTCCGGCATGCACAACCGTATTCCTCTGCTCTGCGAGTTCTTATTGACCCAGAGTAACATGCGGCCTGGCGAAATACACAGCTACCTCTCCGAAGCCCCCGCTCTACGCAAATTAACCCTCACGGACAGCACTCTCGATAAAGAGTCCCCCTACATTCCCTCCGTCCCGTGGCATCAGATTACCCATTACCGAGCCACGTGTACAACGCAACAACACTTCGACGTCCTCCTCGCTGCGCCCAACCTAGTCGAATGCAGTCTGGGTTTCCTTTGGAGGGACTGGGGTGGTGATTATCGCGCTGGCAAACACGCCGTTCTCTCGCACCTGCGTCGATTGACGTGGGGTGACTCACCCGAACCGGATTTCTTGACGCACGTCACGGCGGGCCCTGCCCTCAACGATCTCACCGTCCGCGCGCCGTACACCGCTGTCCCGTCTTTCCTTCACCGTTCCTCCTCGGGGCAATTCCTGACCCGCCTCTTCCTGGATGATGACTATACGGTCACGACGGCGGAGGAGATCGTCGACATCCTCAAGGAGGCTTCGGCTCTCAAGACGTTGGGGGTATCGTGCGGCGCACCAAGGCACGAGATGGGCCAAGTTTGGACTGCGATGACCATAGCAGATGAGCATTCGGGTCCGAATATTCTCTGCCCGCAGCTCAGATCGCTGGTGTACATCTCCAGGAACTCGGAACAGCACGGGGAAATCGAGGCGTCCTTCTTCCCCATGGTGCACTCGCGCTGCAGGGAACCTCTGGCCGGCGAAGCGAGTTTCGAGTCGCTTCGTGTCTTGGCGATTGGCAGTATGCGTGAATTCGTCGAGAGCATCGCGCAGGGCATGCGTTTGCTGCCGGACGCGTTGGATGCAGCGCTGCTCGAGGATGAGGACGCTGCGGCTTTCCTGAAGGATTCCACCATGTAAGTAGGGATGCAGGAGTTTATAAATGACATGGGCCAGGATTATTGTGAAATTTGTCAAAATGATCTCCGTTTGGGCCATTTGCATGAGTAACGGTCCCGATTTGAACGGGCGTCTGCTGCGATTTGTCGTAGGCACATGTGACACTTTGGGCAGGCGATGTCGGTTTCATTGTGTCTGCGATACAATATAAATTGACACGGTTGAAGCGATGGTGAGGACATCTGCAAGTGTTGCTCCCAGATTCTCGGAGAGCAGGTTGGGGACTGGGTCCCTAAAATAAAACCGGCATCAACAGCATCGACAGCCGTAACAACGCCCAATTGAACGAGCCTCTGCTCTGATGTCACATCTGGAGTCATTTGGTTCCATGTGCGGTGCCAACTAGCCAGGAGGCATACTTGGACTGACGGAACGGTCATTATTGGTGCTCTGGTCATCAATGGAAGACGGCGCAACAGAAAAATCAAAGTCTGAGAATCAAGGAGTGAAGCTTTGACAACGGAAGAGAATCAACTGACGAGCACTGTGCGCAAAGAAATGGGCTGGATGCTTGTACAAACTGACCCCGGCGAGCGGATAAAAAAGGACTGCGTTATCACAAACGGCCTCACGGAATCGAACCAATGGTGTCGTGCGCCCACTAGGCGCACCATGAGAAGGCCATGCATAAGATCTGTCGATGAGTACTAGTATTAGTACGGGTGCATCTGCTATGTTGGAGATGGCCATTCTTGCCGACTGGGAATGATCGATCTCGCGGCAAGGCCGGTGAAATTCCAGCACCGGATGGAAATCGGCAGTAGTATGCATGAAACTGGATATTATACAGATATTGTTCTTCCAAGAAACTATTGTCCAAACTAAAGAACCCCAATCACTGGCCCCCCACCTCCAGGCCCCAGATGCCCGAGACCGTCGCTCGGATGTGTGGGCACAGCGACGGGAACTGAGGCGACGTCGGTGTGCTCATGCGTGTGCGGCTTGTCGCCGTGGTGGTGAGACGGGTGGACGACTTTCTCGATGAGGGCTGCGACACCGTGTTTCTTTGACTTTGTATGCTAGAAGAAGAAAGGATTAGGCAATTGGGAAGAGAAGGGAGAGCACGGCGGACCTCATCATCGGAGTGTGTGGGAGCGGCGGCAGTGGTTGCTGGTTGGGCGGTAGCGGTGGCGGTAGGGGATGTGGAGGTCGGCGCCTCGGCCTGAGTACCGCGGTCGTCAGTCTCGATGATTCAGGGGAGAGGCTGGAACACGTACATTGGATATGGGCTGAGTGGAAGTAGTAGAAGTCATCGTGGTGGTGAGGGAATGGCGCGTTCAGCTGCCTATAAGTACAGGGGTCATGAGTGACGTCATGGAGCTGGCACGTCATGCGGCCGTTCCGGGACTTTGGTTCATTGATGCGATTTCTGCCGCGTTCTTCCGCTCCGAACTGCATCGAATGTTCAAGCACTCCATCGTACCAGCCATAACGAGGATCCTGGTGTCCAAAGTTCTGCCTGATGCAAGTCAACTGGGATGCACGTGTCCGTCTGCCATCGTTCGATCCGAGGACGGCAGCTTCCAAGGTTGATCGTCGTTTTTTGTTTAACTGCTGTGGCAAACCCTACATAATGATATGAGATACACTAATTTTCAAGGCAATCTTTCCGATCGAAGCTGCAGCGATGGCTGGCATTTTCAACCATGCCCTGGTGACCAGAGTTCTGCCGGACGCACACGCCTTATCCCTGCGTGTCAGTACAATCGTTCGATCCGGCGCCGGTATTAGGTAGGTTCCAGACACTTTTTCGACCAGCATCAAATTGTCTAGCGCCGGCGCCGCACTCCTTATGAAGCACACGCTAGCACGCGACGTGATCTGGGGATTCCAACCTGAGTGGAATCCAGCTCATTCGGCTTCGTCTCTGCCACCGTTGACGGTCGGAGGTTCGAATCCATCCGAAGCCCTGGACAGACAGCTTCTCATTTCTCATTTTTATTCAAGGGAGTCTTCAAAAAAATGTGATTTCCTTAGCTTGAACCGTGCAACTTTACGTGCGTCGACGTGCTGTACAGATATATAAATCAGCAGAGGCATTCGACCCAACCTCGTCGAGCTCCTGCACATGTGCCCTGACCATTTCCTCGTCCAACCCATACGCAAGTGCAAGTCGTTCCCCGGCCGATATGACCAACTTCTGCCATCCCTTCTTCAACTCGTGACCAAGGCGTTTCTGTCTCTCGTCTACTACATATGTGAGTCGGGATTGGAGGCTGATTGTAATTGCAATGCTTACCGCCGCGAACTGTATTTGCGCCAAAAGGCAAGTTGATCCTCTCCACCTCAACATCGGCGAAACAGCCAGTAGACCGCACGATCTCCTGCAACTTCCTGGCGACCTCGAAATCAGCACCGCGCTCCCGCCAGAGTTTGATCATCTTGGAGACACATCTCAAGGACGAGGGTCCTCCCGTTTCTGCCAGACTGTTCATATCCACATCCTCGATCAAGAGCAAGCCGCCTGGCTTGATTAACTGAGCTGCCTGGCTGATAACGTTGTGGGCATTGTTGACCTGAAATAATCAGTATCTCCCGAGTTCATTCAATTGTACTTGAAGTTGCTCACATGACACATAACCAACCGTGAGTGAACCACGTCGAATGTTTGAGGTGCAACACTGTGAGACCTGGAGGACATGATTTTCATGTGCCCGGGTACCCCCCGATTCATGTGCCGATGTAATGAATCTCACAGAGGAGCCCATGAAAATCACCTCGTATTCAGTGAAGTACCATTTCTCAATTCATATGTGTTTTCGACGTTTTCATGTGCCATTTTCATGTTGTCTGGACATGAAAATAGGGCTAGACCTCGTGAGTGCATTTGGGTTCATTGGATGGGGTAATGAATAGCAGTTGCACTCGCACCGAACTTCAGATACATATAATATGATTTTCAAGATGCATCTACATAACACAGCCAGTGGCTACTGCCCGCGCCCCGCTCACCACGAGCTATCACCAACCCCATTCCCGGGTTATTCCACCGTGCATCGCTGTGGTCGGTGAACATATCGACCTGCGGGAAAGGATTGAGGGACGAATGTCGTAGGAATGAATATGACGTCGACGCACCAAGGGAAAAGGCTCCAGCGGCTCGGAACCGGCTTGCCGAAGGAAAAGGTGGTACAGGTACGCACCTTGTCTGCTAGTAACACAACGGACTCCGAACTGAAGGAACGACGACTTCGAGACAGAGTGAGGAACATGTTCAGTGATGGAGTGCAGCTCGTGACGCACCTATACCTGCTGCGAATGCCATACCCTCCAGTCCCACCACCGGTACTTGCGAAGACGAGTCGAAAGACGCAGCCCGGGGATGTGTTTGCATGAGTCCGACGGTCCCCGGCGTCCTGAATGGTCAGAGACGACCCTGTGCTCTCTGTTGTCAACTACGACGGTGCATGCGAGGGTATTGTTGTGAAGAGACGACACAGGGGGTCGTTGACGAGGCGGAGGGAAAGGGAGGTGAGCGTTGGGAGGAAGGTGTGGAGCGCCGTGACATGGGTGACACCAGTGACCTCATCCGCAGCACTGCTCCACACCCACCTATCTGAGCGCAAGCCTTCAAGTCCTCCATCCGAATACTAGGTCTATGCTGTCCTCGGGGCGGGCAGAGGGAATGGGTCGTTGATGGGTCGAATCTGCAGTGCCATTGAACGGAATTATTTTTTCTCGTTGAATTTCATGATCCTCTCTCTGATTCTGAGGCTACTGACACCGGGGCTTCTCTCATGAAATTCACCAAAGAGAACATGATTCCGAGTCCAGGTATAAATCCAACAGAAATCACAAAATGTGCCCTGACCAACCCGAGGTGCCCGACTCGGTCATTTCATGGCATCGGCCATGAATTCACTCGGTCATGACGCGAGCACATGAAAATCGGGTGTCGATGTTTTCACAGTGCAAATGGCATCGGGTGGGTGATATCTGCAAGTGTGAAATGCAGGTTTTCTGGCAGTGGCCTTCATGTGTATCCGAGAAGAACTGTAAGTGCTGGTCCGAGGAGCAGGGAATGCTTATGCCGCGCACCGGACAGGAAGGGGGGATAGATCCGCGGCGGCAACTTGAGCGACAGGAAATTCATTTGCAGCTTGGATTGCCCAGGCCCCACTCCCGCAGCTATTGACTGTGAATTTTATCCAAGTACATAACCGGCACACGCACCCTAGATCGAGGATATGGTGAGGGTTGTCTTTGTGCAGATCAACGGCAGACAACCTTCCGTCAAAGTACGCCCTGAAGGCGTTGTAGATGGCGTCTAAACTGGAACTCGATGAAGCGAAAAAAACGGCGAGAACATGTGGACTTCAGCGCACCGATTTGTTTCTCCTTCATCGTCTCCGGCGCTCTGGTAACAATTGAGCCGCATGGCGGTGTTCAGTCACGGCGTTCATTTGCAAACAATAAGGATGGGGCTTGGTCCAGTGGACTCACCGGCAACATATATTCTGTGGGTGGCATCCGGATGATCAGTTAACGTTGTTGTAGTCGGTGGAATTGCTGGATGTGGGGGTTTTGAGAACACCAAGTGGAAGGGGAGCGGCATTTATATACGTTTCCTCTGCGCTTACATACAATTACTAGGACCTGGGTTTCCACCGCCCCCGTCGGTGTAAACTGCGCACCGAAATTCAATTTGGCTTGCCAGGTAGATATCTTTCGCAGCATTCCTGCTGCCGCACAAATCATATGACCACACATATTGACGGCCTACATGTCACATTGACAGCCTACGTACCTAGGAGGACCCAGGTATGCCACCGACCCCGTCGGGGCAGCTGAGCAGTGGCCACTATTCAATTTGCCTTGAGATCTTTATGCAGACTAGACTTGGGGAGGGCAAAACTTCGACGTCTTCTGATCAACCGCAGCGCCGCAGCGAATGGATTCGAACCATCGGAGTCGATATCCCATCGGCCGCTAGAATTGACAAACAGACCCTCCAAATCGTCTCTTTTCCTCCATGGACGGGACCAGGATGTTAACTTGGGTGCCTTGTGCGTGGGCTGAAAGTGAATTCAACGGAAAGAGATACTGAAGGTGGTGCATCGGCAACTATGTGGTACTATTGTTCGGATTGGTAAAAGGTGGACCTTTTTTTATCAGACTAAACTTACACCGGCGGATGAAGCAACATTGTAAATGCTTGAGAATTCTGGCGTGCCGCGTGTGGAATCACAAATTCAAGCATTTTTGTGTGCCTGCTCGAAGGATGCCCCAGCTGCATGATTTGCAGGTACTTAGTACTTGAGTGGAATGAAGAAAAGCCGAAAAAAAAGAAGACCGTCTCCGTGACATAGTGGGTAGAGCCCAAATCGAACGGATCACTCCCAAGACACGTACATAGAAATCGGTCCTCAGTGTAACTGGGAAGTTAAACCGAGTCTTGTAGTCTCAAAACCGACTCGGCGACATACCCAAACGAGGCAGGCAAGTCGTTTCAGAAGTGCGACAAGAACTTCACGGAAAATCTGAAAGTTTGCTGCCGTAAACTGAATTCCAAGCAAGAAATTTAAAGCAAGTTAAAAACCCGATAAACACAGCTCAAAGCGTACCCTGAATTCCCCACCGGCTACCGCATACTGCCATAACTCCTCCCACTCTTATAACTCCCATTAAGGCCCTCGATATCGATGAGCGGCGTCAGCGGTGTGTGGTTCAAAGAACGCGTGGCTGAAGCGTTGCGTCTGCGCTCGACGATCCTTGTTCGCCTCATATTAATGTTTGTTCGTACATGAAGAATGAAATTGAAACGCAAGCAGACGCACCCGCGCATGACAGCTGCAGTCGTCACCCTCTTCGCCTGTCGCTTCGACACATTATCCTCATACCGGTCTGTTTCATCGACGATCTCTTCCGAAAGTATTTCCTGGGAACCAGCGAGATCAGTTTCTGCATCCTACTCAACGAGAATAAAACGTGCCTCGATGATATCTGACGTAGATTCATGAGCGCAAATATAAAGGGACTATTCAACCAGCCCACCTTCCAGAGTGATAACACCAATCGCACCGCCGGCTACGCCAGGGGTGCGACTGATGAGCAGTAGATGTGCGCGCCCCGTTTGGCTATATGTACCAACTCAGCGCTTCATTGTGATATGTATGGCAGACGTACAAATAATCAAGAGCTTGGAAACAATTGATCGTAGGAGGCGCTTCGGGGAGTATCGAGAGCGCAAAGTGGGACACGGGGAGACCGAGGGACGGGTCGTATTTAAGGAGCTGGGTCGGATATCTCAGTGATTGACAAGTACCTGGAAGAGACACACCTTTTTGATGAGCAGAAGCCCAATGAACGCGTCGGGTCTGCCTTTTTCGTGCACCGGAAAACGTGAGTATCCGCTTAGCAGACTGGTGTCGAGTGATTCAGCATCAACAACTCGCAGTACTTCGACACGTACATCATCTCAACCAAGTTATCATCGAGTATCGCGTCCGCCGCCAGCGTCACGACATCCTATATTATGTTCCCGAATCATCACTTGCCTCCAAATGACACAAAATACACCGCTCACCTTCATCGGAGTCATAATCTCCTCCACCCTCTTCCCATTCAACTCCAACACGCCATTCAAAATCCCAATCTCATCATCCCTCAGCGGTTCCTGCCCCGTCCGATGGAACTGCAAAAAACTTTTGAGCTCGGCCTTTTTGTACGTGTGCGTCTCGTTGTGCCCGAGGACCGAGTCGAGGAGCTTGGCGATGGGGTATGCGATGGGGGCCAGTGAGTACATGAGGAATTTTACAAAGGGTGCGCAGGCGGCGCCGATGGAGAGGCCGTAGCGTACGGAGATGGCTTGTGGGATGATTCTGTGTGTGATGTGTGGGTGAGGGAGGGTGTGGGCAGATAAGTGCGTGATAATCATACTCGCTGTGGAACAGGAATTCAGCGCTCAGCTTACAAGTGACTCGGAGCGGAAGCGGCAAACTGACCCGAAGATAACTGGGAGGAATCGTGAGCGGGATTATGTCGGAAAATGAGACGCACCTATAGATGTCGTGGAAAGAGCCACTGCGGCCAAGCCACCACCGATCTATCGAGGTGTGAGCAGATGACTAGATGGAAGGGGACGGGACGGACGGCACTGTCCAGAAACACCGGCAAGCTTTCGTTGACGATCTGCCAAAGTGAGAAAAGGAGAGGTAGTAGTCGAGGCATACGCACCACATTCCCGAGCAGTAGAACCTGAGCGTCTTAGTAAATCATGGCGAGCAGATGAGGGCACATAACCCACCACTAGGACCCAATGTCGTCCTTTTTGCATCAACGCAAGAACTGTAACACGGTGAAGCTCCACAATCGAGAGAATAGTCATATATACCCCACCCTTGGTTGCGTTCTTTTTCTCCTTTGGATCCTCGGAAGACATGGCGAGGACGCGGAGGTGCAGCTCATCAAGGCCCATCAGGCCCAGTGTCAGTCTGCCCAGGGTGAGAGTCAGCATGTCATGAAAACGCGACGTCGACGCACCCAGCAAAGACACCTCCGAGCAGGACGAGGACTGCACTAATGCCGATTTTCTCCCAGAATTCAGCGGACCAGGGCTCGGGGTGCGTGTGTGTCTTTTTGGCCTTTTGGATGTGCATGTGAAGGGTGGAGAGGAGCGGTGAAGCCATGACGCAGCGGATGAGTAGGAGGAGGGCTGGTGAGCGCATGAGAGGCACTGCAGGGGCGGAGGGTGCGGGAGAGAGGGAGATTTGAGTCACTTTTGTCAACTGCCAATCAACCGAGTTTGATCGCCGTCGGCAAAGCTCCGCCAATCGTTGGCGGGGTTCAGACGTCGGCGGGAAGTCCGAAAACCGGAGGCTACTGATGGTCCGTAGTGTTGGGCACGGTCCGGACATGAGGTCGGCCGATGGCCAACAGTCGATGGAGATAGTGCGCTGTGTGATTTTTTCCAGTGGCCGCCGAGGCTCGAGAGACCACAAAGAGAAAAAGTTGCCGGCAAGTTGCCGGAGAACTTTTTCTGCTTGGCTCCATGATGGCCCATCACGTTGGACAGGCTTTGGATTTGTTTGTAAGGCATCAAAACTCTTGTCTTCTCCATCTACTTACCGTCGTCTTCAATGGCCGCCTGCGCATGTTCTGATGGAGTGCCCACTCGGACCCCCGTCGCGGAGGTCCAGACCTTCTTTTTCTACCGTGCCGCCGGCAACGCTGGACTCGTGACGCTTTTAGTCAACTTTTAGTCATGCATGAAGCCGTACGTGCAGCCCGTGCCCTCCTCCTTCCGCCCATGGCACTCGACACACTCCCCGGCCTCGTCTCCAGGAATCTAGCACGGTGTCCCTTGGATCCCTGCTACGTGTATGCTGAGTCCAACGACGTTGTCACAATCACTCACCTCGAATTCGGTCGAGCTACGCATCGAGCTGCTCATCTCCTACGTCCAAATCGCGAAGGCAAAGATGGCAAAGTCGTCGCCATTATCGCCGAGTCGGATACTATGGTCTACAACGCCATCTTTGTCGGCCTCATGACTGCCAATCTCATCGTACGTGCTCTACTTGTCTCCCTCCACATCGGCTTGATTCCCAGAGCAGCCATTTCCCATCTCGCCGAGAAACTCTCCACCCGCGATCCTACAACTTTTGCAAGCATCGTCTTGTCACCATATCGTAGCGACGCGTGTCACCCTCGCCCCGCTGTTATCCCGACTTGAGCAACACATCGCAGAGGCCGATCCTGAATTCACTCTCAGCGTCGATGAAGTTCCATCCCTCGCACAACTCTACCCCAATCTCGGCGTCGAAACCCCAGAATGCGCATTCCAACCCTATCCAGAGGGGAACGCCCATCCAGAACCGGACGACCTCCTCATGTATATCCATTCCTCCGGTAGTACGGGTTTTCCGAAAGCAATTCCCTGGAACTATCGCATGCTCAACCATGTGATCGCTAGTGCGTCTGACTTGCACCCTGTTTCTCCCTTCCTCACCACCCAGCAGTCTCGACCATCGACATGCGCGCACAAATCCAGCCGCCTGCAGCCATTATGGGCCTCCCGCCATTTCACATCTACGGGATCGGTTCCCAGCTCGTTCGGCCGCTATGTGGGATTCACGCTGCGGTGTTCCCGCCGCGAGCCATCACACCGGATGCTCTACCCATGAGCGCGTCTCCGGACAACGTCCTCGACCATGCGCGCAGGACAAACTCGCGAACCATCAGCACCGTGCCCACCTTCCTCGTTACGTGGTTCAACGATCCCCAAGCATTCGAGTATTTGAAGCAGAAGATGGATTCGATCGTTCGTTCCCGTTGAGATGCATTAAATCAATCGCTGAGATCAAATAGATATGGGGCGGCGGTCCGCTGCCCCAACGTATCGGCGACGCATACGTCAACGCGGGCATCCGCCTAATCAACGCGTACGGGACGACGGAAACCAGTGGAATCGCATCCTTGTCTGCGCGTGAAGAGGATCGCAAAGATTGGGCGTGGTTCCGCATCGGGGACCGCGTCAAGGTGAGGTGGGCGCCACAGGGTGATGGGACGTTTGAGTGTCAAGTTCTCGTGCGTGTTTTGTCATTTTGGATTTGGGCCGAGTATGAATTCTGTGCAGGCTACGGAGACGTATGTCCCGCTGGTGTTGAATCTGCCTGATGTCAAGGGGTATGCGACTTCCGATCTCTGTGTGAACCATCCGACGAAGAAGGATTTGTGGCGAATGTGGGTATCTTTCAACATTATTACCGAGTGGACTTGACTGGCGAATATTCAGCGTTGGACGTCTTGACGATACCATCGTACATACCTCCGGCGAGAAAACAGTTCCTGTGCCGTTGGAGAACATTATTATCAGTAGCCCACTGTGTGTACACTGCTTCCATCCGTCCTGGACATAGTCTAACTGCACCATAGCGTCAAGGGCGTCGTCGTGTTTGGTCACGAGCGCCAACAAACTGGGGTTCTCATCGAACTGATTCCCGAAGAGCAAATGGACGTCAAGGATGAGGCACAGCTCGCAGAGTTGAGGAACAAGATTTGATGCGTTTATTACACTATGGCAGTACGATGCTGAATAAATATAAACAGGCCAGTGATTGAGGAAGCCAACGCCATTGCACCGGGGTTCAGCCGGATCTTCAAAGAAATGATACTCTTCACATCGCATGAGAAACCACTTCCACGTGCAGGCAAGGGGACGGTTATGCGGAAAGCTGCTATCAAGTTGTATACACCTGAAATCGACGCCTTGCGAGTACCTTCACTTGCTGTTCTGATGTGTAAACTGACAAGTACATCCCAGATACACCACGGCGGAGGAACATGCCGTGGATTCGATTAAAGCTCCAACCATTTGGACGACAGAATACATCCAACCATGGTTGATGGAGGTTGCAGCCGTCGTCTGCAATTTCACGAGCATCTCACCGACGATGGATCTACGCCAGCAGGGATTCGACAGCCTCGCTGCGACGGTCTTCCGGTTGCATATCACCAAAGGTCTTCGTTCGCGCAAACTTGACAACGCAGCTGCCGCAATCCCACAACAACTCGTCTACGCACGCCCCACCATCTCGGAACTATCATCCTTCCTCGAAGCTCTGGTTGGCGGGGGTCTTTCACAGACAGAGATCGATCAAACAGCGCCGGCGCCCGCAGAACCCAGCGCCCCTTCCAGCTTCACTGCATCCGACGAGACAGTCGTCGAGTTACGTTCAGACGGCGGTGTTCCGTTTATCGTCTTCCCCGGCGTACGCGGCACCCTCGACGCCATCATCGCTCTCCGGGCCAACTTCTCCGGCACAATCTGGGGCATCCAAATCCTAGAATCCGCCCCAATCGAACCCTTCTCCGCCCTCGCCTCTTTCCTCCTCGCTAAAATCCAGGCAAAGCGCCCAAAAGGGCCCTATCGCCTGGTAAGCTACTCGGGGTCCAGCGTCGTCGTCGTGGCGATTACCAAGATGCTGGAAGAGGCCGGAGAGGAGGTCTTGCAAGTGTCGTTCATCGATCATTTTCCCCTCTTGTGGACTTCTCCGGGTATCGCTGCGGCTCTGAAGGATGAGGGGACGCGCCGGGCGCATGTTGATGCGCTTGGTCAACATATCATCCAGAATGTTAACCTTGACCCGCTATATGGACCCGATAGCGATTTGGCCAAGATGTTTGCGGAGGTTCTGAATATGGAAGATGCGGCAGGAGGCGTGGGTGGATCTGAAGCAATGGCAATTCAACGCAGGTACATGTCAGTCCGGCACCGCACGATGAGTTCGTTGCTCGACTTCCTCGCTACGTTCCTCCCACCGGCGAATCAGGATCAGGATTCCGGGCCTACGTACGCCGAGTCGTTCACTCATTGGGTATCCAAGGTGAATGCTCCGATGAGCGCCATCACAGCGGAATTTGGGCTGGCGGCGAAGATGGAGGAGGATGTGCGTAGGGAGTGGGGGGACCTTGGGGCGAGTCGATGCTTGAAGCCCGTCACCCATTGTTATCTCACTGGTGTGGGGCATTTGGGAGTCTTGGGGGATAGGCGGATGGCTGCTTTTCTTCAACAACAGTGATATGATTGTACGATGTACTAGAATTAAATTGGTTTGCCTGCAATTCGAAAACCTTCCCTCCAAATAGAATTGTTGGTGCATACAAGCTCAATACCCCACTTGCCTAGTTGAAGGAAACCATCAATGATCGGACATTCGGATCGTGATCGTGATGATTCCAGTCACGCCACGTCATCAGAATCCCTCCTCCTTCTTGCCTCCGTCCACGATATCAGAGCTGCTGAGCAGAGGTGAGAGTACAATGCAATTCCGGACAAATCTGACACTGGTCAAAGAATGCAGTCTTCCCCATTCGTCCATCTTTTGGAATCGAATGACCCTCCCGATGAGGAAGAAATCGTGCTCATCCCAAGGGGCTTCAACGATAAGAAAAATGTAACATACCTTCCAATTTTTTTTTTTCAGAGGGTCCGAGGACCCTCCCTCCCTACGTAATGATCGATGCCATCAGATCTTCCTTTTTAGGCATTATCTCCGGGCAACATCGCCTCAGTACACTACACAAGTGCCCCAGTATCGAAGGAATATATATTTTATGTCTACATAATGCCTGTTGAGTCTATCAGGCCACTCAAAAGGTGTTCAAGTAGCGAATAAAAAATGCTCCAAACTTTTGCCGGCTTACTGAATCGAACTCCCGCAAACTCCTACTCATGAAGTTACCGTATTTGGTAGTGGCTGTACCTACCCCTCCCCACCGATATAGTAATAATCTTTTTCATTCCTCCTCAACAACCGCTGGGCCGATTGGCCTCAAATAATTTTTCATATACTCCCAGGAGTCTACATCACACATTGGAGACCCCATATAAGAAATTCGCATTTTTGAAGCCCCTTGGCTCATCCGTCGATTCCTGGATGAAAATCGCGAGCGGCTGGATGAACTCAGAGCCATGCCCCATACCAACCCGCCACTTGACGAGATAGAACGCTGCATCGAGGCGCGCACCGCCCTTCTGTCTCCCGTTCGCCGTATACCTGGAGAGTTGCTCTACGAGATCTTCACCCATCTCTCGTACACGCGGAAGGTGGGCACGCGCAGCATTGGTGCTCCACCGTGGCTCCTGGGCCATATATGTAGGACCTGGCGGAACACGGCACCTCTCTACCTCATTGCTCTGGCGCTGCCTCACAATTTACGAGCCTGGGAGTCGGTCCCTTGCCCTCGACAAAATCTACCCACTGTCCATGATTGAAACCCAACTCGCCCGATCCGGCAACGCAACTCTCGAAATCTGTATGAATCTGCGATTGCGCGGTTCGGCTGACCACCAGAGAGCCCTAGTTCGACGCTCTTCTCGAGCATTCTCATCGGTGCTGTGTCTTCCATGCGCATATCAGAGGTGTGGCGAAACCTATCCTCGCGTTGTCCGGCCTGCACGACCGAATTCCACAGCTCCGCGAATTCGTATTAATCCAGGTCAACATCCAGCCTGTTGAAGGACACAGCTACCTATCCACGGCCCCCGCTCTGCGCAAATTGCTCCTAACAGACAGCAATCTCCGTTTACGATCTCCGTACGTACTCACCGCCCCGTGGCATCAGATTACCCATTACCGCGCCTCGTGTACAGCGCAACAAAATTTCGACGTCCTCCTGACCGCGTCCAGGCTAGTCCAATGTGGTCTGGGCTTCATAAGGGTGGAGCCCCTTGTCGATTATCCTGCCGGCAAACACGCCGTCCTCCCGCACCTTCGTCACTTGAAACTGGGTGCGGGGTCCGAAGCGCAGTTCTTGACGCACGTCACGGCGGGGCCTGCACTCGAAAATCTCGCCGTCTGTGCGCCTTACACTGCCGTCCCATCGTTCCTCCGCCGCTCTTCCTCAGGCAGATTCCTGACTCAGCTCTACCTGGACGACGATTATATGAACACGACGGCGGAGGAGATCGTCAAAGTCCTCAGAGAAACTCAGGCTCTCAGGACGTTGGGGATTTCGTGCGGCAACCCGATGAACAACGAGATGGAGGAGGTGTGGAGTGCGATGACGATGACGATGAAGGCGGCAGCGAATAATATCTGCCCCGTGCTCAGATCGCTGGTGTATGCATGCAAGGGCGAACACGAGGCCGTCGACGCGTCGTTTTTCCCTATGGTGCAGTCGCGCTGTGGGGAAATTCCCGCGGGAAGCGTGATTCTCGAGTCTCTCCCCGTCGTGGCCATCGACACTCACCCGGAATTCGTGGAGAGTGTCAAGCAGGGGATGGGTTCACTGCCGCACGAGTTCAAGTCACAGGTGCTTGAGGGAAAGGAGGGGGAGGCTTTTTTGAGCGACTTTACTTTTGTATGAGTAGAAGTTGAGAATGTCGACGGGGAAAAATTTACTGGGCGGTTCCAAGATGGGTTGGGATTAAAAAAAAAATGGGTCACACCGGCGCCCCCAAGCATGCGCAGGGCGGAATCGAACCAGCGTCTGCGCTTTGGTGCTGGGATGTGAGACCTGGTCTGTAGTTTGATTCCGTGGAAGAACCCATCTTGGTTCCTCTTGACTCTGATCGAGGCCTGATTCTTTCTTCCACTGCACCCAAGTACCGGTTGGCATGCGTGCAACGATGCACGAAAGGATGTGCTCTCTTGAACCTGGGGTATTCCGAGAGTTGAAATTCTATTTTGATACACATTAGCCATTCATTATTATTGCTTCCAGTCCTGTTCCATCCCAAAGTCTTAGTGGCTCGTTGGGCGTAGCTTGTTTCAACTACCAGGAGTTTAGGATCTGTGACCCTTGGAAATGTCGGTGAATGTCGATTCTCGAGGAACATCGAGGAAGACTCTCGCTCCGCTATCTTTCAGCCTTGTAGGTATTGTGCGTGGCAGGATCCTGGATTGTATCCAACCTATGACGCAGCCACAATGACGAAACAAATGTTACAAATCATGGCTGACGCGTATGTAAGTTTGCCGAACGGCTCGTTTTTACAGCTTGACATCAACTTGACATGCACTTCTCCCTCCTCTTCCTCGCACTTCTGCTCCCCGTGGTGTCCTTTCTCGCTCTTAACATATCTCACCGAATGCCGTCGCTCTCCACCGTCCGCGCCTTCAACGCGCGATTCACACCCTCCTACGGCACTCCCGTGGCCATCTTCGTGGGCGGGACGTCCGGCATCGGGCGAGGCATGGCGGAAGCCTTTGCGCGGCACACAAAAGGCAACGCCCATATCGTACTCGTTGGTCGAAATCGCGCCGCAGGCGAAGCTATCATCGCGACGTTCCCCAAACCCACTGCAACTGGGGTCAAGCACGAATTCGTCGAGTGCGACGTGTCGTTGATGAAGAACGTGGGGCGCACGTCTGCAGAGCTCCTCGCTCGATTCCCCAAGATCAACTTCCTCGCGCTGTCGACTGGGGTGCTCACGTTGAACGGGCGGGATGAAACGGAGGAAGGGATCGATCGCAAGCTAGCGGTGCATTACTACGGGCGATGGCGCTTTATACGGGATTTGATGCCCGCGCTGAAAGCGGCTCAAAAGGCGGGCGAGGACGCGAAAGTCATCTCTGTTCTCGGGGCCAAGCATGGTGGGAAGATCGACCTCGACGACCTTGGGCTCAAGAAGCACTTCAGTGTTTTGAACGCTGCATTGGCGGGACCCACGTACAATGACTGCATGGTCAAGGTTGGAACTTACCTTTTCTCCATGGCGCAAACCAGTACTTATCTTCACCAAGGGCTTCGCCGACCGGCATCCCGGCCTCTCTTTCATCCACAGTTATCCAGGCACCGTCGCAACCGATATCCTCCGGAACTCCAACACCCCGGCACTCCGCTGGGCGAACAGTTTGACGCCGTTGTTGAAGTTATTTGCATACTCGTTCGAGGATGCGGGCGAGCATCAGCTTTACGCGCTGTTGAACGCGGTTCCGGGTGCGAAGCTGACGGATGACAAGGGCGCAGATTATGTCCTCAAGCAGGATTATTTTGATACTGACACCGTGGAGAAGGTCTGGAAGCATACGGAGGAGGTCGCGTTGGTTTGAATTTTATTTGCTTCGTCGAGTACACTTAGACCAAGTACTATTCTATTTAAGCTTGCTCTTAAGAACAGCTCGAATATATAGTTACTACAGTACTTAGTACAAAATGAAATTGGTTCCTCTTCACTTCAAAACCTCGGGCTGTCGGGCATTTGGATGGCCGCTTCTCTTGAACGACGATGATATGATTTTGTGTAGTACTTGCAAGAATGAAATTGGGTTTCCTACAATTCAAGAAGCTTCCCCCCAACCCGGATTCTTCTGTACAACCTCCACAATACCCCTCGCGTCCAACTCAGGAACGCGTGCCCGAATCCCAGCCTCCAACGCCCCTTCCTCATCCCCCTCATTCAAAAGCACAACAATAAACTCCAGCCGTCTGAGCCCGCGGAACTGCTCGCCCCCCAACAAGGTCGTGTTGAGGCAATTCCAGTCCATGTTATCGAGCACAACGACGGCGTCGACGGTGAGCTCGATTGTGAGAGTGGCGAGAGGGGAACGGACGGCGGAAAGGAGGGCCCAGGGGGTGTTCATAGGACCGCGGACGAGGTGGAATCGTCGGAGGCTGACGTGGATGCCGAGACGGCGTAGGTGGGTGTTGGAGCTCAGGTGTCGATTTCCGCTGGTCATGAATCGTGTTGATATACGAGGAAGAAGAGAAGAAGAAGACGCGCCGGCTGGGACACGGTAGAGAAGTGAGAGATCCAGGTCTTCGAGACTGGGACCTAGTGAATGCAGTAGTTGGCTGACGGCGGGGAGGGTGGCGCCGCGTAGCGCGCCTAGGTGGAGCGCGTGGATCCTGGATGAGCTGGATTTGAGCCAGGATATGAAGGCTTCGTAAGAGTCCCCGGCTCTGCCTGGCCCCGTCCTGAAGCTCACATCTGTGAGGGCGTGCGCGACGGGCGGATGGGTGCCGAAATCGGGGTTCGACTTATCGAGGAAGGTCGCGACGATTGTTATCTGTTGGAGACGAGGGAGCCCCGAGACGAGTTCCACCAGTTCTCGTATCGTGGAAAATTTGACGAAGTGAAGTGTGAGATTTGTCGTAGCGGAAAAGGCTTGGAGAAAAGGCTCGGTGGCGCTGGGTGATAGGTCCGTCCACGCCAGGTGCGACATCCGGAGACGGGCGAGAGAAGGAAAGGTAGGGAGTTGAGGGATGTGCTGATTGAGATTTTTGTTGTCGTCGCAGCCCGAAAGGACTAGGTCACGGATGTAGGGGACGAAGGTTACTCGGGGAGACTCGAGGAGTTGTATGAGTCTTCCCCATGCATCACCCCGCAGAAGGAGCGATCCGAAGAGATGGTAGCGGCTGGAATACATCCAACTCTGGCACACAAGAGCGCATACAGCCAAGGCAGGCTTGTCCAGGTGCAGATGGTCTATGATCTGCTCGTCCAGCTCCGGCGGAAAGGCGGGGACAGACATCTTGAATTCAGAGAGGAAGGCAGACGGCGTCAACTTTACAGAGATCGACAGGCGGCGCGCGCTGCTTTTACCGCGGGCGCAGTGCTGAGTGGTGGCAGGAGGAGACTCCGCGACGAGGCTGTGCTGCGTGCACGTGTTTTTTTGATCCGAAAATCTCTTCTTGCCAAATGCCACCACCATGTCCTTCTTGATCCGAGCTCTACGTGCCTACACTCACCGCAGAACCACGCGGCGTTTGCCGGGTACCTTTTCTTTGACTATCCGAGGTCTCTCCTCCCGCAACCGCTTCGCCAAAATGTGGTAAGTACGTGCTCCGGCCGTGTCATCTTAGACTACTTACCTTACTGACGGCTCAAAGTAAGAATTGTAGGTGGTCACTCCCATGAGCTCGTCATCTCAACCATCGGACAACAGGCTGGGAACCAGGGCATCTCGTCGAAGAGTGCGCATACCCCGTAGTGTGTCATGCATGTGGTATCGAGGGACACAAGGTGCGCCATCGCACCCTCTCATCCCGACTCTCCTTGGCTGATTTCTCTTACAATTCAGCGCGTGGACTGCCCTACTGTCGACTCCCAATGGCTGAATGAGCTGAGGAACGCACCCAAGATCTGGTGCGTCGTTGTTTTGCCTCAGAGGGCTCTCTCCTCATTCTGCCAGTTTTCATTGTGGATACGAGGGTCATATATCCAAAGATTGTCCAATGCCCCGTCGATGCCACGCTTGCGGGGAGTACGTGCGTGTGCCGTCTTGCTCGAGCTTTCGATCCTAAAACTGACGCCTTTTTTCGACCAGGGTCATATTAAAAGCAACTGTCCTTTGCTCTCAAAAGAGTCTGTACCTGACTAGTCTCTCACCTCGGGCGAATCCCGGAGCTCTCCCCACATCGTCTTTGCTGGCGCTCTGCGGCTCGCTATCCTTTAACATACACTGCTCGCCGTCCTTTTATTTGCCGAACATACCGCGTCGACCTGAGTCTATCTTTCCAAAACTGAAGTCTGAATACTGCGACCCGGTGTGATCATTCCGATGACCCGTTCAATCGAGCCATCCGGTCGAAATTTATCCTCTTTCATCTCCCACCGTGCGTGTTGCTGTCGACTGCAATCCCAAATGCAAGGCACGTAGATTGTCCTTGCCATTGGCCCCGCTTACCCGGCCGCCCTGTTCGATTCGGGTAATCGGGGTTATCGGGGTCACACGTGACTGTTTTTTGCCCATCTAATCCTCCAGCGTAACGGTATCTATATCTTTGTGCAACCAATTCTGTATCTCGCCTGCTGAGCAAGGTTTGAATACCTGTACCGACTTTGATCCGGTACCACCCCTTGTTCGGCATTGTATTGGATCAATGATGTCAACTCGCCTGCGATCCGTCGATCGAGCATCATGATCTGAGTCATAAGTCATCTCCCTCCTTTGTCTCTCCTTCGTCCACGATACCAGGCCGTTCACATTGACCCGGGTGAGTGCACAGTGGAATTCAAATCTCTTGTCTGACGGCCGACAGAGAATGCCATCTTCTCCAGTCGTTCATCTGTTGGAATCCAATGACCCTCTGGACGAACGAGAAACCGCACTCATCCACCAGTTCCTGGATGAGCACCGCCAGCAGCTGAATGAAATGAAAGCCTTGCCTTTTCCACGCCCAGAGCTCGACGAGTTGGACCGCTCCTTCCAGGCGCACCTCGCCCTTCTGTCCCTCGTTCGCCATATACCAGGCGAATTGCTCTCCCATATCTTCACCTATGTCTCCCACGAGCGGAGGGTCGGACCGTGCCGCATTGAATCCCCGCCGTGGCGTCTGGGCCATATCTGCAGGAGCTGGCGCAATGCGGCGCTCTCTACCCCATTCCTCTGGCGCCACATCAGGATTCACGAGCCTCAGACCCCTATCCTCGAAACGATTTATCCGCTATCCATGATTGAAACCCAACTGGCGCGATCCGGCATCGCAACTCTAGAAGTCCGTATCAACGTGCGGTCCCGCGAGTCGGTTGACCATCATAAAACCCTGCTCGACCCACTCCTGCAGCATTCTCATCGCTGGAGCGGCCTGCGTGTGACTTTCAGAGGCTCGGCGCAACTTGTGCCCGCGCTCGCCAGCATGTACAACCGGATGGCCAACCGGATTCCGCGGCTGTACAAATTCGCGTTGTCTCAGGAGAACATAAACTCTGGCGAACAACACAGCTACCTCTCCAAGGCCCCTGCTCTGCGTAAATTGACCCTCACAGACAGCAATTTCAGTGTGCCCTCCCCGAGCATACCTTCTGCTCCTTGGCACCAAATTACCTATTACCGAGCCGCGTATACAGCACAACAACATTTCGACGTCCTCCTCGCCGCGCCGAAACTGGTCGAATGCGACTTGGGGTTCGTAGGGGTGTCTGACCTTCCCGAGTATGATGCCGGCAGACACGCCATCCTGCCGCACCTGCGTCGATTGACGTTGAGCGATTCTGGCGAATCGAATATCTTGGAGCACGTCACGGCCGGGACTGCTCTCAAGAGTCTAACCGTCCGCTCGCCACACGACGCTGTCCCAACGTTTCTCCAGCGCTCCTCCTCCGGCCAATCCTTGATCAGCCTCTTCCTGGATGATAACTATAGTGTCACAACGGCGGAGGAGATCGTAAACGTCCTCAAACAGGCCCCCGCTCTCAAGACCCTGGGGATAACGTGCGGTGCACCGGACATGGGGGAAGTGTGGACTGCGATGACGATAGCAGATCTAGACGATGATTCGACCGGGAATCTGTGCCCACGGCTGAAATCACTGGTGTGTATCTGCAAGGGACTGCAAAAGGACATCGATGCGTCGTTCTGGTCCATGGTGCAGTCGCGCTGCCATAAATCTCAGAATCTCGGGTCGCTCCGCGTTGTGGCGATAAAGACTCCCCGGGAATTCGTCGAGAGCGTCGAAAATGGAATGGTTTTGCTGCCGGATGGGTTGAGAACGTACTTGCTTGAGGGGAAGGCGGGTGAGGCTGCCTTGAAGGAGCTCGCTAACTAAATAAGTAGGATAATGACATGGGCAAGGACTGCTACTGGGAAAAATGAAAAGACTGCGTGAGAAGACACAGACCAGCGCCGAATCGAACGAGCATCTGCTCCAATTTGATTTTCTAGGTATCCGAGATCAGCCAGGGAGTCAAAGCAGAGTTGGCTTTCGAGGTAGTCAGCATCGGCGAGTGTGAAGTCCAGATGGGCGAAAGCAGGAGTTGTATCAGGCCATACATACCTACTTACTTACATCCGTTGAACCCGTCGGATCAAGGATGGCGGGTCAACAAATCACTCCTTCTTCGCTTGCACCACCATGTCATTGTCATCGCCAGCATCCCCAAACCGCCCCTCGCACTCAGTGTCCTTCCCCGAACCCCCAGCGGGGGTCACGATCATCCCCTTCAGCCAATTCATCGAACACGGTATCCGGGTCAACATTGAAATTTGAGACCGTGATTTGACTCGGAAGCACCTCTGTTCGCCCGTCCCTGGTCAGCTATAGTGAGTCAGTAAAATCATGTTTGTTCTTATCCGGATCACGGATCAGTAAATGATAAACGCGGAACACAAACGCCCAAAAGCTTCCATCGAGTTCTTCCTTCTTCGCTTTGCACCACCATGTCGTCGCCCCCAAACCGCCCCGCGCACTCAGTCTTTTTCCCCGTCGCCCCAGCGGGGGTCACGATCATCCCCTTCAGCCAATTCATCGAACACGGTATCCGCGCCTCTGACGGCGAAGATGGCATTGAGAGAGACGGTCTGGGGATCCCGACGATTGCTTTACGTGTCAAGCATGATACGGATGTGTCCAAGACGAATCCTGAGAGACCGAGGAAGAGTGCGAAAGAGATGAGGGCTGCAAGGCCGGCGTTTAGGAAGGAGTGGTGGGAGGATTGGGCGGAGGGGGAGGATTTAAGGAATCATGGGCCGTACGATGCGTGAGTCGTCTGTCTGCCCTCTGGAGATTCTCCTTAAGGACGCCCAGGAACGCTGCACCTGTAGATCGTTTTCATCAGGCTGCATCCGATTTTCACAAGTGCGTCGTCTCGTCTTCCTTTGTGTTTCATATCGACTAATGGGAGCAGATATCGCAAGTTTCCTCCACTTTCCACCAATGTCCAATGGCTCTGGGACCAGGTCTGTCTCTGCGATCGTCTCCGATCTCTTTTATCCTGACCATCCATCACTGCAGTTTAGAATCTTCGCAGGTCTGCTGGGTACAACGCCAGTGTGGCACCGTGCATCCGACAAGCTCGCCGATGATGAAGACGATGAGCCTGTCTCCGATGACGACTTCGAGGACCAGTCTCAGAATCGTGGTGGTGGGGATCGCAAGTTCCACCGTCTCCGTCCTCGCGCCCCGTATGAGCTGTATGGCAAGAAAGCCGTCGTCGTGCAGGACGACGTGGAGATTCGTGGTCTCCTTGATGCTGCCCGTGCTGAGAAGGACGCCAAGGCAGCCCACTTCCTGCAGGACCCTGCGCGCGGCATCCAAATCTTCTTGTCGTCGTACATGAAAAATGAGGGCATCATCTGGTGTGTACTACTCTGTCTCTTGCGACTTAACTGACGACACTCTAGGTCTGACCGCAACCTCGTCAACGCCCCCCATCTCCTCCGCTTCTTCGTCAACTACCTCCTCAGAAACCACGTCCTACCCGATGAGGCCTCGGAGCGCAGTCTGCGCGCTGCGCTGGTCACCATCGACGTCGCAGCTACGGAGCTTCCCATGACGTCCAAGATCTCCAAGGCGATCCCGGACGACTTTTCTCGTGCATGTCAGGGATTCGTCGGCCGCTTTCTGGACGAATTCTCAGACGACGAGAGCGAGCCCAACCGCAAGCGCGTCAAGCCCAACCCCAGCGACGACGCCACCTTTGAATCCGTGCTCGAGAAAGAGAATGTCGTGCTCATCAACAAAGATGATGTCCTCCCCGCCGAAGACGACCCAGTGGACGTCTCGAACGAATGGGACAGTCCTGGTGCACCCGCGGAGGATGCTTGGGCGCCTGCTGCACCGCCCTCACTCTTGCCTATGGTGGGCCAAGTCGGTGCCTTGCTCCCCGATACGCATACCTCGGGAGTCGTCGAGTCGTCCGTTCGCCGTATCAAGGCCATTTACCCGCCTTCTCCCGCGGCTGGAACTGCGTCTGATGCAGAGGCGGTCGAGCGTGCGTTAGAAGGGAAGCTCCACCGTATGGTGTTTGCGCCGTGGATGAATTGGGCTGGGGTTCCGGATGGTGGGCCGAATCCGCCGGTGCTCTCTGAACCCAAGATGGTTCGCAACCCCGGGCGGAAGTCGCATGATGTGCGTACGGACAAGATCACGGTACTCGTTAGCGCGCAGACGGCTGGGATGCTTTCTGTTGGGATGGGTTTGGGTGGGACGTGGGTGGAGCTTGTGTCCAAGGGTGCGCCAGAGGACGAGAAGAAAGAGAGGTATTGGTACCTCGACGAGATGACGATGATGCTGCCCAGTTATTGGCTCGTCCCGGGTTCTTCGTCAGATCCCTAGGCTCCCCTCCCCGTTTCTTGCTATCACATCACCATCTCCATCTGCCGTACTCTATTCATTCCACTCACCTCACCTCGTCCCCCACAATCCTCATTTCTTGCAATCATACATTATCTCCACTTGCATATACAATCGACCCAGCTCATCTCATCGTCTCTCGCGCATCCATCATCTTGATTGTATCTCATCATCTTGGCTTTCCGCTTTGTACGTTATCCTCGTCTAGTCGCATACTCTGCTGTTGAAAAATGTACAATACAGTTGATACTATGTATTGCTCCTACCGAAGGGCGAATTGTAATTCTTGTCTACAGTGTTCGCTTATCTCGACTGGGTCTCACTGAATTCGTTTGAAAGTTTCGGGCAAGTCAAATTCCGCCTACATTTCTACGTACGTACCTCCTGGCGGCCGGCTCAGTCGTAGTACGAGGAACGCTGATGCTCTCACATTCGTCGTGTTTCGAGTTTTCTAGGTCTGCAAACAGGTGAACAAAAATTGAGTTGGCATGGACCGCTCATATTGGGAAGCGCTTGAATCGAACAGGCACGACGTGAGGTTTTGGACGCATACCGGTACACAGGCATACGCAGTGCGGTTGAAGCCGTGGAATTTGAATGCGGGAAATATTTGCAGAGTCGAACCAGAATTTGCTGACGCCCGCCCAGCTACAACACGCAAAAATCTGTGTCTCTTTCATTTGCACCCATGGCTTGCAATGGGATTCGAACCCGGGCTAACCGGGCGGGCCACTTGATACACTACTCTACCAATCTAGAGACTCGCATTTGCAGTTATGAACTGTGAAGTTGGATGGTGATGGATGGTGAGAAAGGTGGGAAGACCAAGACCAGCGCAACTGAGCGCCTTTCTCCCCATTGCCAGACCGGTTCAAAGTTCGCAGCCGTTTCACAAGGGACATACGCAAGCGAGGCTCAAGCAAAAGAGCTGCGGACCGTGTAAGTGAACGGCGGGAGTCGAACCCGAGCCCAATATCACACCATCCAAGGAAGCTCACGAACTGGACGATAAACTTGTCCAGGCAACTTCGAGCCTTCGTGTTGTCCCTCCATCTCGGGCGTTATATAAATTCAGAGCAGCAATTTACACTCGGCCCTGTGCTCTGTTTTCCCCAGTGCAAAAAAAGCCTGCTGCGCACTGTGATTACTCCGATGACTGGATTCAAAAATCCATAGCGGACGCCCTTACGACTTCACCCTGAATCGAACAGGTGCCCTCTGCTGGAACCCGATTGTGCTGAGCACTGCGAAGGTTGCTGCGGTCGTGCCGTCGGAGATCTTGTATAAGTCAAGTTCTGATTCGATTATTCGCTGGCCAGTTCCAAACTTCAAATGTTCAAAAGAGTTGCATGTACAGCACATCAATTGCCACATCAGGGATCGAACCTGACCAGGCTTCCCTGCCTCTGATTCTTGCGGGGAGGGCAGTTCTCGGGTTATTGACCGGCGTAGGTACGGTCCTGGATGCATCCGAGTCGGACCTGTGAGTGTGCAGTTCGGGGCCCGGCCGCGCCCGGCCCGCCATCGGCCCTTACGCCGATTTGACGCCGATCATCGATTGCATTGCGATCAGCTGACGTAGCACTTCCCTCTTTGCTCTCATCTTCCATGAGTGACCGACAGCCTGTGAGCAGGTGAATCGAATCTGTCCGCTCCACCGTCCTCACGGAAACGCACTATGTGCTCCAACCGTCAAGTACTCCTCGCCTCGCAAGGTCTCTCTACTCTGGAGATAGTACAGTCCTTGAAGTTGAAGCGCGGCCTCATTCACTCAAAACTGAGGCCCTATCGAAAACAACCCTGCCTTGGCTCCACTCGTCAAAGACCCCAAATACTGCAATGCGCTCGTCAGCCGCGCCAACGTCGACGGCTTGCCGACCAGGGGCGGCCGTCCCACGTCAGCCAGTTCCTCCAAATCCTCCACTACCGATGGCAAGCTTGTTTATGCACCCCTCTGCCCGACATCTTTGCTCTAATTGGGCGCCTCTCCGTGCGACGATACAGACGCAGACTCACCTCATACTCTCACGTCCTCCGGAAGCTCCCTGTTGATTTCACCTTCTCCGGCTCAGACGATTGCACCATTGAATCCGGACTTTGTGGGACACCCATGGCTTAAATGCTAAGTGCTCCGGGCCGCCCTTCAATTTTCCCCGTATCGACCATCCGTATCCCAGGACACGTTCTCAAACCCTGGGGATCACTTCGCTCGACCTGACTTCAAAGTCCAAACCGACTTGCTGAATCCTCCTCCATCCTTTTCGTCCCCGATTAAAGCCTACTGGTGAATCTTTCGCGCACTCTCGCCGTCGGCTGGCCGTCAAACCGTCAAACTTCCATTCAAGCCCAAATTCAGACCATTCGATGGAGAAGGTCCTTCCGCTTGACTCTGGTAACTTATCTTTGTGTTCATCTGCTCCCGCCCGACCTAGAACGCATTCCTCCGCTGCCGTGCTTCTCGGAAACTACTCAGCCTCCCAGAGGGATGCTAACAAACCGAGGGCAGTCAATCATTTTCTGTCGTCATCCCGCTCCTTCGAGATCCTCCACGAGCATTCAGACTTTCGGGAACTCCAACTTGCGGAAGTTGCTCGCTTTCAGATGTTTATCACCCGCTGGTTCCACTGGGACGGGTCCCGAAGTATCTTTAGCCCGACCCCAAAATCATGACAGGAATGAACAACAGCGATTTCAGACCGCTGATTGCGCGCTATCTATACCCCGGCCGCCTCGGCCCCGGTGCGTTCTTCGTTCTTCAACCAATGAAAAGCTGCACGTTGACACACCATGTGATGCACACAGCAAAAATGAGCTGTACAACAACGGTACAAACTAGGTTGAGCCATGCGGTGAATCGGTGACAAGCGTTCCTGATAGCTTAGCAAGGTATAAGACTCAAGTATAGCTATCGACGCTTTCCCTTGTCTCCGACGGGCCCCCATCGACTCCATTCATTCATGTCCGCCAGAACGAAACTCCTCTCCGCGATTCTCCTCACTTCGTGCTATGTGCGTCTCGCTGCGGCAGCCGTAGCCCAGGTGTGGGCGCCCCCTTCAGCAGGACCGCTCGTGCAAAGCTCGAATTATACGAGCTTCTCGAATACGACCCTCCGCGATACGAGGGTTGTCCCCGGGAGAGCGTTCGACAGGATTATCCAGGTGTGGCTGGAGAATACAGATTTTGCCGTGCGTACATTGTGACCGTCGTTCTGCCTTTCCATGACTATTATGTTAGACTGCGGCTTCGACTCCTCTGTTCGAGCAAATCGCACAGGAGGGGATTCTGTTCACGAACTTTAACGCACTCACTCACACATCCGAACCCAACTGTATGTTGTCATCAGTCTTGCTTCAATCAGTCTTGTTGATCACGACACGATTTAGATGTCGCCGCCATTGGAGGGGATTTCTTCGGAATGTTCAATGATAACATGTATCACGGTCTGTCTCATCCTGTCTTGATTGCGGTCCCGGATTGACAGATGGATGGTTTCAGTCCCACCGAATATCACAACTGTAGTCGATCTGCTGGAGGAGCGTGGCGTGTCATGGGCGACGTACCAGGAGAACATGCCCAACACAGGGTTCTACGGTTTTACGTGCGTCCTCGCCCCTCGTCCTTACTCCCCATACTAATTGCGGCCTGCGGCAGGTTCACCGCCCCGGATTACGCCACGCCTTCCGAGGCTCCATACACGTACTACTGGCGCAAGCACAACGGACTCCCCATCTTCGACGCCATCGCGCAAGACCCCGAGCGAACTGCGCGCATCAGGACATTCAATGACTTTGCCAACGACGTAGTGAATGGAACGCTCCCGCAGTGGATCTTCGTCACGCCCAACATCGTTAACGACGCACACGATACGACGATCGACTTTGCCGCCCAGTGGATGCAGTACTGGCTCGTCCCCCTCTTGGCTGATAGCCGCGTCAACGGGGAGAATACACTCATTCTGCTCACGTTTGATGAGAATGAGACTCACGCGGAGCAGAATACGGTGTTCACTCTTGCTTTGGGTATGCCTGTCCTCATTCTTCCTACCGGTCTTACTGAAAAGATGCCACTGCCAGGCAACGCTGTACCAAGCCATTTGAAGGGGACCACGGACGATACGCTCTACACACATTACTCGACCATCAGCACTGTTGAGGCCAACTGGGAACTGATGAGTCTCGGGAGGCAGGATACCAACCCGTGCGTATGACCAGTCTGAATCGCACCGCTGATTTTTGACGCACCCAAAGCACCGTGAGCAACGTATTCTCCTTCGTCGCAGAGAAGACCGGGCATCAGAATGTCCAAGTCCCCGCGGATGAAGTGCCCATGTTCAACCTCACGAATGTCGCCTCCGGGCCTCTCAGTGCGTCGAGACCCTTATCCTAGTCACTCCCAATTACTTAAATTCAAATTAAGCTTCCAACAACTTTGTCCCATTCGCAGCTCCCAACATCTTCGCACGCGGGGCCGGTGGGCGCGGGGTTCTCCTCCGTCCCGGCATCGATTTGCTGCTTACGCCTGAACGGATGCCCGCGCCCGTCAATCTCGCTGCGATCAACCAGTCGACGCCGTGGCAGATGAGTCCGGAGACGGTTAGTGTGAAGCAGATTATTCCGTGTGATGGGAATGCGTGTCCGTGAGGGGAGCTTGTGGGATTTGAATAATCGATGGATTTGTTACATAATATCTACTATGCAATGCGATTGGATGAACCGCGGGTTGCCGAGCGATGCCGGAGCGCAGACTTGCGTACTTTCCGCCTCACACGTGCCGCTCGATATAGTAATTTGATGGGGGCAGTGCTTGGCTGTGCATGTTGCGGCAACTGATGGATAAGTGATCCGTCAAGTCCTCAGGCAATAAGTACAATTGTACAAGTACAAGACAGAGGTACTATAGAGCACGGACTCAGACATGGAGACAATGATGAGAACATAAGGAATTAATAATACACAGATAACTATGTAGTGGTAAGCCGAGGCCACCGCTGGCGAGCGTGCGGACGAATGGGATGACACACGGCGTGGCAGCCTCGCGTAGCCGCCACCCGAGCATACGTTGCCACAGCGAGTGGCTATGGGCAGCAGGTGAGCGAGGGTGTGTGGCGATATCCGCGGGGAGCGGTGTGACGAGCGAGAGGGCGTGCTGCGCGTGCAGACGGTCGGTCCTGTCATGAATGATGAGGTATCGTGGGCATGGGCGAGTGCAGTGTGCGGGTGTGTGAGCGATGTGGAGGCTGACACGCGCTGCAACGCCATACGACGGGCGTGGGCGCGGTAGTTGGTGAAGGGGCAGGAAGTGGAGGCTGTGGAGCACCAAGTTGACGGCGACTCGGTGAGTGGGCGAGAAGGGGACATGAGGCGAGGACGTGCATCGGGTGGTAGAGCAAAAGCGAGTTGCAGCGGGCGGAGGGGCAGCGATGAGCACGGCAGCATGGGGGAAGGTGGCAAGGATGATGACAGGATGTTTGTGTACCCCAAACAGACCATTGACGGCCGAAATGATGGCCGATAGCACCGCCTCGCACTGCCCCCATCAAATTACTATATCGAGCGGCACGTGTGAGGCGGAAAGTCAGGAGTGGGAGCGCAGGATATGATCGCAATCAGCCAGATCAAATTCGTGGTGATTGCTGACCTGATGGCGAGTGTCGTCCAGAGTCTTGTCCAAATCTTGTCATGAGTTTCCCCTCGATTTGGGACTGCAATCCAGCTGATGAGACACTATCGGTCGCCTTACATGCTGTCGCCCGATTTTCAAGGGGTGACCTTCCTGCCTCCCGTTCGACTCGGGGTCAGGCACTTCATGCGTTTGCAGCGGGTTTTTTTTCCTTGTTCAATCGAAGTACGTCTATGTATTGCACGCTCATCTTTAGTGAGTTGCATAAATCCCGATTCGATGAAGTCACAGAAATTGTACTCGTCGCACATGATCACACCGAACAATGAAAAAGGGGCTGAACCACAAGACATTGCATTGTTCGTATTGGCTACCCCACCTTGATATTGCTGGCCAGGGATGATACAATGGACTCGAGAAGCATAAAAGGGGTGGATGCCTGGCAATGCGGCAAGAACTTCCTCAAAAAACCCAACACAATGCGCGTTTTCCTCGCCGTCGCATCCCTCTTCACCATCGCCTTCGCCATGCCGGGCACGACCGACGGCCCAGACGATTACATGCCCTGCTATCCCGCGTTGACGTCGACGTTCTCATCTCCTCAATGCTGCATCGACACCATCGGTGGCATGGACTCCCATACGGACGTTGACTGCACCCCACCCGGTGGCACCCTCACCTGCTCGGAGGATTTTACCAACGCGTGTGATGCGCAGGGCAAGACGGCCAGATGCTGCGCTCCGCCCATGGTGGTCGCCTTCTTTTGCGTGGACCCTCTGAGTTAGCGGGATCAAGTGCGAGCATTCGCAACGTGAGCCATCTAATATGCTAGTCGTCTGGCTAATCCTTGTCCTTTCAGAATCAGTTTCACGAGTCCTACATTGAATATTCTTTAACTTTTCATTTGTATTCATCCGGCGAGCATGGACTGAGTCGAAGTATTGCACTTATTTATGTGAATCATTTCTGTACCTAGGTATCAAACGGGAAGGGCTTGGGCGGCGTCAAAACCATCGGCGCATCCCCCCTCATCTGCGGCCCAATCAAATGATCAAACGAAGGCGACTCGCTCACCCTCGGCGTAAAATCATCGAAATCCCACAAAAGTCCAAGCGTCTTCAAGATGCTCGTAGCGCTATACGCCTCGGACTTGCCCGTCTCGGGGTTCGTTCCCAGATTCTCGATAAAGCCGGAGGGCGTGTATGCCGAGACGAGGAACGTGGGCACGCGTCCGCCGAGGCGGTCGAAAGTGAACGTGTAGGAGGAGTTGTCGAGTGCGGTTTCGGTGTAGGTTTTCGAATCGGGACGGACGGCGGTGGGGGAGGGGACGTGGTCGTAGAATCCGCCCGACTCGTCGTACGTCATGATGAGAAGGGTTTCGTTCCAAAGCGGTCCTTGCCGGACCTACAATGAGTTGAAGTTAAACCCACAGCGCATCGTTGACAACATTCACTCACCGCGTCGTACACCTGCTTGACGAAGACCTGCCCAAAACTAACGTTCCCAGTCGGATGCATCGAATTAGTGTTCCCATCGCAACAACTCGGGTTGAGGTACGCTAGCTGGGGAAGAAGCCCGAGGTACGCGTCCTGGAAAAAGTTCTCGATGGGTACGACGTTATCGGGCGCATTCTCAGCGACCCAGTCGTAAAACAGCGCATCGGGCTTGAAGGCGCCGTTTGTCCCGTCGTAATTGAGCCAGGAGATATCTTTACCCGAAGCGGTCTCAAAGATGCTGTTGATGTCGATGGAAGAGTTTTCGAAAAAGTTGTCGTTGGTCCCGTGCCCGTCTGAGGTACCTGAAAGGGCGCAGGCGCGGTTTGGGTTCGTCGGCTGCGGGATACGTATGAGCGAGGAAAACGAACACGAAAACCGACGCACCCCGGGAATGCAGGAGAACCAATAGTTGAACGTCGTAAACCCATCAACAACGTCCAACATCGTCGGGACTTCCTGCTCGTCGTAGTATCCCATGACCTGTGCTGCCGAGAGCTCCACCGTGTTATTCTCCCCTCCCAACGGGCCCCACACCAGCTGTTGTTGCTCGATGAACCCCCCATTCGTCGCAATCAAACTCCCATTCTGGATGGCCGCATCATCGGGCTCGAAGGTGCCATAGAACTCGAATGCGTTGCCGGTGACGGAATGATCCGGGTCTTGCAATACCGAGTCAAAATCCTTGGACCGAGTACACATGGTCCCGAGTGAGGGGTCGGTCACGTTCACCGGAATACAGAAATCCCCGTGGTTGGCAGGATTGTCGAGCCCAGTGCGGTTAACGCCTCCAAGAAGATTATCGAAGGAGCGGTTCTCGAGGATGACCCAAACGACATATTTGATCTTTTCCTTGAGATTGGCGACGGACTCGGCAGAACCGGCTGTGTACCTGAATGGCGGGGGACTGACGGCGGTGGGCGGACTGACGGCGACGTTGCTTCGCCCCAGGATCGAATCGACCGTGTCCGAGACGATGGACGTGGAGGTCGCGAGCAGACCGAGAAAAGCGGCGGTGGTATTGGCCTTCATTGCGGGGCGGGTAGTGGAGTATCAGGTTCTTATAAGAGCCAACGAGCACATGGTGGAGCTGCTTCGACGTCCCCAAGAAAAGATCGCCTGAGAGTCTGTGGACGCAAATAACTTTCGATATGGGGGAAATTCTAGAATGACAAAAAACCTAGTAAACGTGCCTCGTTTAGGCCGGACTGTCTTGAAATGGTACTGAATACGGAATATTTTGAGAACTTGAAGATAGTGCACCCAAAATAACGCATGGAGTGAGATTTCTTCTGGCAGACTGTCTCTGGGGATGAGTGGGGCGGGGGTGTACAAGGAGGACCAGGAGATGTCGTGGTGCCGCTACATTGTCCGGGCTGTCGCCTTTGTCGTGATATGGAAGAACTTGCACGAATGAGGCCTGAGGAGCGCAGGCGCCTTGATCTTGATACGGTCTGTCTTCCGGTGTCTGAAGCTGTACGCATGGAATGAAGCCTGTTGTTGCGCACCTGAGCCCTGATGCACCCACCCTCCGCTGGATCCCAGTCATCCAAGTTGCTCGAGCTCAAGCTCAAGGTTATCTCGGAGCCTCCGTCCTTCTGAAAATCGCTAGGGGACAGTATTATTGAGAGTCAATATCGTCTCTCAGCCAGGCGGCAAGATCCCAGCGTAGGGATAGCGGCCTTCTGTGTCCTTGCATCGGTCCGGGGAGAGAGCGGGAGGTGGCAAGAGGTGTGACTCCGTGACCTCCGATGACAAGCCAGCCGTCTTAGCCGATGTCAACACCGCCATTTTTACAATCCCACCGTGCCCGGTGCCTCCTGCGCAAGCTCCAGAATAATTGAGCCAGAAAAGCCTGGGTCCAAAACCAAGTTGGAACTCAAATCAACTTGAACTTCTGTACAGACTCGACGGTTTCGCCGATACCAATCATTCTCGCTTACCTACAAGCCTGTCAAAAAGCTGTGGTCAACTCCGAGGAGGCTGTCCAGCCGTATATAAGCCTCCCTGACGAGCTGCGCAGTTACCTCCCTCCCATGTCCACCAGGTCGGAAGTCACCTCCTGAGTTCAGCTTCTACACCGTGTCGACGGTACCCTAGCACAGTATGGGGGCCCGGCATACTGTCGGGGCGCGCGATCATGGCGCTCGGAGAACAGACGCTCAAGGTCTTCGGCCGAATCATCGACCGTGAGGCACTGGCGATTCAGTGGCGGCTCGTCACTATCCGGCGAACGGCTCCCTGCGAATGTGGGGAGGGAGATGTACGATGATTTGATTGAACTTTCGAGGTTTGTTTGATTTGTCGTACCTCGTTGAGTGGAAGCTAACGTGTTTCAGACCTGGAATATACCCCGATTCATTCATGGAGAGCGCAGCAGAGTTGTTATTCCGGGCAGCTTGAGCAGGGGCATGGAGATAGGGTTGCATTCAGCCTCACACGGCTGCCTGTATCGGAAGCAGATCTCGTCCTGCATGAATTGCTTATCCCGAGGCAAGTATTCCCCACACTAGATGATACATCCTATTCACAGCCGACGAAGGCAAAACCAACTTCTCTGCTACTGGCGGAACGTCATCCAATTCCACAAAAGCTCACGCGACTGGGGCTCCGATCCCATCCTCGACTTCCTCACCATCCTCATCCAACTCTCTCCAGAAATGCACTCTGCCTGCTGCTCTGTCATCTCCAAACTCTCGGAGAACCCCAACCTCAGCATCTTATTCCTCCGTTTCCCCGGCCACCCGATGCTACAACTCTACACGGAAAACAACCTCCGCCTCCCCGCCCTCTGTCGAACTCCGCTCGCAAAACTGCAGCTCGAGTTCTTTGGCGATCGGATGTATCGCTGGAATACGTGGAAGGCGTTGACGGCGGCGGGGCATCCGACTGAGGCACGACTCCATAAAATTGAACAAATTCTTCTCAGCGCCGCATCGACCAATCAGTGCTGGACACCCCAGCTCTTCGACGCAGCTGTTGACTTGTTTGATTTTCTGCTGTACGTCGCCATCCATCTCTGGAGCTCTGCTCTTGATACTGAGGAACACAAACCAGACACTCTCGTGTTCCCGAGCATAAGGAGACGGCCGTTCAGCACCTTACCGCCTGCCTCGCCGTCGAGGGCCACCACTCCTGGGAACCCCTCCGCCTCGCCTTCTCGTCCTTTAAAGGCCGACTCAAGCTCATGTGCGATTTCTACGCGGGGACGTACGAAGCCAGCACTTTGGAGTACCCCACGCCCTTCCCTACGGTCAAGGTGAAGCAGAGTCCCCTGCTGTGTGGGTTTCTTCTTTGTGGGCACCTGGATGGGCCGCCGGAGTTGGAGGCCCCTCCTCCGCCGTATGTCAGTGCCCCCACCCGAACCCTGGATGTTATTCCTGAAGCGGATGAAGAGTCGTGATGAGGCTCCGAAGGTCGATTATACCCATTTTGAACGAGATACCCTCACTTGTACATATACCATAGCGATGCGATTCAAGCCGGCTTGATTGCTCAGACCGAAACAGTTCCTATTTGTTGCAAGTTCATGGAAATTCAAATGAAACGATAATTGAACTGAGTAATACAAGAAGGGAGTAGCTCGAGGATGAATACAAAACGGCAAAATGCAAAAGTTATGGGTGAATTCTGGAGCTCGTTCTGAAAGGAAAAAGATGAGCGAGGCCTGGATCGAAGGTTGAATGACCAACGTACCTTTGAGTTCCGCCGCATCAAGCAGCCACAGCAGTGTCGGCAGGGGGGTTCTCGCACATGTTCAGCCCCACCCCGACGATGCAGCATCGAGCAGTCTTGCCCGCCGCCGAACAGGCGTTGGTAAAATCGTCCGCACACGTGAGGGTGCCGTCGGGCGGGGTGCAGTCGGAGTCGACGAGCGCCAGACCCGAGTTGTCGGTCGAGCAACATTCGGCGTCGGAGAAAAGCATGTCGGTGCACGGCGTGTAATCTGCTCCACCACCAGCGCCTAGGCCGGGCATGGCGACAGCAACGGTGAGGAGGGATGCGAGGGTGAGGAGGAAGGTGGAGGTGAAGCGCATTGTGTTGTTTGTGGGTTGTGTAGATGGGATGCTGAGGATTGTTGAACTCATCCAGTGTCGCTTTTATACCTTTCGAGGCTTGTGGAGTACTCCTGGGGCGACTCCAAGAATATATCAAGATGGGGTGGAAGGCGATCGTTCCAATTCAACCATGTCTTGCACCCCTTTTTTGCGAAACATTTGGGTGATCGTGTGGGGCTCCATGATTTCTGGGCAGTTGGTATTGGATTACGAGGGAGAAAACGATAAGAGTGTTGCCCCATCTGCATGGCCGGGTCACGAATCGAACGTTGAACGGACGCCCGCCGCACTGATGTCCCGGTTGGAACATCCAACTGGTACTGGTACTCTCGATGGTTCCAATATCCTGGGTTGGCTGCGCCCCCTTTCTTTCATGTAAAGAGGAGATTTTTCTGCGATCATGGCACCGCAGCCCAAGGCAGCTCCATGATTTGCGAGGAGTAGGTAGAATGGCCACCCCAATGGCCAACTGAATCGTCCGCCCTTGACCCAACATCTAAACTATGAATACTCCTCGAGAGCACAACCCCACACCCCGCAGCTCAATTGGATACACTCGTTCTGCGTGAAATCCGAATTCAACACGGGCGAATCGAAGAAGTTCACAGTGGAGGAACCATCGGCTCTGGAGCCGATCGACACGCTGGACAGAGTTAATTACTGCGTTTCAACTTCCAAGGCGGCGAGTAAGTACTGAGGAAGAAGGGCTTCCGCAGGCGGAGACAGGGGTTATGTGACGGCATAGAACTTGTTGAGAATCGACGCGGGAGCAGAGGATGAGGTAAGTTGTTTGCAATCGCAATCAAGTTAAGGATGTATGCGTTAGGGCAAACAGATGCCCTACGCCGTAGATTGCTGGGGCTTATATACTACATGGGAATGTATCTAGAATATTCTACAAAAGTCCAAAGAAGATTATCAGTAAGCAACGAAGAAAGTACTAGAGGTTCCCGGAGGTGGTGAGTCAGAACCGTGCCGAAATCCCGAAATCCCAACAGAACTGGAACGTTGTTTCTACTTTCCTTGAATTCATTGATGCGGCTGCCCTTCGGCTTGTAATTTCCATCTGAATTGTGGCTGAGCGCACACTGCTGCTGGTCTCTGCACTTCAAAATCTGTCTGAATATACATAACGACCTCCTTACTCCTCGTTCGATTCGGGATGAGGGACATTCTTGAGATAACCTCGGAGTCATTTTTCCATGGCTTGAGGATGACTAGAGCGCAATCCAATGGGCCCATTGCCATAGTCATCCAGTGCAGATACTCCGTTGGCAATGTCACAATGCACTGAGGCAACGTTGTATACTGAATTCGTGTGGAGTCTGCTACCCTCAGGATACTCGTTCGACTCGGGATGCGACAAATTAGACTCCGGCGAACAGCATTCTTTTTGGAGACGTTACCGTCTACGCGCATGAACAGAGACCTTCCGTGACCGGAGACATGGATCTGAGAAGACAGAGGGGTTCACACCTCCGTAAAGCACGATCAACGGCCTTTCAAAAACCTGTACTTATGTCATTCATTTCCAGACCCGATGGGCCCGGCGGCGCTCATGCACTGCTTCTCACTGACTCACGGCGCATCATCCACGCCTTTATTATTCCGCACTCTCACAACCATTCTACATGCCCATGGAACACCTCCCAGACGAAGTTCTCGGCCTCATCTTGAAGCTTGCCGCCGATGCCCCGGCGCACCCTGCAGCTCCGCCTACCCCCATCACCGCAGGCCGTCTAAATCGCCGCTGGCGCTCAGTCGCCCTCTCATACCCCGAATTATGGACAAACATACGCATCTCACACCGACCCCGTTCGCTCCGTTGGGCTACCATCGCCGTAGCGCGTTCTGGCTCCCTTCCGCTCGATATCAGCATCAGTGTCGAGGGATACGCGCGGGAATGTCTTCCTTTGGAACGCATTTTCCGCGTTCTCGGCTCTCATCTCCGGCGTTGGCGCACGGTGGCTTTCCGCGGGTGGTCCTGCCATATGGATATGTTCCACCAATTCTTGGCGTCCGCAGGCCAAGAGGCCACTTCGGGAATCGAGTCTCTTAATCTGTCCAACACGGAGGAAATCGCCTGCGGGTACTATGAATCCCCCATTGCCACTATGCCGGATCTCACCGGATTGGGATTGCCGAATTTACGCGCCCTGAAGCTCGAAAATTTCTCATTCACAGCTCCTATGGTCAAAGCACATTTGCTTCGGGCCCTGGACCTAGATTTCTCCGGCAGAGACGAAGAGGTTGAAGCCACGCTGCGCCCTCTCCTCGAGAGCAATACCTCGCAGCTCAACACATTGGTTCTTCGGGAAATCCAGTATTGGCCCCGAACTCAGCATCGTCCAATCGAAGCTCACAGCCTGCGTTCGTGGGCTGTTAACCTGTACTCATCCAACTGGGGACACAGCTCTGGGGGCATCGAGCCTCTCAAGCGAATCGTCGGCATCTTCGACATGCCTAATCTCGAACGCCTCGAGATCCTCGGTGGATTCACAGGCGAGAAGAGCGAAGAAAAGGAAGTGGAGGGGTGGCAGGCACCGTTGCTCCCGTGCCTCCAAAGTCTACGGCTGCAGCATATTTGTTTCAGCCGCGCGCACCTCGCGCTGATACAATCGTCAGCCGGGGAATAACGCATCTCGAGTTGATAGACACGCACGGACACGGGTATTTGCTGCATTCCGACCTCCAGTGGCGTCATTTGAGGGATATCACCATCGAACCAGGCGATGCGGACGCTTTCGTTCCCTGGGTCGCGCGTTTTGTGGAGATGCAGAGTCGTTCTGGCACGCCCACCGAGTCATCGGATATCATTCTCCGACTCCTTCATCCCAGAAAAATCTTAGTCAATCCCAGGACTCGTGCGCCGTCCATGCGATGGCTCTGCGACGGCCCCTCCCACACGTTCTTCGACAACATCTGCCCCAGCGATCGTGGGTTCTACGTCGGTGCTGACAACGGGCCTGCGGACTTTGAGCGGGTCCGGCATCCCGAGTGGTGTGGGTGTCGGCACTGGGATACACCGGACGGCACTTGTTCGTGTAATGACGAGTCGTTTTTACGTACCATGCGGGAAGAACAATGGTTGGAGGACGAGATTGCGGAGGCATTTGCGAGTACGGGGGAGATTCTGCGGGGAAAGTGGTTATGCCAGGGAAAGAGGGACCAGAGGCGGAGTGGTCCACGAGAGGGGAGGAGCAAGGGACGAAGATTTAGAGGCGAGGGGAGAAAACACGACCTCGGGAAAGATTTTTGGTTGACATAGGTTGTCGCTTCAATACAAGAAATCTTGTATGAGTATATGTCGAGAGGAACACCAGAATCAACTACTCGGGGTATATGTCAACATCGCACCAAGACCCAGCAGCAACCACCAAAACGAAAGACCGAATAAAACCTTGCCAGCACTCGAGGGGCTGTCCTCCGTCGGCTGGGCACTCGCGTTGGCACCAGGCTGAAGCAGAACCATGGACTGGATATTGCATGTAACCTGCTTATCTTGGACAGTAAAGTTGACACCGCTCGCGTTGAATGAGGTTTGTAAAGTGGCTGGGCGGTCGTTGCACCAGGAGGTGGATGTCGTTCCGTTGGCGACCTGATTCATGATGAGGGATATCGGAATACTTGAAGGAGGAAGCTCGTACCATACTAATGTCAGTAAACGTTAGCGATCCGAAATCCCATTGCTGGCTCCATAACTCGATCTCGAAGACGGCGTATGGGATGTTGTATGCTTTCTTCGGGACTGGCCAAAGTCAGAGTCAATAAAGAGAGAACAGTGCACGTACGGATCATAGGAAACTCATTCGTCGCAGTTTTATTCGTCCCAGGCACACTCAAAGTGATGCTCCAGATCCCCGTCTCGTTGTTTATCCGCATGTCAAACCGCATTCCATCGCCCTCCTGCACGCCAAAAGCCACGTCCCGCACGTCCTGCGCGCCAGCCGGATCTTCGTTGACGACATAATACCACGTATTGTTGATCGTCCACTGGCCCGTGCCGCCCGAGAGCACGGGTTGCAGAACGCCGCCGTAGTCTGGCAGGAAGAGACCAGGCCACAGATAGTAGAACCCCGCGTGGGGTAGATGCGGGACGATCATGGTTCCGGCAAATTGGATAAAGTTTTGCCCCGTGGAAGCCGTGTAGACGACATTGTAGATGGTGGTCGGGGTTTGGGGCAGGGTGTCGGCGTATGTGGGTAGGAGGACTGTCAGAAGGGCTGTGAGGGTGGCGAGCAGGTGTAGTCGCATCGTGATGACCGGTGGGGCGCCAGATGGCCGCGGCTTGAGGATGGCCGGGACAGAGAGCTCGACACGTCAGAGTGACCGTGATTCGTTTTTGGCATCTGATTTGCTCGGCAAGGGATCGGCATTGGGTTGACAAATCGGGAGATGAAATTTTCGGACGGTATCTTCCATAGTTTCTGAATCTTGAGCGGGCCAGCCCGCGTACGCCGTAGAACTTCTGACCGACGTTGCAGTCTGGCAGAGCCGCTCAGCGATGATATCGGTGTATCGTCGCACACACGCGGAGAAATCACCCGAGTGTATATTCTTCCCTTCCAGCGGTCAGAAACCCGAGATCGCCAAATTGTCCGCCACGTATTGTCTGAAGCAAGCGGCGAGAGTAATCATGTGGTTCTCAGTTTCCCGGCCGATTCAGAGTCTGGACCGACGGGGAGTGGCATTCGCCGTCGAGCAGCAGGTTCTCCTCGGAATCTATGAAGCAAGTCCGAGTCCTTATGTAAGTCTCTGTATAAGTACGACAGAGCGGGCGGGGGCGTTCCGATCAAGAGCGGGAAGAAGATCGTGGCATAACGTGACCGGGACATACAGGACCAATCAAAACACCGCTTGTCTTCTTCCATCATCCTCTTTTTCCTCGTCTTTCTCTCCGGCACCGCCCGGTCCGGGTGGTTCTTTTGGTGTCCACCTCTGTTTGAGACCACTATCTGGGAAGACTCATCGTCCACGGTGGACTCAGACTGCTGAAGACTGGTGCGGCACCAACTTGGCACCAACGGACCTTGCCAGCACCCTTGCTCTCCCTACCATAGAGCTCTTCCGCATCCAACAGGATCATCTCGTCCCTGCCTTGCCTCGCCTTGAACTATTAGGCTGTCTTTCGGTCCAAGGATTGTCGCCGGTCAAGTATATTTACTCCTCAGGATAATCCCTGGTGCGTGAACATATCCGGCAATACGGCAGCTCTCTGACCGATGAAACCATCTCGCCGCAGATCCAAGGCCGCCGTGGGCCGGTCATCAACTCAGAACTGGTCCCTGGGGCAAATACACTACCTGCCAGTGGTCATTGCGACATCCACCACGTTCGTTCCTCGCGCGTAGACCGACTGTGTACTGGCTATCAAAACACCCGCTTCCGCCGTCGGTCCTCCTGTCTGTGTCAAAAGACGATCTAATTGGTCAACGTCCGTGCTCGGCTAGATCTTGAGAGTCAGACTCGGCGCCCGATAACGCGAGGCGTACTAAGAGATTTGCGTTTACGGCAGTTTCAATTCGACATTCCCAACCAGCCTAAGCCCAAGCCAAGCCCATCGCCTACCATTCATCTCATTCATTCGGTAAATAAATAGCTTGGAAAGTACTCTACATCTTTCTTATCTTCAAACAGCTTCCCGCGATCAGCGCTACCTTGCGCGCCGGGAACGCGCTTGCATTCGACAACCAGCGCTTTTGCTCCTTGTACCGGCTTCCTTCAATACAGTCGGCCGCCGTACACGCCGATCGTGCCTCAGCCAGTGCTTCCCCGGTGTGCATGTCGTCGCCTTCGGGTTGCCAACGGCACCATCCATCTCCGCGATGTAGCGCAAATCATACATACCAATACCAATTGCAAGTTTCCTGCCTCGGAAGCGGATCCCCAGCACCGTTTCTGGCGACATCCATTAATCATGTTTTCAGGGCTCATTTCATCATTGCTTCAATTCGGTCGGCAAGGATCAAGTGAATCCCGCATTCTGTGAACGGTTAGTCAAATGTCCTGACGCTATCTGTTATCAGGCGCACTTGCAACAACGCTAGTCAAGTCGATCCCCCGCGTCTCGATATCTTTGCATACCGGAATCACGTTCGTGAGCGTCCAATCCAAAGGTAGGCATCGACGGAATGCTCCCGGAAAATCCCTCGGATGATGCTGACTACGGATAAGATATGGAAAAACATTCCCATTCCCGCAGCGTTTACTAATCCCAATTACTCGCTAATCCCGCTAGGCAAGGAAGTGCGGAATGCGGTATCCTCATTATTGGCCGACCGTGAGCATGAGAGAACCTGTAAATCCATCGGGATGTCATTGGGACACGAGATGCGGATCGCCCGATACGCAGGCTGGCTGGCTGAGGCTCTCGTCACTTGCAGATATAACATAACATGATTTGACTCCGGTAAGCCGCTGATATTCTTTGACTTGAATCTTCGGGCAGACCGCGCTGCATTTATAACTTGGCACTTCTTTGGACTTTCAATTCAATTTCCCGTCTGTTGGCGATACCCCACTCACCCGCCCGCCCATCCACCGAGCCACGATGCCAGGAGCTACAGCCTCGCCTGCGTCAGCGCCGACCCAATCCAAAGTCGTGTTGCCCAGCATCCACGAAATGTTTCCAGAGTATCTCTTCCCGCACCACTTGCACCGCGGCAACGTGCCCTCCACAGCCTTCCGCAGTGGCGCAGGCTGTCCCATCCCGTCTTCGTCCTCCCGCTCCCCCATCCCGCCCTTCGCTGCGCTCAAAACCGATCCCAGAGCACATGCACACTTGGCCGCAAACCGCCAGCGACGCCCTGCCTCCGATCGTGACGTGCCGGCGTCCCGGTACTCCCCTGATGGGGACACATATCCGGAGGTAGAATTCGAGGGCGATAACGACAACGACTTCAACGAGGAGCAGCCTGAGGAGGACGGCGTCGAGGGAAGTGCAGGGGCACGGAAGCATGTGTGCCATACCTGCGGGAAGCGGTTTAATCGACCGAGTAGCTTGAAGATTCATGTGAATACGCATACGGGGGCTATGCGTGAGTGTATTTCTTTTGCTTGTTTCTTCCCTTCTGCCCTCGGCTCCGCACTTGACTGACTGAGAGGAATTCAGCTTTCAGATGCCCGTACCCGAATTGCAATCGGGCGTTCAACGTGAACTCCAACATGCGGCGTCACTACCGCAACCACGCAACGACGATCCACGGCGGACCGACGACATACAGCTACAACTACCCCTCATCGACGGCGCTTGTGGCTACAGTTTCCTGCGTGGCCACCTTCCCCTTCCCCAGTCGACGCCGTCCGAGTCCATGTCCCCTATATCCCCGTGGCGTGTCGGGAGCTCCAGCCCATGTGCGTCTCCAAGTACGCCCGACTCACCCCTCTTTGATAATCACATCCCGCCCCGACCGACGAAGAGGTATTCGGAGAGTGATGTGAGTGAGCGCTAGCTATTAGCGCCCGTAGGCGCTTTTGCATTATCATATGTTCCATCCGTTGTTGCTGTGTTTTTAGATTGGATTATGGGTGACTCGTATGTATCATCTATCATATGTATGCTTTCTGTCATTTGGTTGGTTTTTCAACCATGTGTTACCTGTTTGTACGAATCCGCCCGCGCTGGCCCGTCCGACCGTCAACGCCACGCCACGATCATTCATTTCTCTTTGTACAATTCGAAAAGTACTTTCCAAGTCTGCCAGCACGTCAAAGGAATATAATACATACACATGTATTGCGTGCTGCATTGCTGACTGATGTAGTTACCGACAGCCGCGCTGTCGATCGCGACCTACTTCAACGGGAGCAGTGGAGAGTGCGACGCCGCGACTAGCACTGCCAAGTGGCGGTCGTATGAATTCTCAGGCAAAACGGGAGTTGCTCATGCGACGGGCCTTGTAATGCATCTCGAGTTCAGACGTCCTTTCACAAGCTTCTAGCCCCCACCGTGTCGACCGAGGGAGGCCGAGGAAATGGTGACAAGTGCAGCCGGCATCGTGAATCGCGAATCGTGATCGCCGTGAGCAGACAGACCTGCCAGTGCAACTTAAACTTTGCCCGACGCCCGACGTGTTGCTTGATGCTCCACATTCCGCGGTAAGAATCAAGACGGCTTGTGGGTTGCTTTGGACGTGAGATACTAACTGACGGATTCGTTGAACGGTGAACGTTTGAACCACGGGCGCTTGAGTGGCAATGACCCACGCCACTTGAAAGAACTTGTCAAACTACGCCGCAATGTAGCAGACAATCCCTGATACAGGTAGATGCGGGTTGCCGGGCTCGGCAGATACTATCGGCACGAGGGACTTGAATTGAAAGTACAGCGTGGTGCAATTCATAAAGACTGGTCTGGCCCTAGGACAATTCATGATCTGCGCCACCACCCAGGCATTCAGTCTCCCAGGCGACCCTGAGCCGCAAACCTGTTTTTATTTTCCAGGTAGGCCAGGACTAAAAATCGATACCCGGGTAGGTGTGACTGGATGGAGCGTCGAAGCTAAGGTAAATCACGACAAGTCGTCTTCTCGGGCTCGGTCGGCGTCTTAACAATCGCGGAATCCAAAAGGAGGTTAGATAAGTCAGTGACGGGTTATCTATCTTAGATTCTTAGCGCCCTCTCGGCATGGCTAATGCTGATTTCTCAGGGATCGGCCCCATTGGCGGGATTGTCTTGACCCGCAACTCTGGAATGACATCCCCACGAGAAGAAACCTCATGTACCTCCCCGCCGACAACGCCTTCGGTCAATCAGTCCAGAGAAAAAAGAAAGTAACGCCATTCTTGCACCAGCGCTCCGTTGGTTTCGTATACGGATATAAGTGTCCGTGGGTATGGAACCCCGTAGTGAGAGCAAGCGTCGTAACCCGGTGTCCCCGCTGATGCCAGATGGGAGGGTCGCGCCGAGGCAAACCCCGATGCCGACATCGATCGGTCTGCTGATATTTGGCAGGCAGATTTTGATCCGCTGCTCTCTTTCCGCTACCACCACCATACTTGGCTCAGAGGGCCGGCCTCACCATCGGTGTCCAGTTTTCTCCTGGTTACAACGATACGAGACCAGGATCCTGCGTTTAACTCCTTTCCACTGCGCTCAGCCCTGGGAGCCGACAACTTGCCTAGATATCCGAGCATTCGCTCAATTGCACCTTTCCATCCAAGTCAGCGCCCGTACGTACCCTGCCATGCCGAGACCCCCCCTATACAACTTGCCCGACTTGCCCACCCTCGCGCGGATCGGATGTTATAGCCGTGTATCCCGCTCCGACGTTCACGAACTCACACACCCACACATGATACTTGTGTTTTCGGACAACCTTCGCCGACCTCGAGCTTCCTGCGGATCGTCGATCGGTGTCCTAAATAAAATTTCCACCGCCAAATTCGAATGCAGGGTCTTTATTCTCACCGTCCGAGTGCCAGAACTGCTCGAGCCTTCGCCGGCGGTCGACTGCTCTCCTGCTCTGGCGGTGACGTCGACTTTCTATGAACACCGATCCTAGGTGACGTCGTAGCTCTTTTAATCAACTCCCGCACAATCTCACTTCAGGGTCCCGCGCCAGCTCTCTTTTTCTGCAGTCACAACCCTGATCACGGTGGGAGGTTTGCAATACCCTGCAGTCGGATCCAACAGTTGTCCTCGTCATTATACAAGGTGCTTTTCTTTTCTGGTAGCTGAATCTGTACATAACTGATTTGGCCGGCAGCGCCAATCCCCGAGGCAGGACGGCATCGCACCCCACTTCGACCTACGTGGGATGCTTGATAATGATTCGCGGCGCGGGGAATGAATTCGATGCATTCAACCTTGTCTCGGTGATCATGCGTTCTGACCTACAACGGTGGTATGTTGGAACGCTGGCTCACTGGCACCCTGGACATCGTTCGAGCCGAGTCCGAGGAGATACCCGTGGTCGATGACTTTTTGTAGTCTTCAATCGTTTCCAGGGCTGCCCATCGTTTGTTGGGTGATAGTGGTCGTTTGGGAGATGTTCTTCTCTCTCGCAGCTAAAGATGACTGACCATGATTCATAAAAGTTCATGGAACATTCGGTGAGTGAATTTGGACCTCACAAGGGACTCAGACGCGCAAAGAATCCTCATCACAAAAGATAAATCTTTGCTCACTCTGGGACCTCGTTCGAGCCGAGCCGGCGGTGATTTGAAATTGCAGTGGTGGTGTGCTTTTTTCTGCATTCTGAGTCGGTGTGTCTAGAGTCTTCTCACTGGGACAACGAGTCTGAGGGCTCTTTTCTGGGTCTTTCAGACGCCACCCGGCGAAGAGTGCTAGCAGGCTGCCCGCCGAGACCTCATTCGAGCCGAGTCGGAGGCGATGATTGGTAGCGAATGTGAAGCATTTTTTCCGGACCCAGTTGCACTTCAAGGGTCATCTTCAATCGTTATGAGAAGCTTATTCATGAGACCAGCGTACCGGAACAGACACCCACACAATCACAGCCGCGAAGGGTTCGCCCGCAGCGCGGCATCGGGTGACCGTGCCAGAGGTGAGCGTATATAATTGGTGAATAAGTGTAAGGAAATCATTTCAACCGCCTCATGCCCACACTTCCGGATTCCCTGACGCGGTGTGACGTGACTTTGCAGCGTGGCAACGTATTTGATGAATGATGGTGATATTGCTGCGTGGCTCTTGTGTCGCGACTCAGCAACTTACCTGGGTCCTCCTGCGTTCGACGTTCGGCGCCAGATATCCCAGGACCCAGCTATCTGGTCCACACTCTCACCTCAGACGGCCATGCAAATCTGAATGTAGCTGGCCACCCCTGGGATCTCGTTCGAACGGAGATGGAGCAGTTCAAGAGCCACCCTGTTCAAACCTTTTTTTGGCTTGGGATCGGTCCTTATTGAACCAATGCCGCATACTTACGTCCGTCCATTGATGAACACCAACCGCTCCAGTGGCGTATGTATATGCTGATCCCGAAGCCGGCGCCGTTAAATTTCCCACTGCCTATGAAGGCACAAGTACATGCAAATGAAGCACCAGCAAGCACCAGCAGTTGAATTCAATTGATCTTGCCCGCCATTCCGCCGGGATCTCGTTCGAACCGGGGCAGGGACTTCGCCCAACAATAAGGTACCCATCGTTTTTACAGGATTTTTTCTTTCAATTGTTGTGAGAGGCTCATTTCCACTGTTTCATGGATTCACTGGGACTTTCAATTGCGTTGATCAATATGAGCTGATGGTCTTGCCGGTGAGTGAGGTGAACGTGTTCTAGCGCTAGCTGCCGGCTGGCCCTGGGAGAGATAACTTGAATGCCATATTTGACTGTGGCAATTACCTCCCTACAACGGTGTAAGCGTCCGTTCGCCGTTGCTTGGCTGTTCCGGAGCTCGTTCGATCCGAGTCGGTAACATGATCGTCTTCCGCCATAATTTTTTTTTTTTTTGGCACGGCTCGTGAGGGGCTTGGTGAGCTCACATCTCGGGCCGTTCCAAGCCCTGTGATCCTGTGAGTAGTGGTGTCGCAGTGGGCACAAAATTCGGGAGTTGGAACAACCGCGGAACCGGTGATCGGATGGCTGTGCTGCAGTGATCTGCCGCTGCGGCTGCCATCACGGCCAACATGTGCACCTCTCGGCACCCACCCATTCACTCCTTCGCTCTCTTGGCCAATCCATACTTGATACCATGTAATATTCATTCAGAATAAGTAGAGTGACATTGTACGTTGTGTCTACTGTGAGAGGGGTCAAGCAGCCGAACGGCGGGAGCTGCAGATTGAGGACGCCGACTTGACAAAGCGGGGGCGGGCTCGGCAGGGCTGGTCGGACCCAAGAGGAGCAGATAGGGCGGGATGAGCATTGAGGAGGGCAAGCGGCAGATGTGTCCTTGAAGAGCGCGACGGCGGGGCCAGCCACCACGTCAATCAGAGTCAGGGAGGTGAAGGGGAAGTGAAGGAGGCCTTGTGGGGCGTGGAGGTTTGGAATGTGATGCACGAAAGGTTGAGGACCCTGGATGTAGAGTGGGTGTGCTTGGGCGAAGGATATTGAGCCACTCACGAGTGCGGGTGAGCCTCGCCATGACTGTCTCTATCCTCCCTAGCTCCTCCCTCAACTCTGCAATGGTTCCACCAGTCTTCCAATGGCTGTCGTGGGCTTGCGGGTCTTGAAATATTGCCGCCTCGATGATGATGTCATCCGACCGAGGCCTCCGACCGTTTTCACGGTGCAACGATGACGACGGGCGCCGCGTGCGCCTGGCAGGAGACAGAGGTCGGGCGTCGGGTGGGTAGGCGCGGGCGCAAGCTGAGACAACGGGCCTGGTGTCGTCGAGTGAGTCAGGAGTAAGTAAGTGATCTGATGTGTTTGTGCCGAACGGCAAAACACCGCCATCACCAGAATCCCGGTTTTTCGGTTTTTCGGTTTTCCGGTTGTCCCAACTCCCGGATGCACTCGCAGTGGGTATCCTTGTTCCCGAATTATGCACGTCTTAAAATAAACCGTTTAAGTACGGCGGCAACGCGTGCCGCAGGTCGTGATGTCTGATGGGGATCATGACGACGGCGATTGATGTGTGTCCCACCAAGGATCGCTCGAACAGGAGTATGGAGCGGCCAGTGGCCGTTTTTCCTGAACTGTGGTCCTCGGTCGATCATTCGCACTGATCGGCCTCCTTGCCCGACGTCGGTTCCTGAAGGATTTGCAGTTGATTTTGCAAACCACGAGCCGTGGAGCCTGAAACAAACCCCATAGCAAAATGTGTCAGCTTCCTGCATGTGGCTGGCGACGGTCGGTGATTTCGGAACACAAAGATTCGTGTTGGCAGGCACTTCCGCGGGAGGTCTGGCCCAGGACCATAGAGCTGTCACTTGGTATAATAATAATAAAAGCCTTCCGACGCAGGAAATTACTTTTGTCTGTCAATTTCCTCTGCCAGCCACCGCGGCTGCCATGGGGATTGTTCAATTTTCAATTAAAGATCAGGCGTGTGGGCGTTTGAGGGGCCGAATTGGCAAACACGCGGGGCGTCACAGGGCGGACAATTAGATCATAATTTGCCTGGTGTTTGATCTGCACCGATTGACAGGAAAGCTTGAGGAAGAAAAAAATGGTAAGAAAAAAGAATCAGGATTCCGACTTGGCAAAGGCTGTTGGATATATAGTGTGCCCGCGGTGCGAGGCTGACGGAGCGGCGCGGTTGTGGGTGTAGTAGGTTGCCGCGTTCCTGAAGATTTTTCGAACCGCTGCAAGTCCATTTGGGTGTAAATCCATCAGGTAGCGGACGCAGATCGTCGATGAGTGGCGCCGCATGGTTGACTCCGCGGCCTATAAAACGTCTTCTCTTCCTTTGCCTCTCATCTTCGCGCTTCCGCTGCGTAAGTAACACCGACGACAGCGACAGCAGCCTTCCTCGCTTCTCGAACAGAAAATCCCCTTGCCACGCTCGGAATCTCATTTAAAGTCTGCTGACTTGACTTGACCTGCTTGACGAAGCCCCACTCCACTCTGCTCCACCACCATGGCGTCGACATCCACGCAGCCCATCGTCCTGCCCAGCATCCATGAGATGTTCCCCGAGCATCTCATCCCTCTTCGCTCTCATTCCCCGGCACCACCCAGGTCCCACCGTGGTGGAGCATCCAAGTCCTCTCGCTCTCACCAATCCTTCTCCTTCGACGTGCTGAAAAGCCATCCTCGTGGTGCCTCGCTCGAGCACCTGGCCTCGAGTCGTCCGACGTCGAGTCGGCACCAGCAGCAGCACGACGCCCGCAGCTCTTCGTCCGACGGCGACGCTGAGATGGACGACGTCGATGCAGAAGAGAGCGGCGAATGCGGCGAGGACGGGAAGAAGCATGTGTGCCCCACATGCGGGAAGCGGTTCAATCGGCCGAGCAGCCTGCGGATCCACGTCAATACCCACACTGGCGCTACACGTAAGTGCCTTCTCTGAATGAGATTTCCGCCTTCTGACTTGCGAGAACTTGCAGCGTTCCGTTGTCCATACCCGAATTGCAATAGGGCGTTCAACGTCAATAGGTGAGTGCGATTCCACAACTCTTTTGTTCCCTTCCGTTGACGACGTCTGAACAGCAACATGCGCCGCCACTATCGCAACCACGGACATCCAACCTACAACACCTCGCCCTCCACCTCTCAGGCGATGCCGATGCACACATATCCCGCACCCTCTCCTCCCTCGCCCACGATCTTGCCTCACGCGTCGTGGAACGGTCACGGTCACGCTCCTCCCATGCACAACTTCCCTCCCCCAGCGCCCTACCCGCCCCAATCATACCTCATGGCTGGTCCACATTCGCAGCGCGGTGGTATATCCCGAGCGTGGACGCCCCCTGCTGTGGGTAGCTGGAGCGCACCGCCAAAGCGGTATTCCGAGAGTGATGTACGGAGCGAGCGTCGATGAGCTCAGCATGACCTACCTACTTTGAGCCTTTCGTATTTTTTGCTTGCTTGCTTTGAATTCTTGCTTGCCATCGACGCAGAATGTAACCGTAGAATACACGTTCTAAAATGTTGTACAAGTTGTACAAGTATCAATCTTCTTGCATTGAATCGATCCATTTTGAAAACGAACCAAGAAACATTTCGAGCTCGAGTCTGCAATCCGATCGGTGAACGCCGATCCTGACGACGACGAGCCGCGAGGATACGCCTCATCCTCGCGCTAAACGACTTTGTCACCCCACGAGGCGGCAGGCCTAGTAAATAGCGCGCCTCAGGGACGATCCGCAGGAAATTAGTGCGCATGCACACGACGACGAGGGGCACGATCACGACCCTGAGACTTGGATAGCCGTCCCATCCCGTAGCCTGTAGCCTGTCGACCCGGAGATGAATTTGCTCCACTATCCATATTGGCTGTGGTGGATTAACCGAGTTGCTGTGTAACTGTCAGCGGGGAGTCGGGGGATCGAGGGACAGAGAACTCGCCAGGTGCCAGAGGGACACTCGACCAGAGATGGGAATACCGATCTGGACTCGAAGTTGAGGGCGAACAGGTTCTCTTCCGCTAGTACACTCGACGTTGGCAGGATACATGGAAGGGTTTTCGCATTGGTGGATTCTTGGATCCAGAATCATGCCTTCCCTTCCGAGTCCACCGAAGCGCGGCGTTTGAGACCGACGGACGTGAGGGCTGGAGGGAAGATGGAGGATATACGGCGGGGCGGCCCCTCGGAGCCTCTCTCTTCCTTGCGTTGGCCTTGCCGCTGAGGCGCCGGAACTAGCTAGTGGCGAATTGGTCTCCGATCTGAATGCGCTGCTAAGTCGGGGACTCGGTGCACACCACCACACCGTAAGCACTAGCTCGTTCCTCGTTTCTTGCTCGCTCTCCGAGGGAAACCTTGCTGTCTATCCGTAACACGAGGAGCCAGATACGCGTCGAGTTAGTACGGGAGCAATTTCTCGAACGAGGTCAGGTCAGGTCATCGATTTGAGATTGAGATGAAGGCCCCACGATAAACTAGTAAGTGGTTAACAGCCGGTGGAGGTAGATAGTTTAAGTAACCTTGAGCATGTTCGACGCACAGGGCATCAAACTACACACCCTATGTATGCCGGCGAGGAGGACGATATCTGCCAGTTTGAATTTGAGTTTCACTTCGAAAGGAAACGAAACTGAATGACCGCCAGCCGAGCTGTGCGGAATGTTGTACATTTTGAAGGCCGCCGCCGGGATCTGCGGAGGAGAATCAGCCTGGGAAGGAAGACGACAATGGCTGACAGAATTGAAGGTACGGGTTGGGGAGGCGTGCCTCGAGGATAGATCGACCGTCATCCGCTCCGCTAATGTTGCAAGAACTGCCCCTGGTGCGTGACGTGCGACAGCAACAGGTAATAGTTCAAGCGCTCATCGACCGCCGCAAGGCTTGCACGCCTTAATGCGTAAATTGTAAATTGCGACTGACTGCGTGTAAGTTTGACGATAATGATGCTGGAAAAAGTAAGCGCAAATGAGGCGGACAGGCACGATGAATGAACGCTGCGTCACTCAGATGGCAGGAGAAGACTGACTGCATGCCACTCAGCTCTTCGCTTTCCCGCCTTGCGTTCTACTCCTCGGGCACATCTAGAGCGCCATTATTCACGCAGCATGCATGCATGAATTAATTGGGGGTAGGGTGCCGGCACATAAACCCGAGCAGGCAGCATCCTGAGATTTAGACGGACATTAGGGTGCTTCTCGCTGAGAACGAGGACTGGGACTCACCATAAGTACATAGGAAGGAATCGATTGACGAAACAATCAGACAGCGGTGGTGTAAGTAGTCGCCGTGATCAGCGTACGAACGAGGGGTCGAGGGAGCCAACCTGCCACTGCCAGGAAGTGTTTAACCTCTGCCTTTATGGTATGCAGCATTATCCTCGACGACGTCGGCAAAGCCTGAGTTCACCCTCCTCCGGGCTCGACGGGACGGGAAATACCTTGGTGGCAGAGCATATCGGTGTCCAAAGGGCGAGCATCTTGTGAGAAGAAGAGGCAATTTAAAGACGGGTGAGTCATGACAGTGACACAGGGTCGACATGGCGGTATAATGATTCCGTTCGGGAGTCGGGACACGCGTCTTGAATTTGGCATTGAGGCTTCATTTGAGACGAAGACGCTACCCTGTTCGCACGACGAGGCCACCAGAAAGAGAGACGACCCATTCCAAAAGGCTTCTGGCAAGTGTCTGGCGCGAGGTCCCAGCAAACGCGCTCGAGAAGAGAAGAACGACATTTGGCGTGGCAGACCGAATGTTGTTGAAGGTGTATATCAGGACAATCAGAGGAGTTGGCGTACTTGGCTGGATTGGTTCCTGAGCCGTGCAGCGCATGTTCGATTAGACGCTTCAAGTGGATCCAGACCTCCGGAGGCGATCTTTGCGCCATCGCAATCCAGATTCCAGAAGGCGTGAACTTGCTGTCCAGGTGGAAGCAGATGTCTTCGATCAGAGGAAAAGAATGATTCAAGAGATAAGAGCAGTGGAAGGTCCGGGACGAAATGTCGAGACTCGCCGAGTGTGGAAAGAGACACGGTATAAACGAAAAGCGAAAACGAAAATCGGCAACGATCGGCCGTATCACACGGCTGCCCCGTGTTCCGGTCACGCTTCGCTTACGTCTCGGTACCGAAAGGCTGGGTTCCCGACGCTTAGCTCATGCCCGTCACTTGCTCCTCGCGAGTCGCGACGCGCGTCCGTGGCACTGTCCCACTACTGGTGCTTTCTGCCTACCGGTACCCCTCCCTGTATCCTATGCCATGATAGCTCAATATACATCTTCAATCCCATTGATTGCCGGGAGAAGCTCTTGGATGCCTGAAGTTCTTGTGCGCGCTATAATAGGCAGCCTCGGCCTTCGATCATTCTCGTTTTGCGGCCGTCGGCACTGATGACGAGAGCTTGGGGTATTGCGCCGTATGTTGTGGTATCTGATTTAAAACTCAGTGCTGAATGCCTGGATGATGTCCAGGGACAGTTCACTAAGCCCCGGAAGATATCCCAGGATGAATTTGCCAATTAAATGTGTATTTCAAGTACAGAGAGGCGCACGGTGAATTATCTTGACGGTGTTGATGGCGGTGAATCGTAATTGATGCGCCATCATGCCTTCCCCTTGGGAATTGAATGTGACTGTTACTTTGACCATCAACGGCGTTCGGCGGCAGTCCCTTGCCGATAGGTATGTATATCGTTTTCGTTTTCGTTTTTTGTATATACCCAAAGAGACAAGAGGCGCCGGCTTCCCAAAGGGGTAAGGATTGCGTGTACCATCTGATGGCGGCCCCTCTCCTCGCTTGCTCCTCGGCATCATGGCCAAGCGCCCAGCTCGACGCGAGCTCGACGGCCTCGTTGTCAAACCGTCCCTCGGTTCTGCACTATCATTATCCTCCTCGCCACTTCCCGCGTTTTTCACTGGATATACGACGACCGCTCAGGCCAGAATACACGCGCGACTCGCTCAATCCCCGCTGTGTACTGGTTTACAGCCCCTGAACTGCTATGTCCCGCCAGTCGTTTGAGCGATGGACAACTGTCCTACTTAGATAACTCTCCGAATCCTCGGACGTTGAATGACTCTTAAGCAGCCGGGCGATACCAGAACTACCCAACTCTTCCTCCCAGAGTCCCAAGAGCCCTCATGTTCAAAGTCCTCTCCCTCGCCATCCTTTCAGCTGTCCTCATCGGTGTGGTCGCCAACCCACTCCCAGACCCACAGCCCAACTTGGCGAGCCGGGACTTGAACAGCTTCATCGCCAGTGCACAGACGCTTGAAAGTACCTGTTCTGTGTTCTTGGGCGAATTCTATGACACCTTCCCTCCCAATGTCACGATCTTGCAGGTACGTCTCTTTTGAAACCCGCGACTTTGGACAATCTGACGCCTCGGACAGCAAATCGCAGGACACATCGAGGACTGCAGCAATGCCTTTGGAGCCTCTGTGATCCAGCTCGCGGTACCTCATGTCACAGACTCCCAATAGCTCAGACTTATCTTTCGATAGTCCATCATCCCCACTCCAGCCGGCGCGGGCAAGGGTCTCACCACAGCCCAGGCTACGACCATCAACAACTTTGTCGGCACCACCGGCGCGGTCCTAAGCCACTTGAACCAGCTGCAAGAGGACGTCGGTTTCTTCGATGGCGTCGCCGTTTCGGGTCTCGACGGAATTTACTGCCACGCGGTCCAGGACCTCGCTCTGCGGAGTACGACGTATCTCGGATTGTTGGTCATCTTTGCGCCGGTGAGTTTTCCATTATGCTGTGCGGATTCATGGTGACCGGTATACAGTCGACGACTTTCTCGGGTCCATGGGATTCTTTGCACTTCCAAGCAGTCAATGGATTCACGATTTTTTTGTCTGAGGATGGATTCAATTGTGGGGGTGGAAGTTTCTAACGTGGGACGCGTTTTTATGTGCAAATAGGTGTTTATTCTTGAGTAAATTGAATGATATATATTTGGCCGAGATTCTACGAAAAGCCTTGGAAAAGCCTGCTGTTCATCCCGAGTACGCCGGTAATCCGTCAGTTGGTCGGTTTACCCCCGCTCGTGATTTGGACAATCCACCACGAGCTTCAGCAGGCTGCGATGGCACTGAGTCTGAAGTCCCGTCGCTCGCGTAAGGGTCGAATGGAACGATGGTACCAGTTGGTAAAGAGGCTGTACGGAGAAGGGTGGGGGCGGGATGTTGCGACTCGACGCTGCCGTGGACGTGCTGCTGCAGACGTCGCCGGCGGATTACAATGAAAGCAAGAATGCCCCCGGCGATGAGGATGCACCCTCCTATAGTTCCGCCTACGATGGCCCCGACTGCGGGATGCTTGCGAGTTTGAGCGGCTGGGGCTGGGGGTGAAGATGCCGAAGCAGAAGCAGAAGGGCTCGCCACCGCTGACGTCGAAGTATTAGATGCTGTTTCCTCTGGCAGGCGTATTGCGTTGATGAGGACTTGAAGTGCGTCGGTTTGATTGCCTGGCGAGAAGACCGAGGATGGTGGACCAAGCCAAGACCCTCCATAAATATTGTCGCCATCGGTCGCATTGTCCTGAATGGCGTTGAACTGAAGTGATGTTAGCAATGTACTATCAAGATGTACGGTATGCAGACCTGAACGGCGAGGTATTGTTGAATCAAACTTCGTACAGCCGGCGTGGTTGCGTTTCGCACGTAGGCAGCTGTGAGACCGCGGGGAAGGAACATGTCTCCCAATTTTTCAGCTGGTCGGGAAATCCCGTGAGTTCTCAGTGGGAGGCGAAGAGAAAGAAGAATTACCTCCTCCACATGCAATGACACCATCTGGGCCTTGCCAGTCAGTGTTGTCCATTGACGCCGTTGCGATCAAGTTAATCCTGCATGTCGTTCAGTGAATCGCCGAATGCAGACGTTCCACTTCCACGTACAAATTCTGAACGGTCACGTTGGCCGTGATCGAGTACAAGATGGACAATCCCTCAATCATCAGACCAGAGTTGTGGGATTGTAATGTCGTTGTCTCTGAGAGATCTGAGCAGACACTAGCAGATGTTCCATCCTGCACAATGTTGTTTGAGTTTATTAGTTGGGCTTTGATGAAGTTCGCAGAATTTTGGGCGGCTTCCAAGTACATTGTGTTGCTGGGGACGGCCTCGGCCAGAAGCGCAGAGAGTCTGAGCAGTATATGCATGAGCTGAACGTCAAGAGAATAGCTCTTACACGAGAAAGCCCCTACAGTACTCAATGAGACGCTGAGAGGACTGTTGAACTGAAATTGCCTACCCAGTGGACAGTCCATCGACGAAGTCGTCTGATACATTCATGGACTGAGGTCTCGTGAGCGACGCGCATTAATGATACTCAAATGCAGCCGACTAACATGAAAGGTGCTGCCAACCATGCTTTCTTGACGGAGATTGAGTCAGGTTTGAATCCAGCATCCAGGAAACACTCACGTCCGTTGCAAGATTTAGCAAGGGGAAAGTTTTTGACCGACATGTTGCCCCGATTGATGTCGTCTTGAGAAACGGTAAAGGGCAGGGCAGCCGACCACGATTGCTCGGCATATTGGAGGAATTGTGGGTTATTGTATTGCTTGTAAGCAATGGCAGCTGCATGGCCAAAATTTCTGAAGTGTCGCCGGAGGAATTAGCAATGACAAGAGGAAGTAGAACCTCACTCACATCCCATCGCTTATCTGGTATCGCAAATATGTTATCAGTGCTCTGGCGACTAAAGGCTCAATGGGAGAACGAACACTGAGGAGAGATGAGGAAATACAAAAGATGACAGCCTAGGTGTCACGCACAATTCTCCCGTAAAGTTGACAACACCGATTGTCCCCAGGTACTGATTTGCCAATTCGAAGTACGCTCCAAGAGGAGTGCTGTACGTTGAGCCGTTGGTCGCAACATCGAACTCGGCTAGTTGAGAGTAGAATGTGCCACCGTTCCCGTAAGTGTCATCTGGTGATCATGAGCTCCGAGGGTCTCAAACCAGTAAATGTATCTTACCTGGGTCTCCAAACAGGCCACTGTCCACCAGGAAAGTGAGGGTCTTCTGGATCCCGGCTGTTGCGAGACTGACGCGATCGGACTGCGACATATTCAGAGTTGGTTTCTATTGTTCATGGGTCAGAGGAGAGAAGACTGAGGATGAGGGAGAGCGGTACCCGCCATGAAGAGGGTGCCGCCTGGGCAACCACGGAACGTAAGAAGAGTAATCCCCCTGGGACGACGATCAAATTGGGGATCAACATGAGCGGTTGGTCGAAAGGGTGGGTGGGTCGGCCTTAAAAGCGATGACTAGGCACCATAAATACAGCGAGGCTATACTTGTCTTGTGGGAATAGCTCCACACAAGCGGTCAGCATGCGATAACAAATGGGTGGTCGTTCTGCAATGCCAGATTCAATGTTGCGAGAATTATTCATCCTCTGTACATGTCTGGCCCAAAATGTCATCCAACCTCTTGCCAAGCAAGAGACCTCAGAATCCCCCAGAGAGAATCGCAACATACATAGCTTGAAACCTGATGCTTGGGAGATTTACGAAGGTCATATCAGTGGCGAATCATGATGACAGATGTCCTCGAGATGAGATGTAGAGTACTATACGAGCCCCCTGGCGGAGTGGAATCGACCATGGAATTCATTTCAGCCTGCCGCCCCATTCATGCATGTCGAGGAAGTAAACACCGGGCTGAACTCGGCGCCGCCGATTTCATGCCATTCTTGTCCAACCTGTGTCGAGAATGCAACTAGTGTTGAATGTTAGCTTCCCGCTGAGATATGATGCTACGTCTTTAACTTGAGCCTAAGGCGCTGAGTCGACCCCATCGGCGTCGAAGTTCAGAATCCCTAGTCGGTCTTCTTTGATGAGACAGTCTTGACAATCCATGGGCTTGAAGGAGGGAAAGGGAAACGAGACCAGCGGACTAAAATCTCGGAGCGTGAGCTAATGTGATGTGACTCGATCCACGTAAGATCTTGCGATGGAGCAGCGTAGAGATCCAGCCGACAGCTTCCGCAGTTTGCTTGGAAATTGGCAAGAGGTTCTATACAGATACAGCCTGCAGCTCGTGGCTCGGAGCCTTTGAACCTGTTGGCTGCAAGGACTGAAGCAGCCAAGAAGCAGCGAATCTTCAAGCATGGGAGCCGCTGGAAGTTGCCTGGAAGAGACCAAGAAGAGACGCTCAGCATTGGTGAGCACTCAGGCCTGAGGCAGGACGGAAGCAGAGAGCGGCACTTGGTGACATGCGATGATTTCTGTCACATGAGGCTCTTCGTCTTGAGATCCCAGGACTCCGAAGTCTTCCAGAAAAGAATCCTGTGTTCAGGGCATCAGGCTGTGTAGAGACAATCACAGCACACACTGTTGTTTTTGGACTCGGTCCACGTAAGATCGGCGCCAAACTGCAACTGGGGGCACTAATAGAGAAATGTGTAGACAGCATCCTGTCAACATTCAGCCCCCTAGTTCAGGCTAGATAATGGTGAGTCGTCGCAACGACTGGTGCCACTGTGCCAGGCCCAGGTGGAGGAAGTTGAACCTGGATCAGCCTTCATTGAAACAGGCCCGTAAAGCCTGGGATCCGCTAGCAACGAGAAACAGCAAGTTGCTGAGCGTGCGCAAGCGTTCTCCGCGGAAGAGACGGAGACGAGACGTTGAGCAGTGGGCGGAAACAGAGAGCGGCGGCGAGCGCTGCCGTCACGCTGATCTCCATTGTGATGGAGCGTGATGATCCAATCATTTGCTGATCTCGAGTCTCAGCCGTATGGTCCGCCTTCAAAGTTCAATCCTTGGACGGTCAGCTTTACCACCGATCCGCCGTGGCTCGCCCAAACGGTCGTGAAAAATGACTCCGAGCTGAAGGACTCCGACTGATACAGAGAACTGAAAGTTGAAACTCCAGCGTTACTTGGGTTTGACACCGTCTCATGATCATCGGCGTAGCGACCAGTGCCGCCATGCGACATCTCACGTGCAGCATAGTTATCAGTAACCTAGTATACCCTACCGTTTCCGAAGTGAGCGCAGCCCAAGGAAACGAATAGAATAAGCCTCCGCTCGAGCTCCGCGTTGGGAGAACACCGAGACTTGAGACGCCGAAGACGCCGCGGACCTTTCCTTGAGCGCTCCGCTCCCATACCGAGGATTAAATTCCCATGTAATTTTTTCTTCGGTCCAAGTAACCTGTGGCCGCCTCGAGGTCGGAGAGCTGATGTTGATGTTGTCCCGCCTCGCACGACAATCGGGCCTGCCGGGCACAATGGACGAGAAAGTCTAACCAACAGCAGCAGCGTTGTAAGTTGGGCCATCCAATTGCCACAGCGGCAGGACATCAATCAGCGGAATTCGACTTCTGCTTCTGTGGCACCACAATTTGTGTTCTGGTCCCGGCTTTCTTCAGAACGAGCGTTCAGTGAGAAGTTTTTTGAGCCCGAAAACCCGAAATTCCGCAGACGGTGGCTTCGAAGCACCTGTGAAAGAAATGGATGCACGCATGCGGGCCCACGCGGCCAGCTTGGAGACGAGTTGAATCCATCACAGATTGAGAAAGAGTCCAAGAATCAAAGAAGCGTATGTATGAATGTTTTTTGATTGGCTGTCATTGCGAATGCCCGCGAAGATCGGTGAGTGTACCTGAGCGGAACAGCATACACACGGAAGGAGTACGGAAGACTTGATGGTTTCGCAATTTCGTGAGAGCGTATGCGTGAGACGGAAGTTGAGAGGATGTCACTCATCGGTCCTAGACACGATGCGAAGTGATATGGATGCAGAGATTGTACCCGGGTGAGAACGAGCAAGTGTAGATTGAGCAGAGGAGCCAGGCTGTGAACAAGGGAGGACCCATTCCGCCCAAATTCCGAGACAACTTCATTGCGTCGGGGACGCACGAGTTACGTCGGGGTGGCGGAGTACAATCATTTGAATGTCGCTAGGGAAGAACATCTTTTTTAAGAATCGAGCGACATCTTTTGTGCACAACGGGTAATGGATCAACGCCACCGAACGGGCGCGTTAAACTTTAGCAGGGCAGATCATGTCCGTCTTTCGGCACGTCGGTATTTCGGCGACGTCAGCGGCTGATAATAGATGGGCAGATAAATTGAAGATCTGCGCGGGTTACTAGGGGTTCATACTCTGATTACTGGAGTGCTTCTCGAGGCGGATGAACGGGAGAGCGGCGCGTCCCAGCGTAGATATCAGCGGGACGGGTAGTGCATCAAGCCAACATCAAGCCAAGAAAACCTGGAAAGCGGAAAACCTCTGGGCTGGTCAATGCTGGGCCATAGGACTGCAGCGGAGATGAGTATCCCTGGCAGACAGGTGGAGTTGCGTGATCGCAGGCAAGCGAATTGGGGACACGGGCGGGAAAAGATCTGCTGTAAGGTGCGGATCCGATTCCCATGAGAAGACGGCCAACCGGCGGTATTCTATCACGGTAGTTCGGGAAAGTCAACAGTTGGCAAACACGTTATGTACCTTTGAGCTGTCGGTCTCTTGCCTGCAACCCGTACTTAAATATCTCAATATCTGCGCTTCCGCTGATCGATATCCCAATCATGTCCCCCGCATCTTCTTCACAACAGGTCGTTCTGCCCAGCATCCATGAAATGCTCCCCGAGCATTTGATCTCGCCACCCGTTCACCTCTTCTTGCCCAACTCGTTGAACTACAAACTGGACATGTTACGGAGGCAGCAGCCCCAGGTTCATTCGCACCAGCCCTTCCCATCCTACGACTTTTCACCGCGGCGTCGCCGATATTCCGAGTCTTCATCGTCTTCAACGTACGACGAAGAGGAAGTCGAGACCGTGACCGCCCCTCCAACCAAACGCAAGCGTCACAGCTGCAATCTTTGCGGCAAGCTCTTCACGCGGCCCAGCAGCCTGCGCACTCACACCAACACACATACGGGCGCCATGCGTGAGTCATCCTCGTTCACCTTTCACCTCACACATCTAAACTCTCGCCAGCTTTTCGCTGCACACACCCAAATTGCGGTCGGCGGTTCAATGTCCAATCGAATATGCGGCGGCACATGCGAACACATCCGAGTACAGACGGCGACTCTCCTCCGCCGCTAACTCCATCGCCATCTTCCTGAGCGCGCCGCTCCCGCGATCCGCGTGCGATAAAATTATTCTGGCGGTTGATCCCGCCACCCGTGCTATTATTCCCTGTGGAACGCACATAATCCGCTCTTGTTCACTTCCTGGAATCGCAATCATGTACCATACGAACCAAGTTCTGTAGACCTAATCCGCGTCTCTTACCTACTGTATTTTTGAAATTATACACGCTTCCGCGTTCCGACGGGACCGACCCGCGCATCATGATCAATGGTTTACTCGGGGTTCGGGTCTCCGAGTCTAGATGCATTCCGTGAATATTCCGTAGGATCTGCGAATATGACGGGTCGCTAAAAGGGATCTGCGAATGCTGTTCCCTGTCTACTTGTGTCCGAGATTCACCGAGGCAAGGCGGTAACTGTCAATCAAGGCTAGGCGAGGAGGCCGTTATGGGCCACGGTGGGTCAACTTGATCATCATGGGTGTGTGGTCCACGGTGCCCACTTACGTGCCTGAACTCTGCAGTTCCGGATATATGGATGTTCAGGGACAGGGCAGGGGGAACACTAAAAGTACAAAAACTTCCGGTGCGGGGAGTCGAACCCCGCGCAAGTGCGATTACGTGACAAGAGCAGCCACCAATTAAAAGCTCTTATGTCGGTGGAACCCACAGGCGGAGGAGCATCCTCGGGACACCGGATATTGTAGAACGGTAAAATGAGCGAAAACGTGGACACGTTCTTGTGGAAAAAGGTATTCCCAATAGGGGAATCGAACCCCTGGCTAGTGCGTAGTCAAGATACACCAAAGTTTCGTGAAAAGCACCAATGTTAACCACTACACCAATTAGGATATACACTCGTACGAGCTGCGTTACACCATCTAGATATCCTTACTACCGTCCTGCCCAGTCTTTTGGCCGACTCCATCCTCCCGAAGGTTTGCGCACGCATCCAACCTTTCCTCCGTGCCTTTTCAGTGACGACAAACCTCGAACTTCACCTCGTCACATTTTTTATAACACGAGATTTTGTGGAACTGGTCTCGCGGCTCCCCCGCCTCGAGAAGATATCCATCGTTGCCACCTTCCTCGATAACTCCACCCCCAATTTCGGCCCTTGTCCGGAGAGCGGGGACTCTTACGGGCCCTTCATCCATTGGCTCAACTCCAGTTCACCCAGCATCCACACACTGAGCCTAGGCGCGCTGCCCGCGGCCGCCCTCCCCACCGTCAGCCAACTACTACAGTCCCTAGGCCTCAATCTCAAAGCCCTCGATCTCGCGTTGATGTACCAAGTCACAGCTGGTACGTACCTCTTCTCCTTCTCCGAGTCTTCATCACCTCCCATTCATGACCAGGGGAGATCGACACCCACATTGACCTGAGCTCCAACACCCACCTACGTCGACTCTGCATCCACGTCAGCCTCCGCCGATTTCACGGCCCCGACGGCCTTATGCACGCGCGGGCCCCCTGGGCCCTCCTTGCCGCCGTCCGCTCCGCCGTCCGCTCCCCTCTCACGACCCTCACAATCGAGCTAACCCTCGTCGCCGTCGTCGTGCTCGACAACATCGACTGGGATTACCTCAACACGACATTGTTGACGGGCGAGCGTTTCCGCGGGTTGAGACGGTTAGAGTTTGTGATTGTCACACATTGGATTGAGGGGGATGAGGACGGGGCATTGGAGCCTGAGATTCGGGCGCGTGTTCCTGAGTTGGAGGCGAGGGTTATTGTGGAGGTTTTACAGAAGAATCCTGTTTGGTGGGAAGGTTTTTGAATCGGAGGTGAACGGATACTTGGCCTCTGGTATGTTGAGGCACCTTAAAATTTGAGCTACACACAACGATATGATCGTGGAATGGAACAGAACTGACAGACGGCCAGCGATCAACCAGCAATAATGGCCAGGATGCATCTTGAAATTAGATAAGAATTCCTACTCACACAGAAGTAAAGTCGCTCAAAAAAGCCTCCCCTCCTTCCCCTCAAGCACCTGAGACTTCAACTCGTCCGGGAGAGAGACCATTCCTTGCCTGAGGCTCTCCACGAATTCAGGGAGAGTGTCGATGGCCACGACGCGGAGCGAGTGGAGAGTTGCACCTCCACCCTGATATTCGCTGCAGCGTGACTGCACCATGGGGAAGAACGGCGGATCGATGGCCTCGTGCTCGCCTCTGCATGTATACACCAATGACTTGAGCACGGGGCAGAGAATATTCGCAGCCCCCTGACGGTCTTGGATAGTCATCGCACTCCAAACCGGCCCCATCTCGTGGTCGCTCGGCGCACCGCACAAAATCCCCAACGTCCTGACAACCGGGGCGTCTCTGAGGACGTTGACGATCTCCTCTGCTGTGGTGCTCCTATGGTCATTATCTAGGTAGAGGCAAGTCAATCTGCCTGAGGACGAGCGGTGGAGGAAGGATGGGACGGCAGTGTAAGGCGCGCAGACGGTCAGACTTTCGAGCGTAGGCCCCGCCGTGATATGCGCCAAGAAATCACGGGCCGGTTCGGGCGCGACGCCCAACCTCAATCGACGCAGACAGGGGAGGACGACGTGCCTTCCAGCGTGGTACTCGACCTCGGAATCCACCTTTATGAAGCCCAGACCACATTGGACTAGTCCGGGCGTGGCCAGGAGGATGTCAAAATTTTGTTGCGCTGTACCCGAGGCGCGGTAATGGATAATCTGATCCCACGGGGCGGTGGGTATGTACGGAGAGCGTGCACGGAGAGTGCTGCCTGTGAGAATCAATCTGCGTAGAGCGGGGGCCTCGGAGAGGTAGCTGTGTCCTTCACCAGGCTGCAAGTTATCCTGGGTCAATATGAACTCGCGAAGCTGCGGAATCCGGTTGTACATGCCGGAGAGCGCAGGGACTAGATCCTCCGAACCTCGCAGACACATATTGAAGACTCTCCAGCGATGAGAGTGCTGAAGGAGTGCGTGGAGCAGGTCTTTATGGTGGCCAGCCGACCCGCGGGAGCGCACATTCATCCAGATGTCAAGAGTAGCGTTGCCAGACAGCACGAGCTGGGTTTCAATCATGGATAGAGGGAATATCATGTGGATGGTAGCGGATGTCGACCGAGGCTCGTAAATGGTGAGGCGGCGCCAGAGGAGTGAGGTGGAGAGTGCCGCGTTTCGCCAAGTCCTGCAGACATAGCCCAAAGGCCACGGTGGGGCATCAATGCGGTGCGTTCCGACCTTCCGCTTGTACGAGGAATAGGTGAAGATCTCAGAGAGCAATTCGCCCGGAACACAGCGAATGGGAGACAGGAGGGCGGTGTGCGCCTGGATGCAGCGTTCTAGCTGATCGACCTCCGGCGTACTTTGGGGCATGGTTCTAAGTTCATCCAGCCGCGCGCGATTCTCATCCAGGAATCGGCGGATGAGCACGATTTCTCCTTCGTCCGGAGGGTCATTCGATTCCAAAAGACGGACGAAGGGAGATGATTGCATTCTGCGCCTAGGGTCAGATTTGTCCGGAATTGCACCGTGCTCTGACCTCAGCTCAGTAGCTATAGCTCCGATTGACCTTTGATATCGTGGAAGAAGATAAGAAAGAGGATTGTGATGACGTGTTAAGACCATCACTGATCTGCCGCTCGACGAGTCATGGGTGATCACGTGTGATTTCTTTCCTCCGCCCACCACCATTATCCGTTCTTTAACGAAATGTCTCCTTTTTGTTTGGTCTTTGATGCTTCTGTCCCCATTTGTGCCAAGCTCAGTTTATCCTCCTCTCTCATCCAGCGTAGCAGCCAATGAGTTCCCTCGAGATCTCTGTTCATTTTTCTCATGAAAAACTCAACTCGACAGCATTTGAACAACATCTCGTGCCATGTGCCGCCGGGCACCAGGCAACGTATGCCTGCCGGGAGCTGCATTGGTGCGCTAATCAGGCATCTGAGAAGCTCTACAGCTTTTACTTGACAGATTGCTGTTCCGCCAGTTGAACGCTTCAAACGGCGCGACACGCGTCCCCTCGGCGCAGGTCAGTAGATGATAAGTAACACGGAACAGCAGTGGAGCACCTCTCCGCCGGAAGATGACGCGTCGCCGGCAGGGCATGCATATAGAGCAGCCCTGGACTGCCGTCGTTTCACCCACACCCACACCCATTTTCCTCCTAGCCTCCTACCTATCCCGTCCTGCCACCTGCTCTTCGTTCTGCTCAAAGAAAAAACAATTGCGCTGTCTGGAATACTCTCACTCGATGTTGCCTCAAATGTCCTCAACCCTTGGTACTCGATGGATCTCCCTTTCATCTCATCATCGCCAGCTCCAGTCGAAGAATTCGAACCTCAGCAAAACTTCGTGGCGTCTCCAACCGCACAGAAAGGTCGCCGTCTTCACGTCCCAATGGACGCGATCCCGGCAAACTGACGGACTCTCTACGTGCTATCAAACACTCATCTTCACATTGCTACATCAGTGGGGAGACTGGACGGGATACGGGTGCGCCAGTGCGTGGTGCCTTCTCACTCCTTTTACTCAAGACTTACGGTAAACTTTGTTGAGCAGATAGCGGGATGGAAGGGAGGAAGAAAGTAATTAGTTAATTAGTCGGGCTCACTCGAGCCTCTTATATACTACACATACAATATTCTAGAATGTTCCATCAAGTTCCGGCGGCCTCTACCAGATGGTCGAGGCGTCGCATCAGCTCCATGAGCTTCCGCCAACAAACTTACTTGGCTCGAGTGGATGTGTCGACTCGGCCGTGTTCCGCGCCTCACGCTGGCATGACCGAGGTGTATACTGGGCCTATTTGACTCCAGTGCACTCATATTCACTCACCAGTCTGTTGCATCGCTTCTTAACGCCTGGCGTTCCCCCATCCGACTCCACCAGTTCTCAAATCTGAGCTTCGACCTCCGACGCGTCCCCCGGTCGTGCTTTCACGCTCTCGAATGTCGGCCTGCGCGTCACGTATTGATATGCGCAAGCGAGGAGAGCTTGAAGAACCTTGCACGAAGGAGGGGCGCATTCCCGACGGGTCAACGGGCATGTAAGTCGCTGCTTTCTTCTCCTTTGCTCTTTCTGATCCAATATGAGTTCAATAGCAAGGGTGGACGACTCTGAATCTCAGATCTATGCAGTAGCCTTTTGGTAGCCTTGGCTGTTCCAACGTAGTCGTTGAATATATTCCATTCTTCACTCGAAGTGGCTACGACTAAGCAAATTGATGAGGAGGAATCTGGGCATGAAAGCCCCAGTCGATCAAAACCAGTGTGCCACAATGGGATGGTGCCGGAGCGAAGCGAAGGCATATCTTGTCAACGTTAACGTTCATCAACACGGGTGAGTGTACGCTCTGGGCTCATCTTGTACAAGGAAGAATGACATCATTGCTTCACCTTTTAGCCTCGAATGATGCTCCGAATGACCACCAAGTCGTAGCCATTCGCCAATTTTTGGCCGGGAGACCCGATGCGGGCATACAGAGCTCTTCTGTCACCGGTCAATTGCTGCTAGAGATCTTCAGCCATGTCTCGAACGGCCACTCTTTTCCAATGAGGAAAAAAGAGTAGATATCTCACAAGGCACTGGCACATTGTGTTCGCTCGAGCAATTGTTGGGCCTTGCAGGCTCCCGTCGTCCACATTACACGTTCAGCCACTGACGTCTTTCGCCTGCCAGTGTACCTCTTCCCCAGGCGTTGCATATATCATTTGTGAAACGGCGGCGAACATCATCTGGTCTGACGATGGGAAGTACGAACACGCTCAGTTGCGCTTGTCTTCTTCTTCTGCCCACCTTTCTCCCCATTCAATTACGGTTCGTAACTGCAAGCATGCGAGTCTCTCAAATTGGCATTGAGTCGCGTATCAACCTCGGGCTAGCTCGTGTTCAAATCCCCGTGCAGGCCATGAGAAGGGAAGATTTTTGCGTGTTGTAGCCAGGCCGGCTGTCAGCAAAGGTCGGTTCTGCTAATATTTCCCGCATGGAAATTCCACGGCTTCGGCGGTTACCGGTATGTATCGCGCGTCGTACCTGTTCGATTCGGGCGGCTCGAATTCACGAAGTGCAGCAAACCCTATTTTTGTTCCCTTGTTTGCAGATCTAGAAAACTCGAGCCGCGGTGAGTATACATGTCAGCATCGTGAAGGCTCACGCCGACTGAGCAGGCCAGCAGGTACATAGAAAGTGACGCGGAATTTCACTTGTACTTCCGGACTTTCAAACGAAATCAGTCGAGATAATTGAACACTGAACAAGAATTACAATTCTCCCTTCGTAGGATGAGCGAGTACAGGTAATAGCAGCTGTATTGTAGATTTTTCAACAGAGTACGCGACCAGACGAGAATAATGTACACAACGGAAACCCAAGATGTCGAGATGGTAAGCGATACATTGCAAGCAAGATATGTGATGAGTGCGCGAGATGAGCTGGGTTGAATGGAAGTATGCAAATAATGCAAGTGGAGCGACGTATGGATGCAAGAAATGAGGATGAATGAGTGCGTGGAGGATGAAGACCGTGATGTGTTGGCAAGAGACGAGGACGAGGGGAGGCGAGCCTACTAATCCGACGAAGGACCCAGGACGAGCCAATAACTGGGCAGCACCATCGTCATCTCGTCGAGGTACCAATACCTCTCCTTCTTCTCGTCCTCTGGCGCACCCTTGGACACAAGCTCCACCCATGTCCCACCCAACCCCATCCCAACACAAAGCATCCCAGCCGTCTGCGCACTGACAAGTACCGTGATATCGTCCGTACGCATATCATGCGGCTCGCCACGGGGATCGCGAACCATCTTGGGCTCAAAGAGCACCGGCGGACTCGGCCCATCCGGAACCCCAGCCCAGTTGATCCAAGGTGCAAATATCAGACGGTGTAGCTTCTCCTCTAACGCACACTGGACCGACTCGGCATCGGACGCGTTCCCAGCCACGGGAGAGGGCGGGTAGATCGCCGTGATACGGCGTACAGACGATTCGACGACTCCCGAGGTATGTGTATCAGGGAGCAAGGCACCGACTTGGCCCACCATAGGCAAGAGTGAGGGTGGTGCAGCAGGCGCCCAAGCGTCCTCCGAGGGTGCGCCAGGACTGTCCCATTCGTTCGAGACGTCCACTGTAGATGGGTCGTCGTCGGCGGGGAGAACATCCTCTTTGTTGATGAGCACGACATTCTCCTTCTCGAGGACGGATTCAAAGGTGGTGTCGTCGGGGTTGGGCTTGACGCGCTTGGGGTTAGGCTCACCCTCGTCGTCGGAGAATTCATCCAGAAAGCGGCCAACGAATCCCTGACATGCACGAGAAAAATCGTCCGGTATGGCCTTGGAGATCTTGGACGTCATGGGGAGCTCCGTAGCGGCGATGTCAATCGTGACCAGCGCAGCGCGCAGACTGCGCTCCGAGGCCTCATCGGGTAGGACGTGGTTTCTGAGGAGGTAGTTGACGAAGAAGCGGAGGAGATGGGGGGCGTTGACGAGGTTGCGGTCAGACCTAGAGTGTCGTCAGTTAATTCGCAAGAGACAGAGTAGTACACACCAGATGATGCCCTCATTTTTCATGTACGACGACAAGAAGATTTGGATGCCGCGCGCAGGGTCCTGCAGGAAGTGGGCTGCCTTGGCGTCCTTCTCAGCACGGGCAGCATCAAGGAGACCACGAATCTCCACGTCGTCCTGCACGACGACGGCTTTCTTGCCATACAGCTCATACGGGGCGCGAGGACGGAGGCGATGGAACTTGCGATCCCCACCGCGGTTCTGGGACTGGTCCTCAAAGTCGTCATCAGAGACCTCATCCTCGTCTTCATCATCGGCGAGCTTGTCGGATGCACGGTGCCACACTGGCGTCGTACCCAGCAGACCTGCGAAGATTCTAAACTGCAGTGATCGTCAGGACAAAGAAAAGATCGGAGACGATCGCAGAGACGGACCTGGTCCCAGAGCCATTGGACATTGGTGGAGAGGGGAGGAAACTTGCGATATCTGCAATCCCATCAGTCGAGCGTCGATATGAGGCACACGACGCACTTGTGAAAGTCGGATGCAGCCTGATGAAAACGATCTACGGGTGCGGCATTCCTAGTCGTCCGTAAGTTCAATCTCCTTGAGAAGAAAAGGGAGGGCAGACGACTCACGCATCATACGGCCCATGATTCCTCAAATCTTCGCCCTCATTCCAGTCCTCCCACCACTCCCTCCTGAACGCCGGCCGTGCAGCCCTCATCTCCTTCGCAGTCTTCTTCGGTCTCTCAGGATTCGTCTTGGACACATCCGTATCATGCGTGACGCGTAAAGAGATCGTCGGGATGCCCAGACCATCTCTTTCAATACCGTCTTCGCCGTCGATGGCTCGGATACCGTGCTCGATGAATTGGCTGAAGGGGATAATGGTGACGCCTGCTGGGGCGACGGGGAAAAAGACTGAGTGCGCGGGGCGGTTTGGGGGCGACGACATGGTGGTGCAAAGCGAAGAAGGAAGAACTCGATGGAAGCTTTTGGGCGTTTGTGTTCCGCGTTTATCATTTACTGATCCGTGATCCGGATAAGAACAAACATGATTTTACTGACTCACTATAGCTGACCAGGGACGGGCGAACAGAGGTGCTTCCGAGTCAAATCACGGTCTCAAATTTCAATGTTGACCGAACCAAAAGAACGTGGCTGCAGTGTCGGAGTCCCTGGCCCCGGATCGAACGGGAGGGCAGGAAGATCACTACATACTAGCGGCGACCCGTCGTGCGTTCCAGGCGCTGGATTACCATTGCATCCCCCAATTTCTTTTCATGTGAACCCAGACAGAACGGTGGCCTGAAGCCTGCTTTCGCTCATTTGGATTGATAAACGATGTTTACTAAGTAAACATCGTTACTTTGGGTTTACTTGGATGAATTTCCGACTTTCGAACATATTGACCCGGAGAAAAACTCTCCTGGTGATCTTGGGCAGAGTGCCTGCCCCCGAATCGAACGGGAGGGCACTGGGAAGGTGCATCACTTGAGAATGAGCCGACAGTATTTACTCGGCGTATATCGATACTGATTACTGTAAAACGAGCTCTGCTTTGGACGCCCTGGTCGAATATCGCTGAGCGTCGTTCATTCTGCACGGATGCTGAGGTTTGTCCCTCGATATCTCTGAACCCGCCTACTGCTCTGACCTCGATCGTCGATCGAACATCTGAGTCACAACGAGCCATCACACCTCTCCTTTGTCTCTCTCCTTCGTCCACGATACGATACCCCTCCCACGTTGACCAGGTAAGTGCGCATGGTAATTCAAATCTCTTGTCTGACGGTCGACAGAGAATGTCATCTTCTCCAGTCGTCCATCTTTTAAAATCGAACGACCCTCCGGACGAACGAGAAGCCGCGCTCATCCACCAATTCCTGGATGATCACCGCCAGCAGCTGGATGAAATGAAAGCGTTGCCTTTTCCCAGCCCGGCGCTCGACGAGCTGGACCACTGCTTCCAGGCGCACCTCGCCCTTCTGTCCCTCATTCGCCGCATGTCAGGCGAACTGCTCTCCGAGATCTTCACTTATGTCTCCCACGAGCGGAAGGTTGGAAGGTGCCGAATTGCCTCCCCGCCGTGGTTTGTGGGCCATATCTGCAGGAGCTGGCGCAATGCGGCGCTCTCTGCCCCACTCCTCTGGCGCGTCATCACTATTCACGAGCCTCAGACCCCTATCATCCGCACGATCTACCCACTATCCATGATTGAAACTCAAATTGCGCGATCCGGCATCACAGCTCTAGAGATCTGGATCAACCTGCGGTTCCGCGACTCCAAGTCGGTTGACCACCATAAAATACTCCTCGCCGCACTCCTTCAGCACTCTCGCCGCTGGAGCTTCTGCCACGTGCGTCTCAGAGGTACGCCGGCAGCGGAACTCGAATCCGGGCTCTACGGCATGTATGGAAAAATTCCGCGGCTGGGTAAATTCGCGTTTGCCAGCGAAAGCTTCAAGCACGGCCAAGACCACAGCTACCTCTCCAAGGCTCCCGCTTTGCGCAAGTTGATTCTAACAGACAGCAACCTCAGTTTGCCCTCCCCGAGCATACCTTCCGCTCCTTGGCACCAAATTACCTATTACCGCGCCGCATATACAGTGCAAGACCAGTTCGAGGTCCTCCTCACCGCGCCCAAACTGGTCGAATGCGATTTGGGCTTCTCAGGGGAGTCTGTCCTTCCTGAGTACGCTGCCGGCAGACACGCCGTCCTGCCCCACCTGCGTCGAATGACATTGGGTCAGGCGCACGAATCGAATTTCCTGGAGCACGTCACAGCGGGACCTGCACTCAAGAATTTGACTGTCCGCTCACCATACGACGGTGTCCCAGCTTTCCTCCAGCGCTCCTCCTCCGGCCAATCCTTGTTTAGCCTCTTCCTGGATGATAACCATAATTTCACGACGGCGCAGGAGATCATAAACGGTCTCAAACAGGTCCCGGCTCTCAAAACCCTGGGGCTAACGCGCGGTCCATCGGACATGGGGAAAGTGTGGACTGCGATGACCATAGCAGACGACGACGCTGATTCCACGGGGAATCTTTGCCCACGGCTGATATCACTGGTGTGTATCTGGAAGGGACCGCATAAGGAAATCGATGCATCGTTCTGGTCCATGGTGCAGTCGCGGTGCGATCAATGTCAGGAGGGCACCACGAATCTCGGGTCGCTCTGCGTTGTGGGGATCAAGACTCCTCAGAACTTCGTCGAGAGCGTCGAACAGGGGATGGTTTTGCTGCCGAATGGGTTGAGAACGTACTTGATTGGGGGGAAAGGGGGTGAGGCTGTCTTGAAGGAGCTCGCTAAATAAGTAGCAGTTGATAATGGCATGGGAGCATTGCTACTTGGAAAATAAAAAGGAACAAGAAGCTACCAAAACTACCGATCAGCGCCGAATCAAACGAGCGTCGTGACTGCTCCAGTTGGTCATTTGGTGAAATGCGAGATGCACACTGGTGATCCCAGACAATGGCTGGGGATTGCACCCCAGCTATAGGCGGACGTCCAGATACCAAAGAAAAGAAAAGGATTTCATATCGGCCTTAGGAAACAACCCCGAGTCGAACGAGAGGATTCCATTGGATTCCATGGTCGGCTCCCACGGCTAAGGTTGCCAAGCTTGAGGAAGGCCATTACAATAAGTTGCAGAGAGGGCAGGAGGCGAATGAGGAGCCAGAAGTAAATGGGCCAAGCCGAGCCACGGCCGGCGCACGGGGCACGATAGAAGAAGATAAAGTTCGACCGGAGGGTTCGATTGAACGGGTCATCAGAATGATACCGCCTGGTCGTATTATTCAGACTTCAGTTTGGGGAAGATAGATTCAGGTCGACGCGGTATGTTTGGCAAATAAAAGGGCGGCAAGCAGTGTATGCTAAGGGATATTGAGCCGCAGAGAGCCAGTAAGGACGATGTGGGGAGAACTCCGGTATTCGCACGAGGTGAGGGACTAGTCAGGTACAGACTCTTTTGAGAGCACAGGACAGTTGCTTTTAATATGACCCTAGCCAAAGAGGCGTCAGTTTCGAGACCGAAAGCTAGAGCAAGACGGCACACGCACGTACTCCCCACAGGCGTGACATCGACGGGGCATTGGACAATCTTTGGATATATGACCCTCGTATCCACAATGGAAACTGGCAGCATGAGGAGCATGTCAGAGACCCGTGCGAACAGGCCAAAAAAAAACGACGCACCAGATCTTGGGTGCGTTCCTCAGCTCATTCAGCCATTGGTTGTCGACAGTCGGGCAGTCCGCGCGCTGAATTTTGAGAGAAATTAGCCAAAGAGTTGTGATGAAAATGGGTGCGATGGCGCACCTTGTGTCCCTCTATACCACACGCATGACACACTACGGGGTACGCGCACTCCTCGACGAGATGCCCTGGCTCCCAGCCTGTTGTCCAATGGTTGAGATGAGGAGTTCATGGGAGTAGCTACTTACAATTCATACTTTGAGCCGTCAGTAAGGGAAGATGAAGCCACGGCCGGAGCACGTACCACATTTTGGCGAAGCGGTTGCGGGAGGAGAGGCCTCGGACAGTCAAAGAAAGGGTACCCGGCCAACGCCGCGTGGTTCTGCGGTGAGTGTAGGCACGTAGAGCTCGCGTTAGGAAGGACATGGTGGTGGCATTGGGCAAGAAGAGATTTTCGGATCAAAAGACACGTGCACGCAGCACAGCTTCATCACGGTCTCCTCCTGCCACCACTCAGCACTGCGCCCGCGGCAAAAGCAGCGCGCGCCGCCTGTCGATCTCTATAAGGTTGACGCCATCTTCCTTCCTCTCTGAATTCAATATGTCCGCCCCCGCCTTCCCGACGGAGCTGGACGAGCAGATCATAGACAATCTCCACCTGGACAAGCCTGCCTTGGCTGTATGCGCTCTTGTGTGCCAGAGTTGGATGTACTCCAGCCGCTACCATCTCTTCGGATCGCTCGTTCTGCGGCGCGATGCATGGGGAAGACTCATACAACTCCTCGAGTCTCCCCGAGTCACCTTCGTCCCCTACATCCGTGACCTAGTCGTTTCCGGATCCGACTCCGAGGACAACACATATCTCAATCAGCACATCCCTCAACTCCCTAACTTTCCCTCTCTCGCCCGTCTCCGCATAGCGCACGTGGCGTGGGCGGATCTATCACCCAGCACCACCGAGTCTTTTCTTCGAGCTTTTTCCGCTACGACAAATCTCGCACTTCACTTCGTCACATTTAATACAACACGAGAACCGGTGGAACTCGTCTCGGGGCTCCCTCGTCTCGACCAGATATCTATCGTCGCAACCTTCCTCGACGACTCTAGCCCCGATTTCGACGCTCATCCGCCCGTCGCGCACGCCCTCACAGATGTGAGCTTCAGGACGGGGCTAGGGAGCGGGGAGTCTTACGGAACCTTCGTCTCCTGGCTCAACTCCAGCTCATCCAGGATCCATACGCTCCGCCTAGGCGCGCTACGCGCCGCCACCCTCCCCACCGTCAGCCAACTACTGCATTCACTAGGCCCCAACCTCGAAACCCTCGATCTCGCATTCATCTACCAAGTCACAGCCGGTGCGTCTTATTCTTCTCTTCTTCCTCGCATATCAACAAGATTCATAATCAGCGGAAATCGACACCCATCTCGACCTGAGTTCCAACACCCACCTACGCCGTCTCGGCATCCATGTCAGCCTCCGACGATTCCACCTCGTCCGCGGTCCTATGAACGCCCCCTGGGCCGTCCTTGCCGCCGTCCGTTCCCCTCTCGCCACTCTCACCATCGAGCTCACCGTCGACGCCGTCGTCGTGCTCGACGACATGGACTGGAATTGCCTCAACACAACGTTGTTGGGTGGTGAGCAGTTCCGCGGGCTCAGACGGCTCGAGTTTGTTGTTGTCGTGCATTTGATTGAAGGGGATGAGGAAGGGGCGGTAGAGGCTGGGATTCGGGCCCGTGTTCCTGAGTTGGACGCGAGGGGTATTGTGGAGGTTGTACAGAAGAATCCTATTTGGGGAGAAGGTTTTTGAATTGCAGGGAACCTATTTCTGCAAGTACTACGCACAATCATTTCACTTTTGTTGAAGAAAAAGCCGCTATCCGTCTATCCCCAAATGCCTGACACCACTGGTTGAGTCGCAGCGGAAAGACAACCTTCCTCGATGTTCCAAGCGCAGACTGTGGTTCGATTCGACCCTGCGCTTGTTCTGGAACAGTGTCTTTTTTGGAACCGCACAATAATTTTTCCCCCATTGACATTGGAAACTCCTACTCATACGAAAGTAAAGTCGCTCAAAAAGGCCTCCCCTTCCTTCCTCTCCAGCAACTCTGACTTCAACTCGACCGGCAGCAAACCCATTCCCTGCTTGACGCTCTCGACGAATTCCGGGGGAGTGTCGATGGCCAGGACGTGGAGAGACTCGAGAGTCACACCTCCCGCGAGAATTTCCCGTCAGCGCGACTGCACCATAGGGAAGAGCGACACGTCGATGGCCTCGTGCTCGCCCTTGCATGCATACACCAGCGATATGAGCACCGGGCAGATATTATTCGCTGCCGCCTCCATCGTCATCGCACTCCACACCTCCCCCATCTCATTATTTATCGGGTTGCCGCACGAAATCGCCAATGTCCTAAGAGCCTGAGTTTCTCTGAGGACTTTGACAACCTCCTCCGCCGTCGTGCTCATATAGTAATCGTCCAGGTAGAGCTGAGTCAAGAATCTACCCGAGGAAGAGCGGCGGAGGAAAGATGGGACGGCCACGTAAGGCGTGAGATTTTCGAGGGTAGGCCCCGCCGTGACGTGCGTCAAGAAGCGCGGTTCGGACACCACATCCAACTTCAATCGCCTAAGGCGAGGGAGGACGGCGTGCCTGCCAGTGTGGTATTCCACAGGTGCATTAACCCATACGAAACCGAGGCCGCATTTGACTAGGTGAGGCGCGGCGAGGAGGACGTCGAAATGTTGTTGGGCTGTGCATGTCGCGCGGTAATGGGTAATCTGATGCCACGGTACGGAGGGTATGTACAGAGAGTATTCCCTGAGACTCTTGTCTGTGATGAGTAATTTGCGTAGAGCGGGGGCCTCGGAGAGGTAGCGGTGTCTTTCGCTGGACTGCATGTCAGGCAGAGACAATACGAATTCGCGGAGCCGCGGGATCCGGTTGTGCATACCGGATAACGCGGGCGCGACGGGCACTGAACCTCTGAGATGCAGATGGAAGACGCTCCAGCGAGGAGAGTGCTGAAGGAGTGCGTGGAGTAGGGCTTTATGGTGGTCAGCCGACCCGCGGAACCGCACGTGGATCCAGATTTCAAGAGTTGCGTTGCCGGATCGTTCGAGCTGTGTTTCGATCATGGACAATGGGTAGATTTTGTGGAGGGCAGGGGACTGAGGCTCGTATATTTTGATGAAGCGCCAGAGAATCGAGGTGGAGAGCGCCGCGTTCCGCCAGCTCCTGCAGACATTGCCCACAAGCCACGGCGGGGCGTCGATGCGGCGTGAACCGACCTTCCGCTTGTACGAGAGATGAGTGAAGATCTCGGAGAGCAATTCACCCGGTACCCGGCGAATGGGTGACAGAAGAGCGATGTGCGCCTCGAGAGAGCGTTCTAGCTCGTCAAGTTCCGGGGCTGTATGGGGCATGGCTCTGATTTCATCCATTCGCTCGCGATTTTCGTCCAGGAATCCGCGGATGAGTGCAGCTTCTCCTTCGTCCGGAGGGTCATTGGATTCCAGAAGATGGACGAATGGCGATGATTGCATTCTTGCCCCAGGGTCAGATTTTTTTGGAATCGCACTGGATTCTCACCTCAGCATACTTGAATAAGTATCGTGGTCCGTGGACGGTGTCAAGAAGGAGGATTGTGATGACGTGTTATGACCATCACTGATCCGAGGAGTCATATGAGCGATTACGTGTTTTCTCTTCTTCCGCCCGCCACGAGCCTTGGCAGCACAGTAATACACGCGGAGCTGTCAAACGGCTGATCGGCAGTGGATGATGGCGGAAGCCAGTGCCGGCCAGCAAACCCATTGCCGCTGTGCATCGGTTATCGCTGGCTTCCGGCGGGACTCGGTGGGATCCACCGGATTCCAATGCATCAAATTCTTCCGTCGAGTGTGATGCCACTGTTGAATTTCCAGAGTCATTTCATGTTCAAATTGCGCAGAGCCGTTGTGTCAGTGTTGGCCCTAAGGCCTAAGGCCTGAGGTTTGTCCTAAGGTCTTAGGCCTTAATTAAGGCCTGAGGCTAAGCCTTAGCTTGGAGCCTGGTTTTCAACCTAAGGTCTGAGACTTACCGATGGGATCCCCATCGATGTTTACAAATAACATGTATGCAGGCTTCTCTCATAGTCACATCTCGAACAAGCTGTCAAAAATTCATGAAAAGTCCACTGTAATCCAGTGGCTGAGCTGTGCAGGTTGGGAGAATATAATCTGATGCAAGCCAGCGGCAATCACCAAAATGTGTCAGCGATCCGTCGGCAACCGATGACAATCATCGTCTGCCAACGGCCGCCAATGTCCATCGGGGGCCACCGGTGGCCGCCAGCGACTTTGCCAGCCGCGGGTATATTACTCTGGCAGCACGGGTGAGTGTGCTCAGCAATCCAAGTGCTGAGCTCAACTTTTACGGGAAGAATGTCCTCCGAATTGCTTCACCTTTTAGCCTCGAATGATGTTCCAAATGACCAACAAGTCGTAGCCATTCGCCAATTCCTGGCCGAAAACCACGAGGAAGGAGACTCAATGCTGGCATACAAGGCTGTTCTGTCACCCGTTCGTCGCACGCCGGCCGAATTGCTCGCAGAGATCTTCAGCCATGTCTCGGCCCAGCGGGGTGTGAGAACGCATGTGGGAACGTACATGATTGACGCCCCACCGTGGCGGCTGGGGCATATCTGCAGAACCTGGCGGAACGCAGCGCTCTCCAGTCCCAGGATTTGGAGCCGCATCCGAATTTTCGAGCCTAAAGAGTTCGGGGATGCCAGCCTGATCCACACACTTCACCCCTTATCTATGATCGAAACCCAGCTCATGCGGTCCGGCAACACTCTGGACATCGGGATCGACCTTCAATTTGACCATGGATTGGTTAAAGTTGACCATCACATCGCCCTGCTCGACATGCTCGTCCAGCAGTCTCATCGGTGGAGCGTCTTTCGAGCCAATTTCCTTGGTGAGCACCCGGACCTTGTGCCCATTTTCTCCGTCGTCAATGGCCGAGTCCCAAATCTGCGCCAATTCCAATTGATCAACAACAACATTGCGGCGGGCCAGGAACACCCCTTTCCCACAGATGCACCCGCACTGCGTGAGATACTGCTCACAGAACGCCAGCTCGGTTTCGAATCGCTGTATTTGCGCACCGCTCCGTGGCACCAGATTACTCGTTACCGTGCAACGTTGCCTGAGCACCAACAATTCACCATCCTCCTCGCCGCTGCAAACCTCGTCGACTGCGCTCTGGGATTTGCGTCGTCGGAGGCCATAGAGGGCGACAAACACGCTTTCCTTCCGCATCTGCGCCGATTGTGCGTGGGCGATGGCCACTCGGATATCCTGAAGAAAATCACCGCCCCGACCCTCAAAAGTCTCGCCGTCTGCACTCCATGGCGCGCGGTCCCCAGATTCATCTACCGCTGCTCCGCAGGCCAATTTCTAACTCGTCTCTTCCTAGAGGATGAAGAATCTGTCCGCGCGGAACCCATCGACGTCGTTAACATCCTCAGAGAGGCCGCCGCTCTCGAAGAGTTGGGCATCTCATGCGGCATAGAGGATCTCGGGGCGGTTTGGATTGCGCTGATGGTTGAACCTGGCCGCAGCAACCTCTGCCCAGAGCTCAGATCCCTTGTCTATATCTGCAGGGACAGCCGTGAGGTGATTGAAGCGTCCTTCTTCCCCATGGTGCTGTCGCGCCTCGTCACCGAAACCGACTCCGAATCTGATGATGATTCTACCGAGTCTGACTCAAACGACACTCCCACATGCCTCGAGTATCTGCGCGTTGTTGCGGCCGCCTACAAGGTTGAAAACTTTGTCAACAGCGTCAAAAGGGGAATGCGTCTTCTGCCGGACGACTTGGATACAGAGTTGCTCGAGGAAGAAGAAGCGGTGGATTTTTGGCGCAAGTATAATCCCATGTAGCTGAAGGGTGTCGTTTTTATTCGGGATCCTCATCGACTTTGAATCTATTCCGCTTGCAGATCGTCAAGATCACGCGTTTCCTGCCTTGTTCCCGAGGGCTTCCGGATCTAGCCCATGGCGTCACTGATTTGCACTGTACAGGGGGGTCGGATAAGAGTTCATCCACTTGCCCCAAATGTTCGTCTATTGATGAACGGAATGGACGAAAACAAAACGAAAGTTGGAACGAGCCACGGTCGAAGAAAATTGTGTACATATGTCCATGGTATGTATTCCGAACTATTACGATAGTCCGACTCCACGCAGGCCCACAGATCAAACACCTTGATGGTTCCTCGCTTCGATCGTCCATCACTCGGGGTATTAACCCCGGAAACCAATTTCAAAGACTTACCCCCAACGTCTATCCGACGCCCCGGACTCCCCCACCATGCCTGGCAGCACCGACGACGAAAGCTCCGACCCACAGCAACACGCAGAATCCTCGCAGACCGGCGGCGGACCCAGGAAACGCGTGCGCCTGTTCACGCCAGCCGAGAGGGCAACCCACCGTGTCGTAGAGAAGCAGCGACGTGAGGCGCTGAATAACCAATTCATTGTGCGTACCTCGCAATCGAATCCCCGCACCCCGCTCCCTGTCCCTCACATTCAACTCCCTCAGGAACTCGCGCGCCTCCTCCCTGGCTTGGCCAAGACTCGTCGTCTATCAAAGTCTGTCATCGTCAACGAATCCATCGCACACCAGAGGAAGCAGCGCGCAGAGCGGTTGGCATGTGCTCGACAGCTTCGAGCTATGCGCACCGAACAAGCTTCCCTCGTCGCCGAAGTCAATGCTCTTCGAGAGAAGTTGGGTATCACGGAGCGACGAGAGAGTCCCGTGGGTGTGGATGCAGCAGAGGATCCGGAGGAGGAGAGGGAAGAGGGACCGCTGACAGTCGATGGGGAATCATTCGGTGCGTTTCCTGCTGCACTCGTAGAAGAGGACGAGGAGGATGCTCGTGGCGTTGCCCTTGACTCTGCCCATGCGAAAAGGGGGAGGTCCGGAAAGAGAGCGCTTAGTTCCGGGTGCAGCAAGACCTCCGAGTCGGACTCGCCTTCACGAAACGCCAGTGGGCGCGAGTCGTCAGCTTCGCCTGCGCGAGTCAGCTCTTGGATAAACGGAGTCGTCCAAGCTGCTGCACTCCCCCATGCGACTCCTCCTGGACCACTGCCCTCATTCCTACCCTCCACTGTGCCCTACGACGCCGACTTCTTGGCCATGTTTTCGAACCCATCACTCAACCCCACGGACCCGGCGTTCCCGGCGTTCTACACGACCAGCCCCGCACCTCCCGCCATAGTAAGTGTTATAGTTATACCCAAGTGTCCCCACCGCTATCTCACCAGACTCCCAGCGTCACCCTGACGCTTTCTCTGTTAACCAACTCCCTTTCGTTCAGCCGCTCCCCGAGACTTATAATTTTCCTGCCCACCCGTATCCTCCGCCACATGTGTATTACCCACCCGTCTACACGCTGCCTGCGGATCTCTTCTCGGTCAATTTCGGCGTGTTGGAGGATTATCCTCCCATTCCACAGGCGACGGCGTATTCGTTGTCGTATCCGTACGTTTACAAGCCTTTGTTGAAGTATTGTGCTGATGCGATTGGGATATGCAGGCCGGTGCCGATTCATTTAGGGACACATGGTGGATTTCCAAGTGTATAAATGATTTAAATTTCGTCTTTTTTCGTCCGACCCTGAAGCTATGAATACCTTCCACCGAGACACATGGCCGCAGCCGATAGAAGGAAGTGAGTTACATATTAAGTTTCGACTCGAAGCAGTGACTTTGAGCACAAAGGGTTAACGGTTGACCTGTCTGAACACCTGATAAAATGAATCCCTGGTTGATTCTTTTGCAATAACACGAGAGACGTCCCCGTCCCATCCCCGTCTTGTCCCCGCGCCTTGACACAAGCGCTTGCAGAGGGGCATGGCATTGCTTCTTCCCCCAATCTCAAGAGCTTGAACAGTGCCCTTTTCTTCGGGCAGTTTCAAGAAGTTCGGAGCAGCAAACAAGATGTTAAGCGGACGTTCGGATGAGCAAACAATGTCGGCAATGCTCTGCTTCTGAATTCCCACACTTCTGTGAACAGCCAATTGCAATCCATGGCATTCAAATACTTCCCTCCTCCCTTCCAAAACTGGTGTGAGATATAAATGCTGGGTCACTGCACGCTATTTCTTCCCACGACATCATGTTCGTCTCACACCTTGTGGATCGCGCCCTGTTCAACCCCCACATTCGTGTATGGAACTTCCGTCTACTTTGTCTTGTCATCGTTGCGGCAATTGTCTGCTTTTCGGCATTTCTCTCAGCGATGCTCGACGATTCACCGACGAGTCCACCGGATTGGCTTTTTGACAGCATGCTGGCGGCATATTATACGGTCCTTGGGTTCACATTCTTCCACCATGTTTCTATGTATGTTTCACCTCATTTGGGGCCCTCCTCTACTCATTTTTCACAGACTAGTAGTGACTGACAGGCCAATCCCGGGTCTGGCAACCTTTGACTTATTTGTGGTGCTATGGGAGATTGGAGGTTTGCCAACTTCTAACCCTCAGTTATCACTTCAATAGGACTGAATTTCCACAGTTATAGGAGGCCTCGCCTTGCCAATGGTGGTAGACTTCACCAAGGCTGCTGAATCTTTGGATTACGAGAACAACTGGCTGTGGTCAACTCAAGTGTTGGTCATTACTGCCATCAGCCTTCTTACATCCTCGGCAATCTTGCGCGTCGCGACAATGATCAAAAGTCCAACTAAATTTTACCGGCAGCCATTTGCGCTCCTCGGAGGTTGCCATAAAACATCACCGGAGTACACGCCGATGCGGATGCTACTGAATAGATCTCTTGCACGTCCTCTGGTTAGGTGAGTTGGTACAATTTGATCTCCAAAATTGACTGTTTATGCATACCACTAAGTGGCGAATCTCGATTCATCGTCTTTGGACGAGTAATCATCCTCTGCTGCATAACGCTTCTGGTGCCTGCAGCAGGGGTATACTATGTTGTTTTCTTGCCATTGCATACGCAAGTCTACATAAGAGAGTTGGTTCAAGTTCCCAACGAGATCGACCGTTGGGGTTTCATTATTCTCATGGTGCGTCGAGAATTCCTCTTGCCCCGATGCTATGAGTTACGTCCTGCAGGACAGCTTTATAGTGAATCCCTTTCAGTGCAACAATTCGTGCCAGGTTGATTGGTTAACGGCGTTTGTCAATATGACCGGCGATTCGAACACGCTAGACAAAGCGCTCGTAGGCAAATTGCCGTGTACAATCCAAAATATCACTGTTCCCTGGTTGGTTGACGCTGTGAGCTGTTCCAGCCCAGCAAACGAGTCTATTCCACTCGGTGCCACACTTAAACCGTTTTACTGGACAGAACAACGGTACCCAACCACCATTTCACATCAAGTTCCCCGGGGGATGGGAGTCCGGATCCACGCCCTATTGCCATTGACCCCCATAGATGACTTTGTCAATTCCCCATACGGTGTCGATGGCTGGGTTCCAATGGTGTCCTCTTTGCGGACTTGACTTGGACGGAGAGACAGGTTCTTACATCCAAGTTGGCTGGAATCTTTGTGGTAAGTGTTCGCGCAGCTCTGCCTAACCGGGTCGCTGATTCCAAGCTACATTTTAGCATTCCCAAACTATGTACACATCCCAGATGTCCTCTGTGCAGCCATACCCTGATGGGGCAGCCCCGGGACTAACGTCTCTGACATTGTTCATGTCATATCTGGTGCCTACACATGGGCTTCAGGAAATGCTGGGCACCAGCGCCATCTCAGGGTTTTCCGCACTGGGTGGCTTGTGGACATCTGTCGATGGAATATTCGCCATCTTGTTCGGGGCCAATGTCGTATATTTCCTATTTGGTATGCACCATTGATCTGCTCTGTACATTTCTCACATTTTTTCACAGGTAGCCGGCATCTCTCTGCTCTCGGCATGGCCCACATATTTCAGCGCGGGACACTGATTCGGCGTTGGCACGAGGATTTTCCCAAGTTGCACACAGAAGGCGGACAGCCAGGCTCCAAAGACGCCGGGGTGGTGGCGTTTATTCGACAAAGACTCCTTGATGTTGGCCCGGATCCAAAGGATGACGACGACAACGATGACAAGATCTCACGCCCACTTTCAGAGATGGAGATGACGAAGATGGTTGACGATGAGTCCGAGGACCAGGAGAGGCTTCTGGGAATGCCGCAACACTTGCGGCGTGTCTCCACTGTATAAACCTCATCGCCAGTCGGAGTCTTCATGGTCCACCCTCGTATGCAGAAATCAAAGGATCTGCGAATTCAATCCAGGTTATGTTCAAAGTTAATACGCGCATTTGACCTAGCGAGAATTCGCAAAAGAATGATGCACAGATTGACCCAGTACCTGGCCTCGATTAAACGAGGGTCTGTTGTATTCTACAGCATCCCTTTGACACCTCCACTGCCTTTCCTGAACGATTCCTTCCGACATCACCATTCGCGCAGTCTCAATTCGAGGTCCTCGTTCGACCCGAGGCTGGATTATGGTCCAGCTGGTCCTCGGGCAAGGCACATCTTTTGGGTTCGATACGTGAAAATCATCTTTTATTTACATACTTGTACACAATATACGCCCGATATTCACCCCCTGCCCGGGTCCAAATTCCTCAAAAAAGATTCGGTACGATGGTCGGCTCGGGGAAGATGAGCGTCCCACTGAGTTTCGCCCCTATAGGCAGGAGGGGCGCGATATCCGGGTACCCTACGCCGTTGCCAATCCGCCCACCGGGGAGCGCGCCAGATATGAGCGAGGCGGAGATGGTCTCGGTCTTGACTGTAACAACGATTTAATTTACAGCAACCGCAAGAGGAGACACGCACCATTCAACAACAATTGCTTCCATGTCGTCGTTCCCACCTCAACTTCATTCGTCTGGCTCGCGGGGAAGGAAGGCTGGATGAGGGTGAGGTAGTTGCCTGTCAGCGTCGAGTTGACTTGGATCGGGATGGGGCCGATCGTCGGCGTGAGGTTGACTGCAAAGTGCGGATGCGCGAGGTCGTCTGGGGGTGAGACGGTGACTGAGGTGGAGCCATCGGTGGATGTGAAGTTGAATACGGCCAGATGCTCTGTGGGGATCTTGGATTATTTGGAGAGGTGAGAGAGGGAGTCGAAGCGTACTTGGAATGTTCCAATTCGTGCGACCTGGGAGGAAAGATAAGAGAAAGCAAGCCACATTCAATGTAGAGCGCACCGTTGAACACCGACGCGTTAGTCGACACGTAGATTTGCGTGATACGCAATCCAGAGTCGGTGAGGTTGTACGCCCATCTCCCGGGTATATAAATCAACTCGTCGTCTGTTGAATTAGTCAGTTGCAATCACAGGGGCTGTCCTTTAGACTGGATGCATACACGGTCCTGTGCAGAGTTATTCTCTGTTTCGTTCAAACGCAATACTGGACATACCAACAGGCCCAGCCGCATAGCGAACCAGCTATTATTCCCACAATTTGAGTATCCACAACGACCAACAGTGTGAGTGCGCGAACAGACCATCATGAGGCCTATATCAGGCAAAATCACGCCCGGGCGCAACTCGGGCTCCTCGAGGGGATTGGCCCAGCCGGGTGGAAGAAACGCAGGTGAGAGCGGAGGCAGTACGACGAAGATGTAGCCTTCGGAGACATCGAGGACCCAGGGCCTGCAGGACAATCCAGCATACCATCAGCCGGGTCGGATCTGAGTTGGAGGCACGCACGCTGGTGCGACGGGGATCGAATCTGCGCAACCAAGGCGGAAGAGCAGAGCAAGATTTAAGAGCAAGCAGGTTAGGAATAACATGGAGACGTCCAGGTGTGGGGGAAAAACGATGCGTGCCGCCGTTTTGATTGGGCCCATGCATGGATGACATGGGTTTCGGTCTCGGGTAAGCCGGAGCCCAGGTCGTCTCATGATGGAGAGGCTCACCGAATCATGGCAGATGGCTTTTGATCGAAGAGATGCGCGTGAGTTGACAGTGGGTTGGGAAGTTCAGAAATGTTTGTTCGACGGGGAGAGCCAGAGGTTGGAGTGCAATCGGGATCTAGGTTCGTTCGTGAATTGCGGAGGGATTCGACCATGCAAACACTGAGTCGAGTGTCTTGGGGTCGTATAATGGAGTGGGAAGGCGTCGGCGGCCGCTGTTTGATGCAGGGTCTTCGAAATAAAAAGTTCAAAGGGAAAGGCAGCGGCCAAGACATTATATTCATTCAACTAACTAACGGATACTAGCCCCATCCCTTCAAACCTCGCCCGTCGAGATCATCACCAGAGAAAATGAGTGCGAAGGGGTTCCAAAAATTACCAAAAGCCGAAGCAGTTGGATGGTTCGGATATAATTTGCAACTAGCGAAAGACCACGGATCGGTGTTAACCTCACTTCCGATGGTACGTGCCCGAGCACAAGAGATGAAGAGACCCATCTGATGGGGGCGGATTTCATATTTGGGTATGTACGGCGCACGGACCATGCGGTGAGACACGTGATGGATTACTGCCTAGATTGTGTTCAACTCATAGTCATACTGCTGCACCCGCTTCGTATGCCTATTCCCTCCAAGCAACCTCCCAGGATGCGCCACGTTCAAAACGACCAACGCCAGCACGACCATCCCTCCAGCACATTTAAATACACTTCGGTATGCTGGATACGTCCGTGCCAGCCCCCGGCAAGCTCAATGATTTGGTAGATTCCACTATTCCAAGTGGTTAGCCCAAATACTTATAGAGGACAACAGAAGAGTGAGCTTACCGGATGAAGAGAACGAGTGTCGAGAACGACCACGCCCAAAGAGCGACCAACGCACTAGTGCTGATCAAGGGGTATCAAGAACTAGAATATTTGAATCAACCTTGGGATTAGTGATCCTGATGGTGCTGAACACGAATACAATTACCCCAGGGTGATTGGACAAGTCGTTGGCGAGTTATGAGCCTCGACATTATTCCTATATCAGGCTTATCAGGAGCGTTACGACACGGACAGCCACGCTGATAAGCGGTAATCAGTCACGTGTGCTGCCTGACGGACAACATCAAGCTCGACATATTTCCCTCCGCATGCAGATTTTATTGGGTCTGAAGCAACTGACATCCATAGAAGATCCATAGCATACTTCTGGTGGTCAGTGTAGGGCCAAAATAGACTGTATTTCCAAATGGGGCTTGACCGCAAAAGGAAATTTCCTTTTGGAGAGGGGGGGAGGGTAGGCCGATCTTGCTGAAAAAAAAAATTTGAGGTGATGTACTGAACTCTTATCTTTGGTACCCCTTGGTGCTGATTCCGAAGATGACCAGGAAAATAATGGCCACAAATTTGTGCGGGGTGTAGCCGTATTGCGAGTGCACTGGCACGGCTGGTGCGCTTTCGAGGACTAGTGGGACTGTGTGAGAGGCATGGATAGGGACAACAGAGGAGAATTCACCTGCTGGCAACATGAGAACTGGTCTGGGAGGGAATGGTGTTTGAGTACACCAGAAAAAATGGCAGGCTCCTTAAGTAATTTGAGCAAGCGCCAACGACAGTGTGACTTCCCCGCCATGACCATGCTGAGGAAACGAGGTATGAATGTGCGCAGTCTGGAATATGGATGGAAGTCAACAAATGAGGGTGCGCAGTGATTCAGGGCACCGCCGCAGCTGAATTGTCTGTACCCGATTGGGGTTCTAAAAACGACTCGGCGAAATTGGGCGCCGCGGAGCTGTTGGACTGTAAGGGATTTGAGTAAGCGGAGTTTTAACAGGCCGACATACGAGGGGCTTACAGATTGATATAAGAAGGTTGTTAGAAGATGGTCAGCCGCATGATAATCTTTCTTTGAAAGTCGGTGCAGATTACACAAGAGAACTTCGTTGGGATCATCACGACCCTTTCACCACCGAGCGTTCAAGTAGTAGGTAGGACAGAGAGCAGGCGAGCGTTTTTTAACACGTCCACGATCGAGCACCCGAGGGTGAGAAGCCAAAGTCAGGACGAGATGCTGATTCCTGAAGCCGAGCCCCACGGAGAGGCCCGATGGCGACCAACTGGAAAGTACCCAGCAGAACAAACTCGATGAGTTCTCGCGACGAATGAGCGACAAGAGTCTACGTGGCCCATCATGTCGGCCCATCAGGTCAGCCATCGGTGGGCACGGGAGTGCGAGTCTGCGAAAGAGGACAGAGAAGGAGCTGAATGCGAGAGGGCACCCGAGGTGCTCGGACGAGCTGGGTTCTTCGCCGTCGTCATGGCGGCCGACAAAGAGGCGGGGTGACATAATTGATCGCCGCTCTAGATCAATCAATCACGTCACCTCTTGGTTTCCTGCCACGATCTGTCTTGCATTCTTGCAGCCCCTCACTCACTGACCCTGTGTCGGCGCGGATCCTGAGTCCTGACCCTGATTCACTTGTTTCCGAGGCCGACGCCATTCCCCTCGACAAAACGACGCTAGGAGGCGGCGAGGCGTTATCTGCGCGCCATGTCAGAGACGCGCTCAACGGAAGGATTGAATACTTGGAGACTATCGCCGCTGGTGGGCGTCATTTCATTCATGGATTCAAGACGGACTGAAACCGATAAACTATATAGGAAAAGGCGATCGGTAGCGGGACCCCTGCCCCTACTAGTCCTTCGCCGGGGTACTAGAACGCTTGCAGCATCCCGCGGGACTGAGACATCCCTCCCCAATTGTTGGCAGCCTTGCTCGCTTTTCTCATGATCATCTTACCGGACTCGGAGCCTGCTACATCGTCGCGCCTGCCGTTCTCGGGCGATGCCCACCCATCTGATTCGCAAGTCAGCCTGGCGGCGCTGCATCTCCCGCTCGGCTTTCTCGCGGGTCTAGCACTGGCCGCTTTGATGCTTTCCATACGACGATCAATCGCTGCTAGTGGACTCTTCGTCAGCAACCACGTCGCGGAGAAAAGGCCTGAAGCGTTTGCTTCCGCGGACCTGCCATCGCCATCTGTCTCCTGGGAGCTCAAAGCAGGGGCGATGATGGAGCCTTCTTTCATACCCGGCCTTCGTCCAAGACCTTCTCGTACGTTGCATCTCATTGCCATCCACAAATATACTTACGATCGTCCTTGTCAGTGCCCCGACAATATCAGTCCTGTCCACCTGTCTCGATGGCCAAGATCATTATGGTGCGCCATGTACGTGGTTTTCTGCAATTTCATTCTTCGCGGAGCAGACGTCTTTCCTAGCTCTTACCCGACGCTGCGCTCGGTATCTACCCGTCCCTGACGCAGCGCACTTACGTCTATTGCCGATCTCACTCGTCTCCACATTCGAAGACTCATTTATCATCACAGATGTGCGGCTCCGCCTCAGCCCCCGCTCCCAATGCGCTCGCGTGTCATTCGTCCAGGTCTTCGGCTTCAACTTGCACCGTCGCCGGTCATTTTGACGCGCAGGATACCCTGAGTGCAGGCTGAATGGCTGGGCGTATAGCTTTCAGGACCCACTAGGATCTGGTTGCAGTACGATATACCGTCTCTGTATTTATTGACTGAATCATCTGTACAACTATTTGATGTAAAGACGAACAACAAATGCCTGTGCCTAAACTCACATCGTTGAAAGGTTTTCGGATTTATTCACCAGCGATAGAGCAAACCAAAGATTAGGGAACACCAACGCTCCTTTGGGTATGAGATACGCCGGGTGGCCGTCACGCTCATAGATATAATCTTCCCGTGTCCTATGTGGGATACCTGTTCAAAGTTCAAAATATGAGCTTGAAAGCGATCGAGTGGAATCAAACCCGTAGGTACGACAGTGTGCCAGCGGAGGAGTTCCCTGCAAACGCCGTCATATACGGCATGTTCGCTCGGTCAGAAATGTCGGGCAGTCTTCCAATCCCGACTACTCGATCTATCTCTTCTTGTGCCTTGGCTTGCACCTCCGGGTAGAGAGTCATCGCGAGGAAGAATGATTCAAGTTGAGTGGCTGTCTGAGTTTAAACAGTCAGAATAATGCAGATGCACGAGAATTGTCCACACATACCGTGGAGCTCCCACCAGTTTGTACCGCAGAGGCAGCCCACGTGATCAACTCGTCTTGCCCGGTGCGTTCTTCAAGTAGGGTGGAAGTAAAAGATCGTTCAGCAGTACCGGCCGCCTTGGCTTGTGAGGTCAACACCTTGAACCCGAAAGTGCCGACATACCATCTCCTGCTTGACGTACTCCAGTGGAGCGTCGAGTGTGTGCCGCGTGCCCGGCTATAGTGGATAGCCTCACGTCCACACAGACGGGTAGCGACGTTCGAGGCCTGGTCTTCATATATCTCGATGGCGTGGACGATCAGCTTTTTGTCGGTAAATTCTTTGAGTTCACCTTGCCGAGGTACAACGAGGTGGAGCGTCACCCTAATGTAGTGAAAAACATAGTTTAAAACTTCAATTTCATACGCTCATAATAACGTGCATTGCGTTTTCCTCAAGCAGAACATCTGCACTTGCATCTGCCCCGCGCAAAAGTACCAGAGAAAATGGTTCAAGTCTACATACGAACCACCCATGCACCCGGGGTTTGACTTCAGCTCATGCCGAAGCAGCCCAGAGGTATCACAGTTTTTTGGCTTCGTTTTCTATGGCTTGAGTGCTGAATCCGCTCAACCTTCATGTCGTACGCGGAAATCGCATTCACCACTTGTCCTTGCGCGTCCAGCTCGTGAGAAAGTGAAAATTAATGGACTGGCTCGCCCGCCGGTAGCAATCAACTGGATAGAAATCGTGGACCTGTCGCTGTTGATCGATCTCAATTCTCTACGGGCAGAGAATCAAGATTTGATGGGGATCATGACAGTGGGAAAAGCGGTTGGATTCGGGATACCGGATCAAAGACCTCTTGATCCCTACCACTTGCCACCACTGGCACTGCGGTACATATTCAGGCTGGCTATTCGCACACCTGCGGTTAATCCGACTTTCGAACCCCTCGCTATCAAGGTCGACTCTGGGAGGACTCACTAGCAGCACCATCTGGATACCCCCACCACGGCTGTCAGAGCTGAGCATCACCATTCACTTTCTCTGCTGTCCGGAAATGGTTGGAGAACTGAGCTCTACACCGCCTACCGCGATTTTCTCGGCTTTCCCTCCTTGTGGCTCGACTGAGTCGACTCTGACAGGCTTCGCAGGGCTTCACTCACCACTCTCACTCTGGCTGATAAGCCTCCCGACGTACGCAATGGACACTCGCAGTGCCGTCACACACTCCAACTGTGGGCGTTGCCGTTCCGTCGAGTGCGGAGCAATCCAATCTGAATAGGACTATATAGGAGGATAATCTGCAGCTGCGTCCTGCAAAGGCAGAGGTTAAACAACGCTTTCGCTCGCTCGGCGCTCGCCCATTCTGGCTGGACCACGCCGATCAACCGGCCAGTACTTACATACATACGCATTAGAACCACCTGGAGCCCGAGTCCGCGGACGCGTAATGCGGGGTAAAGCTCCATACTCCTTATCTTTCCTATTCGCACTTATCGGTCGTGGCAGGCTTTCCGATTAGACTTATTTTTACAGGGGTAACCTCACGCTGTCGGATTCTTCAACGCACAACTGAATGAATGATAGGTGCATTCGCCGATCAGCCCGCGTCCATGGGCAACTGAATGGTTGGAGCGTGCGTGCCCTCGATCCACATGCCTGATACTTAGTGCCTTCATAATCCCGCCCGCCGGCGGTGACAACGCCGAGGAGGACGTCATTGTAATAAATATCCCTGCCAACCAAAGCCAACCAAACAGCGGGTGAACGTCGAACTGACAGGATACATACATTGTACTGTACTATTTCCACCGTAAGTTCATCAAAATTATGTAATTTTTCGACCGAGAAGGCCGAAAAATTTTCTTTTGAATTATGGCGATTTTTGCACACATCAAAAAAGGTTGGCTGTGACGTGTGACTGAACTTACGGTTGAAATAGTACAGTACCACTCAAATTTGGGGTCAAGTCGATTATCTGGTATCTGTGTGAGAACACGCTCATTACCGCCTGCTGTAGATGCTGCCGCACCCTAAACTTGGACCAGGGGAGAGTCAAGCGCCTTTACAGCAGTTTCAATCGCAACGTTGACGGCGATTCGTTTCTTCCAGAACGCCTGAAGCTGTCAGTACCATTGACGGTACGCCGTCCCCAAGAGCGAATCCTACTTGGGAGAGCTTGGGAACCACACTTGCTCAATTCAACTTGGCTCGCCTCCGCCGATCCCGGCGTTCAAAGACAAGCTCGTAGCTAGCTCTGTTCGAGACAGCGTTGTCAAATTCAGTTACTCCGTGTGCGAAGTTGTACTAACCTTTTAGATCTTGACAAGATCCAATGCACACACGCACGCGGTGGAGCGAGCCAGATCTAGAGTCAGTTATACTTTGGTTTCGTACCGGTGCCTCGCAGCCTGCGCCCGGTTAGTAACCATGTACTTTCCTCTTCAACCCAGCGTTCTAGACACCGCTCCCTGGAGGATCGGACTAGGATGCAACTGACGCTGGCTACGGCGGTCCCTTCTTCTGTCTTGCCGCGCTCGGCTCAAAGTCTGTAGGTGGAAGATCACATATCGGTGTACATGCTACAGCCCCCTGTGAACTTGATGTTAAATCTCATCCAGTAATCTCGTCCCAGTATTCCCTCGTTCGATTCGAGGACGGGAACTGCAAGAGCCGCATTGTTTCTCTCTTTGTTCGTTTGGCATGTGCAAATGCCAGCGGTCGTCTGAAAATCCGTAGGTGCCAGCTCACACATGACTCAAGAGTCTTGGGCCTTCAGGTCAAGGCTCAACCAGAAGATGGGGCTACCTATTACCGCTAGTACTGTCGGTGAGTTGCTAATGAAGTTGGCTCTGAGGCGCAGAACTTGACGCACCTGGGACAGCTCTCGTTCGATTCGAGAAGGCAAACTGTGCGATGTGCATAGGAGAACGCTTTTGTGTACAATGCCTGTCTTTGATAAGTAGCATGCGCCGCTCCGTACTCCAAAGGTTCTGGAATCGCCAGCGGTTCGACGAGAAATTCCGGCCTCCCAGGCAGGCGAGAGGATCATCCAGGACTTACATCATCCGTGGTGTTTGATACTCCGTCGCCACAATGTGATTTCATCAGAGTGCCGGTGTCTCAATTAATATTCTGTATTGCTCAATGGTCGACCACATCCACCGCATTTCACATTTAGATCTGGTCTGTTCTGGATTTTTTTTGGTAACGTGTACGGTTGGCTACTGGTTGACGGGTGAACCCGCGGCTCTGCACCCGGACTACACGCAGCCGTATGGAAGGCCGGACAGTCAAGCTTGTCAATCAGACGTCGGCTCACGTTTTTGGTATTTGGACCCCGGGAACTCCCTTTGCTCTCACCTCAGACTCATGCGGTTGCCTTCTCACAATCACACCATTTACACCTCTTGCCTTCGGTGTAAGCGTTGCACGACTCGGCAATCACTCCGCGATCAGACCAATTCGGCAGACCAACGGCGCAGCCGCCGGCTTGCGGCTCAGTCAACTTGAGTCAAGAGCGCAGTTGAACAACGATCGCATCGCGTCCCGGAAAAGTGCCGCTGTGATCTGGATCCGCACAGCCATCACGGCCTGATGTGGCTATCTCTTCTTGACCAGAACTCCCATCATCGTTCTCCTCGGCTTCCCAATCTGACGTTTCCTTGGCTCTGGACACTCGGCAGCGCCTCCCCATCCACATTGGCGACAAATACAAGGCCTCCGGGCCGGATGGGCTACTGTGGCGGCACCTTGGCACTATTCTCGGGATTCTTTCCAGCGGCTGGCTTAAACTCATTGCTGCTGGGGGTGTAAGGTCTCAATGTGAACGAGCTTTCACTGCTGCTTGTCTGACTCGCGAGACGATCAATTATGCCTTGTGACCGTTCGAATCACAGTGCCGGCTGATTTGACGAGCCGCTTGAGCTTCGTATCCACCGGATTGAGGCCTTTCTTGAGCCATTTGACCCGGATGTAGTAAATGCTGTGCGACACCATTCTAGAAGATCCGCGCCAGATATCTTTCAGTGCTACTGGTAGTCTTTTGACCATTGTCTGCAACTTCTGGTAGAAGTGTTGGACTGTCCGGCTTCCTTGTTAAGGTCTGCCAGTAAGGATGCTATTCCTTTGAATGCTTGCCTAGCCTTGCTTCTACTTCGACATTGATCATTTTCCAGATTCATCGTCCCTGTGGAACACAGTTGCAAATCTCCACCCGAAACGCAAGCCTGATCATGAGCCAAGGACAGCTGACGGAACGTGCATGTGTGTAATTCGTCTTTTCGCATCATTTCCCCGCTGACTGGTCTGCGAGGTACTTTTCTTCGTTCTGTGGCGGGCCATGCCACCTGTAGGTTCACAGACCCCAGGTTCTCTCTCTTTGTTCTTGCATCCATGTCTCATTCAACAAGCAGATAATCTCGTGTTCGGCATACACAAGAGCCGATGCCGGCGGGTTTTGCCTTCCCCATTCTTCCACGGCTCTAGCGCGCTCACATTCCAGGTTTGTGAATTACTGACTTGATACGCATGCTTAATAGCGTTTGGTATTCTAACCTCTTTCTCGAGATCCTCGATACTCGCTAGCTTACCGCGGTAGAGCTCTGGAGTCCGCTGGGTCCAGCGTGACGGCTTCAATGTGTTGAAGACACCTTGAATGAATTATTTCTTTGTATTTCTTCACAAAGCGTGATCCGAACGTAACTGTAAGCGAGAGGTTCCCAGGTCCCATTACCGAAAAGCTGAGCCGACGTCTGATTGACAAGCTTGACTGTCCGGCCTTCCATACAGCCGGGTTGGCCCGTTACCGAAACCGCGCGAGAGAAATGTTGAGTCCACGGCGGGCTTAAGTTGCCGCTGCGAATGCCGCAGCAGCCAGGGCACATCTATGGGCGATATAACGTGCAAAAAGTATTTACTGCAACCTTGTGGTTTTTCGCCCGATTTCACTCTCAACTTGCAACTTTTGGAATACAACTTTGATTTGCAAGAATACAACTTACAACTTGTGTACCTACAACTTTGTGTGTGTACAACTACAACTTTGACTAGCAGAATACAACTTCAAGATGGCTTCCCGCAACTTGATGTCAAGTCAAGGTTAAGTAAGCTCCCGGTTCTGCCAGTGGATTGGATCATCCATGGGATTGCTGCGGAAGGCTTGGGAGCGGGAGGCGGGACCGGTATCGGGGCGGCAGGCAAGGCCAGAATAGTGGGTTTTGTTCAAGTTTTGGCAATTTAATCAGGGCCATTAAGCCAAGCCATCATTGCGGAGTGTGGTGAGACTGCGGGGTTCTCGAATTTCGGATGAGAAGTCACAAAACACGAGATCGTTGCTGGTGGGTGATCTACTTGGATGAGAATGCCTGAACTACCAGTACTTAGCTACTGACTGTTTATACTGAATAGAACAACTGCGTAATAGCTGCGGCACCGCTGTCCCACTGCCACGGCTTATTGTTCAACTGAGCTCTGGACTGACTCTGTGCCGTTTGTCTGCTGAGTCTGCTTGATTGCCGAGACGTGGCGCCAACCCTTACAAGTCTCTACACAGGGGGCAAATGCCATGGCACTTTGCCTCGTGTGCCAAGGTGGCAGTTGCGTGGCACTTGGCGGGTAGTTGGTAAGTAGTTGGACAGTCGGTGGGATTTTGATCGGTTCCCCGGGTTTCACAACCAGCCGGGCATTACATAATCTAACGGAAGTCATTAGATTGTTGGATAGTCGAAGCCGAAGAGCATTGTTTCATGGGGCTCTGATGATTCACAAAATTATGGTTAATGACACACAGGCTGTAGTCCTGCTTTTTTCCACATAAATGTAAGGGTCCTGGTGCAGAAATCCCCAAGGACACCCCCCAATGTCCCCCCAATCATGTCTTAAATTTGTGTAGGGTGCATACCATTGCTATCGGAATTTTACATGAATTTTATACTGCTTTGTCGAGGGTCATAATCACCAAATGTATTGGGCCAGAAAAATGGAAGCAGGGACATGGAATCGAACTCACGCACATCAAGTAAGTCACGGGGCACGTGCTTTTGCTCCCACATGGCAACTGCGCGCCAACTACCTCCCAAGTGCCACCTTGGCACACGAAAAAAAGTGCCACGGCTGATGCCCCCTGTGCTAGCTTCTTCTGTCGAAATTGAAATTCAACCGTGGGAATCTCAGATTGTGCTGGGGGATCAATTCAACTATTGATTCTCAGAGAGTAGTGCCCAAGAATACTAATATTCATGGTTTCACCAGGACCTCGAAACACTGATTCCAAGGGATGTATCACGGTGCACTGGTGGGTCGAAGCAAGAAATCTGAACATGGTAAAACTTCTGCCCGGCACAGTCATTGGTCCGTGTTGAAACTTAGACCCAGTTCCATAATCTCTCAAGGGTTCAATTGTAACCGTGGGATTTCGTTTATACAGCGATCATTAATTGATGATTAAATCGAAATACTTGAACGCAGTGGCACCACTATGGATAGATAATTATTGAGTGAAGTGGGGTTTGAAACTAAGATTTGATGGCTATCTACAACAAAAGGTGGGGTTTATATATCCAGGGCTCGGCGTCAACACTGCATGGTTGCCAAAGGTGGATTGACTCGACATTTGCCGATCCTTCCACAATAATAAGCGCCGAGGCACATGGAGCCTCGTAAACATTCAATCATTTCTGGGTGTACATTGATATAAACCGCCGTTCCTGTTGTTATGCTTGGTTTTCAACCAGTGATGTTCGGGTTTCAACCAAGCCATCAAAGATTGATGCGCCTCTTCACGCCTGAACGCTGAGCAGTGTGGACACAGAGTCACAGAGAGTGCCTGGTTTGGTTCTAAATCACTTTTGCAACCATATTCCGTCCACCGGACTGACCTTCCGGTGGAGTCATCAACTCAAGAAATTCCCATCACTCCATCAATCACTCTACCGGTGATCAGGGTCAATGCTGCTTGGGGGTTGCAGGTCAGCAAGATGAGAGTTGTGCTGGCTGGAATAAAAGTTGCAGGGCAAAAAGTTGAGGTTGCAGTCAGAAAGTTGTGGTTGTAAAATCAAAAAACTGAGGTTGTAAATGTAAAAACCAAAGTTGTAGTTGTATTTTGAGTTGAAGTTGCAAAAACTTTTTGCACAATATATCTGCCATACACATCGTAATAAATGTGTATACACATCTAACATGTACTTAACAACGACGGTCGACCTCTGATGAGCCAGTGGTACTCTTCGTCGTGCGGCCTGCTGCGTCGGAATTTGGTCGAAGTAGTTGGTGAGCGCCCACGGGCATTGCCATAAAAATTAATAATTACTGACAATCGTTCAACATGGGGCATCAGGCATCAGATGATGAATCATGATGATGCTAAATGATGACGTGGTCATCGGATCAAAGACAAATCTTCCTTGCTTCCGCCCCGCCGGGGCCCGACCTCCAGCTCCTCACTTGCTGGCGCGTAGAGGCTGTACCTGGTTGGACAGCTATGTAGTTACGCAGGGGACACATGCCACACGCTGCAGCCAGAGCCTCCAGTCGACGTCCCTGCTTCCCAGCTCACTCTACGTCAAATGTGTATCCGATCTCGTCAAGTATCCCGATCCCGCTCCCTCAAATGCTGGCCCCATCTTGCTGGATTGCAGCGGACACTTGTTATTTTCATACCCTGGCTTCGGATCCTGGTGGATAGCTCGGCACGGCACGGCATTTGCCCAGTGGATCTGCTCCCGTCCTCTGGTCCGCCAGCCAGATTGGGAAACGGGAATCAACTGGGATTCTGTTTATGGCTAGATTCTAGAATGTGGTTGCATGGTGCGTGCTCGCTATTCTGGCCTTGGAGTGCAGACTTTTAAGCTCAACAGGTGCAGTATCATCATTCGTGCGGCAAGTCAGCGGCAGTGGCTGCGGTTTCGGAACGACATCCAGGATGCGAGCCAGTAGTAATCCCTGTAGAATACATGCCCATGTCCTTGACGAGAGGAAAAAAAGTCCGAGACTTGGAGGTACCGGCCGAGGGTACGTCCTGGTTCTATGGCTTGACCGAGTTCTCACTCGATCTACTACTTAGGTGTATTGCCCGGTACGCTCCCCGGGAACTCTATTTTATTCAGCGCGGAAGGCGGACAATCAAGCCCTTGATATTTGACACCGTGTCAGTCGCGATTGCAGGGACACACAGCTGACGAAAGAAAGGGAAAAAGAAAACATTGCCAAATGAGTGGCCTTTTTCACCCAAAGGAAATTCCCTCCACCTCAATGCCCCACTACGAAATTCTCCCCACATCGGAAGAAAATCCCTGGCCACAACCACGACCGATGTCAAAATTCAGGAGCCGCTCGAGAGTCCTATGGGTGCTCATCGTCATCACAGCTCTGGCCGTTCTTGGGTTACCCTGGCTGCTGCTGCGGAGTAGCAGGCCAGCGTCCACGGCGTCGCAAAATTCATCGCCCTGGCCACCTCTCAACGGCGCATCGCAAACCCTGAACAAGCGTGTATACCTGCAAGTGGGACATTTGGGACCGGAGGGATTTGGGGTTCGTCGTCGTCTCCGTGTCGCTGTGGCCGCCTTATAAACACTGACCACCTCATCCAGTCCATCCTCCAGCACTTAAAACAGAGTATCGTGCTCTCGCGCGCCCTCGACTCGTCGCTGGTGTTGGCCTCCACCGAGTCAGAGCACGGGTACCGTACATCAGACATCTTCAACGGCGATGGCCTCCTCCTCGAGACCCGCAGGTCATGCCGTCTGCGAGATACTCTACCTTTTGATCGGCGGGACCACCTCGTGCGCGGGCTCTGCGCAGGAGATAGCTATGCACTCAAGGAGATGGCTGAGATCAAGCGCCAGCTGTCGGTGTGTACCAGCATCCTGGACACAGCCGAGGGCGAGGTGCGTTCTTTCCCCTCCCATGAAGTCGAGTGCTGACCGTCCGTTCAACACCGCCAGCTAACTGAAGACCTCAACGGCTGCGTTGTCGACTGGATCCGCGAGAAGTTAGGCCCTTCCCCTGGGTCGCTCTATGCACGCCCCAACCCTCTTCCCCTCCCACTACCGATACCACCACTACGGCCCATAACCATCGGGGTCCATGTCCGCTGGGGCGACACAGTTGGCTCCTCCTCCAGCCAGCCACCCACCACCTTCCGCGGCTCCATGTCTATCCGCAGCATCACCAGCGTGCTCTCCGACATTCGTGCAGCGGTGGGCGGCCACGCCAATGCCACGCAGCTCACCATCGCGATGGAGAACGCGGACCACAGAGTGTTGGCTCAGCTCGGGGAGACGGGGCCGTACAGCATCCTCGACTCGGGTGATGGGCTGGCCGACTTGAGGGCACTGTCGCAGAACGATGTCCTTTTGTTGGGCGAGTCGTCCTACGGTGTGCTCGTTCATCTAATCGCCCCGCCTGGATTGTCAATCGTGGAGCTCGACGGGGACCGGTGAGTACTAGTGGCGCTTACCCAGTATAGCTCACTTATTTTCTCGCAGTGGCAAGTACAGCAATGCTTCTGATATAGGGAGGGATTTGGTATTTCTGGGGAGGGACTACTCTGTAGAACGATTGCGCGCCAGTCTGTTCGGCGAGCGGTCATAGATGGACTTGCGAGTAGACTACTACTTCATCCCCGTATGCATTTAATCCACAGTAGTTCCGCAGCGGTACAGCCATGCGCAGCAGTGGACCTTTTAGGAAGAAACATCAAAGAAACATGACAGCGTGTCGAGTACTTGCGTTGGAGCAGGCTGGGTGCACCTCTACTTCTCACAGCACTGCAAACTCAGACCTAGAACAGTAGTACTCTACGGAGGTTACGAAGCCATAGTCTGTCGAGAGCGACAAGTAGAAACTTGAAAGTGATGGATCGGGAAATCGGGACACCCATTCTCGGCATGTGCGCTTGAACGCTATGGTCTCTCGTCATTGAGCTTGTGGACCAACTTCCTAGTGGGCCAACGTCGGGTAAAAGTTGGAAAATCCTGCGTGTAAAGCTAACCCTGCGGCCAACATCCCTAAGCAGCTGAAAGTTCCGATCTCCGTGGCGGCCCGTTGATGCAACCGTAACAAGGATCGACTCCTGGTCTTCGCATAGTGAACATATGTATCGGATCGACCCACTGCACAGCCCGGTTTCCTGGAACCATGGAACCGCAGTCCGGCGGCGGCCGGTATCCAAACAGGATTGTTTTTCTCCTCAAATCTACATAAATCGGGCTAGATACATTTGCCTCATTCGCTCTAGGAATTTTCCGGATCTGATTTGAACTTTCTCAATCCAGGCAGCCTTAGTACTCATTCCTCCTCTGTAAGAGTACCAACGAGGGCTTGTTCGAGTCTACGAATCCTTGTGCGGCGGTTCGATTCCCCGCGTTCGGATAACTTGCGACATCAAATCCTTTTTTCTCGGTGGAACTTTGGTGGAACTATGGCCCTCTTGGATTCCAACCAGGCACGTACGACTCTTGTTGTCTTGTTCGCGCCCATCTGTTCGAGGGACATACTATACTACTTACTTATTACTGAGTCCGACTCTGTTTAGCGGCCAGTACTTGTTCAACAGTCAAGGATTAGTTCGACGGCGCTGACTGTCTCTTTAAGTAATCTGCCTGGAGATCCCAGCGCCATCTTGCCGAAGTCGAAAGAAAACATGTTCACAATTTCACAAATATCCCATTCAATTGTCTACTAGCAAATGCTAAGAAATGGTCCATTGATCCTCTTCTGTCAAAGTAGTTCACTCTCAAAGATAGGTGATTTCACACTCGTAGCCTCCAAAACCATCGCTAGAGGACATGAGCTCCCTGCTATTAAAGGTTTGCCACACTCACCCGTTGATAGCGCAGTACGAATCGGGCGTCGCAATAACGGCCATGATGTTGTCGACGTAAGTCTGAATGTCCACGCCGCCGCAGTTGGCCGAGCTGATATCATGGCTTATTATTCAAGATCAGGAATAGAACAAGTAGGGGAAACACGCACGTAGAGGCACCGTAGAACGTGGTAAGGAAAGTTGGATCCTCTGAGTTTGCGTCAGGATAAAATATTTAATATAAAGAGAGACTCAAACGCACTCTGCCTGACAGTCCCCTCCAAATCGACGATCAAGTCGTTAATACCAGACCACCGAGTGACGCAAGTGACTTCCGTGGTCTGGCGTTCGACCACGACCATCGGGGCTCCGAGGGCCAAAGGGAGGACGGTGGCGAGAGCGAGGAGAGCTTGAGTGAGGAATTGCATCTTGTTCCGTGTTCGACATGGCGGGGAGGGTGCGTCTTATATACCTGGGGACGGACACCGCCGGCACCGAAGCTCCCGTAAGACGCGCACGCGTGCCCACGCGCGTAGCGTCTTGGCAGTCAGACTTGGCACTGGCAGCGGTGACAACATGTACTCTATTTTTCTTGGCGGCTCGTGCTGCATAACGTGGTTGAAGAAGAGAACACCAGCCGTAGAATTGGTATACCGTATTCCACGTTTTGAACGAGCGGAAGGGTCGTATGGATGATACCTCTGTGAACTTGAACGCGCCCACCGCCCATGAGCGCTGCTTTGAGGCGGCCATCACAGATGCATGTCAATCCTTGGCGGCGGCGATTTCACGGTGACTCACAATTCCTCATAGTCGATATATGCCAGCTGCAGGCAACGGCGGCCAGATCACCCACAGTGCTGACAAAAAATGACTCCAAAAAAAAGTTCAAGAAGATTGTAGTTCCCCCTGTGTGCCAAGCAATGCTGTACTGCATTAGCGTTGAACGTTCAAGCGCTCACATCTGACATCGCACATACGAATTCCCCTTCCGGTACACGGCACGGACCGAATGAGCGCAACCACTCTCCGTGCTACTTCGTGTCGGCACGATTAATGACGAGTTCATTGTAACCAAGATAACCGGTGGCAAGTTACCACAACAGCAGTAACTGGAGTTTCGACCCCCGGGCCCCGGGCGCTGTCGTCTCTTGAAATGCTCCCAGCCTCGCTGTGGAGCGGAACCGACTCTGCAGCTGTAGATAGTATTATAGAATCCATGACACAGCAGTGAGGCAATCCCGCGATAGGCCCCAAGGTTCCAGCGGGAGTGCATGCGGCTGAGTATCTGCATTTAAAAGAACCGACCATACAGTCCGAGGAAAAACATCCGACGGCGATGTTCCCCATCCTGACAACGCTCGTCGTCGCAATCCTCAGCTCGAGCCTGATCAAAGGTGTGTGAGCCAGGAGCCTCCTGTACGATAACATCTGATATACTGACCCTCGACCCAGAGACATCCGCCGCGACCACCGTCAACTTCGTGGTCCCGGATGAGCCAGGCACGAGTATCATCCGCGCCGGCGAGACACTGCGTATCATACCAGGAGCAGCGAATTTCAACGACGCAACGACATACGTCCTTATCGACGCGGTGTCCTCCGTGGTCGTTGTCGAGCCAAGCACGACGATCGTCGAAGTGGCATTTCCGACGACATTCACCGGTATGAATTCTCGCCTGTGAATGCACTGAAAATATCATGCTCATTGTTAATGAGCAACTTACGTCGGCGACGCCTCTGGTGCTACCATCGAATGGGGCGCGGACGAAAGCCACAGCGCCCTCGGTGCAGTGGAGACTTGCGGTTTTGGCACAAATGGGATCGGCACTTGCGCGGAGACCTTGCCTGTTGATGTCTTTCCTGAGGAGACGATTGTGATTGAGTACACAGGTAGTGTGGTGGCATACGCAGTCCCGTCTGCACCTTCGTCTGCGAGCCGCACGTCGACGGGTATTGAGTTAAGGATGGCGTTGGCGGTTGGGATCTTGTTGCTGATATGTACTTCGATATGAACGGAGACGGATGTATGGATAGGAAGAGGATAACGGGTTCATAGCGCATACGGAGGGAGGAGGGAGCGGGCAGCTACGAAGGGATTGGAAAACGGACAAGAGTTGTGAGTGAGAGGCACAGGCACAGGGACCGAGACAAGGAGGGAACGCACGACGAAACCCAATCCTCAAAGTCCTCCCTGAAAACTCGTAGGTGCATGCGAGCAGGCTCACCCGCCCACGGGAGCCCGAAAAAGCGTAAAAGACGAGCTGCAAGACGGAAGTGGGTAGACGGGGACATGATCACGGCCCTGTCGCAGAGCAAGGCTGGAAAGAGAGGTGGGAAGTGGAGCAAAGGAGATTGGGGGAGGACATACTTACGACGAATCCGTCCCATCTCCTCTCTCTCTCGTATTACGCATCCTCCTGGGCGTGCACACGTCGGAGCCAAGAAATCGGGCGATATCGGATGGCTGCGTTCGTGGACCCTGTAGCGAGGGAGTAAGTCGGGGGGCTGCAGCCAGGATCCTGGCCTCAGGTTCCTAGGCAGTCAGAGTCGCTGGGTCACGGAGGGTCGGGTTGGAGGACATGGTGGTCGCCGTCAAAGAAGGAGGAAGTTATGTCAGCCACCAGTCCTTTCTCGTCATCGACGCCCATCCACAAAACACACTGAGCCTCGCCTGAATCTGAGAGTCGTAGCTCGAGAATACGCCCACCAGCAATGCCGAAGTCCCCACTGCAGCCCGAAGAACCGCAGAAAACGGGACGTTAGATCAGACTTCCGCGCTTACGCGTCGACTCTGGGGCAGCGATGGTATGCAGTACGGAGTCTCACCGCGTCCTCGGCGACTAGCTTCTCAAGCCTAGGCCTGCTATGCGTCACCGAGAGGCTTCAAGAGAGCACGCCGACCGACTCAGAGAGTCTTACGCCGGAAAGACCTTTCGTGCAGAGCAGCAGGCACAAGGTGCGGAATCCTAGAATCTCAGTTTCATGCCACTCATAGAAACAGATACAATTCGCAGATGATACAGACACTGGGACGGAACGGATAAGCATGGATGGATACATCTTCTTCGTCTTCTTCCCCGACTTGACGCGCGTCCGATGATACGGAGAGGCTCGTTACACACTCGAGACTTTCAATCTATTGGACCTCGCATGAGCATGCGAACACAATCTGGAGAGCAAAGACGACTCACAAGGCATCGGACGCAGAGCTCGCTTGGCACGGGTACCCGAGCCCTGTGCGCTCGTCCCCTTCCTCCCCCTCGGCTTGCGCTGTAAATCCTCGTCGTGAGTGTCCCGCTTCTCATAAGTATAACATTGGAATCGTCCTCACCTCGCCAGCAAAAGGAATCCCAGGGCACCGCCCTCCATCGCGATGCTTCTCCCAAAGGCCCGGATACCACTTCCGCCTTTGGTCCAGCTGGATCTGCTTCGTGCAGCCTTTGCAGATGACATGGTGCTCTTCGAAACTCTCCACCCAAACCTCGTTCCGCAGATACTCGTATCGTTCTTCTGCACTGTGGCAGCTCTTCTTCACGCGGGGTGGAGGCAGGAATGCGCTCCTCGTGATGATGGCGGTGGCCTTGGACGAGACACGGCCGCCTGGAGTGGTGAGGGTACGGGCGGTCTCATTGGTGGTGGCACGAGTCGTCGGGCGACAAACTAGCCCGCGTTCCTCAGCCTTGTGCGTCGTGGTCGAGTCGGCGGTGGGCGACGCGAGAGGGGTGTGCTCGCGAATAGAGATTAGCACCTCGGCGGCCTGCTGAACCGCTCGATGGTCGGCGAGGCTAAAGACGTGTGAATGTGGGTGGCATCATCGGGGTACAATCCGACTCACTGATTTCCTTCTCCATTCAAGTTCTTGAAGTCGTCCGTGAGGCTGGCGGTGCATTCACCTTCGTAGGGCGGCGCGAGATGATGGGCCTTGTTGTGAGTGCCATCAAAGTCGAGCGGGGGCGAATCCCTTTGCGAGGTCAGAGCCAGAAAACCCGGTGGCACGCACGATACTCACGTCGGCTCGCAGCAGGACTCGTCTGCTTCTTTATGGGCGACACTGCGAAGGCGTTCGCGTTAATAAGTATCGTGAATTTCAGACGAGGGAGGCAACTCACATATTCGTGCCGAGAATCATGCCCTGGAAGACGGTCACGAAGCTGGCGCCATAGTTCCCCGCGTTGGGAGGCGCGGGATGATGCGCCTGGTCGTCGTGGTTCTCATCGAGCTCCGCCGTCCACGAGTTGCTTCGCGAGGTCAGAGCCAAAAGAATCCGGGTGGCACAGATTGTACTCACGTCGACCGACAGTGGGACAACTTTGGGTGGAGCTTGATGTCCTCCTTCAAAATCGTCTTGGCCCACCGATGGGCGGGACTGCGTACGTTGTCAACGACGACGAGAAGGGCACGATGAGGCGGGGTGACACGTACATGGTCAAGGCCTGGTTAGCGAGCGTCGGCTCTTGAGTCGGGGGCCTCCAGCGTTGGAGAGGGCAGTTGTGGGTCCCACTGGTGTCATCAGCACTGGCGCAGGCGGAGAGAGATGAGTGAAACGTACCTGGCGAGGCGGGCGGGGCAGACCGGCTCGTGGATCTTGACCAGCGCGGCGATGGCACCGAGGGGGTCGGTGCCGTCCCAGCGATAGACGTGCCCGCATCCAGGGCGCCCGCACGGCTGGTTTACAGGTCGAAAGGCGGGCAGCTCTTGGGTCGGTGGCATGGGGAACGACATGGACAGGCTGGTAGGGGTGCGACGGCTTTCTGGGTGGGGGGAGATGGGGGAAGAAGAAAAAGTGGGCGTACAAACTCGCACATGATGCAGCCAGGTTGGTGTGGATCACGACTCATTGTTTCCGTTTGGGTTAAATCTGATTGCTTTGTCCTTTGGGCGCCCGACTCTTTGGCGTGAATGGCGCTTGGGCCATGGGTGGCATCGGAGCACGGGCCTAGTGTTTTCCCAGCCCCGATTTCCGCAGCAGCCTCAGAGCGGCTGGTCATCCTCCCCGCCATTTGGTGGCTCGTTGGCCCGACTGTGCCTCCGCGTGCCTCGTATTCAGAGTCGACGGGGAGAAACCCCGGCCTTATCGGAAAACTAGGCTCGCCGCATGATAGCGTGCTCCCCAGTTGCAGCGACTTGACCTTCAGCCATGCACTCGACGTAGTCCTTGTCCTCCAAGCGAATACTTGCCACCGGTCGACCCCGACTCTCGGTCGCGATGTATATTCTTGTGCGAGCTTTCACAAACCTCAGTCAAAACAGGCGACTAATTGACCCTTTCTTGGCTGTCCTGGCGCTATCGAGTCTGTGTCCTGCCTCGGACAATATTCTGGGTTGTTCATCCCAATCTCCCCGAAATTGATAAATTGATCATGATTCTCACGCCCGACCTTTACAATTCCGTCATCTTTTCTCACCCAGGCTGCCATCACTCTCGCGTTCCCCGACGTGCCCAGAACGATCCTTCTGTCTAGGACACAACCGATGATCCTCAATAATTCTACTTACATTTCTCAAGCATCTCCCGTCGAGTTTCTCATTTTCAGTGAATGTACGTAGTCCGCCGGTCAGTTTCTCGCTGGCATTGACTCCACTCCCGCTTACCGACAACACCAACACGCTGCCTCGAGGCTGGACCGCATCAGAACTCCAGTCCTTGTTCCCGTCTGGGAATATTTTTCCCTGTTGCCAACCGCGAACGCTGGCATTGAGGTAGTGTTTGTATGGCACATATACTGTAAAATAATTATTCAAACTCATTTGGATCGCATGTGCATGGGATAGCCTGGTTTTGGATCGCAACTCCAGGTTGGTAGACGTTTGGGTTGCATAATAGGGTTGTTCAAGCTACTTGCTGTTTGAACTTCCTCCTCCAAGGTCAAATCTGGTGTGGTCATCTGGGAGTGAGTACGTCCGGAATCCCAGCTTGAGTGATCAAGTACAGTTCCAATCAGAATTGATGATTGCACAATAGTTCATCAGTGTGCGGTAGTGTACAAATTCTTGACAAATTCAATACTCCAGCTGTGCAGACTTCTTCTCTTGAAGTTCTCAGTAGACACTTGAATGAATCAAATCTACTCCTGAAATGCCATTGCCCACCCATGAGGAGCAAGGCAGGCAAACGGGGCCTTTTCTCCCATCCAAGTGGGGATGATGGCCAATCAAGGTTGATTGCCTGTCGTATGCTCGGCAGAACGGCAGTCATTCACTAGAAATAGAAATACCTTGTTTGAAATGCATCAAATACTCCTCGGATGCTCTCCAAGAAACCAGCCTCAAGATGTTACCCAAAAGACTGGATTGCAATTGAGTTGTGCCCCAGAACTGTTCCTCCAAGCAGATGCTTCCGCAACAATTATTTTACAGTATATCGCCCATATGTTTGAAAGACCGTCGGAGTACCTGGTGGAGCCAGTCGTCAAGTATACGCAGACTCTGGCAGAGCATGCCGTGTAACTAGCAGTGGGGTAAGTATACATCTGTACTTGCATCTGCCTTTCCCAACTTTGTTTTGGATATTAGAACTATATGCCGAATCCGATACTTCTCCACTCGCTCTCTGGGTCCTCAAGTCTGCTCTGACCTTCCACTATGCACCCGGGCAATGATTAATCTGTGTGCATTGAACTACATCCCCAGCTCAACTCACCTCTCTGCACCGCGGTTCGCTTCCCAGCGCTCGGATATATACCTGGTCGAACACGTACGTATGGTTTTTATTCGCCTTCGCCTTCAAACTTTGTTTCAGGTGGGTCGGATTCACTTGCCTAAAGTGCAGCGGCTACCGAATTGAAGACGCGAGCCGGGTTCGTAATTATCCTGGCGTGTATGTTACAGTTTTCGTGGCTTCGGGGTGCTGAATCCGCTCTCAGATCTCCACCTTCGTGTCGTACGCGTCAATCGCGTTCACTATACGCGTCCAGCTCGTGAGAAAGTGAAAATCAATTGACTGGGTCGCCCGCCGGTAGCAATTAACTGGATAGAAATTGTGTCGCTGTTGATCGATCTCAAGTCTCTACGTGCAGAGTTGGTGCAGAGAATGAACATTTGATCGGGATCATGAGAGTGGGAAGGCGGGTGGATTCGGAACCGCGGTACATATTCAGGCTGGCCACTCGCACACCTGCGGTTCATCCGACTTTCGAACCCCTCGCTATCAAGGTCGACTCTAGGAGGACTCACTGGCAGCACCATCTGCATACCCCTACCACGGCGCGCCCCACCACTGTCTCTGTCCTCGTTCGCCCAGAGCATCACTTTCTAGGCTGTTATCCAGGAACCAAGCGCTACTCCACTTCCCGCGACTTCATTGGCTTCCCCCCTCCTCCGGACTAGATTTCCACAAGCTTCACTCGGACTCCGACTCCATGTTCGCTGATCAGCCTCCCGACGTACGCAATGGAGACTCGCAGTACCGTCACACACTCCAACTGTGGACGTTGCCGTTCCGTCGAGTGCGGAGCACTTCAATCTGGATAGGACTCTGAGGATAATCTGCGTCCTGCAAAGGCAGAGGTTAAAAAACGCTTTCGCTCGCTCGGCGCTCGCCCATTCTGGCTGGACCACGCCGATCAACCGGCCAGTACTTACATACATACGCATTAGAACCACCTGGAGCCCGAGTCCGCGGACGCGTAATGCGGGGTAAAGCTCCATACTCCTTATCTTCGATCCTATTCGCACTTATCGGTCGTGGCAGGCTTTCCTTCACAGGGGCAACCTCACGCTGTCTGGTTCTTCAACGCACAACGGAATGAATGATGGGTGCATTTGCCGATCAGCCCGCGTCCATGGGCAACTGAATGGTTGGAGCGTGCGTGCCCTCGATCCACATGCCTGATGCTTAGTGCCTTCATAATCCCACCCACCGGCGGTGACAACACCGAGGACGTCATTGTAATAAATATTCCTGCCAACCAACCAGCGGGTGAACGTCGAACTGACAGGATACATTGTACCTGTCTCGAGCTGTCTCCGCTCAAGCGCTCGACTCAAATTTGGGGTCAAGTCGATTATCTGGTATCTGTGTGAGAACACGCTCATTACCACCTGCTGTAGATGCTGCCGCACGTTAAACTTGGACCAGGGGTGAGTCAACCGCCTTTACAGCAGTTTCAATCGCAACGTTGACAGCGATTCTTTTCTTCCAGAATGCCTGATGCTGTCAGTACGAGTGACGGTACGCCGTCCCCGATACCGATTTTTACTTGAAAAGCTTGGGAACCGCACTTACTTAATTCAACTTGGCTCGCCTCCGCCGATCCCGGCGTTCAAAGACAAGCTCCTACTTAGCTAGCGCTGTTCGAGACAGCGTGTCGATGTCAAATTCAGTTGCTCTTTGCGCGAAGTCATACGTATACTAACCTGTTAGATCTTGACAGGATCCAATGCACACACGGAGCCAGATCTAGAGTCAGTTATACTTTGGTTTCGTACCAGTGCCTCGCAGCCTGTGCCAGGTTAGTAACCATGTACTCAGTACCTCTTCAACCCAGCGTTCTTGACACCGCTCCCTGGAGGATCGGACTAGGAGGCGACTGATGTTGGCTACCGCCACCCCTTCTTTTGTCTTGCCGCGCTCGGCCAAAAGTCTGAGGTGGAACTCACCTATCGGTGCACAGCGCCAATTATAATAAACTTGAGGTTAAATCTCATTGACCGAATCAGAGTGAACGTTGGAATGTCTTCCATGTCCCTCAGTTCGGTCCAGTAATCTCGGTCCGGAATGCCCTCGTTCGATTCGAGGACGGGGACTACAGGTAACAGGAGCCGGATTGTTTTCTTTCTTTTGCCGTAGGTGCCAGTTCACACATGGCTCGAGAGTCGAAGGGCGTGCCTTGGCCCTTCAGGTCAGGGCTCAACCAGAAGATGGGTCTACCTTGACAGTACCGCTAGTACTGTCGGCGAGTTGCTGATGAAGTTGGCTCGGAGGCGAAGGACTGGGCGGACCCAGGACAGCTCTCGTTCGATTCCAGGAGGCAAACCGATCGATATGCATAGCAGGCAAGAAATTTTTTTGGACAATGCCTGCCTTTGATGGGTAGCATGCGACGGAGGAATTTTGGGCTGTCCATGTCATACAGTACATATATGTCTCAAGAAGCTTTGGAATCGCCAGCGGTTCGCCGGGAAATTCCGGAGACACACGAGAGGATCATCCAGGACGGAATAGTCACAATCTCCTGCGCAGCTCTTGAGCACTGTCAAGGCACTCCACGGATGTCGTATACTTACTCTTCCGACTTGTAGCTCGCTGGATTCGACCACAGAAGTGTCATACATCGGTCAAGTGCCTCCCAGATTCCAACGGTGCCATTTTTTTGGCACACCCAGTGACCCGGGGTGGCATTCACCGACTCACATTGGTAGTGCTGTCTTCCACACGTCTCGGGGCATGTCTTCGTTCGATTGGGTCGTACGATATCATCAGAGCATCCCTTTTGCCAACCTTGCTTTTTTCTACACCCGGTTCGACGATACATTCCCCCTTCCGAACATATGGGAGGACCAATCGCAATAAACGCCATCGCACAGATCCCTCAATACGATGCTCCACCTATGTCTAAGAGTTCGACCACTCTGACTGTCTGACATGTCTCTCGTTCCATTCGAGAACAGATCTTAGCCAGGATGGTAAATAGTTGCTTTTTTCCTGATGGTACCCAATTTGGGTGGGATCTCCAGTCGTTCAGCGCAAGCTCCAGATAGTCCACCAATGGAGCGTTCCTACGCAGGTTAGGATGTGTCTGTCGTTCGATTCGAAAACATATCGTTCTCTGGTATTTGCTTGACTTTTTACCCGGCGCCGCGAGGTCGAGCTCGGATTTGACTCGCTCAATTCAATTGCTGGTTTGGTCTAGAGACTCCCTGCGCCCGACATGCCCTCGTTCGATTCGAGGACGGGAACTGAGCGACTTAAGTGCATGTATTTTTTTACCGCTGGCAAATGCACTGGGGCTCTGACTCGAATCCCTTTGACGCGCATGATGAGTGCGCTCCATGCATGGAGAACACCCCTCAGCGTTTCCACGGTGATATGCACCTCACCTCATTCGTTCGATTCGAGGCCGGGGATCACATTTCAGGATCAAGGCACTTTTTTGCCTACTCTGGCGTCTCGGTTGGAAACTTCCATCATGTACATCTTCATTGCCTCTGGCAGATGCTCACTGCGACCTTCTGTGCAACACGACACCCTACGCCCCGTAGTCTCGGTGTGTCTCTCGTTCGATTCGAGAACAGACCCTGCAGATGTAGCGTTCGGCATTACTTTTGCCTTGCACTGGTTCTTTGCCAAAATACTTCGACCTCATTCGTGGAGTTGCACAGAGTGAAGGTTTGAATGAACCTGTCCCTCTGCGACGCGTGGCATAGTACAATTTGGATCCTCGGTCAACAATCAGCATGCCCTCGTTCGACTCGAGTCCATGCAAATTTCGAGATGACGATTTCGAGTAATACCATCTTTTTGACAGCATCCATCAGCAGGATTGGATGGAGCATCGTTGCTAGCGTCGGCGACTCGACACCTTCATGGGGCCCAGGAATCAGCGAGCCGAGCTGCCGCAAGCGGCGTTATAACTTATACAGCGCTCAAAGTTATGAGTTATAAATGGCTGGTGGTATGACGCACGCCTTTACACTCAAATTCTACAGGAATTGGATCATCGCCAACGTACTTGGTAGGGTAGAACTCCGTGTATATCCGGGGACACTGAGTAAGCGAGACTCGGACGAATAGGATGAGCGGAACACCGAACAGTCCGGCCGATTTCTGGATTCTGGAAGTAACAGGTGTCTGTCATTTCAAATTTCAATGTCAGACTCTCCTGCACAGGGGTACGGACGCGGGCTGACGTCGGTGATCTGTCGTGTGTTGAATGAATGACAGAGCTCCACAATCGGCAGGATTGATTCGCTTGGCGGCACGTCGGCTTGTGATCGCTACATCGGTCAGGGACGATGACGATGTTTTTCCGTCGTTCCGATTCCGAAGCGTTTCAAAGCAATCGATTTCGATTTTGAAAACGAGGAAATGGAATGGGGGTGCGGACCCGATGCCCGGATCGACGATCGTCTCTCGGTAGCTCTCGGTCAATCACTCCGTACTCAGTTCTTTAGTAACACGCCGCGTACTTGGATCAAGTCTTTGGGGCTCCTGGTTGAAATCAAAACTGCTACCATGGAAATGCAAGGCCAATTCGGCGCTGTGCGGATCCCCGCCCTACCTTGCACCCACAAATAATAATATTCAAAATTGAATTGAATTCGGTGTTTTGCTCCCCGGGCGAGGTGAGATGACAATCAGGCAGGGGGTTGCCAATGCAGATCACCGCAAATCTCATCTCGCGTGTCTTGTCTGTTGCGACATCGGCAGATCGGATAAGAATGTTGATGCCAGATCGGATTTCGCTGCTCCAGGGCAACGGCTACTCCCTATTATCCAGCGCAATGTGACCTCCGCAAGAATATGCAATTAAGGCCACGCGGCGTTTGAGGGGAGACAAGACAAGAGATCCAACCGGCTGCTATAATGAATTTGCAAAAAACAATTACTTGGCAGGGAAGCGAGGGCATTTTTTCCTACGTTCAGTTCCGCGCAGTGCTCATATAGACGCAAGATTAGCGCATGGGCAAACGAACTACCTCTCTTCCGCGGTGCGAGGTAGACGGAGGTGAGGCGGTGTAGCGACCGTGTTCCTGGACGCCGCATAAGACCTTTAAGTAGGGTCGTTAAATCCATCGGGAAGGCGGACGCAGATCGACGTGATGGTTCCAAATGGGGGATGATTGGCTCCGCGGCTGGCAAGGCCTATAATAACAGCCTTCTCTTGCCGTCCACCTTTGACTTTCATCTTTGCCCGATACATAAAGACCGTCCCCCCGGCTGCGCCCACACTAATTCCACCACCACCCACAATGGCTTCAACGTCGACGCAGCGCGTAGTGCTGCCTAGCATCCATGAGATGTTTCCCGAGCACCTGATGCCCCTGCGCGGTCCCCATCCTCCGTATCCCGCACACGCCGGTGTTCCCCGGTTACACCTCGACTCGTCGTCATCGCGCCCCCCGCAGCCTCCACAGCTCTCCTTCTCCTTTGACGTCCTCAAGACCGACCCCCGTGGTACCTCCCTGCAGCACATCGCTTCGAGCCGGCCTCGAACGCAGAGACGACTCTCCCCCATGAGGGGCTCCTCTTCCTCCAATGACGGGGATGCCGATGCCGATATGGATGACGTGGAGGACGAGGAGGGGACTGCCGAGGATGTGGAGCTCGAGGAGGGGAAGAAGCATGTTTGTCACACGTGCGGGAAACGATTCAATCGACCGAGTAGTCTGCGAATCCACGTCAATACTCATACGGGGGCGACACGTGAGTCATTCTTGGCGACTTTCTTTCAGGATTGTATTCTGACTTTGTTTTGTTTCAGCTTTCCGATGCCCGTATCCAAACTGCAATCGGTGCGTTTCCTTTGTCATTCCTTTTGAAAACGACGCTGACAACAACGCATAGAGCGTTCAATGTGAACTCGAACATGAGACGTCACTATAGGAACCACGCCACCCCCTCCTCCTCCTACTCATACGCCCCCTCGCACTCGGCATCGCTAGCCCCAACATTGCACGCTTTCCCCGTATCACCTCACTCACCGATATCACCGATCCCGACGTCCCCGTCATGGAGTACCTCTTCAGCTTCATCCTCCAATTCGCCGATCACCCCGCAGACGCCGCACTCTGATTCGAATGCGTTTCTCAGACTCAGATCGCCGTCGTCCCCACATATCCGGAGCCCTGTGTCCCCATACCCGTATTCGTCGTATTCGCACCCGTATCCATGGGTGGGTTCGGCGCGTCCCGCAGTCAAGGGGTATTCCGAGAGTGATGTGCGGAGTGAGTGATGTGCGGAGTGAGTGATGTGCGGAGTGAACGGCGGTAGCCTAAGCTGCTGCTTGCTGCTTTTCTTGGTGGTTCTCCCGCTCCCCCTCCTCGGGATGTTGCGTTTACCGTGCTTCGGATGCCCGATCTTTCGTGGGCGCCGCCTTCTCTTCTTGCTGTTGTATCATGTAGCGGTAGCGTCACCGTTCAGCGCTCGCTGTTCTCGAAATCCTGCTTCTTCAAGTCCTTGCGTATCTTATATTCTTGTATCACTACGTATCCGATGGAAATTGGAATCTGAATCTGAACTGCATCTTGATGTCATCTGTGAGAGCGAGTTCGTAGTTCGATCACCGCCCACATACATACTTAGCCGGTCCGTTCCTCGGGTGGGCGCGCGCCTGGGTGGAAAGAATACAAAACTTGTCTCAACTTGGGGCGCGATCTCGCTAGCAACAAAAAGAAAGAAAAAAGACAAACAGCCGGTCTGAAATTTCCTGACCACGAATCGAACGCGGTTCAAGTACATATGCCGGAGGGCTTGAACAACTGTCGCATGCACAGATGAGCTTGCAAGTACTCGTCCTCAATTGCGCTTGTACACAATGATTTTGGGTGTGTAACTATAGGAGGCTGAGAAAGGTTTCGGCCCACGGTGATGAAATCGACCTGAGTTCAACGGGGGTAGACAATGAGTTGGGCGGCGAGCCGATAGGGATATCTCCTAGATAGTTACAAAAGATATGTAATCGTCCGCAAGCGTATACCCTGACAGTGACCACGAATCGAACGCGATTCAGGTACATATCTATCCATGCTGGAAGGCATAAATGCCGCATGCACAGCAGTTGGCCGGTGGACTTCGTGAGCCAGATGAACTACTCTGGGTCGACATCGGTTATCCCTACCAGGTGAAAAGTCCGTCCTGCCATTTCTTGGCCATGAATCGAATGAGGTTCGAGTACTCAAGGAAGGGCTTAGAGGATGGAAAAAACGTTACGACTATATGCTTTTATTCTCTGACCACGAATCGAACGCGGTTCAACCAGCGAGGGACATACCAAACGTCGCATACGGAGAAGCGAGCAAGTACATAATCCCTTTCAAAGTTGAATTGAGAGCAAGCTACTCTAGACAGAGATTTTTCGGCATCCAAAACGAATGACAAAAACCGTCAGTTCATGAATCCAGAATCATTGCTGAACCCGAGTCGAACGGGGATACAGCGTTACACTGCTAAACACCAGACGGCCCGCGGATCTGCTTCATGTGCCCACAACAAGGGAGTGATGTGGTGAAGCTAAAAAGGTAGTCGGTGGAGATAAATATGTCCGTACCTCGAATCGAACGAGGCTGCGGCCTTCTGCCTTGCTTGGTTAGAATTGGGTTGATTCATCTGCGGCTTTGGGTGCGTACCTGCGACTAGTAACAGCTGGATGACAAAAATTGGGTCGTGGGCTCCAAGCATGTATTCCTTGGCCACGGATGGAACGCGGTTTGAAGAACGCCAGCATGCGCAAGGCGTGGATGTGGCAATGGTCGTTCTGCATTCGATTGAGTATTCGGTACTCAGCATCTCTTTCGGCATCCACAAGGCTCACCAAAAAAACTCAAAGTAGCCACTATATCGGTATGCCTCGCGACTCGAACGAGGTTCATCACACCCAATAGGCAGTGGTACACGCCCAGGGAATTCGAGTGCCTTGCTTGCACTGAAGGCATAGCTTATAGTCGAAGAGCCCAAACAAGGCCTGTGACATTCATCCATTCAGCGGCCAGGTCACTCGAGCGTCTCAGGACGGGCATCGGACCAGTGAAGTCGAATAGATAACTGGGATTTCCAGGGATGAAACAAGAGAAGAAGAAAAGGAAAAAGCCACCGTGCATACCTATATCATTTCCTGGCCTCGAATCGAACGAGGCTTATCGCACATTGACGACAGCACAGCAGGAAGGATAAGTCGTTTGGCCTATTGAGTGGCTGCTTGGTAGCTCTCGGATCTTGGATTGTCCAATCTCGTGCGAAAGGGTGTCATTGGAGCTCGAAGACGCAGTTCAACCATGGGCACAAGCAATCCGAAATGGAAAGAATTGTCCGTGACGATATTAGCAACCGCGTAGATGGAGAGCGTCCAGGAACAGATCGTCAGATATCTAATCCTTGTGTTAATTGACGTACTTACGACTGTGAGAACCGCCTTGGAGTTGGAGAGGATGGATGCCACGACTGACAGCAAAAACAAATGCCCACCAGTCAACGCAGCGGCTTCTACAGCAACAACAGACCCAGACTTTGGCATGCGGGAGCGGCGGCGGCGCCAGACGTCGACGTCCCGCAGGTTGGTTGGTTGCGTAGAAACTCCCGTCTCGACGTCCTGCGAAACCAAAACCGCACCCTCCCTTACGGGTAAATGAACTCCCAGGACTCTAGCGCCCGAGAAGTTTTGTGGCAATTTGGAACAAGGGCGCCGCGGGTAATGCATCAAGAAAAGATCGAGTTCTAGACCGCTCGGCGCCCCCGTCGTGAGATATGATATGATCCCGAATCTCGAGAAGCACCGCGGATCCTCCATGATGCATCAGAATATACATAGATTCAGAACATTGTCAGAACGTGGAGAATCGAGATGTTTGTCAGGGTTCAATGCAGTTACATACCTGGTGTTTGTGGCGTGCGCAGTGGCACTTTGCCTGAGAGATGATCATGATGATAAATGAGTCGTTGGGGTGCTTCTATTCCAAGTATACAGCGGCGAAGTCGGCGTGCCGAAAATGTGAGATGATGAATGAGGCTTGGAGGCCGCACTCGTCGGGCGTTGAGAGGCGTCTTTATTGGCATGCGCCGCCTATCTGCCAGATTGTCAGTAAGTGTCTAATGAATTGAACATGGCACATGGTTTTAATGATTTGCGTGCGATTGCGGAGCTTATCCTGCAAATCGAGCATGTCCCCAATCGTTCGTATTGAAATTTGGAGGGACCCTGCTTCGCGAGTAAACTAAGAAAGGACCATGCCCACCTGGTGCTATTCGAGCTCCGCCCGGTGATCGCGTAGACAAACACCCACCGATATGACACTGAATGCAGTCAGTCGTTCAGCCCACCACGAGGCAAGTTTCCTCCACCCTGGGCTCGAGGACGTGCAGAATGAAAGTTATAAAATACCCTTGATGCTGCTGTATGTCTTGTCGTGTCATAAGACCGATGCCCGACCGCTGACAGGGTAAGATTAAAACAAAGTGCGGAGGGTCAATTACCGATCGCACCGTGTCAAGGCCGCGCCATACGCGACATGAAGAGATCCTGGGAATATTACTCTGTTCTTCGTTATGAATCTGTGCAAATGATGCATTAAAGTCATAATACTTACTTCATATCTGGGATGAACTTGAGCGCCGTTCCCACTTGCACGAGGACGGCCGAAAGGAGACGACATATAGACGAGGCAGCAGGATGACATCGCCAAAGAAAGAAATGCAGCGACGAGTACGGGCGCCTAGATACCTCGGCGATGGACGAGTCAATTGTCGGTTCATCGGCGCGACTGCGAGTGGGATTCATCTTCTGGAAGAGCCTTCTTTAGCGTTTGAGGGATTGAATGTTGGGATGGAGAGAGCGAGCACATTTAGATGTCCCCCCTCCGGATTGACGCTGGCGCTTTGAGTTGCGGCAGTCAGCAGTGGATTCTGTACGTCACGAGCATAGGTTCGGATTTATCGGCAGCGATTTAAGTTGATCCGAATTCCCTCCTTGTATTTTGGGGCTTGGCAGACGATATGTCAGAGACCGTATTTCGAGATTCGGCCAGCAGACAGATGGCACAGATCCAGACAGCTCCAAGGTGTGTCGGTCCGTATCCATGCGAGCACCGAATAGATAGCTAAGGGTTGTCCGTGAATCGTGACTGGATGCGAGCTGTGTGAAGCGCTGCGTGGTGGTCAGGAGCAAGCCGGGTGAGATTGCGTAAGCATCATGATCTCGGCAAAACATCCGGATCACTGTCAGCCTCGGCTTTGTTCTTGGCTTGTTCCAACCCTGTTCCTTCCGGGCAAAGTCAAGTCCCGAACCCGCCACTGTCTCAAACCTCTTTCGCTACCAATAACTGTTCAAAAATTCTTGAATCGCACCCGCCCGCTGGCCGACGGTAAGGAGGACGGGGACCACTGGCCGCGTTCTGAGTCTGGGCCCGGGACATCGAATGACAGTGCACATGTGCGCTGATATCGCATTTATCGCACATGTAGATTCATTCACCGGTCGACCAAGCAGTGGGCATGGACACCTACGCCGATCATCTTCTTCTCGATACATTGACAATGACTCGGAGGAAAGGCGGGCCCTTGCTTTTGGCTCGGATATTCGGCGGGGCGCACTCAATCAGTGGTGAGAATTGGACGTACGTGAGGTGAGTGCCTCGAGGATGGATTCGCACTGACTAGGATCAACCGTGGAAAATCGACTGAGTCATCATTCAACATAAAATTGGACCAGTCACGAGCCAGTCGGAGTTCCGTGCCAAATGTACCAAGCGCTCGCTTGGCGCTCGCAGACAGGAACTGTGTTTCTTCGGTCGGGGTACCGCTACATAAGTTCGTGGTTCTCCTGGATTTCGAATCCTTACTACTGCCACGGTGCACGGCTTCTGGTCGCTGCGGATACCAAGACCGCGACACGCGGCTTCTTCGTCATGGGTCTGGACTCTGCGGACGTCGTCCCTTGAAACGCCGGCTTGCACGGCAAAGATGAAGTTTCATTGCTGATTGCTGATTCACGGGAGCCAGCCGCAATCGGCCACCACTGATCGACACTGAATTTGTGTTCAAATGCCCTCGTACCTACATCTCGCACTGGGTCAAAGTCAAGTAACGAGCTGCACTCAACTAAGCCCAGATTCAGTCCCAGGTACAGGTTGGTCCAATGTAGATCTCAGTTCGACACGGTTACCAGTGGTATCGAAATCGTTTGATTGATTGTCACGGCTCGCACCGGCACAAGTGTTCATGTTGCACAGACAACGGAAGGTGTATCCATCCAGTGATCCACTCCGGCCGGCAACTAACATATATATACCTTACCAATTTCCAAACAAAACGAATATTAATCTTTTCCGTCGGCAGTTCAAACGGCTTCAAGCTGAGTTACCGGCACTGACCCGGCGGAGATTGTAACGGAAACAGAGGTGGGTGTTTAATGGATCGGCGCGCGAAGTCACTGTCTAACAGACAGACGCACGTTCCTCATTTGACTCCATGCTCCAAAAAAAATCCCTTTATTTTATTGTGGTATATACTCCGAAGTCCAGGATCACTAGCGCAATTAATCGAAGTGCTACAAAATGTATGTAGGTGGTTGGTTTGTCGGTCAGGTTTAGGTTTGAGGTCGTACACTACAAATACAAGCCGGGTTCCGGGGGGTCAAAGCACAGAAATGTAGGTCCAAGCCCAAGACAAATAATAATGTAATTCACCGCCGTTGGCTACGCACATCGCTCTCGGAATATCGGTAGACTTTGGCTGCGGTGGAGAGAGGGGCGGTGGCCACGCTAGGGCTGAGGGGTGACGGAGATCGCGAGGGGGATCGCGAAGGGGAGAGGGATGGGGAGGGCGTGGTTGGTACACGGGCACGCGCTCGGGGCGACGTGACAGTAGTACCGCTGGAGGCGGCAGAGGCGGCGGCAACAGTATGATTCCTGTAGTGCCTCTTCATGTTGCTGTTGACGTTGAACGCCCTCCCACAATTTGGGTGCGGACATCTAAAAGCTATTGCACTAATTAGAAAACGAAAATGGAGAAAGGGATAAGCAAGACTCACGCGTTGCCCCTGTATGCGTATTGACGTGAATGCGCAAGCTACTCGGCCGATTGAACCGCTTCCCGCAAGTCGGGCATGGGTGTTTACGGCCCTCGTACGTCGACGACGCGCTCTCCTCGCTGTCTAGATCTCCATCGACATCTCCCTCGCACGAGTCCATCTCCGTGTCCCCGTCCGAGGACAAGGAGCGAGTCGGAGACGACGAGGCCGGGTGGTGTGGTGCCGGCGGGCCGGAGCGGCTCGAGGCAATGTGCTGGAGTGATGCTCCCCGGGGGTCGCTTTTGAGCACGTCGAAAGAGAACGGAGGTTGGTGCACGTGGGGCACCTGCGGGGCAACACGACCACGGAAGACGACGGCGGGAGGGGCAGCACGAGGTAAGAGGTACTCGGGGAACATCTCGTGGATGCTCGGGAGCACGATGCGCTGGTGGATGGAAGACGCGGCCATTGCGAATGCGAATGCGATTGCGATTGCGAGTGGGGGAGTAAGGTAAGCACTGGGTATGGGAGATCCGAGTTATATAAACGCTGAGACGACCGAGATTCAAGTCACCAGGAAAGAAGCCGGAGGCAATCAATCGCATTCGGGGGATTCGCCTTGGCTTTGAAATAGATTGACAGCCGAGTGAAAGTTTCAATACCCATCCAAGCGGCCCATTCCCGCCCTCCAATTGTCGTCAAGCATCCAAACGCTGAATCCGAGTCAGCCAAATGCGCCAGGAGCACTGGGAGGAGCGCACACGATGGTTACTTCCGCACAAGACAGTCCGGTGAACAAAGTTGACATCGGGCCAAAACAATTCGCCGTTGAGTCGCCGGAGAAGGTTGTCCAAGAATCTCAAACTCGGCGATTTAGGACCCTCTACTTGAATGCCGGCTTTCCATCTATGTCGTTCCTGAGAGGTATTTAGGCACACAGAAGTCGTTCTGGGAGAGGAAGCAATCAACACCTGCATTCAGCTGGCAGTCCATTCGTCCAAGAATTTCATTGCATGCTGGTACCGAATTGCGATAGAACATATGAGAACCTCATAGATTACCGGATCTGCAGTGTAAATGGGGCTAGTATACTCACCGCGCCGGGATGCAGACGTTTACTGTTCCAGAAGCAGAAGACTCGTACCGATGCCTATGTTGAACACCGGAGTGGCAGCATCCATCCACGGCGCACGTAAGCGTAGCTGGTACAACGCCGGGAGTTGAATCAATCCCTAAATGAGTGAAGCAAAGCGACGGATGGGACGGCGGTGATCGCGGTTTGCCTCTACCCTCGGCCGTGGCGGGTGGCACCTCCGAGACTGATAATGACTGACTACCACCACTGAAGATTTGAAAGCCGACTCGCGGGGATCAAAGAGTTGACATTTTATGCGATCTTTGGTCCCTTTTGACGGAGGTGGGTGTGGGTCCTGGACCCAGCCCGCCGGTGATCTACATACACTGTGCTGTGTTGCGTATACCCGCGGAGCATGAAACTCTGCGCGGTCCGGGGTGCACCAAGGGAAATTCACAACCATCGCTGCAGGAGGAGTTTGACTCCACTGTTAACGTGGAGTCGTGGGTCATCTCGAACCCTTCGTCCAAGGGCTCCACCGAAAGTCTCTTCCCAATCCGTTTGGGTACGCCAACCCCGAGTCCCACCCCACCCTTCCCTGACCCCGCAATGTCCGCCGTTTAATAAACTGGGTAGTGATCCCTGATCCGGACGTGGTGGCAGCAACTCAGCGTGTAGTATAGATGTATGTGAATTGCCGGGCTCGCTATGGATCCACATTACACCATGGTGGGCATGTTGAAACGAGACACGACGTCAGGGTTGATTGGTTGAAATCAGGAGAGTTGCGTCGTTCCATCTGGAATGCTTACCCGAAACACATGGTCGTGTTGAGGTTATTGAGATATATATCCCATAATCTCGCTCTCGTTCTGTAACAGAGGAAACATCCAACCTCTACTTGCCTGGCTGGCTCGCACCGGGTACCAAAGCTGTCAAAGCTCAGGTCTACACATTTGTTAGTTGCTACAAAACAAGCGTAAGTTTCGGCGCAAAAGAGATGATTGTCGGAAGTAGAACACCGGCGGGGGAGGGAGGCAGCGGAGCAGATCTCTTATCGTTGTCCCCGAGTCGAAGGATTAGCGCTCCTTTTCGTCTGTTTGTTCAAATGTTGTTAGCCTTGAGTTACCGGGTGTCGTGTCACCACACGACCATTTGGTAGTCGACGTCGACATGCTGCCCTCGGTCTCTTTGCCGCCGGCGAATCAAGTTGCTTGGTGCGGGCGCAGTCTCAGAGGGGCGGGCGTTATTTCCGTACCTGGGGATGCATTATATTCATCTAGAGCCAGCGTCATACGACCCAGGCAGGAATTAAAACCATCCGAGCTGAGGCCTGGTCCCTGAATTTTGTCTTTCAGCCAGAGTCAGGACTTCACACGGTTGATGGAAAATTGATTTCAGCTGCTGGCGGGAATACGCAAGCCGGCGCCGATGCAGTCGGCCTTCTGGGTTGCCGGACGCCAGTAATGAAGTCCCAAGGGAATCATTTCCCCAGGGACAGACCGGGTACAGAGACATCGTGGCCGGGTTTCATTCGCTTTTCAACTCCGCCGCCCTAGCCGGTGCTGCGACGTATCGGCATTCTGGGTTGCCGGACACCATCAAGTGAGTACTCAATTTCGAGTACCAGGGGCGGAGGACATTCCAAATGCAGTGGAAACTCCGCCGCCGAAGTATTGTACATTTTGTGTATTGGCATTCTTGACTGAAATGGCCAGTAGCAACAACCGCGGGATTCGCTGAGCCAGGAATGACGTCGTAGGAACTAAACTTGCTCGACGCTCCTCTCAGATACTTACTATCCGTACCTGCTCTCCGGCCTCTTGATGCATTGATTCGTCAATCTCCGAAGAGTGGGTTCAAGTGATCAGCGCTTCCGCTGGTAACAGGATCGCCGTTCGACTTCTCGCACCGTGTTTGAACGCCGGCGTCCCGCATATACATCGAAGCCGCACATGCGCCGCGTGCTACCCATGCCGTGCCCCTTGCCCATGTATGAAGCGGCTACTCAACTAAACTATCTGAATCGCGGATGTCTGCGGGTGTGCCTTCTTTGCCCAGGCCTGGCAATGGCCGCGTTCGTATCTATGTCGGACACAGAAGACGAGTCCAAGCGTTTGAAATTGCTATCAGTAGCACAGGAAGGTGTGCACGGATTTACCTCTCCATTTGGTTGAATAGCCGGAGGGGCCGGGCAATGTTGAGAATCGAATGATCAATCATCAAGATCACAAACAGATATCATTGGGGCCTGGAGTTAGCCATGCCGCTCCAAGCTCCAAGCCTCTGTATGGAGTTGGCATTTGCTGCAGTCGCTGGCATTCCCTCTGCGCGTCCGACGGGTGGAAAATACTTATGACCCCGGCGGTGCGGGATTGTTGTGCTGATATGGCAATTTCTGTAGATGCCGGCGTTTGATTCCCGCAGCGGGCCTTGCCAGAGCGATTGTTATAGGTCGGGAGCCGAAGCGGGATTTCGAAAATATTGATTGATGGGCGCCGGGTGACAACGACCCGAAGATCCGGATAAGATATGAGGCTTTGCTTTCTCCTATGCCACTATCATCGAGTGCCTCCTAAGTATGCTGCTCTCCCCTCCTTATCCTGTGTAACGGACATCCACGGCCCACGGCTACTTGTGCCACGGGAAGGCTTCTCAGGCTCTGCTTCGACGGACGCGGCAGGGCTAACGCCGTCGCAACTCGCCGATACTGGCAGCCATTTCATACACCGCAGCCACTCATTTTGACTTCTTCTTGACAACCTCTCGTTACCGGCAACTCTCAATCCACCTGCGCTATTCTCACTCCATAGACCCCAGATCCACTGAGCTTCGAATTCCTGCGAATCCCCCTGTGGAGAATCGCGGCCATAAACCCAATGAAAAGACTGGAGCTGGGACCCTGCACGGGATCTGCCGCAGAACTCGAAGCTGGGTGTCTGTGGCGTATCGCACTCTTCTTCACATCGTACATGCCGACGGCTTGGTTCTAACAATAACAGTCCCTTGCTCAGTACGATTATTCCATGATATCCTCGCAGTCATATCCTTCCCTGATATGTCACTCCTGGGAGCCCTCCTTCCCCTGTGGCTTAGGATTCTATCCCCGGTGCGAGGCCATCCAATTGCGACGGTGTTACAGCGGCAAGCTGTGCGGATCGTCCGCGTCATACTCTCATCCTCGACGTCAACTGAAATTTCAACCAATTACAATCGTTTCAAGCCGAGCGGACGCCGATCCTATAATATGTGTATGACAGCCTCCGCACCCCATGACGAGGTGAGAATGGCCATGGGGATGATCGGCGACCTGGGTGGGACTCGTCACTCAATTGGATTCACTGTTAATCATGGATGCATGCCGTATGTCAACGGCGTTTGTGGCGCCCAAGTGACTTGCTCGACTCTCAAATTGGCATACGCCCCGTCCAGGCCCAGGACATACACACCGGCCGTTTCGCACTCCTTGCACAGTGCGACGGAAAGCACGAAAGATTGCGATTCGATTGTGCAAAATTGTGATTCTTATCGCCTTGCCCCCTCTCACAAATGTCGGCGGGGACTGCGGAGATGTGAGATTCAATTGCATTTATTCATACGAGAACAGCCGAGATCTACTTACTTCATTTCATTAAAGCCGTCGTTCTCCTTCGCCGTGGCCATGGCCGTATTTCCCCCACTTCAGATTCCTCTCACGGATTCAAGTTTCGAGGCCGCCACCAACAGAAGTCTGCAGACTGCGTCTACCGGTGGAATTCAGTCATCTCCGAGTTGACTCGCTTGTAGGTCTGGACTCTGATTTATGACGTTGTTATTTCTAAATACCAGACCTGAATTTAACCGTTGTAAGTCATGATGAATCTTTGGATTTGTGAAGGTACCGGTCATCAGGATAAGTACAGTGTCCCTCGAGCTTCAGTTCTGACAGAGCGTCGCCAGACAAAACGACGAACAACAACTTGGGTGGTTTCGGGCCAGCCAAACGCATTGCAGAGGGGTAAAAAAACTCAAAATCAGCAAATGGTGTCGATGGAGATTGCGGCAAACAGTGATCGCCACCGTTCACTCCCGGGCATCTCGGTCCACTGACATATCCAACCCAGGAACGAATACAAGTGGCTTTTACTCGAAATGCGATACAACTAACTGATGTGATGTGAAGGAATACTGTCTACCGGCGCTCAGCGCTCGGTACGTCACTGTGCGAGTATCCCTTCACACCGTGTGGGATCCATGGCCAGCCTTGCTGAGCATTGGATTTTGGGGAGTGTGCAATGAGTGGAGCGGGTGGAGAGAATACGTGGCGGCTATACGAGAACGGGGAGGTCGGCGAAGGCGTCGGTGTGCTAACTGGCAAGACCGGGGACCGCGACACAGACTCGGCCGATGAAGTCTGATTGATAGCATGGTTCCTGTAGTGTCGACGCATATTTGACTGGACATTAAACGCCCGACCACAACCAGCGTGGGGGCATCTGAACGCTATCCGATTCAGCTGTTAGTAAAAGCGACTGGAAAAAAGGGAGGAAGAGATGAGAGGAACTCACGCGTAGCCCCCGTATGCGTATTTCCGTGGATTCGCAAACTACTCGGTCGATTGAACCGCTTGCCGCATGTCGTACAGAGGTGCTTCTTCCCGCCGTCCTCCGTGAAGCCCTCTTCATCCTCGACGTTTTCCATATCAACGTGATAGCGCGACGGTGACGACATCTCGTCAACTTCGTAGCGGTTTGGACGTCGGCCCAAGGGTACGTGTTGGAAGGGTGCACCGCGAAAGTCAGTCTTGAGGACGTCGAAAGACCTCGACGGTGCCGGCCCATGCCGGGGCATTAAATGTTCGGGAAACATCTCGTGGATGCTAGGGAGCACCGTACGCTGAGTGGACGTCGAGGCCATGAAGGGTGTGGAGCGGGGACACTGGCCGGCCTGCGTTGTCTGCTTTAAAAGCAAATCGTGGGCCGCGGAGACAATCATCCGGTTTGCACCATCAATCAGATGGACGATCTTGTTCCGCTTCTGAATGGATTTACAACCCAAATGGTCTTATGCGCTCTGCAGGTACGCGGGATTCTCGCTGCAACTTCAAGCATACCGTCCATACCGCGGACGCCGGGTGGGCTCTGCATGCACCTGGCCGTAAGATAACTTTGCGCAGAATCAGCCGCGCTTGCAAGACGTACGGGGATCGCACAACACCAGTCCTTGCTAGCCTTTGCTAGCCCCATTTTCAAACGAGGGCCCAGACCTTCCCGCAGTCCCCCTCAAACACCTCCACGGGTTCGGACGTGCAAAATCCGACTGTCGGGGTTCCCCATAGCACCCCAGTGACAGCCGACCCACTACGGCACCACAGTTTAGCCGTCCCGCGCAAGTCCCGCGCCACGCGAGGCACGAGTCCTAATTGCGATCTGCGGATCTGGTTCAAATAGAACAAGTCTGAGCAAGTGAGATGCAGCACCGTTCCCACTAAATCCGAGCAGCATTCAAAACGGGTAGGACGGAATGAATGATCCAATTGCGATTCCCGAAGTTCGGAACGCGAAATGACTGAGTCACTGAGGCCGACGGTTGCGAGCGAGCGAGCGATCCGTATTTCGGACTTGAGGAGCACGCGATCACCGCACATGGTTTTCCTGAAGGGCAGTTGAAATAATGAATAAATCGAGTTGACAACTGGAATCACGAGCACAGAGCTTGCCGGTAGATCTTTCCGTGAGCATATTCCACCAGCGCCCACATCCACGCCAGCTCGGGGGTAGAAGATAAGGCGGGTCCACACCAACGCCTTGTGCTAACGGGGCTTGCGCTTTCCAAGTCCGAGGGATCGCGTTCATAGTCTTCTCGCTCACGCACTAGAAGAGTATATCAGGCAAACGCACAACTGGATATCTAGCGTGGTGCTCACGTCGAAGAAGCCGAGAGTGCAGGCATTCACAGATGAACACGCCAATGAATCCGAGGAAGCTGGAGACTCCGCCCCGCTCTTAGTCCACTGCTTCGAGTCCGCCGCAAACTGGCAGCCAAGTCTATTAACCTTGTTAGCGACACGCTGCACCAGGGCATCAAACAATAACTCAAGGCGCACAAGACGCCGCTCTGTGGATTCACCGCTTGCCGATCGATGAAAGCAGCGAGGTGTTCGGGAGGTTCCTTGTACGCCGGGATCGGCGGAGCGCTTCTTTGGCGTGAGCGAAGCGTGGGGTAACAGAGGGGCCAAGCCAGGCAGAGAACACGATAGCTCACCTAGGCGAGGGTTTGCCAGATGATGAGGATAAGCTCTAGCGCAAGAAACGCACGCTTCAATCAAGCCCCAGAGACGCGGGGACGTCGCCTGGCAAGTGCAATGAGTCGGCCATTAACAAATGGACTCCTCGGCGTTGAGCACCATCGGTAAGATTACGATAACACTAGCCTCTCGGTGGACATGCGGATCGGGGATTGGCAGGACACATACGCGTGCTGATCGGCGTGGACGGACCAATTGTGCGCGTACAGGGGCCGGGAGAGAGCCCTCCATGTCTCTAACCTGGGAAAGTAGAACGCTCTTCAACGGCGGGGGCAGGAGGGAGGGAGGTAGAGCATACTTGCCCTGAGCCCTTCAGTCATGACCTGGTACTAGTTAGTCAAAAATGAGGGTGCCAATCACGACGTACCATGTATGTATACTTGACGACTGGCTCCACGAGGTACTCCGACGGACTGTCAAACACTACCTCAATGCCAGCGTTCACGGTTGGCAACAGGGAAAAATATTCCCGGACGGGAACAAGGACTGGAATTCTGATGCGGTCCAGCCTCGAGGCAGCGTGTTGTCGGTAAGCGGGAGTGGAGTCAATGGGAGCGAGAGACTGACCGGCGGACTATGTACATTCACTGAAACTGAGGAGCTGACGGGAGATGCTTGAGAAACATAGAATTATGGAGGATCATGAGTCGGTTGTGTCCTAGACAGAAGGATCGTTCTGGGCACGTCGGGAACGTGAGAGTGATGGCAGCCTCGGTGAGAAAAGATGACGGAATTGTAAAGGTCGGGCGTGAGAATCATGATCAATTTATCAATTTCGGGGAGATTGGGATGAATAGTGTCCGAGGCAGGACGCAGACTCGATAGTGCTAGGACAGCCAGGAAAGGGTCAATTTGTCGCCTGTTTTGACTGAGGATTGGGAAAGCTCACACAAGGATATTAAATACATCGCGATCGAGATTCGAGGTCGAAGACCGGTGGCAAGTATTCGTTTGGAGGATAAGGTCTACACATGGCTGGAGGTCAAGTCGCTGCGAATAGGGAGCATGCTACCCTTGGCCTATGGCGAGGCGAGTTTTCAGACAAAGCCGGGTTTTCTCCCCGTCGACTCTGAATACAGAGGCACACGGGCGCACAGTCAGGTCAACGAGCCACCAAAGGGCGGAGAGGATGACCAGCCGCTCTGAGGCTGCTGCAGAAATCGGGGCTGGGAAAACACTGGCCGCATGTCGGGCTAGGCCCGTGCTCCGATGCCACCCATGGCCCAAGCGCCATCCACGCCAAAGAGTCGGGCCCCAAAGGAGAAAGAACCACTCTGACAATCAGATTTAGCCCAAACGGAAACAATGAGTCGTGATCCACACCAACCTGGCTGCATCATGTGCGAGTTTGTGCGCCCACCTTTTTCCTCTTCCCCCATCTCCCCCCACCCAGAAAAGCCGTCGCACCGCTACCAGGCTGTCCATGTCGTTCGCCATGCCACCAACCCAAGAGCTGCCCGCCTTTCGACCTGTAAACCAGCCGTGCGGGCGCCCTGGATGCGGGCACGTCTACCGCTGGGACGGGACCGACCCCCTCGGTGCCATCGCTGCGCTGGTCAAGATCCACGAGCCGGTCTGTCCCGGCCGCCTCGCCAGGTGCGTTTCACTCTCCTCTCCCCGCCTGCGCCAGTGCTGATGACACCAGTGGGACCCACAACTGCCCTCTCCAACGCTGGAGGCCCCCGACTCAAGAGCCGACGCTCGCTAACCACGCCGTGACCATGTACGTGTCACCCCGCCTCATCGTGTTCTTCTCGTCGTCGTTAACGGCCTACGCAGCCCCGCCCATCGGTGGGCCAAGACGATTTTGAAGGAGGACATCAAGCTGCACCCAAAGTTGTCCCACTGTCGGTCGACGTGAGTACAATCTGTGCCACCCGGATTCTTTCGGCTCTGACCTCGCGAAGCAACTCGTGGACGGCGGACCTCGATGGGACACACGACGACGAGGCGCATCATCCCGTGCCTCCCAACGCGGGGAGCTATGGTGCCAGCTTCGTGACCGTCTTCCAGGGCATGATTCTAGGGACGAATCTGTGAGTGGCCTCCCTCGTCTGAAATTCATGATACTTATTCACGCGAACGCCTCAGCAGTGTCGACCATAAAGACGTAGACGAGTCCTGCTGCGAGTCGACGTGAGTCTCGTCCGTGCCACCCGGGTTTTCTGACTCTGACCTCGCAAAGGGATTCGCTCCCGGTCGACTTTGATGGGACTGACAACAGGACGTATCATCTCGCGCCGCCCTACGAAGGAGAATGCACCGCCAGCCTCATGGACGGCTTCAAGAACTATAATGGAGAGGGAAATCAGTGAGTCGGATTGTATCTCGATGATGCCACCCACATTCACACGCATTTAGCCTCGCCGACCATCGAGCGGTTCAGCAGGCTGCCGAGGTGCTACTCTCAATGCGCGAGCACACCCCTCTCGCGTCGCCCACGGTCGATTCGAGCACGACGCACAAGGCTGACGAACTTTGTCGCCCGACGACTCGTGCCACCACCACCAACAAGACCGCCCGTACCCTCACCAATCCAGGTGGGCGTGTCTCGTCCAAGGCCACCGTCACCGTCCAGTCGAGCGCATTCCTGCCTCCGCCCCGCGTGAAGAAGAAGAGTTGCCACAGTGCAGAAGAACGATACGAATATCTGCAGAACGAGGTCTGGGTGGAGAGTTTCGAAGAGCACCACGTCATCTGCAAAGGCTGCACGAAGCAGATCCAGCTGGACCAAAGGCGCAAGTGGTATCCGGGCCTTTGGCAGAAGCATCGCGATGGAGGGCGGTGCCCTGGGATCCCTTTTCTTGGCGAGGTGAGGACGATTCCAATGTAACTTATGGCATACGGGAGACTCACGACGAGGATTCGCAGCGCAAGTCGAGGGGGAGGAAGGGGAAGAGCGCATCGGGCTCGGGTACTCGTGCCAAGGGAGCTCTTCGTCCGATGCCTTGTGAGTCGTCTTTGCTCTCGAGATTGTGGTCGTATGCTCATGCGAGGTCAAACAGATTGAAAGTCTCGAGCGAGCCTGACCGTATCGTCGGACGGGCGTCAAGTCGGGGAAGAAGACGAAGAATACGAAGATGTATCCATCCATGCCTATCCGTACCGTCCCAGCGTCTGTATTGCCTGCGAATTGTATCTGTTTCTGTGAGTGGCATGTTACTGAGATTTTAAGATTCCGCACCTTGCGCCCGCTGCTCAAAAAGGTCTTTCCGGCGTGAGACTTAAGTCGGTCAACGTGCTCTCTTGAAGCTTGCCGTGACGCGTAGCGAGCCTGGGCTTGAGAAGCTGCTCACCGAGGACGCGGTGAGACTCCGTACCGCTGCCCTCAGAGTCGACGCGTAAGCGCGGAAGTCTGATCTAACGTCCCGTTTTCAGCGGTTCTTCGGGCTGCAGTGGGGACTTCAGCATTGCTCGTCGTTGTATTCTCGAGCCGCGACGCTCAGATTCAAGCGAAGCTCAGTGTGTTTTGTGGATGGGCGTCGATGACGAGAAAAGGAAGGGTGGCTGACATAACAGCGTCCTTCTTTGACGGCGACCACCATGTCCTCCAACCCGACCCTCCGTGACCCAGCGACTCTGACTGCCTAGGAACCTGAGGCCAGGATCCTGGCTGCAGCCCCCCGACTTACTCCCTCGCTACAGGGTCCACGAACGCAGCCATCCGATATCGCCCGATTTCTTGGCTCCGACGTGTGCACGCCCAGGAGGATGCGTAATACGAGAGAGAGAGGAGATGGGACGGATTCGTCGTAAGTATGTCCTCCCCCAATCTCCTTTGCCCCACTTCCCACCTGCCTTTCTAGCCTTACTCTGCGAAAGAGTCGGAAAGACCCTTTCGATTCATCATGTCCACTTCCGTCGTGCAGCTCGTCTTTTGCGCTCTCCTTTTCGTGCTCCCGTGGCGGGTGAGCCTGCTTGCATGCACCTACACGAGTTTTTCAAGGAGGAGAGCATTGAGTTTCGTCGTGCGTTACCTCCTTTTCTCGGTGTGCATCTCACTCATCGTTTTGCAATCCCTTCGTAGCTGGCCGCTCTCCCTCCGTATGCGCTATCCTCCTCCTATATCCATACATCCGTGTCCATTCATATCGAAGTACATATCAGCCACAAGATCCCAACCGCCACCGCCATCCCGAACTCAATACCCGCCGACATGCGGCTCGCAGACGAAGGTACAGACGGGATTGCGTATGCCACGACACTACCTGTGTACTCAATCACAATCGTCTCCTCAGGAAAGACATCAACAGGCAAGGTCTCCCCGCAAGTGCCGATCCCATTTGTGCCAAAACCGCAAGTCTCCACTGCACCGAGTGCGCTGTGGCTTTCGTCTGCGCCCCATTCGATGGTAGCACCAGAGGCGTCGCCGACGTACGTTGCTAATTCAGATCAACATGAAATTTTTGAGCATTTGCAGGAGGGAATCCATACCGGTGAATGTCGTCGGAAATGCCACCTCGACGATCGTCGTGCTTGGCTCGACAACGACCACGGAGGACACCGCGTCTATCAGCACGTATGTCGTTGCGTCGTTGAAATTCGCTGCTCCTGGTATGATACGCAGGGTCTCGCCGGCGCGAATTATACTAGTGCCTGGCTCATCCGGGGACACGAAGTTGATGGTGGTCGCCCCGGATGTCTCTGGCTCGAGGGTGAGCACTTTATCAGATGTTGTCGTACAGGAGGCTCACATACCTTTGATCAGGCTCGTGCTGAGGATTGCAACGACGAGCGTTGTGAAGATAGGGAACATCGTCGTCGGATTTTCTCCTCGGACTGTATGGTCCGTTTCTTTAAATGCAGATACCCGGCCGCATGCACTCCCGCTGGAAGCTTATCGCGGGATTGCCTCACTGCTGTCATGGATTCTATAATGCAATCTGCAAAGTCGGTTCCGCTCCACAGCGAGGCTGGGACTTCATTTGTTCAGCAGCATCGCAAAAGACGACAGCGCCCGGGGTCGAAACTCCAGTTACTGGTGCTGTGGTAAAAATGCACTCGACACGGAGTAGCACGGAGAGTGGTTGCGCTCATTCGGTCCGTGCCGTGTATCGGAAAGGGGAATTCGTATGTGCGATGGCAGATGTGAGCGCTTGAACGTTCAACCTTGGCACACAGTGGGAACCGTTGTGGTGGTGAGATCGGTATGCAGATCACAATCTTCTTGCACTTTTTCGAGTCATTTTTTGTCAGGACTTTCGGTGATCTGGCCGCCGTCGCCTGCAGCTGGCATGTATCGACTACTTATTTATTCCAGACAATAGGAATTGTGAGTCACCGTGAAATCGCCGCCGCCAAGGATTGACATGCATCTGTGATGGCCGCCTCAAAGCGGCGCTCATGGGCGGGCGCGTTCACAGCGGTATCATCCATACTACCCTTCTCGCTCGTCCAAAATGTGGAATACGGTATACCAATTCTACGGCTGGTGTTCTCTTCTTCAACCACGTTATGCAGCACGAGCCGCCAAGAAAACAGTACATGTTGTCACCGCTGCCATTGCCAAGTCTGAGTGCCAAGACGCTACGCGCGTGCGCGTCGTTTACGGGGCCGGGCTTCGGTACCGGCGGTGTCCGTCCCCGGTATATAAGACGCACCCTCCCCGCCATATCGAACACAGAACAAAATGCAATTCCTCACCCAGGCTTTCCTCACCCTCGCCACCGTCCTGCCTTTCGCGCTCGGCGCCCCGATGGTCGCGGTGGAACGCCAGACGACGGAAGTCACTTGCGTCACTCGGTGGTCAGGTATTAACGACTTGATCGTCGATTTGGAGGGGACTGTCAGGCAGAGTGCGTTTGAGTCTCTCTTTATATTAAATATTTTATCCTGACGCAAACTCAGAGGATCCAACTTTCCTTACCACGTTCTACGGTGCCTCTACGTGCGTGTTTCCCCTACTTGTTCTATTCCTGATCTTGAATAATAAGCCATGATATCAGCTCGGCCAACTGCGGCGGCGTGGACATTCAGACTTACGTCGACAACATCATGGCCGTTATTGCGACGCCCGATTCGTACTGCGCTATCAACGGGTGAGTGTGGCAAACCTTTAATAGCAGGGAGCTCATGTCCTCTAGCGATGGTTTTGGAGGCTACGAGTGTGAAATCACCTATCTTTGAGAGTGAACTACTTTGACAGAAGAGGATCAATGGACCATTTCTTAGCATTTGCTAGTAGACAATTGAATGGGATATTTGTGAAATTGTGAACATGTTTTCTTTCGACTTCGGCAAGATGGCGCTGGGATCTCCAGGCAGATTACATAAAGAGACAGTCAGCGCCGTCGATGCCCCCTTGACACTTTTCTCGGTTGTGACCACTAATCCTTGACTGTTGAACAAGTACTGGACGCTAAACAGAGTCGGACTCAGTAATAAGCATGTAGTATAGTATGTCCCTTGAACAGATGGGTGCGAACAAGACAACAAGAGTCGTACGTGCCTGGTTGGATTCCAAGAGGGCCATAGTTCCACCAAAGTTCCACCGAGAAAAAAGGATTTGTCCGAACGCGGGGAATCGAACCGCCGCACAAGGATTCGTAGACTCGAAGAAGCCCTCGTTGGTACTCTTACAGAGGAGGAATGAGTACTAAGGCTGCCTGGATTGTGAGTGGGCAGGTTGAATGCGCACGTGTACAAGCAGAGACGGAAATTGGTCCAATTCCGAGAAAGTTCAAATCAGATCCGCAAAATTCCTAGAGCGAATGAGGCAAATGTATCTAGCCCGATGTATGTAGATTTGAGGAGAAAAACAATCCTGTTTGGATACCGGCCGCCGCCGGACTGCGGTTCCATGGTTCCAGGAAACCGGGCTGTGCAGTGGGTCGATCCGATACATATGTTCACTATGCGAAGACCAGGAGTCGATCCTTGTTACGGTTGCATCAACGGGCCGCCACGGAGATCGGAACTTTCAGCTGCTTAGGGATGTTGGCCGCAGGGTTAGCTTTACACGCAGGATTTTACAACTTCCACCCGACGTTGGCCCACTAGGAAGTTGGTCCACAAGATCAATGACGAGAGACCATAGCGTTCAAGCGCACATGCCGAGAATGGGTGTCCCGATTTCCCGATCCATCACTTTCAAGTTTCTACTTGTCTCTCTCGACAGACTATGGCTTGTTAATCTCCGTAAAGTACTACCGTTCTAAGTCTGAGTTTGCAATGCTGTGAGAAGTAGAGGTGCACCCAGCCTGCTCCAACGCAAGTACTCGACACGCTGTCATGTTTCTTTGATGTTTCTTCCTAACAGGTCCACTGCTGCGCATGGCTGTACTGCTGCGGAACTACTGTGGATTAAATGCATACGGGGATGAAGTAGTAGTCTACTCGCAAGTCCATCTATGACCGCTCGCCGAACAGACTGGCGCGCAATCGTTCTACAGAGTAGTCCCTCCCCAGAAATACCAAATCCCTCCCTATATCAGAAGTATTGCTGTACTTGCCACTGCGAGAAAATAAGTGAGCTATACTGGGTAAGCGCCACTAGTACTCACCGGTCCCCGTCGAGCTCCACGATTGACAATCCAGGCGGGGCGATTAGATGAACGAGCACACCGTAGGACGACTCGCCCAACAAAAGAACATCGTTCTGCGACAACGCCCTCAAATCTGCTAGCCCATCACCCGAGTCGAGGATGGTGTATGGCCCCGTCTCCCCGAGCTGAGCCAACACTCTGTGGTCCGCGTTCTCCATCGCGATGGTGAGCTGTGTGGCGTTGGCGTGGCCGCCGAGGGCTGCACGAATGTCAGAGAGCACGCTGGTGATGCTATGGATAGACATGGAGCCGCGGAAGGTGGTGGGTGGCTGGCTGAAAGAGGAGCTGGCTGTGTCACCCCAGCGGACATGGACCCCGATGGTTATGGACTGTGGTGGTGGGATCGGTAGTGGGAGGGGAAGAGGGTTGGGGCGTGCGTAGAGCGACCCAGGGGGCGGGCCTAGCTTCTCGCGGATCCAGTCGACAACGCAGCCGTTGAGGTCTTCCGTTAGCTGGCGTTGTTGAACGGACGGTCAGCACTCGACTTGATGGCAGGGAGAAGAACGCACCTCGCCCTCGGCGGTGTCCAGGATGCTGGTACACACCGACAGATGGCGCTTGATCTCAGCCATCTCCTTGAGCGCAGAGCCCGCGCACGAGGTGGTCCCGCCGGTCAAAGGGTAGAGTATCTCGCAGACGGCATGACCTGCGGGTGTCGAGGAGGAGGCCATCGCCGTTGAAGATGTCTGATGTACGGTACCCGTGCTCTGACTCGGTGGAGGCCAACACCAGCGACGAGTCGAGGGCGCGCGAGAGCACGATACTCTGTTTGAAGTGCTGGAGGATGGACTGGATGAGGTGATCAGTGTTTACAAGGCGGCCACAGCGACACGGAGACGACGACGAACCCCAAATCCCTCCGGTCCCAAATGTCCCACTTGCAGGTATACACGTCTGTTCAGGGTTTGCGATGCGCCGTTGAGAGGTGGCCAGGGCGATGAATTTTGCGACGCCGTGGATGCTGGCCTGCTCCTCCGCAGCAGCAGCCAGGGTAACCCAAGAATGGCCAGAGCCGTGATGGCGATGAGCACCCATAGGACTCTCGAGCGGCTCCTGGATTTTGGCGGAGGTCGTGAGCGTGGCCAGGTATCCTCTTCTGAGGTGGGGAGAATTTCGTAGTGGGGCATTGAGGTGGGAGAAAGGTACTTTGAGTAAAAGCCGCTCATTTGGCAATGTTTTTTTTGCCCTTCCTTTCGTCAGCTGTGTGGTCCTGCAATCGCGACTGACACGGTGTCAAATATGAAGGCCTTGATTGTCCGCCTTCCGCGCTGGATAGGATAAATAATTATTTTGAGACACTAGTTGCGATGCACCTACGTACATGAATAGAGTGGGATCTCGTTCAGGCCACACAGAAAGCACGCTCGAGAGGTACCTCCGCGTCTGGGGCTCCCTCTTCTTGTCGAGGACATGGACATATATTCTAGAGTGATCCCTGTATGTCGTTCTGAACTCCGCAGCAATTGATCCCGCTTGCTTTCCGCACGAACAGTGAGTGATACCTTATCTGTCGAGCTTAGCAAGTCCAGACTCCAGAAAAGCGAACACGGACCATGCAAGAAATTCCATCCATGGAACGGAAACACACTCCCAGTTGGCCATATCCGCCCGATTTGGCCGGAGGACGGGAGACCACAGGAGACCACGGGAGAAGATCTAATCCACTGAATGGCTTCCCGGAAGCTGGCGTCGAGCCGATCTCTTCGCCAGTGATTCACCGGGAGCCAGGTAGACTGGTGGATATCAGGAAAGTCCAACGAGAGGCGGCCCGTTTCCATATTGAGTTAATACGGCATCTGGTTCCTCTTGCGTCGGTGGGACAATAGAATCAGATACGGGTGCCATATCCCCCAATAGGAAGACCGGCGCATTTCTTCCAATTTCCCGAACTCGACCATGGTGTGTAGGAGCCAGGGTATGGGTTCCAATCTCCAGATTGGGATGACGTGGAGTGAGACTCAATAAGCCAACAGTAAGCGGGAATCAGGGATGTCGACTGGAGGCTCCGCACCTGCAGGACCTGTGTAGCTACATAGTGGAACCAGGTCCAGCAGCCACGCACCTGAAAGCGGGCTAGAGTTCGGGGCCGCCGGAATGAAAAGGAAGAAAGAAGACGTGATGAGCACGTGGTCCCTGATCATGATCCGATGCCGTGTCACCGCATCACCTTGAACACGGGGGACTCCAAGGAGCGCCATTAAGGCTCCTGGCCTTTTGCAGAGGTGACACATGGAAGCAACATGTGCAAGTGGGCTGGAGGTCGGGCCCCAGGTGGAAGCAAGGAAGAGCTGTCTTTGATCCGCTGAGCATCATCTGATGTCTGATGCCCCTGTTGAACGATCCAATGAATTTCCATGGCAACGCCCGTGCTCACGAACTATTCCGACCAAATTCCGACCCTGCAGCGCCACTGGCTCTTCTTGGACTCCAGAGGTCGAGCGTCGTTGTTATAATTATGTACATGTTATGTATACACATTTACTTGACACGACTTGCCCTAGCTGCATTCGCAGCGGCAGCTTTTCAGCATTTCTTCTCGCGCGGTTTCGGTAGCGGGCCAACCCGTATTGCGGCCTACTCCGTGTAGTCTGGGTGCAGACCGGCGGGTTCACCCGTCAACCAGTGACCAACCGTACACGTTATCAAAAAAAAAAAATCAGAGCAGACCAGATCCAACGTGAAATACGGCCGATGTGATTGACCATTCAGCAATACAGAATATTAATTGAGACACCAGCACTCTGATGAAATCACATTGTGGCGACGGAGTATCAAACACCACGGATGGTGTAAGACGGAAGACAGGAACATAATCAAGGAGGGTCACTGAGACGTTGATGATGCAGTGAAAGTTCCGTGACTCCTGGGACCACATCAAGCCAATTTTTCAGAATAGGATATATACGCAAGTCAAGTACTCATACATACAATGAAACATCTCGGCCGCACGTATGTATTCGTGCAAAAAAGAGATAATCCAACGTCGAAGGTGAAAGCGCGTACCAGTGGGGGTACAACTGAGCAATGATGGTGTCTGTGGGCAGAAATTCACTTACGAACTCACCGTTCAGCTGGACGCGCGAGTGCTAGTCGCAAAAAATGCCGTCATTCGACTCGCCCAGTTGAACTTCCCGTCCTCGAATCGAACGAGGGTATGTTGGATTGAGATCTCTGGACAGAGAAAGGCAGATCCATGTTCAATCCCAGTGAAAAGTCAATGTGATCGCTAGGGTTAGAATGGGATGAAATGCGGTCGGATAGCCGAGAGTCCATGATTCAGGATCGTTTGAGATGAAATGTGGGTACCCATCAGCAGGTGTGTGAACAATCCCAAACGATCCCTTTACATCCACTCTTCGTGCCACCCGTTTCGCAACGATCGCAACGCGCAAATGGCAAGATGCCATTCGTCCTCTACCCTTCAAATTCTTCAAAAGACGGATTGTGCCCATCTGACTGCAGTGGACAAGCAACGGAACCATGTGCAGGCAAGCCTCACTCATTCACGATGCATGTTGCTGAATACTGTTGTTTTTTGCCCGGAAGTACCACCGAAAGACATGTATGAGAGGTGCTGAGGGCTGCCTTGCAGAATTTCAGATGGTCAATTGCACACGGGATACCACCTCTAGAATTAAAAGTTTGGGAAGCAAGAATTGTCCAGTTTGTTCAGAGGTAAGTCTCGTCGGATTATAAGTTTTCTCCCGCGCGTAGGTTGCCCGTTCGAGTCCTCCAGCGCCCAATATTATTAAGCCCACCTGATTTAAGTCAAGTCATCTTCAAGTCGTTCACAAGCAGTCAGTAAAATGTAGTTAAGAATAGACACCAGTAAGTAAATAAGCAGAGCTAGCAAGTAAGAAAACGGAGCGGGGGCCGTGGCAAGTTTTTTCGACTACTTCTGACCCATTTTATTGACTAGGGAGAGAACCCCAACGAAATCTTTTGAACACCAGTTTGGCAGCGCTTAGCGCGTTGTAAGCGACGCTTCACATTCCATCCCTTTCGAAGCCCGTTAGTAGCGGAATCTGGTACGATTCTCAGATGGATTGCTTTCCTTCGCGATGAAACACCGTTAGCTGTCACCTGCTGTCACCGACCGCATTTCATCCCATTCTAACCCTAGCGATCACATTGACTTTTCACTGGGGTTCAATTTGAATCAGGGAATCCAGTGCAACAAGTCCGTGCTCATCTAAGCTCCAACGAACCTGTGCATGTCCAGCGTGCTGTGCATGTCGGTCGGCTTGGCAATACTCCAACATCTTCCGGGTTTCGGAAGATCGCTGCTATTTCCAGACCCACCTGAGAACTTTCAGCCGAGCGCGGCAAGACAGAAGATTTGGGAGAGAAAGAATACATTCCGGCCCGAATCGAACGGGGCACAGTCGGTGCACACTGGAAACACTGGGATAGCTTGGGCTTTCCTCCTAGTACGAGCCTCTAGGGAGCACTCTCTAGTAGAACACCGGGCTGAACAGAGGTAGTGACCAATCTATTATCTGTCACAGCACAGACTGCGAGGTTCCGCCGTTCCGGTACCAAGTCGAAGGATAACTGACTCTGGCTCGCTCCACCGCGTGCGTGTGTGCATTGGATCCTGTCAAGATCTAACAGGTTGATAAAATGGATTCGACTTAGTCGATGGTGTGACGATGTAAAAAGATACTTTTCGAAATCCGATCAGGCTTGTCTTTGGCCACGGAAGTCGAACGAGTGGGGGAATTGCGTCAACACTCCAAATGGGGGCAATCAACGACCGTATCTGGTCAACAGATAATATTCGGTGGGTGGTACGTGAACGGCAGAAATACGGCGGGATGGATACGGATAGCCAAAAACGGTGGTGGCTATGAATACGGCGGAACAGCGGAACTGATGGCGGTGATGGCGGGATTTGATCGCTGTGATGGACAGCGAGCGGGCAGCGGGATGAACGGTGGTATTGACCCTGGGCAGCAGATTTACGACCGAGCCAGGCGACCAATGTGAAAGCTAGATAAAAAAGATAAGATTTTTTGGTACAGACCACAGCGCCAGTGAAAACTGGGGGGCACTACTAAGACTAGCTACTTTTCCGCTCCTTATATACCCTCCCGGACATCCACGGATCAATTCTCTGCCGAACCATTACCGCAACCTCGGTCTTGGTAATGGCTCAATAATCCGCTTGATAATGAGCTGCGAGCACGGGAATCCGGTCATCCACGGAGATCATGCCGATCAAGCCGTGCCTTCGGCATGAGCCGTGTGCCGAGTTGCCGAGTAGTGGAAGTTCAAAATTGTTGTCGAAGTGGTGATGAAGGAATGATGCCGTTGTTGGCAAATGCCCGGCGTGTGATGCGAGGCCGTAGAAATGCATTCTGATTGATTTTGTATTCCTACGCACATGCAAAACCCACACGATTCCAATGGTTTCACATTTGTGGCATCACAATGGGTGCTCGCTACGGGTACGAATTCATCCGATCACTCCGATCGACCCCCTTTCCTCATCTAGACGTGCTTTTATGGGCCATTGCTGGTGCATGGCAATCCGAGTCTGGGGGTGTGGAGACAGACAGGGAACTTGGCCCAAGATATTCAAGTAGCAGTGAGGAGAGTGAAATCAGTGGATTCCAATGAAGCAATTGAGTACAAGGGGCAATGATTGATTTCGAATGACGAGGACACAGTGCACATGAAGACAGAGAAAGTTCAGAGTCCGGCAGCACATTGATGGAGAGATCGTAGCAAGTTCAGGAACATAGTGAGGCCGGGGATCGACCAGTCTCCAGATTGGAAAAGCCAAGGAACAGCGTGAGTTCATTGCCCAGAGAGTCACAGAGACGGATAAGTATTAGGAATTGGGATTTGGATGTGGTGGTCTGAAGCAAGAGGCGCGCAGCCGCTGTCAACGGAGCTGTCAACCGCTGGAGTTAGGGGGTTGCTGCCATTAACCGTCGGTGAAGATTGCAGCCCTTCGGCATCGGCCGGCGGAGTGAAGCCAAGAGATCCATGTTCAAGCTCAAGGCTTACTAAAAGCACATTAGTAGTCAAAGATGTCATTGAAGAAAAATGGGACCCCACTTTGGCGGAAAACGGGCCGATAAGACCGAGCTTAAAAACAAATTTTTAAGACTCGGAATTGACTCACTTGTACAGTTGATAAAGACACCTTGGAAACCTGTTTATATATATATATATCTGAGTGGCCAAGGTTTTTCCCACTCCTTTGGTACTTGACCGTGGCTTCCGAGTAAGCCAGGGAATAATTATACACGGACCCGGAGAAGTGTCATGAAACCAGCGCTTGCCGACTGATCCGCTGATGCGCCATCACCGCCATCACCGCCATCAGTTACGGATCAGAAGATCCGTTGTTATCAACAAAACGTACATTCGGTCCACGCACGACAAGTCCCTTGAGAAGGATGTCGCCCGCCCGAGTAAGGAGGGCAGCTCAAGGGCTGTCACTCGAACGATAGGACAACAGTACTTGTCCAGCGCGGGAAGGGTTGCTAGGACAGAACCCGACGCGCTGTGGTAGAACCCGACGAGGGGTTCAAACACAGTCACACAACATCCTCGGCATGATCCAGTGATCGTGCCAAGGAGGAGTAACCTATAGGGTCACAGGAGACGCTCCACTTAACTCTATTAAGAGAGGAGCTGCGTAGGGGTAATTAAGGGTCAGGGACCGATCTTACAGGAGAACGCTCCTGAGGGATTTAGTATTTATACTTGGGTAGAATCTCATGTACAGTAGATTCTACCTCGTCTAATCTCCAGCGCTACTTTGGCTTACGAGTTACGTTCTCTTCCCTCACGGACACAACCCGACTCGCCTATTCGCCGAGACTCAACTCGTCTCGTTGTGCTCGACTCGTCTCCTCTCGACGTTCTCGAGCTCGTCGACCTTCTCGTCGTACCCGGCCGTGTCACCCACGCCGTTCCGCGTCTGATCCGATCACCCGGCAAGCCGGCCTAGACGCTGTCGTTGACAAGAAGGCCAATCTCCGTTTCGTCCTTGAAATGAAACCGGTCTGCAGTCAAGCCCCCGTGGTATGTATGTCAAGACTACTACTCTCTTCCCTGCTGCGAGAGCTGATTCTTCCTCAGGATCGTTATCGCTCACCTCGAATGCATGAATTAGAACAGTGCTCACTTGGCGCTCACATTGACATTGGTTCTGTCAGCGGTCGTCTCAATTATATGTTTCCTTTTCGGAAGCACATCCGTCGCAAGCTCAACCGTCCATGCGCCGACCGGCATAATGCGATATTCCTGGCCAGGGCGATATAAAGTAGACATCCCACGTCGACTTTTCTTGTCCCTCCTCTCTCAGAGCATGGCTTCTAAGTTCACCACTTCCGATGAACAAGCAACGCAAGTTGCAACCAAGTGGCTCGCGGCTCTCAGCAGCGCCGCAGACGCAGAGGCATTCGCACACCAGTTTCTTCCGACTGGATGGCTGCGCGGTGGGCCACCTTTCTCTCTCTCCCCGGCACAACACTCAATGAGTTGTACAGACCTCATGTGCTTCTCATGGGACTTTCAAAGTTTCGCCGGCCGCGACCGGATTGTGGAGTTCTTATCCGCGCCGTCTGAGACTGACAATAAATCCCGCTTCGAGCACGCACAGCTGCATAACTTTGAGCTCGACAAATCCATCTCACCCGCCAAATTCCCTGTGCCCGGCAATCCGCAGATCGAAGGCATTTCGGCTGCTTTTACTTTCTCCGTCACCTCGCCGCCCGCCACTGGGCGCGGGTTCGTTCGATTATTGCCGGATGGGGAAGGAGAGTGGAGGGCGTTCACGGTGTTGACCAATATTCAGGATATCGATGGCCACGAGGAGCCCAAAGAGGGGATTGAAGGCTACTTTGGGACTACTTAGGAAGAAGAACACGCACAGAAAATGGCCAAGATCGAGAACGATCCCACAGTCCTCATTGGTATGTTCCATTTGAATGCCGGTTCCATCTCCGCTGATGACTTCATTTAGTTGGAGCCGGTCAGTGCGGACTCATGTGTGCCGCGAGGTTCGGCAGGATGGGAATCCGCGCGCTGGTTGTCGAAAGGACCTCTCGAGTTGGAGATGTGTGGAGGAACCGGTGAGTCGCATTAATGATTTGACATCTGCATTTGAATATTCGCAAGGTATCCCAACCTGTCGCTTCACTCTAAAACCTATCCGATGTCCGGTGAGCATGCTGGTCGCTCAATCCTTGCCTGGATCTTCATCCTCTCGCAGTGCTGTACCAGCCATGGCCGTAAGTTCCCCTTAGCCGTAAGCTCTCATAAAGCAATGATGGCCCCCCAGGAAAACATATCCGAAATTTTTCCCCCGAGACAAAATCGCCGACTTTCTGGAAGCATACGCTGTTGGACAAGAAATTAATGTCTGGCTCTCCAGCACCATTCTCCCCACTCCTACCTACGACGAGTCCAGTGGGCGTTGGAATGTCGAAATCAACCGTGCGGGAAACAACCATGTGTGTGTGAAGCCCAAGCACATTGTATTCGCGACGGGGTTGGGAGCGCCAAAAGTCCCCTCCTGGCCTGGGATGGACACTTTCAAGGGGAAGATTTATCATTCGGACCAGCATAAGGTGGCAGCGGCGTACAAAGGGAAGCGTGCTGTCATTGTGGGCGCCGTAAGTGAACAGATATCTCATTCGCCGATGCTCATGACAGTCTCAGTGCAACGCAGCCATCGACGTGGCTGAGGATTTCGTTGTCAAGGGTGCCAGAGAAGTATGTCTTGCATCCTTACCATACAACATACATACCTTATTTGATTCCAGGTGACCATGATCCAACGCAGCGCGACTTGCGTGATCTCCTACGGCGCTTTGGAAAAGTTCCCTCCGCCTGGCGAGAAACTGCCCATCGTCGAAGATATGGATTTGGTGAATAATGCGATGCCCCCTGCACTGCTCATCGAACTCGCAACGCGGGGGCTACCGAGCTTCAAAGAAACCGATCGGGATCTTTTCGACGGTCTCAGAAAAGCAGGTTTCAAATTAATTTGGCAGCTAACACCGGGTGGACAAGAGGTTGCGCCAATTGCATTTGTGTTCCACGTGAGTGGAGACTCAATATTCCGAATAATATTTATTTGATGGTTGGTTCAAATCAGCGACTAGCTTCCGGAACGAGTGGGTGAACCTTTGAATGTCCGTTACATGCACTGACCGAATGGACCTAGTCCTCGATATGGGTAATGTCAAGTTGATTGCCGATGGAAAAATCAAGGTAGTTATTGGCAAGCCCCACTGAGACGACGCTGAAATTGTCAATGCAGATCAAACAAGGTGTGGAGATTGCTCGAGTGGAACCGGAAGGCCTCGTTTTCGCGGACGGATCGAAGCTCGCCGCGGATGTGATTGTACTCGCGTGCGTTGCAGTTCAAATCTCATCCAGTCTTATCGGTCTGAACGTACAGGCGACATAGGACGGGTTACCAGCCGATCATGCCGAGCATCACATCCATCATGGGCGACGACATTCAGAATCTCATTGGAACTAAAGTCTCGGGTTTAGACGAAGGAGGTGAGCTCACGCATTGCTTCCGGCCGACGGGTGCTCCCGGAATTTGGGTTACACCTGGTGGATTCGGCATGGCACGTTTCTTCAGCAAGCATTTGGTGCGTTCTTGGCGTTCTGCAACGGGGCGATCAGTTAACCAATTTACGATTTCTAGGCCGTCCAGATCAAGGCGGAGGAGTTGGGGCTGAAGAAGCGCAATTGAACGATACTCTCTCTGTCTAGACACGACCATTTGAATGTGAAAAAGGCAAATCTGGCTTCCACTGCATCGCTACTCCCAACCTTTTGTCCCACTTGTAAGGAGAGGCACGAGTATCGAGTGGCACGAATATTCGCGCCATTTCATTCGCGAATACGAGTATTCATATTCGCGAGTGATGGTGGCGGTGCTATTCGTGCGAATGCGAATATCAGTTTCTGGAAAGTTGCTACTCGCGAATATTCGTCGGGCTACCGTAAGCTCACGGAACGACCCTAAATAGGAAATTTGATGATCAGCCGATCACGGCATCACTCGGCATGCCGGCACTTGGCAATCACCTTGTAACGTATGACACTTCCCATGCAAGATTCAATGCAAAATCAGTCAATGATGTGTTCATTGCCTGTGAACATTTGTATTCACTGTTGATAGACCTCTGATAGACTGAGTGATGACTGAAGAAACACCTGTTCTCAGTCATCTCAATAAGATTACACCTTCTAAGGCCACTATGAATCAAGGATTTGTGGATTCTTAACCACCAGAGAGCATTCAAGCTTGTTGAGTGGAAATAGTTGCCACTCTCAAATACCCGTGAATACTCGCGAATGGTGCTTACTAATCCACGAATATTCGCCATCAATACTCGCGGCGAATGCGAATATCATTTTTTGAACTTTGACGAATATTCGTATTCGCGAATGTATACTCGTGCCTCTCCTTACCCACTTGCGCTACTTGCTGGATCGGCTTTCGTGTGTGATGCATATCTTCGTCGATCCCATTGTTTAATTCATGAATGGCGCCTGGAAAATAAATGGCTCCTCTACTGAGGGGCCATGGGTTCAATATGGCGCATCGGCTGTCTACCCGATGGACCGTGGTCCCGTTCCGCGTCGGTCAGGTCAAAGTCAGGTTCTGCAGCCTGCGACTCTCGGTGGAGATGAAAACCCAAGCCGTCGGGAAAGAATCAAGATACTGGTGTCAGGGCAAATGACGAAGAGGCAGCCAAATGGAGACCTGGCTTTTGGGGCCATTGCTGCGCATGGCAGGTACGATTCCGGGTTTTCAAACAATTTAGATGGCTATGGACTCGGAATGGCTGTATATGGCTGCTGCCAACCTGTAGCTGCCTCGGTTGTGCAATGTATGATTGTCAATTGAAGAGATATGACCGATTGGCATGCAGCGCCGCCCTGTTGCAATTCCATCGTGATACCACAAAATTTTATCATCACCAACTGTCGCACTTGAGAAGTGTCGATCGCTCTCGGAGTGATAGATGAACCCGACAAGACTCATTTGATTGACAGTGCTCTCTGTCCTGAAATGCAGAGTGTCTTCAAGAATAAGGTCACCCATGGTTATACTGAGAATGAAAATAGGTGGGACTGCAATTACATTTGTTTGCCTGTGAAGGTGCGTGCGAGTTCCTCGAGAGCCACACTGTGGGCATTGCCTTCGAATGGGTCGGTTGAAATGATGAGACAGCCACTGACTTGTGGTCATTGGAGCATCATCCAAGTCACTAAATCGGTATGTTGTCAAGTGCATTCCAAAAGTGTCTGTGAGACCGGCTTCCAAGTACCCGCAGGTATCACAGTAAGTTCTTGCATGGCCATATGCGACTTGACTTGAAACAGAGCTGAACAGATCATCAAGTCGCAGGCATACAGGTCCGAGAGGAAATTTTGAGGCATCAGATGCTGTCAAAGACTCCCTGGCTCTATCTCTGGGTATTTCGGGGGTTGCCTCAAGACCAACCATCCAGTTGGACCAGAGACCAAGTACTGGATTGAGATGGTTGAAAGTTGTGGTCCATCTCTGTCTGTCAGCTCGCCACAAATGACCAAGTGGGGTGAAAAGTGCATCATAGCCACAACTCCAGTTCACATTATCCCAGACCAGGCCAATTGGACTTCTATTTAAGTTCAAACCTGCCTGCATTTCAGCGCTGTTGTGATGCTCAGTCTTTTTTGTCTTTGAACTTCTTGTATCAATATCGGTTGTGGCACGGCGCCTGGTTCCTCGTTTCTCAGAGTCAAGACTGGGTTTCCAGGTGTCATAGACATCGGGGGAAATATTTGAGAGGTTCCTGTGCTCTCGTATAGCAGGATGTATGTGTACTGGATCACTATGATCTTTGCGCCACAGTAAATAGGAACGTAGAAGTTGGCCACGGTAAAACCCAGTGACCTGCAACGGAAGTTCACCATTATACTTCAAGGTGGTAATTTCATCCAACATTTCAAGTTCACGGAATTCCTGACGAAGAAAACCAGTGATTCCGCCAGTGATCATCTTTTCATCAAAGCCTTGAATGATGGCTGTTCCTGATGCTTTTGTTCCCCTGGAGAGTGCAACATAGTAGGCCATATGGCTCTGACAATTATTCAAGTGGCAGACATTTGGATTTCTGGACTTTCCCTGTGCCCCGTAGTCCGTCATTGAGAAGTTTTGCAAGACTGGCACTTGTTCTCTGTTCAAACTCAATAATGAATCATCCTCAAGGAGTGCTGTTGTTTTCATAGTTGTTCGTGGCAAAGGCACAACATTCTGTGGCAGGTCTGGAATTTGTATGGGCCGCGGCGGAGTCACCAGCTCCACAAAGAGGGTTTCTAGTATTGGTTTTCCATGAGGACCCAGAGATTGATTCCATCCACGCACATACGCCTCTTGACCTTTGGTTATACAGAGTTCAGTTGCATCATTTGATTTAATCATGACAGGCATGCCCATGCATAGACGCAAGCAGCCGGGAACATGCTCTGCCGTCGCTGAGGGGGCTGCCATCCAGAGCTGTTCCTGCAACTGAGGACCAATTCGCCGGACTCGGGCTTGAGGACAGTTCTTCCACTTCTTTCGATCGACATTTGCTGCACTCATTCGGTCAACAGAGTAGAATCCATGGAGCTCTTGGCCAGTGTCTGCGGCAAACCTCTCTGCACCCAATTGATTTATTGTGTCTTTGTGCACATTCCAAGGCAGTGATCACAGACACATTTCTGAACTCAACAGAGTCCAAATGTGGATGACCCGGCTTGTCGCTTGCCACACGGGTTCTCAGGAATTCAATATCTTGAGCTGTGCATGCACGATATCTCATATTTTCCAGTGCAGTGCGCAGTTTTAAATCCCCCTCTGTGGACGTACTCTGTCTCATATTCTGCCGGAGAATCACGACAGTGTTGAACTGGTGCCAAAGCATGCGACCCAGAATTGAGGCTTGATCGAACTCTGTGTTCGCATCTGCGAGACTAACAGTTTTCAGAGATGCATACAGAGCAGGGCCACGAGTTGGGGGCAACTGCGCAAAATCACCCGCCAAAATCACACTCAATCCCCCGAATGCAACATCATGGATATTTCTGGCCTTAGCAGCCTGACTTGCCAGGATTTGTAGATCATTGCAGGACACCATGGAGACTTCATCAAGGAATATATACTCAACACCTTGGATATGTTCATTGACAGCCACCATTGTAGTTGCTTCATTACGAATTCCATTAATGTCATCTCTATTTTTTCGCCCAGTTTCTCGGGGCACCTTGAATACAGAATGGTAAGTGGACCCATTCACAAGGGCTGCAGTTGATCCCGTTGGTCCAAGGAGCATGAACCTGTAACTTTCATTCCTCATTTCAAAAAATCGGCTAGTAGCCTTGATGACTTGGGATTTACCCGAGCCTCCCATGCCACCTAGATACATTCTCAACGGCACTGATTGGACTACTGAGGCATGGTCAGCTACAATTGTGAATGCCCTGGTCTGTTCGGTATTCAATGTGAAGAAGTTGCAGCATTCAAGCTTGATGCTCATGTTCAAATCGGCATCAACATTTTGAGCAGAGGTGAAATAGTTGAATGGCAGCTCCTCTACTTTGTTCTGAGTAGCCATAGTGGATTGTCCACCATGTCCAGTATAGCTTACGGGCATATTTGCCAATTTGTTAACTGTGAGCAGCTTTCTCTCAACTTCTACAATTTTTGACCAGCTGCCTTTAGTTTTGAAAGGTGGGGTCAAAGGCTCAGTAGAAACATTCATGATCAAACCATCAGTCGTTTTATTCAGCCATTTACAACCAGCAAGTACAGACCTTATCTCCTCCATCTGCGCTCGCAATTTACGAGATTTGGGACCAATTTCATTGGCAGAGTAGTCTTCGAATTCATCCAACTCATCATCAATAAAGTCTGCAACATCATCCTTGTGGCCTAGGATGGTTTGGTTGAAATGGCTTGAGTGTTCAAATTCTGCTTCAACCAGCTTGCGTTTCATGGCTGCGTAGTGATCATCTCGTGCATCATTGCATTCAAAACGAAGGTTGAAGTTCCTCAACAACTGTTGTTGCCGTTCAGTGAAGGTGTGATCATGAAAGGTTTCATCCCAGGTGGAGGACACATCCTTGAGATCTCTTGGTGAACGCCAAGGTTTAAACATTGTGAGAATGGACATGCAGTAATATTCACGGTCTCCACGGTCTGATCGTGGAATGGCCCCTCCCATAAAATTTGGGATTATTGTGCTGAGCCTGGAAAAGTCACAGTACACACCATGAGTGTCCTTCTGTCTGTGGTCTCTGATAAAAGGGTACTTGAGCGGTGTAGTCTCCGCGTCATCAGGCTGAAATTGGGTTTCATCATCTGATCCATTGGCACTGCTTTGAGTGGAATTTTGCTCTTCATCAATGAAGGAGGAGGAACTATCTGAGTCACTGATATCCTTTTCAAACACACTGTACATTTCACGCTCCTGCAAAAGATCCTGTTTTTCTGATTTGGTGAATGCTCTCTTCTGATGGGACTGAATCCACTCATACAAGTTGACAGAGTCATAGACAACCGGGCGCATTGTGTAATCATCGACAATGGAAGACACAATGATATCTCCTCTGTTGTTCCGCAGGGTTATGAAGTCCTCGGGAGCGTCATCAAGGTCCATGGTTAATTTCTCCTGCAGATTTGCCCAATCTCTTTTCACATAGGCCACATAGGTACGCCAGCTAAAATTTGCATACTCATGACTAGCATAGTGATCCGGGTTTCCAAGGAGATAGAGTGATGCCATTGGACTCCCAATTTCCATCTTGGTGGACATGGAGTTGACCATTTGTCTCATAAGTTTTCTTGTTGCATTCTCATCAACCCTTGTACTGTCAAAAGTCTCAGAGTTGCGATCAAAAACATCGAAAACAGAGGCAAAGGCCTGGTATGATTTGAGCCCCAACTTTGACACATAATCAGATACATAGGAAATGACTGCCTTGACTGCAGTACCAGACAAGAGGCTAGTACAGTCAGTGTTGCACCGAGAGAAATAGGTAATCAAAGTGTTGATTGTATTCATGTACGGCTCCCGATGTTCAAAGGTAATATGACCATCTGCATCAATCACTGTTTCATCAGCAACATCACGAGGAAAACGAGCTTTGCAGACCCCAGATTTTGTGAGGCACCCTCGCCGTTCATGAATCCGAACTTTACTTTTGTTGCGCTTCTTAAGATGCCGCCAATCTTTTTTATTATTATCCTCTTCAACATCCTTCACTGAATTCCGGCAGCTGTGAATATTGGACCGAACCAGCAAGTCGTCCACCTCATGTTCATATTGATCCCACCACTCTGACAACCGGGTACAAGCCCCACATGTTCCATGGCAGTTGTTACATAAAGGAGGGGGAGACTCAGGAAATGTCAATGTTGGTGCCTGGTACTTATGATCATCCGGTGTAGCATCAGAAATCTGTGAGTTGACACCCACTCGAGCTTGCACATCAGCCAGTTTGCCATGATTGAATCTGCCCTGATGGCTTGACTCAAGATATGCCATGAGCCGCACTGTAAAAACACTATCCTCAGCCGTTAGCTTGTCTCGGATATCCTGCGGTGACAGTGCATTTTTCACCCAGATTAAACAATGTGAGTGAAGTGTCAGCCGGCCCTGCTGTTCAACCACTGCATAGTATCCCCCAGTGTGACCAAATACACCAGCATCTTCCTTTTTCCAACACAAGATTTCTTCAATGAATACCTCCATCATATAATGAAAAAATCGTGCAGCTGCCACAGGATTTTTGGACATCAATCTGTAGCGCTCATCAGCGGATTTGATCTCAGGTCTAAAGATGGTGTCTTCTTGGGCATAATACAATGCAAGCGGATGGCTGCTGTCATTCCAGGACATGGTAACAAACCAGCTTGGAGCTCCCATAAAGGCTGTGCTGGACCAGATTTCATTACGCATATGTCGTTTACTTGTTGCCGAACCAGGTACATAAGCCCCAATTCCATCAAGATCATGCATGAGGTCAAAACAATATTTCTCCTTGTCAGTCTCGGGCCGAACATGGAGGCCTTCAACAAGGCGGTCAGCAATATTACCCGACACCTGGTGATCTATTCCTTGCAGTCTTCGGGCAACATCAGGAAAATTTGAACGCTTAACAAGAGCTTTGCTACCCACTGATGACCCTCTGAGTTGCTCGTGGTTGAATGCAATCATGGGGAAATACATATCTGTCTGGAAACGTTTATCGTGGTACATCAGTAGACTTCCTTTACGACTGAGATCTGAAGTTTTATGTTTGTGGCTGGGATGGCCAATTCCACCTTTGCCATACGGAAACAACCAAGGAAACATTCCGGGATATGCTTCAACATTTTCATACATAGACTCCGGCACGTCGCTGCAGTCCAATACCCAGCATGCTTCCTTGTCTCGTGAGATGCTGGAGTGCCACAGCTTTGATTGTGTCCATTGTAGCAGTTGAGTATTCGGCCCCAGTCAAACCATGAACTGCAAATGAACACAGACCTTCTGAGGTTCCGTGTTCTTCATTGTCATCGTGAACACTCCGTGCAACGGCAGGGATGGAGTCCTCTGGATCTGCATTGGTTCTTCTGTAATCAACTGTGACTGGAATATCATGATGCTTGTATGACAACAGATTTTCCTCAGATATTTCAAGGTCTGCGTAGCCCTCATGATTCAATTTCAACCAGTTTAATGCAGCTGCCACTGTATCTCTGCGAACCAACATTGGAGTTCGATCAAAATCCTCTTGAGTTGGCGCGGCAGAGCCGGTGAAAACAAAAGCTAGGATTTCACTCATCTCCTGTTTTGAGGGAGGTAACTTGAGGTAAACTTTCAGGACCGGTTGAGCAAACATAATAGCATTAGCATGCATGCGTACTCTACCAGAATTGACCCGCATCACACAGCGATTGTGCCGGATTTTTGCAATCATGACACTTTCAGCGTAGCTCAAGTCCTGTAATTCAGGAGGGACAGGACCCAGCCACCTATGGTTGGCCAAGGCATTCTTTGGGATTTTCCCCATAGCGAGTGCACCCTCACAATAAACACATAGATGTGTGCAGTCGTCAGCAAGGACAGGTCCAGGGACCTCCTCTATTGGATCTGCCGAGGTGAATCGCTGCGCTCTGGTTACACCGCGAGCACAGAGGATATCAAGGGAGCCCCGAAACTCAGATAATGGTGACAATTTCGTTGCAGGATAGAGGAGTCCACAAACCTTGCACCCACCTTCCACAAAACACTGCGGGAGGAATGATCGGCAGCTTCCGCTCAAAATTCGATGGATGTCTGATTTATTCAGTGGGTCCGGTGGGAAGGGTGGGGAATGCAGCTCATTCACGGCAAGTTTGCGCTCAAAATACAGTTTCTGTGCCTCTCGAACTTTCTCTTCCTCAACGTGGCGTCTATACGCACTAGACATCTCAACTGGGTCTGATTGTGTCTTCAACTTGGTGGCCGCTGGGGGCATGAAGCGCATGATAGAAAGCAGGGTTTGGCATAAATGTAAGTTACAACAGTGTCCGTTCAAAATTGTGCATGCCTCGGAAACAGTAATGCCCTTGAAAAGACGAACTCCGTGAACCTTGGCCGTGTGACGGAGTTGAGCCATGATCATTGAACCCATCAAGTTATGCAAAGGGATGTCCGCCACAATGAGGTATGGGTTACCCTCCAGGTGTCCCTTAATGTCTCGCTCATGACACTGAAGCTCAAACATAAAAGAACCCCTCTCAAGATTTTCAATGCCATGGGAATCCACGAGAAAGGGAAGCACAGTACTTGCTGCGAATTTGCCATGGACTCTTACACCGCCGCCAACAAGGCAATGTGACGGACCATGATCAGTGTCATGTACACTCAACTCTGGAGGAGCCATAGAATTGACAACATTGTAAATACCGAGAGAAGCAAAGATGAAAATAGTGCAGAGAGTAACGAGAATGCGCAGCCATTTGATAGGTAGAAGCATAGTTTCATACTCGGGCAGATTTATTTCTATGTCCATCATCGACACCCTGCTCAGCGGCGGATACAATGCGGTAGATACAGTCGTGGGTATGCCTGAAGGCGGGCGCAAAGTCCCACTCATAAAGTTGCCACATGGGCGCACAATATATGAAGTCGTGGGTATGCCCGAAGGCGGGCGCAAAGTCCCATTGATAAACTTGCCACATGGGCGCACAATGTATGAAGTTGTCGTTGTACCGCTCCCGGTAGCCCCGCTTTCGCAGAGGCACAATGCAACGTAACCCCGAAGGGTCGAGTCCCCCGTGTGCTCAAGTGGGCCTGTAGAACATCAGTCGGGCAACACCGTCAGTTGAACACAAAATACATACGATAGGGGCCGGTGAGGTAAGACCAATTGGTGTGTGTGTCACCGGCGAGGCAATGGAATGCATGGTGTGTACGACAATCTTCCATATTTCGAAGTTCGATCCATCACATAAGTAGCAGGCAGGATCACTCACTGCCAGAGTTTAACACACAGGGAGAGTTGGTTACAGCCAAGGTGAGCCCATAGCCCAAAGCCCTACATGAAGTTATATAGAGTCAGATTACCCAGCGAAGAGCACGCAGAGATGATCCGACCCATCGGATATCCGAGAATGAGGCCCGAGGGAAGAATCCAATTGTCTGGTTGCTGCCGCAGGAAGAAGCTGGGGTACACAAGTGCCTTGAGCAGTGTAATTCATGAGAGAGGCCAGTAGAAATAGCCAGGTGAGTTGCGACAGAGTGAGCAGCATTGACAGTAGGAGATGAGAGCGGGAAGCAGGTGTCGGGATTCGGGATTCGGCGCGGCATGCATGTACATCTCATTTCCGCCGACAGGTGTCTATCAGAATGTACGGCACTCACCAAGTAACCGAGCAATATCATGTGTCCTGCCGCTCTCAGTGCTCTGCAAAATATGCTCTAACTTAGCTTGCTGTGTTTAGGCAAACTGGATGATGGACCTGTTGCCTAAGAGGAAAGCATGTACTTACATGTAGTAGCAGCCGCACGGTAACGGAGATGGACACCATAAGTTTCCAGATGATGGATCCGAGTCCACTTCTTGACAGCCAATCTGACAGCATCCGCCTTCCGCCGCCGTGTGAATAGCCGGGCAAGTAAAGTCGCCCGTGTATGCAATTGCCAACCAAGTACATGCCGCGGATCTACTGCTCAAGAAGCGGATGAGTTGAAATAAAGTAGCTAGTGTTTAGTCGGGCCGAAAGCGGATCAACGGAACGCATCGATCTTTGACGGCCGAACAAGATGATGCTGATCATCAACGGACATTTATCGGCACCTGCAGAGGTCATGTGGGGTGGTATTCTGATGGCAAAGGGGGGATAAAAAGAACGATTCCTAAACGGGTTAGGAATCGTAACAGAATGCCCCAACAATTACCCGAAAAGGAAATCATCCCAACACCGACACTGACGACCGACAAAAGTGCGACCCCACTCTGGCGGGAAAACGGCCGATAAGACCGAGCTTAAAAATAATTTTTTAAGACTCACTCGGAACAAAATCTCACAGGAGAACAAGAATATGTCCTTTTCATCGAGAAAGAGCCAGTTTTGAACGAATTTGAGGCCTTTCTTTCCTCCAGACCATGCCAGCCACCGCACGGAAAGTTTGTTCCTGTTTTCCCTCCCAACTCAGCCCTCCGCCTCTTCACGTGAAATGGGAGTGCTTCGCTTCGCTCGCAATAACTTCGCACAAGGAGTACTTAACTGAATTTGACAACGACGTGCTGTCTCGAACAGAGCTAGCTACGAGCTTGTCTTTGAACGCCGGGATCGGCGGAGGCGAGCCAAGTTGAATTAAGCAAGTGTGGTTCCCAAGCTTTCCCAAGTAAGAATCGTTATCGGGGACGGCGTACCGTCACTGGTACTGACAGCATCAGGCATTCTGGAGAAAATGAATCGCCGTCAACGTTCCGATTGACATTGCTGTAAAGGCACTTGCGCCTCACTCACCCCTAGTACAAGTTTAACGTGCGACAACCTACAGCATCTACGGCAGGTGGTAATCAGCGTGTTACCACATGGACTTGACCCCAAATTTGAGTCGAGCGCCCAAGCGGAGACAGCTGGAGACAGGGAGAATGTAAACACCGTGTCAGTCCGACGCTCACCCGTTGGTTGGCTGGCAGGAATACTTTCAGCGGCCTGACCTGACCCAAGGCCACATGACCGTCCTCGGCGTTGTCACCGCCGGTGGGCGGGATTATGAAGGCACTAAGCATCAGGCATGTGGATCAAGGGCACGCACGCTCCAACCATTCAGTTCCCCATGTACGCGGGATGATCGGCGGATGCACCCATCATTCATTCAGTTGTGCGTTGAGGAATCCGACAGCGTGAGGTTACCCCTGTAAAAATAAGTCTAATCGGAAAGCCTGCCACGACCGATAAGTGCGAATAGGATCGAAGATAACCAGTATACAACTTACCCCGTATTACGCGTCCGCGGACTCGAGTGCCAGGTGGTTCTAATGCGTATGTATGTAAGTACTGGCCGGTTGATCGGCGTGGTCCAGCCAGAATGGGCGAGCGCCGAGCGAGGCATTCGTTATTCGTCTTTACATCAAATAGTTATACAGATAATTTTAGTCAATACATACGTGGACGGTATATCGTCGAACAGATCCCACCTGGCCTGAGATCTATACGTCCGGCCATTCAGCCTGCACCTGCACTCAGGGTACCCTGCGCGTCGAAACGACCGGCGACGGTGCAAGATGAAGCCGAAGACCTGGACGACTGAGACGCGAGCGCAGTGGGAGTGTGGGCTGAGGCGGAGCTGCACATCTGTGATGGATAAATGAGTATTTGAATGCGGAGACGAGTGACGGAGGGTGAGATCAAGGGAACGGAGATAGACGCAAGTACCCCGAGTCAGAGACGGGTAGATACCGAGCGCAGCATCCAGTGGGGTCCGGTGCGAACACAGGAGAAATGCGGCGCGCGAGGAATGCAATGCACAAAACCACGCACATGGCGCACCATGATGATCTTGGCCATCGAGGCAGGTGGACAGGACTGATATTGTCGGGGCACTGACAAGGACGATCGTAAGTATATTTGTGGATGGCAATGAGATGCGACGTACGAGCAGGTCTTGGACGAAGGCTGGGTATGAAAGAAGGAGGCCCCATCATCGCCGCTCCTTTCAACTCCCAGGAGACAGATGGCGATAGCAGGTCCGCGGAAGCAAACACTTCAGGCATTTTCCGCACGACCTGATGGTTTACGAAGAGGCCACTAGCAGCAAGTGATCGTCGCATGGAGAGCATCAAAGCGGCAAGTGCTAGACCCGCGAGAAAACCGAGCGGGAGATGCAGCGCCGCGAGGCTGATGTGCGAATCAGGTACGTGGTGGCCGCCCGAGAACGCCAGGTGCGACGATACAGCAGGCTCTGGTAAGATGATCATGAGAAAAGCGAGCGAGGCTGCCAAAAAGTGGAGAGGGATGTCTCAGTCCCGCGGGATGCTGCAAGCGTTCTAGTACCCCGGCGAAGGAGTAAGTAGTAGGGGCAGGGGTCCCACTACCGATCGCCTTTTCCTATATAGTTCCTTGACTCCATGAATGGCTTCATGAATGAAATGGCTCAAACCAGCGGCGATAGTCTCGAAGCATTCAATCCGTCCGTTGAGCGCGTCTCTGACATGGCGCGCAGATAACATCTCGCTGCCTCCCAGCATCGTTTTGTCGAGGGGAATGGCGCCGGCGTCGGAAACAAGTGAGGGTCAGGTCTCAGGATCCGCGCCGACACAGGGTCAGTGAATGAGGGGCTGCAAGAATGCAAGAATGCAAATGGTGGCAGGAAACAAGAGGTGACGTGATTGATTGATCTAGAGCGGCGATCAATTGTGTCACCCCGCCTCTTCGGAGCGGCCACCATGACTACGGTAAGCGAGACGGTTGAGGTTCGTTTCCAGGTTGAGAGATGTCAGATGTCAAACCTGTCGGATAGATAACCGTGATAATCATCAATCTATCAGCAGCCGGGATGTTATCATTGAGGCTACTCGGCCAACTCAACGGAAGTGATGTGGTATGAGTGCATCGAACATGGTATTCTAGCTACGCCACAGTCATTGCAACAGTCATATTAACAAACACATCCCAACCTGTTTCCATAGTAAGAGTGGGTTCTCCAATCTCCTCATAAACCCGGCATGCATACACATCAAACTCTGCCGTGAGGCCTGGCCAGCTTTGAAACTGTGATTTAGGACCTTCCTCACCACTGATCTGATCCCGCAGTGCATCAATTGCAACCTGGGGGACTTTGATTCGACAGTCAAGCGCCCCAAACAGTTCAGGATACTCCATAGCGTGCGATGGGACATGCCCCGACGGCATTATCTTGTCGTGCTGGTGTCGAACGCGATGATTGTTCCACCAGTCGGCAAAATCATCCAGTTCCCGCTGGATGAGAGGAGAAAAGATCCAATAGAAAAGAGGCCTACATTACCCAATGTAAGTCAAATCACAGGGCAGGCTGAGTTGATTAAACTTACTCGTGTAATGGATCATGAGGGTTGAACAGATGCTCCGCCCGGCCTCTCAACAGATAATCCTTCAAATTCAAACCCAACTTCTCCTTCAAGTGCCGCCAAAATCCTTCAATTACAGTGTTATGAACACTCTTGATCAGGACATGGAATGGATATAGTGCTGGATCGATGTCGGGGGCATACATCTCTCTGACAAAAGAGGGTCAGCGGATGTGCCGCAAATTATGGACCACATACCTCAGTGCCGCCATAAATGCATAGATCCATCCAACCTCAGAACCCTTATCCGTCGTCAGTTGGATGGGAATGACTGCGATAAAAGGAATGCTTTGTGAGTGAACGGTCAGACACTTCTGAGTTAAAGTACTCACATCCGGTGTGCTCAACAAAGTCAAGGAAAATGTGCCCCCCAGCCCCGGCGCTACGTATGTCTGATAAAACTTTGATGAAAACCAGTGCATCGGTGAATTTGTCTTTGAATGCGTAGATGGAAAAGCCCACTCCACCCATGCGGAGAGCAGCAGGTGCGAGTTTCTCATGTCCATCACTACTAATTTCATAGTACGGACCACTCGCACGCAGAGGAACACGAATTACGCGACGGTTCTTGCGGCCAGGGAAGCGAACTTCGAAGCCACCGGGGTAGTGTTCAACCATGATTTGGCGGATAAGATCACTTGCGGATTTTTCAGCTGAATTGCTGTGGAGAAGATAGTAACACACCGGGGAGCAAATAGCATTTTGAGACGAAGTTGGTCTTTGATGAATGCCGGTCCACGCAGCTGAGCGGGATCCCTCTCCACCACATCAACAACGGCTTGTCTGACCTGGTCCACGGACAGCTTCTGCGTGCGCACACTGGCTTTGATGCCGAGCCGTTCTTTGAGTTTGCGGAGAGAGCTTAGTCTGAGAAAAAAATCATCAGACAGCCAAAGCGGTAGCGAACATCGAACACACCTAATATGATACTTGAAATTGGACGCCAAAGCCGAAATCTGGTGCTCGCGACTTAATCCCTGCCGTGCATATTTGAGGAGGGCCTCCCGAAGCTTCTCATCGTCGGGAGCTAAGGAATTATCAGGATTCAACTGGGAGATGTGTCATTGCAAACTCACGGTCTTGAGATGGATGCCCATTTTTGCCAGTAGGATTTGGCATCGTGTTTGGTGGGTGCGTTATGAAAGGGATATTTTTCTCGCTGAGCTTTTAAGTCACAATATTCCGACGCACCTGGAAACATCATGGAGGTGCCGAGCGGACGATTGTATCGTCTAATGCACATCCCAACATGCCGGGGCCGTTGGTGGCTGACTGAGCATACAGGTGAGTAATCCTTTCAATTGTTGTTGAACTTGTGTTGAACAGCGGTTAGTCGATTGGGAAGTAATCATGCTAATCATTCTATTAGTTGTTCCCTGTTCAAGCCCGTTCCAGTCCGTTGTTCAAGCCAAGCCAATTCTTGCAAAGCAATCCGGTCAAGTCCGTCCACCCGAATCAGTCCGTTCCAGTCCGTTGAATTCCAGTCGGCGGCTCATTCCCGTTCCACTCCGTAATTCACAGTTGGTCCAAGGTCCGTTCAAGTCCGTCTTTTTTTTCTTTTGCTTTGCACAACCCCGTCGACACTTACTCCGTTCAGCTGAAAGCGCATCACTGGCGCCGCCTAGGATGCTCAAGCTGCTCAAACTTAACCGACCATTCACGAGATTTAAAAGCACGAAGGTCCCTTCCCAGTCTTTCACTGAACTTCCCCCAAATAACTAACTCTGGAATGACCGAGACCGCACCCTCCGAATGTTCCGACTGTGGGACCACTTTCCGTCTCCGCACCGATGACAGTATCTGTCAAAAGTGCGAGAAGTTGTCTCAGTTTAAACGCGACACTGCAGACTACCAGCAGCTTGAGGTAAGTGATCTGTGGACCCAACAATACCCATTCTGACTACTGTGTGGCAGGAACAACCGCAGTGCGCCTTTTGCGGCCTCACACGCCGCAACAACATGCCGTTGATTGGCACCATCCAGACCTGTGGTGCTTCCCGCTGTGTCGACGAGGCTCGGAAGGAGAATGGTAGTGCCACTTCCGGCACCCAGGGTATGTTTTTCTTCTGTTCCTTTCTTCATTCCTACCTTTGATGACTGGGGCTAAGGCGGATCGACATCCAACAACAACAACACAAACAGTGTGCCGGAGACTTATGAGGCCCGCGCTGCTGCCATGAAACAGCGCTTGCGTACTTCTGTGGGCACCACCAGAGCCGGCACTTCGTTGCACACGGCCGCTCTGATCTTCCACGAGGGAGGGACTGGTGGCCAGGCGGAGGATATGATTCGGCTTGCAGTAATGGTATGTTCTTCTCCTCCTCACAGTAACTGCCTGTTTGTTCAACTGAACATGTTGTAGACTCGCATGAGCGACTCAAAGGCAACCAATACCAAGATTGGCAACCTCATCAAGCTGTACCGGTCGTCCATCCCCATGCCAGGTATGTATTTCTCTTGCCAAAAAAAGTTTTCAACTCATCTAATGGTATTTGATAGACCTCGTTCAAGAAATTGTTGATGTTGTGTCGCCGCAATTTGTCAAGTACAAGCTTGGGATGCTCCCACTTGAGATGTAAGTCCACTGCTCTCGTCTTGCGTACATACCTTTGATCTCATTCCATCTCATGTAGTGGCGACGTTGATCTACGCTGGTCCGGCAATCGCCTTCCCGAACCCAACTCAATGACCGGCAGTTTGGCCAATTTCTATATGATGCATTCCTCAACAACTGAGAAAATTGCGACGTACGTTAACAATATTCCCAGTATCTTCCGCACCCTTGCCCGGGGCCATAATACGAAGCTACTCTGCCTCGAGTTGGTGGTGAACATGGACTCGGTGCGTGAATGCCTGTCTTATATTGACTCAGGTTTTAACTTTTCTTAGTACGGAGATCGTGAAGAGCTCGATGCGGTGGCACGCAACCTCAATGTAGACGAACCAAATTCTACCAGTCGAAAGCGCGCCATCTCGGGTACCAGTTCTGGGGGCCTCAGTAAGCGTCTTCGTGCACTGACCAATTCAAGTATGTCTATTGCGTGAAATTTCTACGGGCTTTGTCTCATCTTGTTTCTACTTTTTTCTAGACATCGGTTCAACCCTTGGGTCGCGCTTTGGTGCCGCCGGCTCCAGCCGCACTCCCGCACTTATGACACCCAAGACTCAGTCGCGTGTAACACTTGAGAGATGTGACATCTCCGTCCATCCACCCCAGTACGAGCCAGAACTCATCCAGAAGTCTGGGCAAATTGAAGCAGTCATCGACGACGTGCATTTTGCCAAGGGCGGTTCCAAACTTGCATATGATGTGCGTGGTTAATTTGCATGGGCTGAACTGCAACTCATTTCTCCACCCAGATGACCATCTTTGTCAACGACAAGGAGGAACGCGCTGTTGCCAAGCGTATCTACCGTACATCCGATGACGATTCTCACTCGCTCTCTAACGGCGTGTCTGTGGTGCATAATCGTGCGCTACTTGAATCCGAGTGCCACCGTCTCGCTCTGGGCAGGGAACTCTTTGGAGATTTTGTGGCATATTGCAAGGAGATGGATGTTGCAATTTTTAACTGTGCGTCACCGTGACCCTTTCTCAAAGACTGCCCTAAACTATAGTCTAGTCATCGAGTTTTCCTCAGCCTACCTTGCCCAAGAGATGCTGGTTCAAGTGACCCGCTCACCCAGCGTGGCCTCTGGCCTTGATAGCTTCGAGGATGAGGGAATGACGTGGATGGTTGAGCCCAAGCGTGCGGCGGCTGTCATTCAATTCACCTCCACACTCAACCACAAGGCTCGTGGCTCCGACCTCACGCACCTCACCATTCACAGCTTTGCACATTATGTGTTCGGTTCCGCCACCGGAACACTTGTTATGGCTGATATTCAAGGAACCCCCGCTACGGTCCGTGGTCATGATGGTTTGGTTTTGTTTGATGTCATGACCCACACTCAAGACGGGTGAGTGTCTGTCCCTAGTCTCATTGCTCTAAATTAATGTTTTTATACAGGGGTTCCGGCCTTGGAGACTTTGGTCTCGAGGGTATTGAGTCTTTCATCAACACTCACCAGTGCAACCAGTTGTGCAAACGGCTCGAGTTTGACGACATCTTCCCCTTGGAGCTCCCGGCAGATATTCCGGGCCCAGATGCAACTGAGGCTTCTGGATCAGAGGGCGCGGGTCCTGGTGAAGACGGCGATGACCAGGATGTCGGCGATGACTAGCTGTACTGAGTAGCGTGTCCGAACAATTGAGCTCTACCTTTTTGATCTGCTTGTGATTTCATCACTGATTCCAAACTGAGCATTCTGGTATTGCTCAGGCTTACTGTTCTAATGTAGAGCACTTCAATCAGTGGAACAGTCTTCATTTTACATGATTTGCGCAACAGACATCACATGCAACACACGCTCGGCAAATCATCTTGCCGAGTACGGAACAGAGATCATCAGTGATAACATCCCGGCCGCTGATAGATTGATGATTATCACGGTTATCTATCCGACAGGTTTGACATCTGACATCTCTCAGCCTGGAAACGAACCTCAACCGTCTCGCTTACCGTACATGACGACGACGACTAACTCAGCTTGTCCGAGCACTGTGACCTCGGGTGCCCTCTCGCATTCAGCGCCTTCTTTGTCCTCTATCGCAGACTCGCACTTGGGGGTCAGACTCTTGTCGTCGCTGGAACTTGCCAAGTTTCTAAATTCTGCCGGGTACTTTGTTTTCAAGTTGGTCGCCATCGGGCCTCCCCGTGGGGCTCGGCTTCAGGAATCAGCAGCTCGTCCTGACTTTCGCTTCTCACCCTCGGGTGCTCGATCGTGTACGTGTTAAAGAAACGCTCGCCTGCTCTCTGTCCTACCTACTACTTGAACGCTCGGTGGTGAAAGGGTCGTGATGATCCCAACGAAGCTCTCTTGTATAATCTGCACCGACTTTCAAAGAAAGATTATCATGCGGCTGACCATCTTCTAACAACCCTCTTATATCAATCTGTAAGCCCCTCGTACCTCGGCCTGTTAAAACTCCGCTTACTCAAATCCCTTACAGTCCAACAGCTCCGCGGCGCCCAATTTCGCCGAGTCGTTTTTAGAACCCCAATCGGGTACAGACAATTCAGCTGCGGCGGTGCCCTGAATCACTGCGCACCCTCATTTGTTGACTTCCATCCATATTCCAGACTGCGCACATTCATACCTCGTTTCCTCAGCATGGTCATGGCGGGGAAGTCACACTGTCGTTGGCGCTTGCTCAAATTACTTAAGGAGCCTGCCATTTTTTCTGGTGTACTCAAACACCATTCCCTCCCAGACCAGTTCTCATGTTGCCAGCAGGTGAATTCTCCTCTGTTGTCCCTATCCATGCCTCTCACACAGTCCCACTAGTCCTCGAAAGCGCACCAGCCGTGCCAGTGCACTCGCAATACGGCTACACCCCGCACAAATTCGTGGCCATTATTTTCCTGGTCATCTTCGGAATCAGCACCAAGGGGTACCAAAGATAAGAGTTCAGTACATCACCTCAAATTTTTTTTTTTCAGCAAGATCGGCCTACCCTCCCCCCCTCTCCAAAAGGAAATTTCCTTTTGCGGTCAAGCCCCATTTGGAAATACAGTCTATTTTGGCCCTACACTGACCACCAGAAGTATGCTATGGATCTTCTATGGATGTCAGTTGCTCCAGACCCAATAAAATCTGCATGCGGAGGGAAATATGTCGAGCTTGATGTTGTCCGTCAGGCAGCACACGTGACTGATTACCGCTTATCAGCGTGGCTGTCCGTGTCGTAACGCTCCTGATAAGCCTGATATAGGAATAATGTCGAGGCTCATAACTCGCCAACGACTTGTCCAATCACCCTGGGGTAATTGTATTCGTGTTCAGCACCATCAGGATCACTAATCCCAAGGTTGATTCAAATATTCTAGTTCTTGATACCCCTTGATCAGCACTAGTGCGTTGGTCGCTCTTTGGGCGTGGTCGTTCTCGACACTCGTTCTCTTCATCCGGTAAGCTCACTCTTCTGTTGTCCTCTATAAGTATTTGGGCTAACCACTTGGAATAGTGGAATCTACCAAATCATTGAGCTTGCCGGGGGCTGGCACGGACGTATCCAGCATACCGAAGTGTATTTAAATGTGCTGGAGGGATGGTCGTGCTGGCGTTGGTCGTTTTGAACGTGGCGCATCCTGGGAGGTTGCTTGGAGGGAATAGGCATACGAAGCGGGTGCAGCAGTATGACTATGAGTTGAACACAATCTAGGCAGTAATCCATCACGTGTCTCACCGCATGGTCCGTGCGCCGTACATACCCAAATATGAAATCCGCCCCCATCAGATGGGTCTCTTCATCTCTTGTGCTCGGGCACGTACCATCGGAAGTGAGGTTAACACCGATCCGTGGTCTTTCGCTAGTTGCAAATTATATCCGAACCATCCAACTGCTTCGGCTTTTGGTAATTTTTGGAACCCCTTCGCACTCATTTTCTCTGGTGATGATCTCGACGGGCGAGGTTTGAAGGGATGGGGCTAGTATCCGTTAGTTAGTTGAATGAATATAATGTCTTGGCCGCTGCCTTTCCCTTTGAACTTTTTATTTCGAAGACCCTGCATCAAACAGCGGCCGCCGACGCCTTCCCACTCCATTATACGACCCCAAGACACTCGACTCAGTGTTTGCATGGTCGAATCCCTCCGCAATTCACGAACGAACCTAGATCCCGATTGCACTCCAACCTCTGGCTCTCCCCGTCGAACAAACATTTCTGAACTTCCCAACCCACTGTCAACTCACGCGCATCTCTTCGATCAAAAGCCATCTGCCATGATTCGGTGAGCCTCTCCATCATGAGACGACCTGGGCTCCGGCTTACCCGAGACCGAAACCCATGTCATCCATGCATGGGCCCAATAAAAACGGCGGCACGCATCGTTTTTCCCCCACACCTGGACGTCTCCATGTTATTCCTAACCTGCTTGCTCTTAAATCTTGCTCTGCTCTTCCGCCTTGGTTGCGCAGATTCGATCCCCGTCGCACCAGCGTGCGTGCCTCCAACTCAGATCCGACCCGGCTGATGGTATGCTGGATTGTCCTGCAGGCCCTGGGTCCTCGATGTCTCCGAAGGCTACATCTTCGTCGTACTGCCTCCGCTCTCGCCTGCGTTCCTTCCGCCCGGCTGGGCCAACCCCCTCGAGGAGCCCGAGTTGCGCCCGGGCTCGATTCTGCCTGATATAGGCCTCATGATGGTGTGTTCGCCCATTCACACTGTTGGTCGTCGTGGATGCTCAAGTTGTCGATCTAATAGCTTGTTCGCTATGCGGCTGGGCCTGTTGGTATGTCCGTATTGCGGTTGAATGAAACAGAGAATAACTCCGCACAGGACCGTGTATGCATCCAGTCTAAGGGACAGTCCCTGTGACTGCAACTGACGAATTCAACAGATGACGAGTTGATTTATATACCCGGGAGATGGGCGTACAACCTCACCGACTCTGGGTTGCGTATCACACAGATTTACGTGTCGACTAACGCGTCGGTGTTCAACGGTGCGCTCTCCATCGAATGCGACTTGCTTTCTCTCATCTTTCTTCCCATGGCCAGGTCGCACGAATTGGAACATTCCAAGTACGCTTCGACTCCCGCTTTCACTTGTCAAAATAAACCAACATCCCTACAGAGCATCTCGCCGTATTCAACTTCACATCCTCCACCGACGGCTCCACCTCAGTTACAGTCTCACCCCCAGACGACCTCGCGCATCCGCACTTTGCGGTCAACCTCACGCCGACGATCGGCCCCATCCCCATCCAAGTCAACTCGACGCTGACAGGCAACCACTGGGGATGTCAAAGTACCTGGAATCCAGGTACCGACACCCTGACTGTCAGGTTTCAGTATGTTTTGACCTGGATATCGTTTCAGGTAGTCGAGCTTTCAGGTACTTTTTCCAGGTGTCTTCCGGAGCTGAATTGAACACGGTGAACTTGGAGCGTGAAAATGTATACAAGTAAAATACAACAAATTGAATCATTCTTCGTCCTCCTCCCCTGCTCCCATGGCATCCTGACGCTCGCACAGTGCCCATCGTGGCGGACCAGACTCGTGGTCGGGAATACGCGCCACAAGACAGCTCAGATCATCGACATCAACAACTTCAATCGGCGCGGTATCTTTATAGTATGGTATTCCCAGACGCTTGCTCTTGCCAAGCAATTTGACGGGGCATATGATGGCGAGCCAAACGGTGCGAGCTTGCTGAACGAGGTGGCCTTTGTCGTCTGGAACAGCTGGGATGTTGGCGTGAAACTCGAGCACGCGCAAAAGCTGGCCGTACACAATCTCCCGTTGAAGAAGCACTGGTTTGTGGCGAAAGTTCCGATTGGCGTCGACCTCATGCGAGTACTTGAATCAAATGTAAGTAAGCTTGAGCAAAACCATGATCTCTGCACGAACCTTGATGAATGAGGCTTCACGGGTCATATTCTTTTCCGAGGAGGTGACAAGATCAGCTCCTCGAATTTTGTCGCCGCCCCCGAGGAACGAAATCTTTCCCCACTGTGAAACCTCATCAGGAATACATCCACTCACCTCGTCTTCCGAGACCTCAAACGTCCGCAGTAGGTAGTTCTTGACTGCCTTCAAAACAGGAGCTCCGAGTGGTGCACGGATGTTGGGCCGGAGGACACAAATATCAGGGTCTGTGGAGGTGGGTCAATTCTGCAAATTCAGAAAGAATTGACTCACAACTCGCGATGGTGTGGCCTCGACTTTCTTCCTCTCGACCATCTGAGAGGTCAAGCTCGTCGGACAGCTGATACTTGAGCTTGATAACATTATTTTGGGCGATTTCACGAAGACGGCGGGCAAAACTGGCGTAGGGGTTCTTGCGACTCTTACTGGAGCGCACGAGGAAGCCTACAAAGCGCTCGGTGACATAATTCCAATAGCACCACATCGGCCCAGCGTTGAGAATATCGTCGGGGATGTGGAGCATGGCATGGAGAGTCAGAGTGCATGCAGACAGACGCTCGGGATCGTACTGATGGTAGTATCTATACAGAAGTTAGAAAAGTACGCAAGCAGTCGGTAAACTCACTTTTCAAAGTCCTCAACCCATTTAGCGATGCGCGCGCGGAGTTCGTTGTCGATATAATCGCGATCAAGCGATAAACTGAGGCAGTCATCGAATATACTGACCAAATCAAGGAAGTGCTTGTAGTATTTAGGCTTCCGAAATCGATCACGAAGCAAAACGGGCCCAAGAAGCGTGGTGAAGAGAGTGTACGATTCAGCAGTGAAATAGTGCAGCTGAGTGGCAAGGTTCGGAACACGGGCACCAAATGCGGCGGGAGTGGTATCACCCGCAGCGACGCAGGCATTTCCAACCTGGGTAACAGTGGTCGGCTCAAGCATATACTCCTCTTTCCCCTCGTCAAGACCCTTGAACGCTCCCATCCAGAGGGACAGGAGGTTTTTGACAATGTTCTCGGGAATGAGATGCATGAGATCATGTCCAAAGCACTCGGGAAACGAGAGGCTGGAGAGCGTGGCGAGGACAGGGAGGCCATTAATACCTGAAGTGCGCCGTTAGATGACAACAGGTTGAATGAAGAAAAGAATCTCACCAGTAGCTTTCGCACGAGCCTCGGCCTGAGCGTCGGTCGCTGCCGTCTCAACTGAAACAGCGTCGTCAATGAATTCATCGTGAGTCCGAAGTGGAAGGCTGAAGGGATCATATGATTCTCCGTCTGGGCGGCGCAATGGCACATAGTTGGTCTTGCCACCGCCGGCGACGTTACGGACACCACGGATTTTGCACGCACGGCACGGGTAAATGGCGTTTGGGCCCTTCATGCGCATGAGCTTGGCCATGGCGGGCATGCCACCAAAGACGCGAATGAGGTACGCGCGCAGCGAGAACATGCGATCGGTACGCGCATTGTAGGTCGCAACACCACGAGATAACCGCCAGAGCTCATCGCGAAGGGGGATGAGGAAGGAGTCGAGATCCTTGGGCTCACGTGGGCCCGGGATGACTCCGAAGCACAAGACGTTGCCGAGGAGGAAGCGCAGCTCGGGCTTGAGGTTATACAGAACCCCAAGCAGCGGCCAGCACGTCGACTTGCGATTTTTGAACGGACAAACCCCATCCGCGCTCAACCCCATCGCAATATCGGTGTCCTGGTCGAAGAACAAGTGGGAGAAAATCTCATCCTCGACGCGGACGTGGCGGCGGCGAAGTCGACGGTAGTGGAGCGAGTCGAAGATATCTGTGATTTTACCAGTCTTGGGGGTGAAGCCGGCACGGTACAGCAACTCCTCGCACATCTTCTTATCTGAGAAGAGCGCTTGGAGCCGTGGAATGAGAGGAAGATAGTGGAATGTCGCCCGAGCACGCCCACGGGCGTCATAGCGAGGCCCGTCACAATAGGGACACTTGTCGAGGTCGGCGTACGGACCGACGAAGCAGCAGCACGATTCTTTGCAGCAATCGTATGGGACGGGTTTGAGATCAGAAAGGAAGTTGATTTGAGACTGTAGTTTCGAGAGCGAGGGGAGATCGTGAAGCTGAGGAAATGCCCGCCGCATCTTTGCGTATGTGCGGGAGCCGAGATCGACATTGACCTTGAAATTGTGGGCCCGAATAGCATTCATGGCGCTGTCGGACAAACGACTCTCTACACAGGTCAGCCATAGATCCTTGGATGGCTATAGTCGAGTACTCACCCCGCTGCGTTGCCTCCGAAATGAATATACCCTCGAGCAACTCAGCCGCAGTGAGGTTGTGCTGAGTGAGGAGTTCCTCATCCAGCTCCGGGTCAAAATCCTCCTCGTCTTGTTCGACGAGGAGAGGCGGGGCGTCGGAGATTAAATCTTCGTCCTCCTCATCGCTGTCCGAGTCTGCAGTCTCGGCGCGGACAACTCGTGGGCGCGTGGTGGGAAGAGCAGCCGGCGGGGATGGAGCGGAATCGAAAGCCGAGGGAGGTGGTGGGTCGTCGAGATCCATAGCGGTGAAATCAGGCTGAGGTTCGACGGCAGGACGTGAGGGAGAGTCCTTAGTATCTGTGACTCGTTGTCAGCTAACTCCAGGATTTGTATGCAAATCACGCACCACGGCGAGCCGGCTTATGAGGAGGTGGCTCTCCATCTTCGCTCTCAGTGCCCTCGCTACCCCGCTTCCGCTTCTTGTACTTGTCGAAGACGCGCGAGGTGAGATTGACGGCAGCCCGATAGATCTTGATTCGCTGACTCCCCCCTCCTCGGAGATGGTTCTGGTGGGTTTTGGAAGAGACATTCTGCTTGCAGCAGGAGCAGTAGACCATGGTAGATGTTAGATGTCTTTCGGTGTTTGTAGTAGTAGTAGAGTGCAAGGCGCGTTTGGACGTGAAGTCGAATATCACGAGGTGGTGTGGAGTAGAGTGATGTCACACTTACATCATCACCCACCTCTTCCTGCTGCGCATCCACCATCTCGCCTCCGCCTCTCACGTTCGCTGTACCTCCACGCTGGCCGTCCCAGTCCTCGACGCTGCCTGGACCTATGTCTCTGGCGCGGTGCATGACCCCGCTGGTCGGCTTGACGCAATTACGCACCCGTGGGGCCCGCTCCACCGACTCCACCGCTTAGCGACTTGCCTCAAGTGAATATAAAGGTGCGTTGGGCGGCCAAGACGCTCACATATCTTCTCATGGCTCGTAATAAGGAGAATCATCCCCCCGACCCCAAGCGGCCGCAAGCCCAGGCCAAGTCCAGCAACGCCAATGCCTCGTCTACGGCACCCGAGGACGAGGGATCGCGGGTCACGGAACTCGAAGGTGTGTGGCTGAGCACGTTTCCACCGCAGAACATTCAGTTCCTCCCAGCTCTTCTCCAAGAGTCTCAAGACCAGCTGCGTAAACTCCAACAGTCCCAGAAACGCCACAAATCGTCCAAACGTGCCCATCGAGTCAAGGACGGCAGCATCCCTGTTCCACCACACTCCTCCGACGCCAAGCTCGGAGACATAAAGTCTCAGTTGGGATACACACCGAAGCAGTGGAGAGCGCTCCGGGTGCGTCACACGCCGTTCTGCCTTTTTCTTCATTAACCTCGTTGACAGGCATGCGCCCGAGACTCTATGCGTGGTGCCTGCCTCAGTTGGGATCGCGGCTGGAAAGCCCAGTCAACCACCAAGCTCGGTACAGTCTACAAAGTGGTGTGTGTATCCTCTTCTCTCGGTACTTGAGTACTCACAGCGTCAGATCGAGGACGACTTTCCCGAGCTCCGTCGTTTCGAGGGACAGTGGGCTGTCAATCGGATCGTCAAGGACGTGTGGGACAACCGCAAGATGTACGTCAACTGTGTTGACAATCCGGAGACGTACATTGGACGCCGCGCCGCCGCGAGGACGGGTGAGTCTTCCTCATCCCGCGCAGACTCCCCTCCTCGCGGCACTCCGGAGCCGAGTCCTCACCCATCGCCTCGCCGCTCTCCCAGCCCGGGCCCGTCCGCACCACGTCATGTCCCACATCCTCGGCCCCTCCGCGCCCCGCCTTCTACGGACGATGAATCCGGCGACGACCTTCTCAACTTCTCGGATGACGGTGCGGCGAATCAAGAGCATGTGACTGAGAAGGCGAAGGGGAAGCGGCCTGCGGGATCGGATGGGCGCCCGTCAACGAAGCGGCGCAAGCAGTAGATGCTTCGATATTTTCAATGTAATTTGTACGAAAATTCAGTAGTATTTTGACCAATGTTCCCCGCTGTTATGACCTGACTGAGAGTTGTATTCAGCATGAACTTGGTCGGATGTCAGGTCCAAACATCCTGGATTCGAGCCCTGGAATGTTTCCTTTACTACCTGAAAACCGGCACCCTGAAATTCAGTAGGTTCAACTGAAATCCAGGGTTCTATCTAACTGAAATCCAGGTATACAGCATCCTGAAATCACCACCTGAATTCCAGGTTGTTGGCCAGCCCCAGTGCAACTACCTCACCCTCATCCAGCCTTCCTTCCCCGCGAGCCAGACGAATGAAGTTGAGGTGGGCACGACGACATGGAAGCAATTGTTGTTGAATGGTGCGTGTCTCCTCTTGCGGTTGCTGTAAATTGAATCGTTGCTGCAGTCAAGACCGAGACCATCTCTGCCTCCCTCATATCTGGCGCGCTCCCCGGCGGGCGGATTGGGAATGGCGTAGGGTACCCGGATATTGCGCCCCTCCTGCCTATAGGCGGGAAACTCAGTGGGACGCTGATCTTCCCCGAGCCGACGATCGTACCGAGTCTTTTTTGAGGAGGAATTTGGTGGGTGGGTAGCACAGACGGGGTGAATATTAGGCGGGCAGTATGAGTACAACTTGAGCAATAAGCTATCACGGAAACTGAGTTTGCAGCACAGAGGACATTGAGTAACGGAATCAGGCTACCTAGATGAATACCATGGCCAGAGGTGTCTTGAACAGATTGGACATGGAGATAAAAGGTGCTCCCAGCGCAAATCATGATTCATTACAAGCGCACCCGTGGCAATACACTGTACAGGTGGGCACCGGTCCAATGTGATAAGCATGCGCAGAGGGAGAGAGCGGCGAGTGGAGACCCCAGGACTTCGAGGTGGACCACGTAGTTCAAACGCAACGCTGAAATAAGATCTGGAAAGGAAAGCCCAAATTCATAATGAATGCCTGAGGGAGAAAAAACTCATGTGGTCAAGAAGCACGCGGAGCCAGGGAATCGAACCTAAACTTCCGCTTTATGTATCGTGTGGCACGTCGGAGCAGAGTTCGAAGTGTTGAAAAAGTTTGCATGGACTCGCCTACTGCGGGGAAGTGTCAATGAAAAAGTAGAACTAGGAATGAAAAGAAGCCAACCCAACTTGAGAGTCCCACCCCAAACTGAACGCATTAGCATCGTCCGAAGAGCGGTTGACTTGGAGAAAGAACGAAAGAAAAAAACTGATAAAGTTCAGGAATACGGCCAGGAGGGCTCGAACCTCGGTGTTCGCAGAATACGCCAGATCAAGCAGAGAGAAGTACAGCTCGGGCGATGCGGTCGAGCGAATTGGTTGGCTTAGCTGGCCTTGGTTTCCTCCGAGGTCTCGCACGGCTAGATGAGGGAGGGATATAAATTAGACTGGGCACTGTCGGCAAGGTCTCGGACGGTGCTCGAGTATGAGGTTCACTGTTTGCGGGACATCCCGTGTTCCCCTACACGGGAAATGTGAACCAATTCGAACAAAGGAAAGTCCAAGTTGACTCTGGTGTATTCGAAAAGCTGTAGGATACGTCACCCGGGCGAATCATACCGTTGACCTCTCTAGAATTCTGTCCCTGGTTAGATGTCGGTGCTTCACACGGGTGTCGAGGAGATTTTGAATTCCAGCGTGTTTTGACTCGGAGAAGTGAAGGGGATTGGAAGGGGCTTTGAAATTTACGACTTGATGAAGACATGGGATGCGCCGACGGCCATTGCCTGGCAGCCTGAGCCAGGCAGTGCAACAGAAAGCGGAGCTCCAGTGGAGACAAAAGTCGTCGTCGTCGAAGCTAAGCTGGATTTCCAAAGCCAGGGCTAATAGTCGGGTGAGATCTGAGGAGGGCATGAGCGGAGGGGAGGCGTGACGATAAGCTTGCGAGTACATGACCGGGGCGGGAGGACGAAGGGAAGCCGCCGCCACGTGCGCACTGATGACATCGAAAAAAGACTTGCCTCTGCCCGTCATCCACAGACCGAATCGGTCGACAGGCAGCACGACATACAAGACCGCTTTGTGACACTCATCTCTCTCCGAGTCCGCTCGCCATGGGCCAGCCCGCATCCAAGGAATCTCGCACCAAACGCACGAGGGGGGTCTGAGGCTTACTAGATGGAGGCCCACCCGAAGCTACAAGATCCTGCTGCACGGTGTATCTCATTTCTCCAGCCAGGCCTTCCTTATGCTCGGAAGTCGAGAGGTCCGTTCTCGTTCTTCTTTTTGGCTCATTCTCAATCTACACCAGTCGGGCAAGCAACGGCCGTCGTCATGTCGTCCATACTCGATCCGCAATCGCAATCTTCATCCACCGCTGGATTTCCACTTTCAGTACGCCATCTGGCTCGTCAGGGCCGAGGTCGTCGGAGCTGGTACCGGCGTTTCCTGGCGACCGGACACGCTGGACGGGGACACCCTTGACGGACACGGTGAGGGCGGCGTGGTGTCGAGGATGGGCAGTGAGTCGATCGCCTCCTCGTCAACGACCTCACCGCAATCTCTGTGTCAGCTGTGTCAGCTGCGGTGCATCCTTACCTCGCCCACGCCTTCTGGTCGTCGTCAGGTCGCTGGGAGGCTCAATGACCGACTAGCCCCACTTCTCGGGTTCACGAGCGGTGGCCCTAACGCCCTCGTCGTGCAAACACACCCTCCTGTCGAGCGAGCCGACGAGCATGGAGAGTTTTACCTCGTGGACAGTGCGAGCTGGTGCGTCCTCTGCTTCTCCCTTTACATACAATACTAACGATAAGCCAGCTTCTTTCGCGCGATCCACCGCGTCGCCATTATTGAGCGGGGTTTTGGATGGGGATCGATCGTGTGTTTCTTTCTTTCTTTTTTGTCCTCCTCCCGGACGCTTTGAGCATGCCACGGCATTCTATCTTGTACCTTCGCGTACCGGGCCACTGCCTCCACATCTCCTCCGCTCGTACTCTCTTTCTGATTACACTCCCCTTATCGCGGTCCTCTTCATACCTCCTTCCTTGACTTTGCTCTACCTCTCATCCTCTCCGTCTGCCCTCCTCCGTAGCCCTGCCCTGTCCTCCACCTCCCTTTCCCCTCCCTCCGGTACCCGAGATAGTAACTAATGCCCCCACAGTATGCACATATTCGCCGTCGGCGGCAATGCTCTGGGTGGACGAGGTGGATTCATTGTTCTCAGAGGTGCGTCCACTTGTGTTTGGTCTCGTTTCGTTTCGTGGGTGTGGGTGTGGGAGTGTCTGCCCTTCCGCTGTATCCTGCCGGCGGGACTGACAGACGCTGGGGTGGGCAGACGTTGTCACGAGCGCCAGCGTGCGCTGGGCACGCTGCCGTCGAGCTGCCTGGGTCGAGCTCACATCTCCTCCACTGACGGGAGCGCATGCGGGGGTGATGTAGCTGGACGACGAAGACAGTGTCCTTGCGGGCGGCATGAGCTTGACGCGGCCGGGGAGGTGGGAGCGCATGCAGCGTCTGGCGGGGTGGGAGTCCGGACCCAGGAAGGACAAACGCTGGGGTGGGCAAAAGTTGTCCCGGAGCTGCCTCAGGGTGGAGCTCCTAGGAAGCGCATGTGGGGGCCATGTAGCTGGACGACGACGTGGTCACTGGTGTCCTTGCGGGCAGCATGAGCTTGACGAGGCTGGGGAGGCGGGAGCGCATGCAGGGGGTGATAATCAAGTGATAATCATATAGCCGCGTCTGGCCGTCCGGATCCGCGGCTGCGGGTGCAGCGACGTCTCTGCGTTTGACGTTCCTGCTGAGCGATCCTGAGCCCTTCCTCTGCGGTGGGCGAGCGCGCCGTCCATGGCTCTTAGCAAAGGAGTCGGAGACCATGCTGAGGAACCAAGCGCGGGACTCGACGCCCTGCTTTGGGCTGTGTACTCCGTTACCGGGTATTTTGTAATCTACAGCTGTGGATCGGTCACTCCGTTACATTCCGACTCCGTTACATTCCGACTGTCAAGGGTCTTATAAATTGTTCCTCCTGTCTGAGCCACGCCACGATCAGTGTTCCTTGTCTTCTACCGCCATGCTTGCGCGCCTCTCAGAGCTCTTTTCCCCCGCAACTCCCAAGCCCGCCCCAGGAAGCCTTGACGTGCTCAATCTCTCCGTAGATGTGCGTTTGATGTCACACCAAGGGATGACACGAAGCTGACGCTCTGCAAAAAGGATATCGGCCCCGTTGTCGAGCTCGCCGAGGAGATTTTCAAGGAATGCCAAGCTGCCTTTGATAAGGATGCACTCCGTCGGGCGATAATGCTCCTTCGCCACGCTGCATTGGCTTGGCTCTCAACGGACCGCAAACTACGTCCATGCCTTCTGTTCTTGTGCGGGATGCATCAACGCCAGTTCATTTTGAGCGGCTGTGACGATCCCGCTGAATCTGCCGTGATTTACTTGCTTCAGGGAGCCTGTCGTGGACCTGTTGATTTGGTTAATCTTACTCCGATCCTGACTATGGGAGAGACTGTGAGCTTGTCTTATCTTTGGTGGCTGGCTCCTATGTATTCATTTTTCCGCAGTTGGGATATGAATGTGCTCCCACCACTCTCAAGTGTCAGGCCGGCAAAAGTTATGCGCGTTTTCTTCAATCGATGAACACATCTGAGTCATCCCTTGATACTGTCATATTTCTCCTACGGCAAGTGCTATACCCCGCTCCGAATCACGGGAAAGCTCTCGCCTTGCTTTGTCGCACCTTGCTTATCCGATCCGACATCAAACAGAAAAGGGAAGCTGCGGAGGATGTGATCCCTCTACTCCGGCGATTATATGCTCTGCAACCCAACCGACAAGTCCTCTTCTGCATGGGTTTACTAGGGCAAGGGACCAACGAGAAAGAGATCATGGAGATCTCCCGAACTCGGGCAGCTTCTCAGAAAGAGGCTCTTGAGCTGTTGAAATCCGGCTGTATCCAGCTGATGTCTGCCGCCGACAGTTTGTCGCAGATCAATGCTGCAATTTCGCTTCTACACCGAGCAGAAGCGCAGCTCTCTTGGGGACACCATGACAGAGCAGAGCTTATGATTACTCTAGCAGCAGCTCTCCTGCAGCGATACAGGTGCCAAGGCAATTCAATAGATCTTGAATGGGCCATCAATCTCAATCAGGATGTTCTCCGGCTAGACTCAGAACTTGTCTCGCCAACATCTCATGCCGCTGCTCTGACTAACTTGGCTATTGCATATCGGGCACACATGACTCAATCAGGGGATCTCAAATATTTGGAGAAGATTATTCAACTGCACTCTGAAGCTCTTGCCATCCGGGCACCCCCACACCCAGAGCACATCAACTCCTTGACCAATCTTGCCATTGCCATTCGCGAGCGCTACATGCAGTATGGGGATATCTCAGACCTCAAGCGTGCTATTCAGTTGCAGCATACAGCAGCGGATCTACCCATGGCAGAAATTCCTTGGGCAGATCGCGGAGCACCTTTCAGCAATTTGGCAATAAGTCTGAAGGATTTGTCCCTCAAGGAACTGAATCCATCATATCTTGATGAATCCATCCAGCTGCATGAAAAGGCATTGGTTTTCCGGCCGGTACCCCATAGAGAGCGCGCTTCCTCTCTTGATGGACTCGGTCTCAGCTTGGTTCAACGGTTCCATTCCACAGGGACCGTAACAGATTTGGATCGAGCTGTTGAGATTTTCCGTGAATCACTGGTCCTACATTCCGGTGCACACCCCGATCGACAAGGTACCTTGCCAAATCTGGCTCTCTCACTTCTCACACGGTTTGATGAGAGGGTGTGACAGTATCTGGATTTCTGCGTGTTTTTAGAAATCCTGTGTATATTAGTCTTCGCAAATATGTTTTTGTTTGTCTCGGACCACTCGAGCGAAGCCATCCTTCTGCCACATTGATGCCGCGGAACGGCATCAACTCGGACCATCATCGGAATCGCTGAGAAGATTCCAGAACAATTGTATTTGCATATGTTTTCCCGTACTTACACGATTGTTCTAGCACATTCCACGGACTCAGGATTGTTCCTGCACCAAGCAGGAATATTCTGTAAGCCTCAGGAATGTTCTAGCAAGTTCTGTAGTAGATACTATATAATACATACAAGCTCTCATGTGACGAACAACACACTTACTTTCATGCCACTACGTAGAACGTCTACTCCCCACTCTTCCAAGTGAGAAGCGGCTTAGCTGTATAGCCAAGAGCCAATTCGACCTGCGTCCTAGCTGCGTGCCTAAAGGAACAGTGCCCTGAGTCTGAAGCTTCCGCGCTTCGAGGTCAGGGTCAGGATTACACCGCCAGAGTGCGGCCAGCTGACCAGCAGCTGGCCGCGATATGTGAGCCACATGTCGCTGATGGATGGAAGCCGGCTGGTAGCAAGATGAATTCCAGCTTTCATCTTCAATGGCTCCAGGGTGTGTCCAGCTTTGGCTGGTAGCGGCTGGTCGGACTGGGTGGCCACAACCTGGGCTTGTCATTCTTCCCGAGCTTGTCGCACTTGGCTGGGTGGCCACCGGAATCATACTGATCGCAGACAGAAGCAAAGGGATAAAATGTAGATGCACAGAATTCACATTGAGCTCTACATACGGACAAGGTACAAGTAGCTGTACGGGTAAAATAAATCAAACTGACCGCCATTATTGGGAGAAAGTGAACTTGAGTGAACTTTTCGTTGGGAGTGGAAGGAGATCTGATGGACCAAAGGGTGTGCAACGAGGAAAGACGCAAGAACGGAGACACCGTTGACAAAGCATTCACAGCCAGGAGAGCATATTGAGAGGTTCGTAGACATGCAGCAAACAGAGTGAGTTGATTCACTTGATATTTGTAGATTCTTCTTTGAGGAGACCGGTCAAACAGCGAAGCGGCGGGCTTGAGAATAGGTGGGATCTTCTCGGAGTCTCTGGAGGCCGGAACAAGGTAGATGTGGAGGATTAACGTGCTGGGGATAGGAAGAAGGCCAGAGCCCGTGAGCGGGATTCAAGGCCGACTGAGGGGAGGGATAGTGGGGGAAGGAAAGAAAGAAGTGCGACACGTTGGGAAGCACGCCACTTTTAAATCGGCTACGTTGCCATGGAGCGCCGAATCAGCACCGAATGTCAAGAGTGGAGTGATGGGACGGGGTTCATTACGGCTCCTGACATCGCCGCGCCTCGGCAATGGACTTAGCATTTTGCCCTCACCAGCTCTCTACTGTTGTGGATCGGGATTTCCTCAAAGAACGAAGCAGGAGAGTTCCAATCGACTCGGAGATGTGAATACCAAAAGTGCTATCCAATCAAGAGTTCCATTGGCGGAAGGTACAGTATACTGACGGTCCTGAGGCTTCCAGCTTGCAACATCTGGAGCTGCCATGCTCATTAACATGGATGGCCAGCCGAATACCAGCTGAAAATTGAGGCTGGATCACTTGGCTGGAACCCAGCCGGTCTCCGGCTGTGCCCAGGATCCGGATCAGGTGGGGTTGGCATGGGCTCGCCGGCTGGATCCGGGCTGACGGCACTTTAGCGGTGTAGTGTTTGCAGACATCTCGTCGTTGTGTGATCTAAGTTGAGTCACTCGCATTGAGGGTTTCTGAACCTATAATTCTCAGATTTCAAGTCTACAACGACTTGAACGACCGACTATAATTCCGCTTTCGTCCCAAAACTCGCTCAGTCGTCTCTACGACTCACACCAACTCCCCGAGCTACACATTTAAATATATTCGACGTCAGCTTACGACAGCTTACATACGCCCGCAGAAAGCAGAATCATAACAGAGGGGCGAAGATGTGGATTTGGACAATGCTATAGGCTTGCACAGACAATCCCTGGCTCTAGCATCAGCCTCGAATTTGAATCGTTTTGCTAGTCAGAACAATCTTGCATTTGCCCTATTGCGTCGATTCCAGGCAAGGAAAGACACCAAGGATATTGATGATGCTTGCCATTTATGTGGTGAGGTGATGAGCATGGAATTTGACTGCCCTTGAAAACACGCTTTTTGCACCATTTCAGATGTGGTTTCCATACTATATGATCTCAATATGAGAGCTGATGTCGAGCCCAGAGACAGTCAGTACGGTGGATACTTTAGAGTACTGTACAGGTTGAAGGGTATTTACCTGGATACGACTGATGGACTCACTCCGAAACACGTAGGAGGTGTGGATACCTGCCTTACCAATGGGATACACCAATTAAACAGTTCTTAACCGTTGTACGATTGTCAGCAGTTCGAACCTTGGTGCAAGTGCAATTCGGAGGTTCGGGAGTTCACGGAATGATGGACAAGTCGGCCGAATGACCTGAAACATGAGCAGACCGCCGAGACGGGTCCGATGGAAGTGACGTAGTAGCCGGAACAAGTGGATTCCGGCTCGGATACGGACTTTTAGTCAAGTATCTGCTGGTATCTGAGACCAAGAGTGGGAGATATGGGTATCGTTCGAGACCTACAACACGTGGGAGTACGTTTTGAGGCCATACTCTGGAGGGGAAGAAGGGATACAAGATATCCAAACTGTCCGAGTCATGGATCAGCGATGGAATCACGAGATAACATGCTGAATCATGGCTTGGCGCTCTGGCTGACTGAGCACCAGTGCCAGATCAACCAATCAGGTCGTTTCTATTCAGGATACGTGGGAGATTCATCATTATTGCGCCATTCATTTGTACTATCATATGATTCCCGGACATGTATAAAGTAGATAGAGTGTTACCCAAGAGGGCAGCGGATACTTCCCCCACTAGCAAGCTACCAGCTGCGACTAAGGGATTTGTCCGAGGCTTTCGAAGGTGCATTGCGTAGCTTAGCAATCGCCCTTGAAAATCTAAATTGTTGTTTTGTTGGCTCCCGTTGTGTGAATTGAGTTTGAAGCATAGTTTGGTTCGAGTGCAAGTTGGATTGTGACTAGGGTTTCAGCTCAGTGGCAGCTTTGGAAGGCTTGCTACGGCTTGGTACGGTTTGTGTGTCAGTTAGGGTCTGGTTGTGTGTTCAGTGTCAGGAATTGGTTCAGGAATTGTTGGAATTTGTGAAATCCGTGTTGTATCGGTCGCTGTCGTCTTCAGATACCAGTGTAAAAGGGATCGAGAGACCCAAATACCTGCTTTATTGCAAAAACCCGGCTTTAGCCAAACTCAATCTATCTTTTTGTGTTAGCTGTGAAGCTTTAAAATCTACAAAACACTTTAGAATCGCCATCCTTGGTTCATATCAAGGATTTTGATTCGCAATATAAAACTCGACCAATCATATCGAGACAATATCACAGTATTCCCTACAACCTTTCATAAGGCCCTGTACTAGGGACTTATACTCGCCTTCGCCTGCTGTCAATATAGTTGTCACTCGCCCCGGAGCTTCGTGATTGGGTTGTTTAGATATAGATTCGTCTGTATCGAGACTCATCTAGTCTTGTTGTTTCGAGTTGGTTGATTTCTATAGTAGGTTTTGAGCACATACATCAGAGGCCTTAAAGCAATTGACCCCGTCACATCCCAGTCTGGTCAATGCACACACAAATCTTGGCTATGCCCTGCGGGTGCGACATGAACACCTGGGTGGTGCTTCTGATATACAAGACTGTATTCAGCATCATCGTACTGCACTTGACTTGACTCCAGATGGACATCCATACCGTGGGTTGATGCTTGACAGCCTGGCAACCTCAATTTCAAAGACAATGAAGCACAATGAAGGGTACAACACATATTTTGAAAGTGCCAGAGACATGTTTCAAGAATCCCTTGCACTCTGTCCAAACCCGCACCCTCATCGAAGCTACTCACTACTCAACCTGGCGGTCCTGCTTATGCGGAGGCATACACAGTTTCCAGATCCAGAGTTAGTAGATGCCGCCATGGAAGCCTTTCGTGAGGCCTCAGAGTACAGTGTGTCCTCTGTTCGTTGTCGATTCCATGCCAGCAGATTCTGGGCCATGTATGCAGACCTTCATGAACATCCTTCGGTTTTGGCTGCATACTCCACTGCACTTGAACTTCTCCCTCAGATGGTACTGCTTGGCTCAAATGTATCCGCCCAGTTGAAAAATTTTGACTCATTTGAAGTGCGGAGTATAGTGTCAGAGGCTGCTGCTTGTGCCGTTCGTTTAAGCAACTTGGAAAAGGCTGTGGAATTCATAGAGGCAGGAAGATCTGTTTTCTGGCAGCAGGGACTGCAACTTCGTACATCACTGGACGATCTCCACCGTGCAGATCCTGAACTAGGGGCGAGAGCTGCTGATCTCATGCGCAAACTGGACCGTGGTTCTCACCGTCAACCACAGCAGCTTCCTGCAGAATCTGCAGACCACATGATGTATGATGCAGAGTCAAAGAGGCTCCGGGAGTTGAACTCTGAGTGGCTGAAAACATTGGATCAGATCCGGTCAAAGGAGGATTTCCATGATTTTCTCCGCCCAAAGACATTCACCACGCTCAAGGCAGCAGCATCTAATGTCAATGGATTTGTGGTCATTCTCAATATAAACACACATGCCTTCACTGGTACAGCTCTGATTCTGGATGGTTCTGCCAATATTAGAACTGTCACATTCAAAGACTCGGACATAAATTCGGCACATTTGCTTCTTCGGCAATGTATGTACAACTCTGTGTTAAAATCTCTACTTCTAAACAAAGATATGTTGGGCGGAAAAGTTGGGATGCAGCAGATCTTGGAAAAGGTGATGTCTGGCATACAGCAAGAGCAGTCCACACAGCTTGTTGAAAAACCAGAGAAGGATGATGGTCTGATTCCAGAAGAGTCCATCCAGTTCATGCAGCAATCAGAACACTTTACACGGCTTGTGGGAACACCCGAAAAGGATGAGGGTCTGACTCTGGAAGAGTCCATGCAGTTCATCCTGGCTGAACTTTGGAACACAATTGTGGAGCCAGTAATACGTGAACTAAAGCTTGAGGTGAGTATTTGATACTTCTCTAATCTGCGCAATGTTTCATTCAATAATTTCAGAAATCTGCAAACCCGCCAAGGATTTGTTGGTGTCCCACTGGGCCCTTGGCCTTTCTTCCAATCCATGCAGCCGGCATTTATTCTGGCAGCCAGACAGATTGTGTGCATGACTATGCAATATCTTCATACACACCAACAGTTACAGCTCTTCTGCCAAGTGTCTCAACAAAAAAACCATCGCCATTCAAAATGACAGTGGTCATTGAGCCAAAGGCGCACTCCCAGAATTATCTTCCCAGTGTCAAAGCAGAACTTGGCAAGATTGTGGGTAGAGTGCCAGTACAATGGTTGACCAAGGTTGGCCACACAGAACCTGCTACTGCACAACTGGCCCTGTCACACCTCAAAGACTCGAAGATTGTCCATTTTGCTTGTCATGGGACACAAAACCCCCTCAATCCATTGGACAGTGGTCTGCTGCTTGCTGATGGCACCCTGCATGTTTCTGAAATAATGCGGGAGACACATGATGCTCATTCTTCTCGTGGGCTGTCCCTCGCATTCCTCAGTGCTTGTGAAACTGCTCAAGCGCACGTGAAAACCCCAGATGAAGCAATGCACCTTGCCGCAACATTTCTTTTTGCTGGATTCAGTGGTGTAGTTGGGACAATGTGGTGTGTTTCAACCAACATCTTTTGAATCCTGATATTCTAACTAACAATATGCATCTAGGACAATGGCGGACTCTGATGGGCCCCAAATCACAGACAAATTTTACCAGCATTTGTTCAAGAACTGTGATGCTGACGCAAAATCTCCCACCCTCCCAGATTTGTCAAAGGCAGCTGAGACCCTTCATCTAGCTGTTGCAGAGCTCCGAAAGGATCCGCAGGTTACATTTATGAGATGGGTACCTTTTGTATATTATGGTTTGTAGCTGGTCCATACCTATTTGCATGTAAGATGTATAATATTTTTCTTAACCCCCTACCTAGTTTCGTAACTGTCCTCAATAAATTGTGTTCATTTAGGTCCAAATAATTTGCCGACCCTGGAAATCACTGTTTTTGTAAGTCGTTCCCGTCACTCGGCAAATAGAACATAAAAAGCCCCGAAGGGCATCTCAGCGCGTGTACGCTTGTAGCTAGCAGCAGGTTTGGGTGAAAGTCGAGCTGGCTCGGGCTTTCCGTCCCCGTCCTGAAACTATGGCCTAGAACAAAAACCCGCGGAGAGCTGGGATTCCCAAACACGTTAGGAGGAGGACGACGCAGACCAGCTCTCAGGCGGGAACCCCAAAACAGTAGGAGGATGACGATTTGAGGGGAGATGATCTGAATGCACTGCTGTATGAGGATCAATAGTGTGGTTAGTGTGTTTAGTGTCAATTTTGTAGGGTACCAGTAAGCAGTAGGCAACACATAGCTGATGAACGGTGCAATTGCATTTGTGAGCAACAACTCGAAGCGGGCAAGCAATAAGCGGTTGGATAAGCAATAAGCGGTTGGATAAGCAATAAGCGGTTGGATAAGCAATAAGCGGTTGGATAAGCAATAAGTGGTTGGATAAGCAATAAGCGGTTGGATAAGCAATAAGTGGTTGGATAAGCAATAAGCGTTTGGACAAGCAATAAGCGGTTGGACAAGCAATAAGTGTTTGGGTAAGCAATAAGCAGCGTGGGAGCAATATGCGCCGGACAAGCAATACGCGGTAAGTGGTCGAGCGCATGGGCGAGCGATACGCAACAAGCAGGCCTGAGGCAACAAGCAGCCAAGCAGGTTAAGCAACAAGCAACAAGCAGCAAACAATTAAGCAAAATCATTATGCGACAAGCGCACAAGCAAATGCATTAACCATGTAATAAGACACGCAACTACCAGGGGAGGTTTCAGCAATACGCGCACGAGTGGCGAGTGGAAGTAGCGCATGGTGTGCTGGGCCGTTGCCATGCGCGCGCGAACGTCACCGTCAGAATCCAATTCGGCGGCTGTCGGCAAACAGAGTCTTGATGCACCTCTCGCACAGTGGGGCGCTCTGTGGCCGGGTACGGCGGCGGTGGGACGTGGAACCCGTGAGCCCGCCCACACGATCGCCTCACCCCACTGGAATGTTCCCCGTTGACGCACGACCTGCAAAAAACGGTTCCAAGTTTGGCAACTTGCGGGGTGAAGGCGCTCGGAATGCGTCCGTGGCGAAATCGATGCAATTATGTTAAAGGTGACATTGTCGGGGGATGAGCCAGGGGTGGGTCCGTATCCGTGTTGTCCCACCGTCGTCGATGTGTAGCCCGGGGTTGCCGGCGGCTCGTCCGGTTCGATGGTTGTGGAGGCTTCACATATAGGGAACAGGGCGCTGCACGAGCGCAGGTGATCGGTAGCGTGCCATGGCGAGTATCTCCAAGGCTAGCGTAGGTCGTGCCAGGATTAGTGCCGGTGATGGGTAGCGAGACGGCGCGAGTGCGTTCGATGGCATTCCGAGTCTTAAAAATTTATTTTTAAGCTCGGTCTTATCGGCCGTTTTCCCGCGAAAGTGGGGTCGCATTTTTTCGATGATGTCAGTGTCGGTGGTGGAATCATTTCCTTTTCAGGTAATTTTTGGGGACTTCTGTCTCGATTTGGTCGCTTCTTGGTCATTCACTCTTACACCATGAACACGTATCTCTGCCTTACTTCCGCCGGCCTTCGATAGGAGATTGACCGACGCAGAACGGGTCCGGAGTCTGGACTTTCGGTTTGACACCGATGACAGTTCTGTTCCGTTGACAGTCCATCTCTTGGTTCCCACCAGAACGCATTCGACATTTGCCTTGGATCGACCGCTCAACATCCAGTGACTCATTTGTTCTTCTGGTGCAAGGAACCCTTCACCCCGCTTGCTCGCAGCTCCCACTGTTAGGTTCAAACTCAGTAACAGCCATACACTCTTGTCCAACTCTTGTCTTATGTACTTACATGAGTACATCAAGTCCGACACCAAGTTATGCATCTGGTCCTACCTTGGTGCTATGCCTATGACCTCTCAAAGTCTTGATTCGAGGCTCCTGGCACCATACAGCTATGTAGCCAAGCTCGTCAGGCACAAAATGAACGCCCAAAATCAACCCAAGATCAGACTCGGATTGCCATGCAAAGCACTGGCCCTCAAAAGCAGGTAGTGTTGATATCCGTCGTTTGTCGCGCCGCAGCTGCAGCAACAGGGCGAGTACGATTGTTGGTGGAGGCGCATGGTCAGGAGTATATACGAGAACGGTGGGACTGGGATTCGCTTAACGCTCGGCTAATTTGCCGAGCAGGGCTCGAGTCCCACCGTGATGGCGCGAGTCCCACTGAGTAGGGCTCCGACCCGGCCGTTGACGGCGACGGCCGTCGCTCTGACGGCCGTCATGGGAGGTCGGACGGGCCCCACCCGGCCGTCAGACCATGTTGCGAGGCCTCAAAACGGCCGGGTGGTACCCGTCAGACCCGTCACGGCCGTCATGACGGGTCGAAGCAGTGACAGCCCCTGACAGCCCGTGCCTCCAGCTAAATCGACCATCAGATTGATGTCAACGTGATGCCGGCAAGTCAAAATTACGGATTGGACCGATTGGTACTCGGGAAGCCTGCAGAACCGCAGTAGTGGGCCATCAGCAAGATTGCCGATGACCCAGGTGCGCTACCCCTGGAGCATCAAGTGATGATGGCAGCTCGGCATGGCTAGTTAGCCGAAGACCCGTCACCACCCGTCATGGCCCGTCGACGGCCGGGAACGGGTACCCCGTCAGCCAAGGAACCGGACCCGGACCCGGCCGTCAAAATTCTGGCTTCAGAGGGCTGTACGGCCGGGCCGGCACCCGTCGCGACGGCTCGTTGACCCGTCATTTTGACGGTCGGGTCGGAGCCCTACCACTGAGTGATCTCGGCCACTGGTGTTGCCGACAATGTGATCACTCGGCGCTCCGGCCAGAGGAAAATTGAAACAGTTTGCTCGTATTCCCAAGGACTTTGAAACTACATAGTAGAGATATTTCTCCTCGGTTGAAGTGGCCCTCAAAGAAGACATCGGTGACACTGTACGTGTGCATTATTGATTCACAGTGTCGATACATGGAGCCCGTTTCAGGGATGACCAATACTCCGGTAGTCTACCGGTTACAATGCCTCCTTGAATTCTTCTTTCTGCAGTTGGCTGGAGCCCATGTGCTCCTGTCTTGGGACTCGCTAAGTGAGTCCCAGTCCCACCGTTCTTGTTACTCCTCCATGGTCGGGATGCTTTCGTGAATGCGATGGCAATGTTCGACCTAAACGGACAGATAATGGTTGTGGACTGGAAGAGGAAAGCAAGTGACGCAGCTGTATAAACTGAGGATGCGGCGACAGCCCCTCCAATTCCCATCGTCAAGTTGTAAGTTCATGCGGCAAGGTTTGCGACCAGCGAACTGCTCGGGGACGTGTCGGCGCGCGGAAGATGAGAGCCTTGATGGGTTCACGTGTACGCGTGCTGCTGAGTGCGCGTGAGCTTTGTAGGGGATCGAGTTGGATTCCCAAAGTATTAGGAGGCGCCATGAGCCGTCACCGCCTCCGCGGAAAACTCGATTGCACGTGTGGCTCAATGTCTCAGAAAAGAAAAAAGAGCGCTGAGTCGTCGGTTTCCTTTGAAAGGAAACCGACGACTCAGCGCTCTGCTCTTGAAGATCGTCGGCGGCACCGTTTTTGGCGGGACTGAAGCAGAGCTGTCACGCCTGTGACTCTCTCTCGGACAAAAACCTAACTCTTCGGCACACTCGTGCCTCGCTTAGCCTAGACTAACAAAATGACATGTTAGTAGTTCATCAAAGTCCAATTTGAATGTACGGTCCAATACATAAATATAAATTGGTAGAGTTCGACTGAGATGAGAGAACGGCACAAAGCACTATCGAAATTATACTGAACTACCAGTCTATTCGTCTATAAAAACTGGTAGGTGAGTCCGGGGCAAAATTATAACAAGTAGTGAAAGTCAAAGACGAATCGCGAATCGGAGAATCGAAGCACACGAAAATCAGCGTGTCTAAATAAATAGGGAGGTTCATAGGCTGGATATGAGAGGACCTAGGATCATTTTGTTCTAAAAAGAATGCGAGTGGTTCGGGCGAGGACGGGGTTCCGCCGCGCTTCGTGAGTGACAGAGGACGCTGAACTTTATGGAGCCGTTCGTAAACACCACAGGCATTACAGACCTGATCACCCTCCCTGTTGCGACGCCAAACAGTTGTCCGATGCACTCCACAATGGCTGCACCGACGGCCGTCGGTGGGGGCAGAGGCGGTGCCGCCGTCGTCGCGGTCGGCGTAGATGAGCTCCATTGGGCGGTGCGCGTGACGCTGTTGGAGGTAGAGCCCGCAGGCGTTACAAAGCGGTGCATGCGTGAGTGGGTCTCGGCGCCAGAGCGGCGTTTCGGTGGTGTGGCAGCGACTGCATTGTCTGCCAGCTGGATTGGGCGCGCTAGTGTGGCTCGGCGGCGGTGGCCCAGCGGCAGGCTGTGGGTGTTGGGCACCGAAGCCCGGATGGTATTGGTGCTGGCCTGGCGCGGTAGACGGGGACCGCGCAATCTGCAAGCTTGGAGCTGGTGGCATCTCCCATTGGTCAAGGTCAGGGTACTGGGGTGCCCCGCCGGGATGATGGTGAGCAACTGAGCCGGGCGCCATCGGCACAGGTGGGGTCTGTGCAGGTTGTTGAAAAGGCATCTGGCCTGGTCCATGCTGTACGTTATTCGAAGGAACTGCAAGAGGCGACGTCAATGAGTAAAATTGAACCTCGAGTGAAAGAAGAAATACGGACAGTTCAGAGCTCCGTCCAACGTACTATACCGGCTGATTCGAAACCGCTGCTGGTCCTCTTGGTTCTGGTCGTATTGGTTGAAGTGGCTCATGTTCCTTGCAGCGAAGCCTTGGCGACTCGGTGATGGGAGCTGAAGACTCGGCGTGAGTGGTACTTATACGATTCTGAGACAGGTGTTGAGGGGTACCACATCCGAATGAATCGCTCCATATTTCCCTCGCTTTCGGAATTTGACATTCAAGGGACGACAGATCTCTGCGATAAATGTACAGGGACATTAGTGCGCTGCTTTCCGAAGACGGTGTGAGAAAGGCTTTGTGCTCCGAGGCGCATTTGGGGTGAGAGAAGTCGTACCGGTGGTGTAAAGCTTACATACCACTGGTAAGGATGCGCTTCGGAATTGGACCCAGAAAGCCAGACCGTCGATGGCATCTGAAGAAAGTGTGAATGCGTCAATGTTGACATTCGAGATATGTTTTCTGTCGAAATAGGGAGCGAACTGTCAGATGCCAGGCTGTGGAAGTCTCACTATATCCTCACCAACCAAGTCCCCGCACAACCGCAGAAATAGCGGGACCAGGTCAAACAAGGTCATATCCAGGGCGTAGTAATTCACGGAGGACGGTTATCTTAGCACGCTGCCCTTGGAATCGGGGGGTCGGACCAGCAGAAGTTCCAAATAAATGCACAGACCTATCTAGACCTGCGAAGCTAACTTTCTTGTGGATTGATGTCATGGGGCGCTTTTCATGTGGGGGACGCTGATGAACGGAGATTGGGCGCACTTGTCAAGGGACCACTAGCCGGAGTGAAAGGTCAATCAAGAAATTCAATTGAATGTATGCCGATACACACAAGGTGGGTGTCTATCTCTGGCCAGAGATAGCAGCGCTGGGCGTCTTAATCTCTTGAGGCATCTCGGGATCGGCACCTGATATTAGTGACAACCTGGCGTAAGTCATAGTCCCACACCGGTACGCCTCGGGAGGGACACCGCAATATGTCTCCTCGCTGATGCGACGATGGTGTTGCCGTGTGGCCTCGTTGCGATCGCCTCGCGTCCTAGGAGGGCCCAATCGATTCGAAAGGCTTTTCACGAGTTACGAATTGCGGCCTTCCAGATGCATCGGTGGGAGCAGCGCACTCCTCGCGAATCGGGTCGTGGTGGCAGAAGGCAGAGCTGCTGACAACGCATTGATCATCAGACAAAGGCGGACAAACAGGCTGCTGATGGTCGTCCTGCTTTCCACATTCGTTGCTCAAGCTTGGACGTGGCTCCACATGACCGCGACATCTCAACACGGATTTCCCGTGCTCTCGCGCCATCCCAACGGGCCATTCAATTGCTTCCCCGGCCCAATTCTCGGTGTCCTTGTCAATGTCAACTGCGCCCGCCGACCTGCTCCGAACTGGAGGTTTCTCCGGGAGCACTGGGTTCGTCTGGCGCTGCGAATCAAAGTCTTCTGTCAAATCCATATGTCTGGAGGCAATAAACGTCGTTCAGGACCGGCTTCCTCTCTCCAAATGTATCGAATGAATAGGACGATCCCCCCACGTACTATCTTTTATCCCGCGGCCGCAAGTCATCTCGGTTACCAATATCATTTCTCTGGGCCACAGACAACCAATTGGTATATCCAACGATGCGGAGTGCGTCTATCTTCCCGGCTTTCCAAACGACTAGAGCGCTACACATCTTGTCAACCCAGCTCTATACCGTCTAGACATCTCACCATATGTCCAGGACGCTCCAGATTATCTACGGCATCTCTCCTTCGGACGTTTATCACCTTCGGAAGCCGAAGAAAATCAGTCCCCGACGCTGCTCAGCAGATCTACAGTCTCAGACGTTGTGTCACCTCAAAGACTCGCTCTCCGCGTCTCCAATTGAGTTTCTGGCAGGGCTGGGGGCGGAAAGCTCAGAAGGTTCAGTGGTATCGGGCCCGGCATTGGTATACGTCGGACGGAGGGCTATTAATCCGTCGAAACCTGTTCACAAAGATCTAGAGGTACCATTTGTCAACGTGCACCAAATTGCTTCCAAACGGACTCGTTCAACTCACTCATCGTTCCGCGGGGTTTTCGACATCGTTCAATGGACAGTGGACAATCTTGGGAACTGACAAGATAAGTAATATGGGATCGGGATGGGCTGCACGCGATCGCAATGTGGGACCACTCCACGCAGTGCCACTGGAGTCCGGCAGTGAAATTTCCAGTAGCGGCTTTCCCCAAGCTTTTCCGGTAGCAGCTAAAACATACATTCAACATCTCAAATTCCATCCCGGATCGTCAGGATCGACCGTACAATACTGCTCCCCTGGCAAAAAAAAAAAAGGGATTATCAGTGAAACAATTTCATCAGGACGAAAACCGACAACACATACTCCCAATCTCCCCTCTTCTCTTCTTAGCGATAAATTCTTCTGCAAGTTGCCAATGGTCTCGACGCCCCGCCGCACCGCGGAACCACGCCCGACGCAAATTCTTCACCCTGACCATGACGAACCGGTCGTCTTCTGCGCTCGGATGGGTTTCCGGTATGCCCTTGCGCGCGATCGCGTCGGCGATGATCCACACGATGCATTTCAAGCGGGTGTTCTCGACAATCTGCGAGTTGACTGGAATGTCGATATGATCCGACCAGAAAGCGAAGTGTGTGAGGTTCGGGAGTAGGGCAAGGTGCCCGCCGATGTGCGCGCTGACCGCGGGCGACCAGTTTTGTGCTACCTCGAGGTGGGTGAGGTTGCGGAATAGAGGCTGAGAAAAGTCGATGGGGCCATCGGGGAAGAGCACAGAGGTGAAGGCCAGCCGGGTGAGAGATTGCATGCGATTGAGGATCGGCAGATTCTCCGGGTCTCCGCGAGCCGGGTTAAAAAATAGTGTGTGGACGGAAGGGCAGGCATCCACGACCGTGCCGAATGCCTTTGTCTCAGAGGCCCAGTTTTCGAGGAAGATATGAGTGGTGTATCTGAAAAAGGAAGGCCCTTTGGTGTGGATCCGGTCGAGTAGAGGCTCTACCCAGATGGAAGGGAAACCTTCGGCGCGCATGATGCATTGTGTATCTGCCAGTCTGGAAAGACAGATGACGCGATGGATGAAGGGCTCGACCCTATGCCGCTCGTATTTCAGTGGATACGAGCGATGTGTGAAGCTGAACGCATACCAGTGTTTGACGCGCCATGCCACAAGCATGCAAACCAAGGCCTCTGCCGGGGGATAATCTCGCGGCGTCGAGGCCTTGGAGCTCATCGGCGAGGTGACGACCATTTCGAAAATCTTGCGTTCCAGGTCGATTGGAAGACGAGGGGGACCATGGCCAGCCATCCCTGGGCAATCCCTGGGAGATGATGGTGGTCCGAGTCCGAAGACGAAAATGCCGTGATAAACACTTGGCATCACGCACGTGATACCCTCCTAACTTGTCCCCGACTCTCATCTCCGCGCGCCAATTCGGATATTCCACGGCAAGCACGACAACCTTTCACGCTTGGAACGAGTCTCGACCAATATTAGACACTTTCACGGCGAACTCCTTACGACAATGTTAACGGAGAATTGGGAACCGTTGTAGGAGGATATCATGATGTAGACTGGGTCTGGTGAGCGCCACAACATATGTCTTGCGCCCCTTCGCAAAGGTTCCCCAGCCGTGTCTATTCGAATGGATGCCGTTGCGTGCCCCTTTCCAGATATGATTCATGTTCATGATTGGCCCAAATTCTCGCGGAGCTCGAGTGAATCCCCGCCATGCAGACACCCGTGGTATCGCTTCACGCGTTGACTATATTGCAGGTGATCAACGGCAAACAACGTCGAAGTCACGGGAACTTACTCTGCATCATCTTGGCAACCCCTCGGTCATGCGCCGAGTTGGCTCGAACTATTTTAAAATTCTTCATTCTCGACATGTTCGACACCTCGTGCAGAGTCCCCACCTGACGCTGCGCGATTCTCTGCATTTAAAGCCCATGTCCGAGCTTCGGCTCCGCGTTTTCCAAGATGCGTTTCCGCTTCAGTCTACTTGCAACTGTCCTCGCTGCAGCCCTTGCAGGTGTTACTGCGCGGACAACCTCCGTCGAGGAGCGCGCCAGTTTCCCCCGCATGGTGTTTTGCCACTTCATGGTCCGCATGCTCCAATTACCCTTTCGCCTCACTTACACTTCTGTAGATTGGCATCGAAAGCGATCGTACCAGTTCAGCAGACGTGGGTCCTGGTGTTTATTCTGCTTTCACGCTCACAATGCTATCAGTACGACGCCGACATGATTCGTGCCAAGAGGTGAGCCGTGTACTCCCCCTCAACGTAGGCTCCCTCCTCATTGTACCTCAGTTATGGAATCGACGCCTTTGCGCTGAATATGTACGTCATCTCCCACTCATTCACGAGACTGGGCTAACCTTGATGTCAGCGTACGTCGGTTCAACTGAATCTCCTCCTTCACTCCTGACAAATCTCAGGGAGGTACGTTACTGCACCTTGTGTAGGGCCCATTGTCTCACCCTCGTTTTCTCTGGGGACTAGTCGATCCATACACGTGCGTCATTGCTCCCATTCGTCCTCAGCTCCTTCTCATGCAACACAGAGACCAGCAGCGTATGCTTTCATGCCGCATCCTTCCTCCGTCTCGTTCTGATCCGGCGAATGACAGTTGGATTTGCGTACGATTCGGCTGACAGGAACGGCATGAAAGGTCGGTACACTTCCTCGGTCGTGAATGTCATCTTGACCCTCGATACAGTGTTCATCAGCTACGACTTTAACTGTGCGTTCCGACCTCTTAGTTTGAAATGGCTCAAAGTGTCGCAGGGTGGAACACTGGCCAAGGCGCGCAGATCGGCTCACACATGGCGGGATACGCTTCGCGGCCGGCCCAACTCTTCATCAACGGCGCCGTGAGTCGAACCGATCTTGTACTACAGAATTGCAGCCTCGAACCAAACACAGGCATTCATCTCTTCCTTCGCGGGCGACGGTGTGGACGTCAACGCCATGCGCAGCGCAGCGGGTATCCCGATCATGTTTGTCCCAAACTTCCACCCCGGCCAAGGCAATTTCGACGTGCTAGATGGAGCTTTGAATTGGCTGGGTTGGTAGGTGAATTCCCCTTCCCGCCATGAACAAGTTGAACGGCATTCTCAGGCCGAACAATGGGAACAACAAGGCACCCACGCCGGGCGCGAATATCAGTGTCGCTGCCGGCGATGCTTCGTATCGATCGGCGCTCGGGAGCAAGCCATATCTAGCACCGGCGAGTGCTTGGTTCAGTACGCATTATGGGCCAGAGGTGAGTTACTCGAAGAATTGGGTGTTTCCGAGTGATTTGCTTTGGTGAGTGGTTTAAGAGGTTCGAAGTCCATAACTCGATTGATTTGCGGTACACAGGTATCAACGGTGGAACGACCTCCTTGCACTCGGACCAGAATTCGTGGAGATTGTTACGTGGAATGACTATGGTGAATCGCATTATGTCGGACCGTTGAGCAGTAAACATCAAGACGATGGCGCATCGAAATGGGTCAACGATATGTCCGTTGATTTTGTCTATTTCTTCCTTCCTACTTGCTCACTTGTGCGGCAGGCCACACAACGTGAGTCTCCCCGGATCTCGCCCCATCCGCAAGTTGAACCATCTTCTCGCCACAGGCTTGGCTAGACATGGCAAAGCCCTTCATTGCAGGCGTACAAGGCGGGCGCTTCGTCCCCGAACAGTTTCATTACATCGGACCAGATTATCTATTGGTACGCGTTCTGTGTTGGAGTATTCAACTCTCAAGCTGAACATGGGGTACAGGTACCGCCCGACGTTGGCTTCTCTCAAGTAATTACCTGTCAGGGTTCAATGTTCGAAAGATTGACGCGGCGTATTCTAGCTGCGATGCCACCGATACGACCGCAAACACGCCAGCCAACAACGCAAGTGGAAACTATTTTGAAGGGGTTCGTTCCGCGTGCTGTTTTCATCTTCCGCATTCTTCTGACTCCAACACTTGTAGCGCCCCGACGGGTGGCAAACCATGCAAGACGCGATCTTTGTCGTGACGCTACTCACCAGCCCCGGAACGCTCACAGTCACGTCAGGAGGTAAAACGCAGACTTTCAACGCTCCTGCTGGTGCGGCATCGTTCAGCGTTCCTATGGCCGTTGGCCAGCAGAGTTTCGCTCTCGCGCGCAATGGAGTGAACGTACTTGCAGCGAACAGTCTCAAGGATATTTCGAATGTCTGTCCATGCGGGTGCGTCTCAATCTTTCGTTGGTTCAAACCATTCATGCCGGGAACCGTGACAGATTGTACAACTTTGACGCCTACACGGGTAGCGTACCACCGAACTTTATCGACCCCCTCGGACCAGACGGGCTGAACAGCCTCGTCGCTGGGCTGCATGTCAGTACCTGCCGGCCTACGCCATCGCTGCCGACCTCCGCGCCGCCGTACACTGGCCCCGGTGGACAGCCTACAGGTTCTCCCACGACGATCAGCACTACGCCGCCTCCGGTTCGTTTGTTTTCTTGCTTGCACCTCGAATCTCTCGCTCAAAATTATGCACAGACGTCCTCCCCTGGAGCACCAACCAGCAGCCCCTCGTCTGTCCACACCACTGCGCCACCTACGACCACCACCAGCACGACTAGCACGGGTTCCAGCGGGAGTGGGTGCACCATTACGGCCTCGGAGCAAATTCGGCCGACGAATTGCCTTCAGCCGTGCGTATCTTGTTCTTGTTCTGTACTGTGGGGCGGTTCAAGCTAATTGGAGTACATATAGGAATTGTGTATGGGCCGGGCCTGCGGGACAGGATCCGCCGGATCACTGTGATGGGTGAAGACAGTGAGATTTTCCATTTTGTTGCTTGATTTCTTGTTGCGTCGGTGGTTTCCTCGTATTGAATTGTTCTCTCGATATATCGTCGTGTTCAGTGGTATGTACCGCCGCAATGACGCGTGATCGGAAGAGGAACGGAGCCATCACGGAACCGACGGCATCGTTGGATCGATTCCTGTGAAGCATTACAACAGATTCGAAGATTCAAAACAAGGAAAAATAACTTCACAAGCTATTATTGGCCCAATGCTCAGAGTTTCATACACATCGTTTTTGCCACGAAATGAAAGCGTTCGATTATCGATGTCCTACCTGAAAAGAGATAGGACTTTCGTCGGGTGATTCAAGCAAGATTCAAGACGGTTCGAGTCCGCGCCGCTGCATGGTAGATTCCAAGAGAACTTTTTTGGGGTGGGACCACGAAGCAACACGAGGAACGGAGCAGCAGCAAGTGTTCACTCCCGAGCAAATGAGAGTGAGAAGCAAGAATCACGGAAATCACTGCTTATTCTCCCTGTGGCCTGAGGTGACGATGCCTGATTCCTGACATTGATCCATATGCTTCGAACAACTGTGTTCTTGCCGATGAAGCCGAAGACCCGCACGGTAGACGTCGTAAGTATTAAAGTAAGCTATGTCTTGTTTTAATTTAGTGCGTTTGCGTTTCCGTCCTTTCTTGACTAAGTAAGTGGTCGCTGAATCTAACTGCGAGCTGCGCTGTCCGAACCCAGATAAGCTGCCTGTCCACCTCAGGCATTTTGTTCGGGTTGATTTTGGTCGCTTGTGAGGCACACCGACAAATCCGAAACAACTGTCAATCGCCAATCCCTTGTCCTTCGCCACCGCGCCACTCGCATCCACTCTCTCAGCAAACTGCCTCTACTTCAACAGATGATGTCCGACTCCCCCACTCTCTGTGTCTGCGGAGAACCCGCCGACAACCGATGCTCAGCGTGTAAAACAGGTGCGTCGTTTGCGTGTCGTACCTTTCACATCTCTTTCATCCTCGCTGATTGGGACTGAATCACAGTATCGTATTGCTCGAAAGAATGCCAGCGAGGTTACTCTTCATGTTTTGCCTCGTGTATCCCCTCCAATGACGATGCTCAGGCGATTGGAAGACCCACAAAGCCGCGTGCAAGGCCGCCACATCCGCCGGCTCTTCATTCGACGTGCCATCGCACGCTTCACTACGCCGGGGCTCTCCAACAGACCTCCAGCAGCTCATCCGCGTCGGCGCGCAGCACAGCATCTACCAGTCCACCATGCAGCTCGGTCTGGAACCCGAGTTGATATGCGGTGCAACGTGCGCGCTTTCTTTCCTCGCCTAATCAATTTTGCTTGACTGAGGGCACAGAGGCGCGGGGTTTTACGAGGAACAGCATGGATATGGCAAATTTTGGCGCTTGGACGCGTCGGTGCGGGAGGAATGGGAGACTGAAGCTCAGGTCCACCATCGCAAGGCGCAGCGGTTCTGGAAGACCTACCTCTCGCCCATAACGTGTGTTTCTCATGTCTTGACCATCTCTTTGACTGACGTTATGGTGTATAAGCGAGCCTCGTAAATGGGTCGACATCGTGCTGGACGCCCGCCTCCCGAGCGACAACCAGCCGATGTGGCAAAACCAAGTCAACGCCAACATCATGGCCGGCCTCTTTCCCCACCTCCGTCACTTTACGCCCCGAGCAAAACACGGCTCTCCTCGACATCTTCGCCCGCGACGGACCGTGGTACGCCGACAAAGATTGCTTCCGTCTATCGAGCGGGACCATGGTCCTCCTCGCTCACGGACAGCCTACCACGGATCTGATCGACCAAGTCGTGCGCAGGTGTTTGAGCTGGACTCGTCCGTACGAGGAGTTGGACACCTTGCTTTACGGCGTGGTGCTCCCGCTGCAAAAGTACTGGCCCGACGTCGTCGGTACGCGGATCCTCGACTTGTGCTTCGTCATGCTCAGCCCTGGGCGGCCGGGCCCGAATGCTGGACGGAGGGTCCCGGGCGATAGGATTCTTGAGGTGTAGCATTGATGAGCTTGCGAAAGCAATGCTGATTCTTGTGACAGCGGAGTAACACATGATCGGTGATCCGCACCTTCTGTCTCACACCACGACCATCTGCCAGCACTTCGTGCGATGCAGCGCATACGTCGACGAATCCACCCTCCAAGATCTCCACAACCTTTCTCTGACTGCATATACTCCACTTTGTCTCGCTTCCTCCGCTGGGAACGACTTTTTTACCCCGTTTCTTTCTGGATACACTTTCTTCACCCGGACTTTGTCTTTTCATTGGGACTTGGTAGATGAGTGGCGGCTGAGCCTAAGGTGAGTTTTAAAGGTCCTATGACCCTCTATCTGTGCCGTCATCCGCGTTCTCTCTTCACTACGAGGCTGTACGAGCCCTGTACGCCATCGCGGCTATCAACTTGTCATCCATTCCGTCGCTTGCTATGGAATTGTGCTATACATCCTCAGCTATCGGTTGAACTCATTCCGCTTGGCTGCCAATGTTGGCCTCAAACTCTGGTCTACAACACACCTATGCTCTCAGACGTGCTGTCCGTTTTCTCCTTCCTGGGCATCAAATTCCCTTTCATTCACATGCCTCTATGCCCTTGAGCGCTGGAGTGCGTCATTCCTCCGCCATCGAATGCGTCGAGTTTCCGGGCGTCAAGTTCCCACTCCTCGTGTGTCTATGCCCTTGAGCGCTGGACCACTTTCATTCTCCGCTATTGAACGCGTCGATTTTCTGGGCATAGAGTTCCCATTCATTCACATGTGTCCATGCCCTCGAGCGCTGAATTGCCTCACTCCTCCACTATCAAATGTGTTCATTTCCTGGGCATCGAGTTCCCATTGCTTCGTATACATCTATGCCCTCTAGCGCTGGCTGGGCTCATTTCTCCGCGTTTGAACGCGTCAATTGATGGGCATCAATTGCTTCATTCCTCCGCCATCGGAAACATTGCCCTTTTGTTCTTTCTGGACATTGTATAGGCATCCCCGTCCTCAAGAGCAACGAACAGGGCAGTCCTTTGGCTACAAATCTGGGTCTTTCGGAACGGTTACAACTTCGACTTGACAACAGATACAAAATGTCGAATTAACCAACCAGTGTTCAACTCTGGCTTGCTGCGTTACCCTCTGCTCTGAGCCAACTCCTTTGACCGCGGCAAGACGACCGGATTTGGTATTGTCTGATCTTGGATTTCAAGTTCTGCACTGACGGCAACACCCTGTTACCCATGTTCCGACACATCAACGGCAAGTTTACTCTGCACTCCCTGGTTTAGCTTGGGCCTCCGTTGTGGAAAGCATCACTTTTATTATCCCTAGGCCATCGAGTGCCCCTTCGGAGCATGCATCCATGTCCTCAAGCGCTGGATTACCATGTAGCTCTATTTGCTTTCGAAAGCGGCGAGCTGGCTCCTTCACTGAATTTTTCTCGAATACACATCGATGTCATTCAGTGATGGGTGTCTTGTACTTCGTCATCAAAGACGCGCTTTGCCATCGACGGCATTTTGGTTTGAACTTTGTCATTGCAGACACTCTCTGCCATCGAAGGCATCCCATCTCCCATCCACGTATGTTTGATCACTGGAATTCTTGTTCCCGCCATCGAAGGCATTCACATCCCTATCCTTCAGTACTCCAGTTAGTCAAACTTGTCATCGTGAACTCTCTGCCATCGCAGGCATTTCGTTTCCATATCCTCAAGGCTTAGTTTGCTTGATGTAACTGCATTCATGTCTCGGTACTGCTAGCCTCGTCCCGGATCGTCGCAATATCCTGGATATGTAGTTATCCACACTCTACCCTTCAATCATGCCTCGTCGTCTCTCTGTCGTTATCGAGGGTGTACCCTACTTGCCTTGTGCTATCGAAAGCATCCTCCTGTCCCTTTGCGACCGTCGTCTTAAGCTATCATGAGCAACCTTTTCGCCGCCATCAAGAGCGTGCCTTCATTCTATCAAATCAATGACTTCCGCCGTGATCGAAATTGTGCACTCATTCATTCAAAGGGATGCTTCACTCCTTCGGGCATCACTGGGAGTGATTACGGCTTGGGAACGAATTAGAGTAAACTCTTATTTCAGATCGGCTTCATTGACCCTCGCACAACGGATAGATATGAGACTGATTATTGCCCTGATTTACGATGTAGGTTCTACACTCACGCGAATACCGGATTTCCCACATTTCGACGCTTCTTCTGCTATCAAAGCATTGAGTTCCGCTATCGAAAGCAGCTACCTTCAACCCTCCTAGGCCATCGAGAGCCCCTTTTGTGTCAAGCGCTTGATTGCCCTATAGCTCTGTACGCAAACGAAAGTCCTGTCCCACTATCGTCGAAAGTGTCGAGTTCACTCCCTCCTTGACTTACTACTTGTTGCCATCGACGGCATTCTACTTTTGCATGTCGCAATTCCTGGTCCTCAAGCGCCGGATGTTTGTTTTCGTCATCGGAGACGCTATTGGGATCAAATATATTATTTATCTCATACTCGAGCAGGCGGTGGCTCCTAGTCTGAATATCCGGACGCGCTCTCTGATGGCTATTGGAATTCGTGTACATTAACAATGCGGGCGCTTCCTTCACTTAATTCTCGGAACGACGGTCGACTACGTTGCGCTGTCGGATGCGCCATATTCCATTCGCTCGAGGTGTATGCACGCCGACGTCTGGGCAGAACCTTTTCTTTGACTCTTCGGCTTATTCGCGATCGGGCAAGCAACGTTCTGTACTGCCTATTATGCCTTGTAGGCATTCGTTGGGTCTCCGTTATGCCTTCAAATATAGTGTCTGTTCATCCAACCACTTCTTTGGCAGTTCGTACTTGTAGCCCACTGCAAGGCCACTGTGAGGTATGCACTCGCGATCAAGTTGTCGTCGACTGCCCCATCAACTCAGAGGGCAGGTTCGAACCCTCGCGAACACGCTCATTAAACATCCGGCCTCCTCGTATACGGCCTACATGATTGGAGCACCTCAACCAAGATTTCGTTGCCATGGGCGGGTCGAACATTGACTGGCGCTCCATGCTCATTGCTTTCTGCTTGGGCTCTCGAACTGCCAAAATGCTTCTATTCCTCACCTACATGCATTGGTCTTTGTCCGAGCACGAGGCCTTTCTGAGCCCTTCCTCCTCGTTGTATCTTCGGTGCCTTATTGGGTCGGCGATGTAGAATTGACGGCTGTGGAGCATTATCATCGACCAACAGGGTAGTTCGATCATTGAGCCTCACCCTCCTGCCACCAATAGTCTCCATTTCAGAGCTTCCACTTTATTATCCCATCGAGTCCTCTCTCGATGCTCTCAATTCTGTTCATTGGGGGAGACCTCATGCCTGTATTTTGCTTGTATTACACTCCACAGTCACAGTGGGTTTGGCACAAGTTTGGCATCTTCTCTCGCCATCTGTTTTGGCCTGTCTCAGCAGGCTGCATCGAGTTTGGTTCACATGACACTTCGTTCACACGCTTACCGCGGGCTCCGTACGGTGTACCGTCTATCTGGCTAGGACCAAATATTTCCACTTCCTTTATCTGCAACGAGTGGATTTAATCCATGATCCCCCCACGTTACTCAGTACCTGCGATTTCTCCTCTCAAAAGCATTACATCTGTTCAAGCCCAGTCACGGCACGCCGCACAATTTCCTCCTCGTGCAATAATTCAGAGCTCCTGTCCATTCAACACGGTTGGCTGCAGCTGCCTTTCGCATCATACCTGTCTACGAATGTGCCCATCTACTGCAGAACTTCGAGATGGTACTTCTAGTCCTCTCTCTGCAACGGCAGTTTGCGGTTGATTTATTCCGATGAGTGATTCGATTAAGATTCTGTTCACATCATGCCCGTCCAAATGTCGCCATCTATTCGGGGACTTCGAGACGTGTGCTCCGTTGTCACATTTGATTCTAATGATTCGGCTCTATTGAGTCGAACAAGTCGCCTTCCAGTAGTCTATTCCGATGTTGTCTCCAATTTTCAATTCCCCTCGCCCTCTTGGATTCCCCTCAACCGCCTACCTTGCTAAGACTCGGACTCGGGCACATACTTGTCATCGGTCACCTTCAAAGTCCACACCCGAGGCTTGCATTTAAACTTCTAGATTGGCATTTCCCTCACCGACGGTTCATTTTGGATCTGAGAACAACTTTGTTCACTTCAACTTCAGTTCACTAATTCAGCATGATTTCAAGACCAAATCCCGGACTACTATGTTGGACTGGATGACCTCTTCGCCGCTTATTCATTGGGTTAGCCGTGGGCGTTGGTGATGCCCTCGTCTGGCGTCTTCGTTCTGGGTTCATTCTCACGCCTCACCATCGCCCTACGACCTGGAGATCAGCGGTTCAGGAAGTTGAATCTTCCGCTGCTCTTCCACCCCCAAACGAATATCTGTGGCTGTCCCAGTGTTCTATTCGATTTACAGACGCAAACGAAGCGCAGAACAAGAGTGTAGCATTGATGAGCTTGCGAAAGCAATGCTGATTCTTGTGACAGCGGAGTAACACATGATCGGTGATCCGCACCTTCTGTCTCACACCACGACCATGTGCCAGCACTTCGTGCGATGCAGCGCATACGTCGACGAATCCACCCTCCAAGATCTCCACAACCTTTCCCCGCCCACCCTCGCCTTCAAAGTTGTGTCTTACATCACATGTCAAAGTCTGTGGGGCAGCACAGAGGTAGGGTGGTGGTTGGGTTCATTCTCACGCCTCACCATCGCCCTACGACCTGGAGATCAGCGGTTCAGGAAGTTGAATCTTCCGCTGCTCTTCCACCCCCAAACGAATATCTGTGGCTGTCCCAGTGTTCTATTCGATTTACAGACGCAAACGAAGCGCAGAACAAGAGTGTGTTTGGTACTCATTTTCCTCCACGGATTTGTTCTACATAGCCGTGTCTCAGCTCGCTGAGAGCTCACCGGAAGCGTGCAAGTACCTCCTACCCGTCGTCGAACGTATGTGTCGCGCCAGGATGATCTCGGACCCTGCAGGCGGCCTTCTCGACATATATGATTCGTTCGGAGTGGAGATTCCCGGGGGTGGCGCCGGCGCGTCGACTGTACTCCCGTGGTTCATGATGGAATTCGTCGGGGACAATCACCGCACGAAGCGGTTGCAGGCGTTGTTAAGGCTCGGGATGCAGGGGAAGCTTGCGCAGTTTGGGATCAAGGTGAGAGATTACACGAACACAGAGTTGAAGGAGATGAACCGCAAGGCGATGGAGAGGTTGGGGAATCCGATGCCTTTGTGAGGCGCTAGGCCAGTTTCTTTTTTTTGTTGCCGATTGCAAACAGGATACCGTGTTGGTGCAGAATGATAATTTTTGAAAGTCTAACACAACCATTTTGGTTGTGCCTCGAATTGCAGGGACTGAGACGGGCCTTTTGAAGGATTTGTTGCTTCGTGGACCTCGGAGGAGAATCAAAGGAGAATTCCACGATGGTAGTTAGCGCGGGGCGCATTAGGTGGCTCATGGACTTGACCAAAACAGGATGGGACGAGTGAAGAGAAGGAACGAAGGGAGAACGAGTACCTCCCGAAGTGTGATACGCAGCAAAAAGGTGGGCAGTTGGAGTCGGTCATCGGGGAAAGACGAATGGCCAGCAGCATTGGGAGGGAGGACAGTGCACAGAGCATAGAACAGATTCATGAGACGAGAAGCAACAGAAAAATCGAGAAAAGTGCCAACGCATCAGAATCTGCTCGTCAATTATGGCGCCAATGGATGCCATTTTTGCGCTAAACCGTGGTGGTGAGCGGCGATGGGATCATGATGTGATTCACTGGCTTTGTGGATTGTGCCCGCGCGATGACCAATAGAGTGCCATTTCTCCGGCGACGGCGATCAAGGACGGAGCTTATCCCTGGCGGTTCGGGCCGTGTCGGCTGAGTCATTCGATGCACACTGCAAAGCGCAGTAATACACGCGGAGCTGTCAAACGGCTGATCGGCAGTGGATGATGGCGGAAGCCAGTGCCGGCTAGCAAACCCATTGCCGCTCTCCAGTGGATGTCGCTGGCTCCCGGCGGGACCCAGTGGAATCCATCGGAATCCAATAGATCGAGTTCTTCCGTCGGGTGTTCGGCCACGGTTCACTTTCCGAACCTATCAATGTTTGAATTGCGCAGAGCCATTGCCAGTCTGGATGCACAGGTGAAATGCCAGCGGATTCCACTGGATTCCAGCGGGAATCCTGGAACTCTCAGGCTTTCACAAGCCGAACCTTCTTTTCAATTTGCCATTGACTTTTCAACATAGAACACCCTCAAAATACCTTCACATTGGATCAGATTCAAGCCCATCAAAGCTCTTGAAAGACAGATGAGCATAATGGAATCCACCGAAAGCCGACGGCATCCAGTGGGCATCCATCATCAACACATCAGCGGTTGTTCAATCAGTGCCCTTGATTTGGACGGTGTTGAAGCCATTAATACAGTTATTAGTAATGTAGGCAGGCTTCTATCATAAGTAGTGAAAATCTCAAGTGAAATTTGGAATATTCTTGAAAGACCAGTGGAATCCAGCGGCTGAGCTTTGCGAATGCAATTTGATGGAAGCCAGCGGAGATCATCAAAATGGTTCAACGATCCGTCGGCAAACGATGTCAATCACTGTCTGCCAACGGCCGCCGGTGTCCATCGGGGGCCACCGGTGGCCGCCAGTGACTTTGCTAGCGGCGGGTATATTACTCGCAAAGCGAGTCTTTTGAGCTCCTTCGGGCTGTAATGCCGAACCGCTGAATTGATTGAGCATATGGCTGTAAGTAAACCAATACATTCATCCCTTATACGGGACGGCGCGTGCCGATCGCTTCTCGACGGGATAATGACTCATCTGCCTCAGCTCTAGTCTACTTATTGCGGGACACCATGGCGTCGAGCTCAGTCACTATGAATCTGCGCAACTTTCTCCGTCTAGCGGCTTCTTTCGTCTGTGTCTCGGCACAGATCAACCCGACAGTGCAGATCCTCAACGACCTGCGTCTCGCACGCCTCGATCGTCTCAACGGGATCACACCTACGATTTCAGATCATTTCACGGACACGGGCTTTACGTGGAACCAGCGGTACTTTGTCAACTCGCGGCATTATAAACCTGGGGGACCTGTATTCGTTTTGGATAGTGGGGAGGGGGATGCGACGACTCGGTTGCCGTATTTGGATACTGGGATCGTCGATATCCTAGCCAATGCGACGAATGGGCTCGGAGTGATTTTGGAGCATAGGTATTATGGTGCGTTCGATTTCAGTTCTTTTTTATTGGCGCCTCAGTTAATTGATGTCGTGTGTCAAGGGGTATCCGTCCCGGTGCAGAATTTCACGACGGATTCGCTGCGTTGGCTCAATAACGAGGAAGCCGTTGCGGACTCTGCCAACTTTATGCAGAATGTTCAATTCGATGGGATCGACGCGGACCTCACTGCACCGAAGACGCCGTGGATTTACTACGGAGTGGGCCTCCTATACCTTCTCAACTCTGAAACTTCTAAACACCGTAATGGCGAGCTCATTCACCATGAATCTGGGCAACTTGCTCCTCCTGGCGGCTTCTTTCGTCTGTGTCTCTGCGCAGATCAACCCGACAGTGCAGATCCTCAACGACCTGCGTCTCGCACGCCTCGATCGTCTCAACAGGATCACACCTACGATTTCCAAGCGCCAGACGACTACTACCTTCCCCTCGTTCAACTTCACGCAACCATTGGATCATTTCACGGACACGGGCTTTACGTGGAACCAGCGGTACTTTGTCAACTCGCGGCATTATAAACCTGGGGGACCTGTATTCGTTTTGGATGGTGGGGAGACGAGTGTGACGGATCGGTTGCCGTATTTGGATACTGGGATCGTCGATATCTTGGCCAGTGCGACGAATGGGCTTGGAGTGATTTTGGAGCATAGGTATTATGGTGCGTTCGATTCAGTTCTTTTGTCTTGGGACCCTCAGTTGATTGATGTGCGAAGGGGTATCCGTCCCGGTGCAAAATTTCACGACGGATTCGCTGCGCTGGCTTAACAACGAGCAAGCCGTTGCGGACTCTGCCAACTTTATGCAGAATGTTCAATTCGATGGGATCGACGCGGACCTCACTGCACCGAAGACGCCGTGGATTTACTACGGAGTGGGCCTCCTAAAACTTCTCAGCTGTGAACTTCTGAACGCAATATGAACAGGGCTCCTATGCAGGCGCACGCTCTGCACATATGAAGGTTCTTCACCCTGATATCGTATACGGGGCGATCGCCTCGAGCGGCGTCGTTGAGGCGGCGATAAGCAACTGGGGGTACTACGATATCATCCGGCGTGCGGCCCCGGCGAATTGCAGTGCACAGTTCATTACCGCTGTTGAGGAGGTGGACGCGCTTCTTTCGGACCCGGCAACGAACAACAAAGTGAAGAGCTTCTTTGGGATGCCGGGACTGACGCTGGACGCTGATTTGATGAGTTTCGCTTCGGTGAGTGGTCAAGCCTGTCAGGGTAAACGACCCGCAGTCTAATCGCCGGATGTAAATAGGGCCTTCTCGCCTCGTGGCAATCCAAGAACTGGGACCCGGCCGTCAACAGTGATGACTTTGCCAACACCTGCACTGCGATGGGGAATCCGAGCACTGCACAGATCCAGACGTTCCAGGGATTCACTGTGAGCAACGCAACCTGGAACCTCGCCACCATCATCAACCAAGTGGGTCGTCTTCAACATCGAGACAATTCCGCGAATTGAAGCATTGTCAGACCTCGAGCATGTGTCCCGCGACGTCTACATCGGACGAGGTGGGCATTCTTGATGCTTCAAAGGGATGCACGGTTGATCATTTACTCGCAGTGCTTTGGAACGATAGATGATAGCGAATTCCAACAGACAGATCTCTCCCAAACTTGGCGAGCCTGGCAATTCCAAGTCTGCACCCAATGGGGGTTCTTCGACGTACGCTTCCGATCTTTCTTTCTTTCGACGCCAAAACCCATTACAATGCAGTCACCCCCTCCGAACTCGACCATCCCGAGCATGCTGTCCAAGTTCGTGGACGTGGCATATTCGTCCAAGATCTGCCAGCAAGCCTATCCCCCGGGACAATTCTTCCAAGTCCCTGCAATGCCCAACATTGACGACGTTAATCAAATCGGCGGGTTCAACATTGCGCACGATATGCTGGCTATCATCGACGGAGAGGTGGATCCCTGGCGGTTTGACTGCGCTCATAGCTTTATCAGCCCGAGCGCCTCGAGGCCGGACACACCGCTCAGGCCATTCAAATTGATTCCGGGTGCGTTTTCCAAGTTCTATCCCTACCTCGATGCAGAGAGACTCAGCTTTGTCCAGATGCCGTGCATCATTACGATGAGAATGGGCTGGCGGATCATAGTCAGGAGCCGCCTGCGATCCAGGCCATACATTCGCAGGAGGTGGAGTTTGTCCAGGGTTGGTTGGCGGATTTTGAATAAGTTGAATGTGGGCCTTTGGTATGATAATACTTAATTATTGCCCCTCTTCGCGTTCAAGGGCTTCCCAGACATTCGAATAACCTGAGTAAAGCGCAAAAGAGTCCGTGAACAAGTCAAAACATCAACACTGTCCGCAAGCCATGCGGCCTACATATATCCGGATCCTTAGCACCATATACATACACATTGTCGTGCACGTGCATCAAGCCTCTGCTACGTAGCTCGGCGGAGAAGTGGTTGGTTCTGGGTGTATATCCTCGCGCTCTGGCGTGATGGCGTGTTCCTCCACTGGTTCATTGATGACAGAGACTGGCGCCGGGGGAGTGGAATCAGAAGGTAATTCTAGAGCTGCTGGTTGCATCTTTTGCCCCGGACGATGTTCGCCCTGTTGTCCGGCTTGATCCAACATGAACGGGACCGGAACAAGTTCGGAGGCCACCTCCACCGTTGACGGAAGAAGCGGAGTATCCCCTGCCTGTGAAATGGCCCCCTTCTTTCTGGATCTGCAGCGAAGCGCTGCAAAGACAACAACTGCCATCACCGCGGTGGCCCCGACAACGACTCCAGCAATGAGACGGGCGTTCGGTTTCTTGGATGACGAAGTACCGGGGCCAGTGCTGCTGGTAGAGTTCGGAACGCCTGAAACCCAGGTCAGCAGCAGATTTGGGAATAAGATCACCCAAACCTTGGCCACCGGCAAGCGTCGAAAGTTCTGCAAATCCAACTCCCAGAGGATTCTGCCGAAACACTGTATACACATTTTTCTAGACAGCACAGACAAGGAGCACTTGAGACCAGATCGGGAGTGCATGATCCAGGACCCACCAGGAAGGGCAATCCCAATGTCCACCCAACACCATCTCCTGAGAAAATGTTGCTCAGGCAAATCGTGGCGTCGATGTCTGTAGGCCCTAAATTGAGATTGGCGTCATTGATCGGCCAGTGGCGGCCTCCGAAAGAAATGCTCATATTTAAAGATGAGTTACACGCTGGAAATGAGATGCGCGCGAAGAATTCCATACGGTGACACTCACGGAAAGTGAACATGCCACTGGTTTCATTAATCTTTGCCCCAGGAATCGCGTCCCATATCTTGGTAATCTGAGAGCCAGGACCACCCAGCTGATTTTCTCTGATGATCACTACAGCTGCCGACGAATTTTGTGGAATCACGAAAGTTTGCCCTTGAATCGCAATTTCTGGAGGACGTCACTCCTGGAACATATCCGTATATCACCGACTCGCCTTGAATATCTACGTTCCATTGATTGGCCCCGTCGATCGACGTGTCCCCGTTCGATAGTGCATGGTACTCAATATCCCCGGAAAACAGCGACTGGTCGACGCCGCCGAATGTCAGCGAGCCGCCAGGAAGTTCTCCAGTAGTAATCACAGCGTCATCGGGCGCGAGCCAAAGGCTGAATATGGGTTCTTCGGTCTGCCCGGTCTCCATTATTGATTCCCAAAATGCAGTTCGTGTGTTGAATCCAAGTTCGGCGGCAGGAAATCCAAGTCCCACGAAGCCGGACGCTGGATCTGAGTCATCTGGCTCGGACGAGCTCCCATCCGACGAAATAACGACAACTGAAGGGGGCGTGGTATTCAGTTCATCAGGACGCTGCAAAATGTGCGCCAAAAACGTACGAAATTGAGTGTTTGCCACGGAGAAGGGGCCCAAGTCGATCGTATCTGTAAAAAAGTACGCCTTGTCATCTGGATTACTGCTGAACGGGACCGTGGATGTGTTGATTGCAGTGGACGAGGCGGACGCGTTGTATAAACCGGACGATGGGCAAAGTCCGGGTTGACAATTTGTGCCCTGCACCGAAATATCGGCGGAGGTGGTGTCAATTTCAAAGACGAAATGCTGAGGGCTAGATTTCATAAAGATTTGAACACCACGGCTGACGGCTCTGGACCGTGAACCTACGGAGTGCCGATGGTGATATCTGTGTAATAGAATTCCCCCTGACCGGAAGTGTCGGCCACCGCCTGTATCGATACTGCGGTAAGCAAAGGTGCGGCTCAGTGAAGCGCCGATGAAACTCACAAATAAAGTCAGGTTTGAGGTGGCAATGGTGCCTCGACGCTGATACAGCCTTCGCCACCGTGACCGGGCGAATTTAGTCCCAGCTCCCCCACGTTTCCCCCGTCTGAGCGCGACGTGTCGGGCTGCTGAGCAAGCAAGGAGATTTGACAGTGCAAGGATTGCGTAGAGTAAGGATTTAGTCCACATAGCGTCGTGGAGGGTCTGGGAGGGAAGTCTCAGTGTCCCCAGTAGCGCCAACTTATGGAGAGATACCATCAAGAGTCCCATGCCACGAGCAGATAGATCCCCCGCACTGATAGCCCAATATACATCCCGACCGTGGATACCCAGGCACTCCGAAGGTGCGCAGGATATCGATGTGGGATGAGTGTTGCATGTGCATACCTAGTAGCCTCGCCGCTCGCGTTGACCCCATTCCCCTGGCCCAAATAGTCAAGAAAAGTCCCCTACAAAGCGACGGTGCGTCGGTGCTTTATTGCGCGGATATCCAGATCGCAAAGTTGTCAAGGGGCGAGATTATCAATCAGCCACGCCAGATCTCGGAAGTCCTGAGGACCGTGGTGGATGCTGCCAGTGTCACGAGAAAGAGGCGATGTAAAGAATATTGAGTCGACGAAGGGGAGCAAAACAAGGACAAAGAAATGGTCAATTATATCGAATGAAAGCACAAGACAGACACCGACAAGGATTTCCTTTGCTTCGCTCCGGAAGCTGTTCTGCGAGGCGGCAAGTCCATGATTCCGACAAAATCAATTCCAAATATGCACCAAGTACTCGACCATTCAAGAGGGCCGGCAAGCGGACATCGCCCGAGTCCCAACTGGACGACCTTCGAACCAGGCTCGCCGTCCAAACATCGTGACCTCACCCATGCCTGCAGATGCTCAAAATTTTCTGTTTTCCACGATCCCGACGCATTGTTTCCCGACTCCCAACTTTCTGCTCGGCAAGCCTGGACATGCGTCATACACATGGGAGGAAGAGTCGAGACAGGATATAATTTCTCACACGAAGTGGGATGGGGCCTCCGAAAAGGTTGGCGTACGTCGCACTGCCAAAGCTTTCCAACGGCCTGAGAACGCCACAGAATCGACCAGAGAAAGAGGGCGTGCGCATCATTCCAGAGTTAGAGGGCGAGGGACGCGGAAGACGGACGGGGTCCGACGGGAAGTGCGAGCCTACTGGGAGTCTAGACGCCGCAGCATTGGAAAACGGAGGTGGTCACTGACAGCGAGGACTCGTTGAAGTTGGAGGTGAGTGGGAGAATTCAGCAGACCGATGATGTGTATTGGGAAGGGATTCAATCCAGAGGGATGACGGATGGGGCTCGGTGAGAAATACGAAGTTGGGGTAGGCAATGTCGGAGCTTGGTGTTCAACGGCAGAAATTTCGAGGGGCGGAGAAACGCGCTTGAGGACCCCCGAGATAACACTTGAAGAGCATCCCAGACGATTCATTTGATGAGTTTTGAGCATCCCTGGCCGAAGAGGAAATGTAGGGGCTGAAGAAAATTTGTAGGCAGCAGGAGGGAGGAGTGGAGGGAGGACGGTGGCTCAACAGGGCCCCGAGTCTATATCTGCCCATGCCGGCGACGCGTCATCTTTCGGCCAAGCTGTCGAGGTCCGTGGAGTCATCCGTGCTCAGCTGCGGTCTGTTTCTTAGCGGAGGTTACGGAGCGCGAAGGTCTGTAAGAGAGACTAGCGGTCTGTCAGAAAAGCTGTAGAAGTGCCAAAATGCTGTAGAGGTTAATTAATACCTGGACGAGGAGGCACAGTACGGCAAGAGAGATGAGAGGAAGGAGCAAGTACAAATGGGGATTGGACAAACAAAAGACCAAAGAATCGAGAACCATATCGTTAAAGAACGGATAATAGGAGGGAAACGCCGTTGGATGACGGTGTTTGTGAATCCCGCGACGTCGAGGAAGAGGATACTCCACCAGGGTCATCGCAATGACCAACTTAGCGCCATTGGTGTGAGAGAAGCCATAGAGTTTCAAGACCATCTTGACGCTGGCTAGAATGGCACGGAGTAGGACGGGCTTTTGAAGCATCCCTTGCCTTGTGGACCTCGGGGAAGAATCCAACGAGGGTAATTACCGCGCGGCGCATTGAGACCAAAGGAGACTCAGGCGAGTGAAGATTCAAGAGCGAAGCGAGAACAAGTACGTCATGGCGAGCAGTAACATGCATAGACGGTTCCGAATGACAGACAAGAGAGAAAGCTTGTGATACAAGGATACAAACAGAGGACCCTTACTTGGGTGGGGGCGTCTTGGGACCTGTGAGAAAGGAAGCAAGGCTCGTCACGCTGCGAAGAAGGCAGATGTGCGATACACACCGAACAGTCCGGAACGCGGCGGGGGCGCCGGGGCAGGAGGAGCACTGGGCCCAGTGGGTGCGAGGTGTGGGTTGGCTAGACGTTGCGAGTTGTCAGAACCAGCCGCTAAAACAAAGAAATGGGAGACGCACGTCGCCACTGTGCCCATGCAGGCATATTTGGCGCTGGAGGAGGAAGGGGAGCTGGAGCTGGAGCTGGATGCGGTGCCTTGAGTGCCTTGCGAGCCGCGCGTGGGACGTGGGGCGGTGGAACGTATACTGTGCGCCAGCCACCTGGTGCCGGAGCTGCCGGTGGCGCAGGCTCGGCTGGAGGAGGCGGAGCTTCAATCGCAGGCTGCGACGATGCTTCAATGCCAATCTCAGAATGAAGACGAGGATGAGATACGCACGGGTGGGTGCCATCCAGGTGCATAGACACCCTCTGCGCTGTGCTTGGCCTTGATGCTCATCAGCTCTGCGATCTCGCTGTCGGGTAGCGGCATGACTCGTCAGCTGTGGCCCAGTGGATGGATGAATGAGGCAGACGCACAACTGCAGCGCACGCTTCTCATCGCGCAGCTTTCCGACCTCGGCGAGCAATATCTTGACCTCGCCAGCGAGTGCCTTGCTAAAGTCCTGGATGTATCTGCGGGTGTCACGGATGTCATGGATGAGCGCGATGCAAGGCTGGTATAGGCGCACTTTGGGCCTCCAGCTGCGTTGTGGGAGGAAGTCATGAGATGGTGGCCAGACGGAAGCCGCGTGGGCGGAGACAAAAACGAGGCTGTGTTGGATCAGTGAGCTATGATTCCCACCGGACCTTTGATGTCATCACTTTCTAGTGAGATCCGAAGACCGCTCTCTCTTGGCTCACTCATCTTGGCGAGGTCGGGGGAGCTTAACCAGCTAGATGGGTGCTCAGGATGTGTTTTGTGTGCCATCCGACATTGATATATTACGTGATTACCCGCATCGCCCGGGTATCATCCGGCCGTCTAGCTCAGTTGGTTAGAGCGTCGTGCTAATATTCACAGCTCCTGGGAGTGCTTGTGACGCGAAGGTCTTGGGTTCGACCCCCACGATGGCCATCAGTTTTTGCTTGCCGCCGGTTTCTTTTCTGTCCCACTGGCTGGGGAACTTCATCGCAAACATAACCCCCGGCTGACGCTGTGTAGGACACAATCAATTTTGAGACGCCGCTGATTGCATCCGTCTTTGCCGTGTGTTCTGAAGCATCAACGAACTTGAACCACGCAGCTGATCGAGGAGCCTGCGACATGTATTACCTACTACGTAAAATGAAACTTATCTATTTATTCACATGTTTTCGATCTCGCTCGTTGAACTCAGTCGAACAACCCAGGAGATCACTGATCGCATCAATCAGTCATCAAAACGATGCACTCCACAGGACGGCAGTCTGTAAAATGCAACCAATATGACAACACAACCTAAGATTACCAATTTGAGCACCACAGACCCTCCTGGCTCACGGGAGGGTTTCGGGGACCAGGTGCATCCCTCTCGTATGTGCCCGCCGGCTACGAGTTCAGATAGTGAAACCAGCGGGAGTTGGGGCGACCGGGGGCCTAGCCCCGACTATCAGGAGCGCGACCCCCCCTGCAGCAATTCTGCTGCTCTGGTTACTGCAGCGTCTCGCGAAGAGCGGCAACACATGGCCGTTCTCAATATGTTAGCCTCCGAAAATTCGCCTGCAGCAGTCGCAGCGGCTATGGAGGTTGAAATTTCGGAACCCAACCATCATGTTGGGAACGGCAAAAAACGGAAGCTCGACTGGATCACGGACGAAGTGGCAGTCGAAACGATGGAACTTGACCCTGCCGATTCAACTGCCATGCAGTCTGACCCAGAACAGTCTCCTCCCCATCCTGAGGATGATGGCACCGGAACAGATACAAGTAACACAACTGAGTGCAATCCAGGATGGGAATTGGCGAACGCGGAAATAAGGGGAAGGCGCGCAGTGCATCCCCTGCCGCCGACGGCCAAGTCAACCCGAAGCACATTGAATGTAGCATCCTTAACATTGCGGGTCGTGACTCTAACACTCCAATGAACCGCACATACCACAAATTCAGATTTCTCAAACAGTTGGTGGATAATGAACGCATCAGCTTGCTTGCAATGCAAGAAACTCATCTAGACGACGAAAGTTGCGCTGAATTCCGTCAGTTCTACAGCAACTGGTTTTCAATAGTATACTCAGCGCATCCAACAGCCCCATCCACCACCGCCGGAGTCGCCATACTCCTGAACAAAAAATGCCTGGATGTCGAACATACCCGAACATTTGAACTGATCCCAGGACGAGCCTTGATGGTCACGGTACCATGGCACAAAGGACGATCTGTAACCGTTCTCAACATTTACGCCCCAAATGATCCACAGGAACGAAATATGATGTGGACTGAACTGTGGAATAAATGGTGTCATGACGACCACCTTCCCCTACCCGATGTTATCCTGGGGGACTGGAACTTTGTTGAAGATGCTCAAGACAGACTCTCTGGGGCCAGCGACTCCGTTCCGGAAAGTTTCACCAAACTCAAATCCTTGTTCCGAATGGAGGATGGATGGCGAAATACATTCCCTGACCAAAAGCAATACACCTGCGTACAGCATAGACTCAATCCGGCCACCAATACAGTCCATGTGTCGCGATCCAGAATTGACAGAATCTATGTACAACACCAGAACTTCCCGATGTGCCGAGGATGGAGAATAGAAAACACTGCAATCAAAACAGACCACAGACTCGTTACAACTCAACTAGTAATGCGCCAGGAGTTGAGGCCAGGAAAAGGGCCACCTAGCCTGCCACTGTACCTGCTCAAGACCCAGAAATTCACCAAGGAGATACATCGTCTTGGGAAGGCACTCGCCGCAGAAAAGAATAGACTGGCAGAGGCCACCCGGACAGATGAAGACAACATCCAGTTACTATGGCATAAGTTCAAAGGGAGTTCCACGGAACATTCAAAAACATGCTCGATACTAGTCGAGGACGAGGAGATCAGGAAAATCCGCACCTGGAAAGCACAACTGCACCTAATAATCCATGACCAAGATATGTCCCACGAGGATCGCTGCCTTGCTGCATACATGTTGGAGAATAAAATCAATCAGACGCTAACTGAACGCGCTCGGAAGAAAAAGGATATAATCAAGGTTAAATACGACGTGGAAGGCGAAACTCTACAGAGTCGCCACTGGACACACTCAGCAGCAGGCTACCACCTGAAAGAGAGTATTCAAGAATTTGAGATCCCCACCACCGGAGAGGGCGTACCAATATACGAAATGAGGCCCAAAGCCATGGCCGAGCTCGGCCGACGCTATCATGACGGAATCCAGGCGAAGGACATGCCTGATTCATACCACAAAACACTGTCAACATGGAGGGTGCTGGAAGAGTACGACACTCACCTCTCGCAAGATCAACATGATGAGATGAACAAGTCCTTGGATAGAGAAGAGATTGAGATGGCCCTAAAGGCATCAAAGAACGGATCAGCGCCCGGAATTGACGGGCTCCCCTATGAATTCTATAAGTGGCTCGTGATTGAAAATAAACGGGCTGTCGAGAAAGATAAAGATACCTGGGATGTCCTCGACATTCTTGACGCTGTGTTCAAGGACATACGGAAGCACGGGATCGCTCCAGGAACACAATTCAACACTGGATGGATGTGCCCAATATACAAGAAAGGCGACCGCGCGAAGATAGCCAACTATAGACCTATCACACTACTCAACGTGGATTACAAGCTTCTGACAAAAGCTCACTCACTCAGGTTGGCAGAAATGGCCCCGAATCTCATCCACCAAGATCAAGCCGGATTCATCAAAGGACGTAAAATCGAAGACCAAATCAAGCAAATGAAACACATGCTGGACTACGCTGAAGCGACAGAGGAGAATGGAATCATCCTGGCGTTAGATCAAGAAAAGGCATATGACAGAGTTGACCATGAATACCTCACCAAGGTGCTTGAGAAGATGCGATTCCCTGAAGAGTTCCGAATGCTAATCAAGAACATGTACACAGATGCTAAAACCAAAGTTATGATAAATGGAGAGCTGAGTGAGCCGTTCACTGTTACAAGAGGTGTTCGCCAAGGTGACCCACTGTCTTGCCTCCTGTTCAATCTTGCAATTGAACCCCTGGCTTGCCTGTTACGCAAATCAGATCTGAAAGGTGTCAATATCCCCGGAACTGAAAGAAAGCTGCTTCTCTCCCTATTCGCCGACGACACAACAATCTACCTGTCGAGCACAGATTCATGGACAAAGCTCTGGGAGATTTTGGACCTTTGGTGCTCGGCGTCAACAGCAAAATTCAACAAACAAAAAACAGTTGTCTTGCCATTCGGATCACGAGCGTACAGAGAAAAAATTGCTGTGACACGGTCTTTCAATGAAGAGTCCGGCACTTTCAAGGATGAGCTCACCGTGGTTGCAGACGGACAATCATGCCGTATCCTTGGAGCCTGGATTGGAAACAATATCAACTACACAACACCATGGCCCAGAATCCTGGAAGAGATTTCAAGGGCACTCACCAAATGGAATGCCCGCAAAATATCCCTGGAGGGACGCAGACATGTCATTAACATGGTGATCGGAGGAAAGACCCAATTCCTTACTCGTGTACAAGGTATGCCCAGAGAAATAGAGGCATCTCTGATCAGGACACGAGACTACTTCCTATGGGAAGGGAAGAAAGCCCGCATTGCCCACCAGACTATGAGTCGACCACTGCTGGAGGGAGGCAAGCAAATCCTAGACATTGAATCCAGGAACGAAGCAATTGACCTGTGGAACGCCAAGGAATTCTTACGAGACGATGCCGAACGAGCAAATTGGGCGTACCTCGCTGAGAGCACAATAGCTCACAGATGGAACATCGGCCAACCAGAGAGAAAGCAAGGGCTCCTATCGAAGGTGTTCTTACAAAACATCCATATCCCGAACTGGAGGACAAGCCCGTTGGCCGACGATCTCAAGCGCATGGTAAAGACAGCCAAGAAATATGACTTACAGTTCACGGCCCTCTCCATATCCAAGGAGATACAGCTTGAAATGCCAATATGGTCACACATCGGGCTGAACGAGAAGGAGTTTGGGAAAATCAGTCACAGAAAAGCTGTGAAATGCCTGAGGCAAAAGCACAAAACCCACTCGGTACGAGACATCCTCCAGATTGCTCAACGGAGGACAACCATCCCCAGACACCCCCACATGATCAATCCGTCGGGAATGAGCCGGAAGAACTGTGGCTGCCCTCCGTGCAAGAGGGAACGAACAGAGTACGGCTGCGAAGACTCAGGTGAGTGTGTTGAAGCTGCAAAGGCAATCATTGCCTGCCTTCACCCCAAGTGGAATCCGTTGGTCGCAAGTAACGACTTGTGTGAGACACTGGCCCTGACCGATGGTGAAATAGTGAGCAACCGCTCGAGAGATGGTGACGGATGCAAGAAGCAAGGCCTGATCTTTGATTCGAATTATAGACTAACGGAACTGTCAAATGGGTTCCGAGTTTTCGCCACTGATGCCCACATGACCCAAAGACCGGCCCGCCGCGTGATACCAAGGGATGTAATTCCGAGCGCTTTCGAAGCTTTCCTCGACGCCAGGGTCCGCGATCAAGACGGGAGAAACCCCAAGATGGTTGTGGCTGTCGTGATACGCGATGGCGCCGATGAGAAACTGTCGGACATGTTCGAGCTACATCTCACGGACATTGAAACAATTCTGACGCCCTCCGTCAACTCGGCCCTTCTAGGTGGGCTTTTCCACATCACACAGATTGTCCCCACCAGCTCACAGCTCACTATCCACTCTCGTGCCAACCTTCTCGGCAAAATCCTCGTAAAACACCGCTCTAAGTGTGAAAATGACCCTCTGCACCCACAATACAAGCTGATCAGGAGCACGGTTGCCTCCCTCCAGGAGAGATCTGCAAGAACCTACTTCAAGGAAGTCCAACATAATCCAGCTACGGTGCTACTCAATGGCCCACTCACGCAACTGACCATCGACACTCAGACGGACTTGATGTTCTCGAACCCCGGGATTATGCTGAAAGAAGGCAGCCAACGAACATTCACTAGGATCATCCGATCACTGAAACGCCCTGCTCCACGGAAATCCACCGAGTACAACCTTGAACGGATACGGTGCTCCATACACGAGGCTTTCAAATATGAGCCGACCGACAGTGCTATATGGAAGTCCGTGAGATCGAATGATATCCACAGACTTACGCGGAACTTCATCTGGAAATGCATTCATGAAACTTACCGTGTGGGACGTTTCTGGGATCGAATCCCAAACCTCGAAAGATTTGGAACTTGCCCAACATGCCAGGTCCCTGAATCGATGGAGCACATATTGCTTGAATGTGACGCACCTGGCCAATCTCAAATCTGGAAAATGGCTGAGAAAATATGGCAACTGAGATATCCGTCGTGGCCTGATCTTAGCTGGGGCTTGCTACTGGGATGTGCCTTAACAAAATTCCGAACCCACAAAGGCCAAATCTCCAGGGAGAAAACCCGTTTCTTCACGATCATAATCTCCACCTCCATGCACTTAATCTGGCACATACGGAATGAGAGGACCTTCGACACGCCGAGGCCCATCACAGACACTGACTGGACTACAGCAAAGGGGGTTTTAGTGGGTATACGGCCTGTATACAGAATAGATGGAATAGGATAATTTTGGCCAGAGTCCCACACTTAGGTTTGAATCCTGTGCGTAACGGCATTTCCTCCTGGACTTCTCCCGGTTTTATTGGTTCTCCAATTTCAACAGCGGATACACTTAGAATGCTTTGCAGACTGAGTCGTGTTATTCCAAATGCTCCAAAAAAAAAAAAAAAAAAAAAAAAAAAAAAAAACCACGCAGCTGACAGAGGCTATGCGAGTTTGGACCCCTTTTGTGGGTGCAGGGGCTGGTGCTCAATCAAGAGGCTACGCAGTGAGCGATGCTTCTCTCGGCTGATGTCCCACAATCAGGGATGTTCCACAAATCGGCGTGTTTCGGGACTGTGTATTTAAGCCCTCTATGAGAAAACCGACAGACCAGAACCCTTCCTCACTTCTTCCATTTGCGTCTTATCCCCTTCCCCAACATGTCCCCTCGTCTACGCTCCATGCTCCTCCCCCTCATTCTTGCAACGGCTTCAATCGTGAACGTGCAAGCTACGCCGGTGCCCCTGATCCCCCAGAAACGCGGGGACACACTCACCTCGGCGTGCAGAGAGTTCGTGCTCTTGGAACAAAGCTTCCTCGAAGCTGTATGTCTCCCCGCACCAGGAGAGTCCGAAATCCAGTCTGTCGTCAACCTCGATTTCTGCGTGTCCGAGCAGAACGGAGATCTTGTTGCGTGAGTGCATTCACTTTACATACGGACAGACCTCCATGATTCACCACCGGCATCTAATCTATCCAGTGGTGGTGGCGGCTTCCTCGGTCCCGGAACCTGCGACCCAACCAGTGTATCGCTGGATCTAGTCACAGTCGTTCTCAGTGCCAAATGCACGTCAATCAGTGGCTTCACAATCGGTAGCGAGCTTCCGCTGGCTATGTACATACCGAGCTCGAGTTGGTCATTGGCCCAAGGTTCATCAATAATTTCTCTAGACCAAGCTGTCGTTTCCGTCAACGGGGTGCTGCAGTGTGCCTGAGGAGTTGACATCTCGAGGAGGAGGAGGACGAGATCGACTCCGGACAATATTTACCTTGTTGTTATTCATGGACAAGTGCGATTGATATTTCTGTTAACCTTTTCAACAGGCCATCAAACGGCCGAACAGCCCGAGTGCAGACTGCATGCGAGTAGCCGATGATACTGACTTACTATTCGCGGTGGGGAGCACCGGAGAAGTGCAGTAGGTCACATTATTCGGAGGTCTCGGAGCTTTAAAGTTTTGTGTCAGCGCTGGGTGCTCCTTATCCATATCATTGCAGGGCAGCGGGGCGCCCGTCCGCCGTAAATCGACGTTATCGGCTTTCTTCTTGTTTCGGATTCTGGGACTTCGCATAAAAAGGTGAACGGTGATGAGCGGGCGTTCGGTTCAACCGTGAAAAGCAAGTATCCACGGAAATATGGAATGATCGAGCGGAGTTGAAGACGGCGTGATCCCGGCAGCCACGGCTATCGCCGGTAATAGATGCACATCAACGCCGAGGATTTCAGAGCCGAGGATCAACTCCGGGTCTATTGTCTTTATTATTCGGCTTGATATCAACTGCGGCACAGTCCGGCATTGCCGATTAGAGGGATTGGGTTCAAAACTCGACTGCGGCGCAGCAGTGCACAGTCGGGACAATAAAATGCCATTGTTCAATCTGTCCAGGAATGGCTCGGGGACATTTGTACTCAAAATTGGGCCATTTAATTACCATACATGGACGGGAATAATACATACTGAGGCAAGGAGTATTAGATTTCACCCAATATTTATTCATGTGCATGGTTGTTTGGAGGGTAAATACCGAGGAGTATATAAAGGGCCAGTCATGTAGTAGAGAAGGTAGGTACGCCTTGGGCACGAATACGACGGTTTTGGTTTGGTTGATCACGGAACGGAACGGAAATCACGGAAACTTACGGTTACGGCTACGAATTCGAATATACTTAAATCACTGTTCTCTCTGCATCTGACCAAATCAATCAAATCAATCAGACCTCCAATTCGATCTAGACTTACTGAATTCGCATTTGTCGTATACTTCGGCACGACTCCCCGAACACACTTAGCGACGTACTTGGGTTTTGTTGTTTTTACACGGCAACCCGTTACTAGCTTTTCAACGGAACGCACCAATAGGTCAGAAGCGCCCCATTCAAATTTCCACTTCCCTTTACTTCCCTTCCCTTCAACAACTTCCTCTTCTTCATTCTACTTACCATGTTCGCCCGCCTCACTTCAGTACTCATGCCCCTCGCTCTCTTGGCATCCATGACTGCAAACGCGACGCCTGTCGAGCTTCAGAGACGCAACGACAGCATCACCTCAGTGTGCACACAAATCGTCCTGATCGGCGGATCCACCCTTCAGGGCACATGCAGACCTGCGCCCGGGCAGGGAGAGGCCATCTCTACGATCAACCTCAACCTGTGCGTCGGCGAGCGGAACGGAGATCTCGTCGCGTAAGCATTTCCTTCTTCTTTTAAACCCTGCTACTGACCTTGTTCGTCTCCAGCGGCGGAGGTGGTTTCGTCAGTCCCGGCAACTGCGACGTGTCTGGCCTGTTCCTAGGCCCCATTGATCAATTCATCCTCAATGCCAACTGCACTTCGGTCAGTGGGTTCAAGATTGGCAGCCAGCTCCACTTGGGTGCGTATGCATTGCTACCCCGAGCAGCGTTTCATTGCTAACTCGAAATGTCTAGACCAAGCTATCGTTTCCAACGGAGGATCTCTGGCTTGTGCATGAGGGTTGATCATGAATTGACGTGCTGCTTCGATGATGAGCGGAGTGAGGGCTTGCGGACAGTGTTGATGTTTTTACTTCTAGTTCACGGACCGAAATTATCATTGTTTCTTTTGCGCTTTACTCAGTCATTGTGACGCCTGGGAAGGCCTGGAATGCGAGGAGAGTAGTAGTCCCCGCATTCGGTGCCCCCCACTTATTTAAAATCCGCCAACCAACCCTTGACAAACTCCACCTCCTGCGCATGTATGGCCTGGATCGCAGGCGGCTCTTGGCTATGATCCGCCAGCCCATTCTCATCGTAATGATGCACGGCATCTGGGCAAACCTCAGTCTCTCTGCATCTCGGTAGGGATCGAAGTCAAACGTACCTGGGATCAACTTGAACGGCCTGAGCGGTGTGTCCGGCCTCGAGGCGCTCGGGCTGATAAAGCTATGAGCGCAGTCGAACCGCCACGGGTCCACCTCTCCGTCGATGATAGCCAGCCTATCGTGCGCAATCTTAAACCCGCCGATTTTATTCACGTCCTCAATGTTCGGCAGTGCAGGGACTTGAAAGAATTGCCCCGGGGGATAGGCTTGCTGGCAGATCTTGGACGAATATGCCACGTCCACGAACTTGGACAGCATACTCGGGATCGACGAACTCGGAGGCGGTGACTGCGTTTTAATCAGTTGCTACGACGAAAGAGAGATCGGATAGCCCACGTCGAAGAACCCCCATTGCGTGCAGACTTGGAATTGCCAGAGTCGCCAAGTTTGAGAGAGATCAGTCTCTTGGAAGTCGCTATCATCGAGCGTTCCGAAGCACTACCAGTGGAAGATCAACCGTCCATCACTTGGAAGCTTCGAAAATGCTACCTCGTCCGACGTAGACGTCGCAGGACACCTGCTCGAGGTCTGACAATGTTTAAATCCGCGGAATTGTCTCGATGTTGAAAACGACTCACTTTGTTGATGATCGTGGCGAGGTTCCAAGTTGCATTGCTCACAGTGAATCCCTGGAACGTCTGGATCTTGGCAGTGCTCGGATTCCCCATCGCAGTGCAAGTGTTGGCAAACTCATCACTGTTGACGGCCGGGTCCCAGTTCTTCTCTTGCCACGCACCGAGAAGGCCCTACATCCGGCGATTAAAGACTAGGAGTCGTGTACCCAGGCTACTCACCGAAAAGAAACTCGTCAAATCGGCATCCAGCGTCAAGCCAGGCATCCCAAAGAAGCTTTTCACTTTGCTGTTCGTCGTCGGGTCCGAAAGAAGCGCGTCCACCTCCTTCTGAGCGGTAATGAACTGCGCACTGCAATTCGCCGGTGCCGCACGCCGGATGATATCGTAGTACCCCCAGTTGCTTATCGCCGCCTCAACGACGCCGCTCGAGGCGATCGCCCCGTATACGATATCAGGGTGAAGAACCTTCATATGTGCAGAGCGTGCGCCTGCATAGGAGCCCTGTTCATATTGCGTTCAGAAGTTCACAGCTGAGAAGTTTTAGGAGGCCCACTCCGTAGTAAATCCACGGCGTCTTCGGTGCAGTGAGGTCCGCGTCGATCCCATCGAATTGAACATTCTGCATAAAGTTGGCAGAGTCCGCAACGGCTTGCTCGTTGTTAAGCCAGCGCAGCGAATCCGTCGTGAAATTTTGCACCGGGACGGATACCCCTTCGCACATCAATCAACTGAGGGTCCCAAGACAAAAGAACTGAATCGAACGCACCATAATACCTATGCTCCAAAATCACTCCAAGCCCATTCGTCGCACTGGCCAAGATATCGACGATCCCAGTATCCAAATACGGCAACCGATCCGTCACACTCGTCTCCCCACCATCCAAAACGAATACAGGTCCCCCAGGTTTATAATGCCGCGAGTTGACAAAGTACCGCTGGTTCCACGTAAAGCCCGTGTCCGTGAAATGATCCAATGGTTGCGTGAAGTTGAACGAGGGGAAGGTAGTAGTCGTCTGGCGCTTGGAAATCGTAGGTGTGATCCTGTTGAGACGATCGAGGCGTGCGAGACGCAGGTCGTTGAGGATCTGCACTGTCGGGTTGATCTGCGCAGAGACACAGACGAAAGAAGCCGCCAGGAGGAGCAAGTTGCCCAGATTCATGGTGAATGAGCTCGCCATTACGGTGTCCCGCCTCAGCTATAAGTACAGCTGTTACAGATGAGTCATTGTCCTGTCGGAGAATTGACGAGAGGCATCAGCACGCGCTGCGCCGTAGAAGGGATGAATGTAGTATTATTTTACTCACAGCCATATGCTCTACCGGATTAGAAGCAGAGATGCGGGGAAAAAGAAGCCACCGTGGGCAGAATGTCGATCCTTGTCAGATGGTCTGGAAGATAACCAATTCAGCAGCCCGAAGGAGGTCGAACGCCTCACCGTGCATCGAGGATCAATGAAAGTGTCCATGACGGAAGGAGAAAGGAACACGAAAAAAATGACTCAGCGACAGACGTGAACGGTGAGACGTCGGGTTGAGGTTCAGATGAAGTCTGGACCGTCGAGCTCCGCCCTTGGTCGTCCGTGTATAACATGGGAGTCGTTGAGAGGGGCGCCGCTGGTCGAGCCGTGGTCGGCCATGAGTTGGTGTGGTGGCAAGAGTAGAAGTTATGATCCGAGCGACAGCATTGATTCACTGCCACATCGTGATCTAATGGATTGATTCAGCGGCACCCGCTTGGGCTTGGCGTTGGGCTTGGCGGACTCTCAAACAGGTTATGCAGCGACGTTGTACAGCCTATGGTGACCGGGCTCTGAGCCCGATGAGATATGAATACTATTTGGGGGCAAGGTCCTGGGATATTGGATGCCATCCGCACCACAGGACGACGCAAGGACGACGTCAAATATGCGCATCTTATGATCGTGTACATCTCTTGTTCTTGCTAACGAAAAAGAATCCTTGAAGCCGAAGGCCAAATATTCAAGCTTGAAGCAGGTTACACGGGCCATGCAGAGAAGACCCCGACGGATGGATTCTTCGCGGCAAAGGGTGGGGATCCGGTGAGATCTCCTATATTCAAATTTGAAGCCGAATGCCAAATGCCAAATACTGCTAGTAGTAGTAATAGTAGTGCCAAGTTTGAAGCAGGTTAACGGCCTCTGAACACCGGTGCGCTTCGGGCGGCTCCTGGTCTCTGGTAATTGTATGGTGTCGTACTCACCGGGGAAAATCTCAACGACATTTAAATGAAACTCGGGCTTGCCGGTACTGGATAAGAATCTGAGTAAGAGATTGCCGCCCTTTCAAACCGGTGTCATCCTGAGCCCGAAGGAACATAAAAGCAGCAGAGACCCAGCACTCTGCTACTCACTTCCATTGCTTCTATCTCTGCCCTTTTAACTTTTCTTTTCATTCGACGATGCCCACTGTTTGCCGACCCTTCTACATCCTAACCCTTCTCGCCGTTGTTTATTCCCTCGGAGTGCAACGGCGCGACACGCCCGACTTTGCAAGTATCCAAGATGCCTGCCCCACAATCACCTTCCAGAACCCCAGTACCCTCCAGGCTGACTGCTTTGTCGCCGTCGGAGGAGAGGAGGAGTTGAGCACCACCCTCGATTTGAACGAGTGTCTAACGAATCAGAACGGGGCTCTCGTAGCGTACGTGAATATTTTACATCCGCCTCCAAGTGTATTCAATCGGCGGGTGCTTCAATCCACTTTTAGCGGCGTGGCCTACGTAGAATCCTGCGACGTCAATACCAGCCAGTTTGACCCGATTGGCATCACACTCACTGTGAGTTGCCTGACGAGCCAGGGCACCTCTCAGACCGCCTCCGTTGGTTTGGGTGAGTACTTTGTTCTCCGTGGACTGGCTTTTGGCAAATCACTCACAAAATTATTTTGATGCAGTGAATGTCGTTGAATCCGCCAATGGGATACTCGTATGTGGATCTCTGGATGAAGAGGATGATCATTGAGGCACGCGGGGTTATGGGGAGCAAGTAGCTTTTACTATAAGCCAACGGTATACATGTCGAAGTCGGACGAAGGCCTTTCAAGTTCAGCATACCGTTATACTCGTTCGATGTTTCTCAGAGTGAAGCACTTGGGGCACTCTCTCAATACTTCAATCGAGGCGCGTTCGTTATACGTGAATGGCTCGGACCGCCGCCATCATTCGGCGGAATGCGTGTTTCCAAACCCTCTGGGCATTGGATTAAAGGCCTGCTTGAGCTCAGATACAGCAATCACCCAATGGGGCACTGAGCATAAGTGCAAGTGATTCTTGATGGCTTGGATTGGGCCGATCGGCATCGAGACAATTAGATCATCCATCCATTGGATCAAAGATCCGAAAACTTGGAAAGGTTAACATCACAGTCTAGGTATTACAATTATCGGATACATATTATACATCTAAGGCGCCAAGTAAACTCTAAAAATCGATCTACGCAAAAGGAGCGAACATGTCGACCACGGTGCTCTGCAGGTCGCCGTCGCGGATCGCCTGTAATTCGAGATCAATAAAGAGGTCCGAACGAACGAATGAGTGGAGAACGCACCTCGTAAATGGACGAAATATTCTGCCCGACAGTAACATCATCCACACCCAACCCGTTCTTGAATCCAGTATAGTTCTCAATGCCGTGGATGGGAATGTTCAACCGGAGCCGCACAAACTCGTAGACAGGCTTGGTCTTGCCGAGGTAGGGGCCAGCAGGAGCCGGGCCACGCTCTCCCTTGAGGTAAGCACCGCGCAGCTCCTGGAGGAGGGCCGCAGAGCGCTGGGCGACACGGTCCTGGAACGCAGGGATAGCATAGAGCGATTCTGCCGCGTTGCCAGTGTATTCAGGGCGCGTGAAGTATTTGAGGAGGAGCTTGGCTGAAGCGCCTGCGACCTCGGTCATCTGGTCCTCGGCATCCATGGTGCTGGTACGCTCCAAAGTCCCGCGCATGGCACTATACATCTGGGCAAGGAGAGCGGCATCGGCTGCTGCGACGGGGAAGGAATCGTAGAGCTCCTCCTGCACGATCTCGCGAACGCCACGGAAGTGCTCGGCCTGAAGAGCACGGATGTCGTATGCTATGAAGAGATGGATCGTCAGGAGTGGTCAACTGCGATGTGGATAAGCGAGACTGACCTTGGCAGAGAACGTGGAGATAGGACGCAATCAGCATCGTCACAATGTCCAGGGAGTTGAGAGTGGCGCGGGCAGAGATGAGTGCCAATGAGCTGAGTAAAATCAATCAGATTTCCGAGAACAAAAGAAGTTGGGAGAGAGCGTACTTGACAGCCTGGTTGTGCATCTCCGCGGACTGGATGTGGGTCGAGACGGGGTTGGCCAGATAGCCAAGCTCCGAGACGTATGCGGCAGATGCAATATCAACACCCTTGCCAAAGTAGTTGAGCGACGGGTCGGTGAATGCCACCGAGGGAGGCAGGCCGCGGTTCTGGCTGGGGTTGAGAAGCTCCGTGGTCTGCGCAAAGAGCAATTTCCCGATGTGGTGGAGCGCAAGACGGGTCTTCTCCATGGCGTTGCTGACGGCCATGGCCTGGAAGTTACCACCGTGGTGGATTTCCCCAGTCTCGCCGTCAACGAGCGGGTTGTCCGTGGCTGAAAATCGTTAGATCAAGCGGTTCACTCAAACGTTTCAACTCACTGGAGTTGCATTCCTGCGTAACAGAAGCCAAGGCCGAAAGGATATCTTCGACCTGAGGGCCAAGGAACTGAGGAGACGTGCGGATGGGGTAGCGATCCTGACGAAGGGAGTGTTTGTCCGCGTAGATGGATACCTCTTCCTCGTGAGTCTCAGCGAGCTTGCTTCCTTCCAACAAATTCCAAATGTTCCGGGCGCATTCGATCTGGCCGGGGTGGGGGCGTGCGGTGTCGTGGATGAAGGGGTCGAAAGAGCCGCGGCTGCCCATAAGAGCCTCGGTGCCCATGGCGGTGCAGACTTGGGCCAAAAGGGCGAGGTGGACGGCATCGTTGAGGGCCAAGCCGGCGACTGAAGCAGAGAAGGCGGTGCCATTCAGAATACCTGGGCATCTTCAAAAAACCGAAAAAAAAAATTGTGCGGGGAGAGTATTTACCGAGATGCTCCTTGGACGCCAGGGTGATTGGCTCGATGTTGTGGTCGGCAAGAGCCGTGCGGGAGGAAACCATCTTGCGGCTGCCATAGGACGGGGCGCCGTCGTATGCGCGGATCGACGGGTTCCCGACTGGATTAATGTCAGCGGACAGAAGACGCCACGAAGTCCGAGAAACTTACTCATCAAGCCAGCAACATACGAAAGTGGTGAAAGATCTGTTCGATTGGAATCAGTGAAAATGTTCACTTGGCAGGAGCACCACAACGTACCGCCTGAAGCAGAAATCGAGCCCCGGAGAGGGACGCAAGGGATGACGTTGGCGGAGTAGATCTCGTGCAGCTTCTCGATGAGTTCGAAGCGGACGCCAGAGTGGCCGCGAATGAGCGAGTTCATGCGGATGAGCATGGCTCCACGGACCCACGACTCGGGCATCGTGAGGGCTGAGCCGATGTCTAGGAGGGGGAGGACCTTCGGGGGCTCCTGGTCCGACGGCAGGACGCCAGAGGACTGGTGCTGCAGCAGGGCATTCCCGAGGTGGATGGGCTTGTCCGTACGGGTGTCGGCTGAAAGATGAGGATGAGCGGAAACGCTACACGACAGTGAGATGGGCCGCTTACCACTACCGCCGAACCCGGTGGAGAGCCCGTAAACACTAACGCCGTTCTCTACCTTCTGTTCGATGACCTGACGGCTCTTCCAGACTCGTTCCTTGACCTTGCTGTCGGTCGAGAGCTGGACTTTGACGTCGGTGTTGCGAGCAGCCGTAGCGACGGCGGCGATGCTCAGAGTATGACCGTCGATGATAACGGGCTTCCCATCCCTAGAATAAAGAGTCAGCCGTTGTCTTCAAATGCGCGGAAGCCAACTACTTGTACTCGGCCGTCTGATCTTGCGCAATGAGGAATTTGGCAAGAAGAGTCTGGGGAACAGCAGAGGAGGATTTTCCGTTAAGAACCATGGCGGTAGTGTTTGTTGATTTGAAGACTCGATTTTCAGCCGTATATAAGGAAGTGAAACAAGGATCGGTTTCCCACACCGACTGCTTCTGGTTTCGTGGTTGGCATCATGCATGATCTTCTTACCGCCACAATGTCCTTCTTTGTCCGGATTGGCGCCACGTCTTCTTGGTTGGAATCTAGGAAGATGAGAAGAGCACACGAGCTTCGTCTGACAGAGGGGCTTTCCAGACCAACGTGAGGATTTCGTCTTCCAATTGGGTCGCTGAGATTGTATGCCCGTAAGCCTATTCGACGGCTGAACCGCATGCAGGGCCCAAGTGGTGATTTCACTGCCGCGGCCCCCGTGTATGTCAATCTCCATTAAAGTCCGGATTTGCGCGCCACTTACCCGTCGATAGATGGATACGCAGATAACTACAAGCCTTCCATTCTAGGCAAGGAACCAGCAAGTGTACAATCAGATTTCAAAGTCGGTGCGCGCGCAGTTGTTGCAGTCCAGGTGCAGAAAAGAAAGCTTTGAGGATTGAAGGACGAAGATATTTCGTTATTTCGAGCGTTCCCACTGGACAGTTCCTCCCGTATAATGGCGAAGTTATCGTCCCCAAGCTTGTATGATCCAAGACCCGAGAAATCTGCGAGACATCCATCTTAGGTACTTTCGACAAGAGTCCAGTCCATGCCCTTCTCCCGCTGCGTCGGAGTCCCGCAATCCCGCAAGATTGATAACGGGATTGGGCACGAGCCGCAGTAAATCTAGGCGGTGTATGTGGTGAGCATTGTGCGAGTGCAGAACAGAGGCCGGAGGGAGTGCGCGGGCGCTTCATGAGGATCATGGTAGACTTGTGTGATGCGAAAAATGCATGGCTTGTAATCCGAGGGTCAGGGAAGGTCCTAGACGGCAAACGTGGAACGCGAGGGCGGAATACCATTCATGAAGCATCACCAGCGTGAAGACTTGTGGGACTCATCAAGAGGAGATGGTGGTCGGGAAGAGCCGGGACGCGTCATAACCCTAACCCAAGTCACTGCGGCCCTGCCGCCAGCACCGACGGTCACCGTCTGACACGCCAAGGGGCACGCAGATCAGGAACTGTCAACATCGGGTTGTCGTGAGAGAGTTTCGGGTCAACACTGATGCGACTGATCGTTCCCGCCAAAATTGACGTGATCCGATCAAATCATTACGTAGGGAGGGGTGTCTGACCCCGAAAACTTTTTTTGAAAGTTGCTCAGAATGTCTTGTTATGCACAAAAAACATTGGCATCACTGGACTTCCTTTTTAGGATGTCAAAACTCTCTCACGATACCCAATGTCTGACATTTCTGATCTGCGTGCCTCTTGTGACACGCAGTCCGATATGCTACGACAACGACGACGAGTGCTATCTCGAGTGCGTAGAGACGCGTATTGGATGAATGAGGACTCTTCACTTCCTCGCGTGCCCGATCCCTCCTGTCTCGTGCATCGATATCTGCGATTCAGAGTCCCCGACCTCGCGTTGGGCAGCATCCTGCCGGCAGTCGAACAAAGTGCGACGGGCTGAAGGCGAGTAGTTCAGCCTCTCAGCTCAGAAACGCGTCACTGAAGTCAGACGAGAATACATGCATACAATTGAAGAACGATACAAGACTGCCTTGCGGTACAAAATCGTCGTCGACGCGCTTCCTCTCATCGCAGGATCCGGCTCTGGAGAAACGCAATGGGCTTGCTTCTTTCACATCGTTCCCCTGGCTGGCGCTGGTGCTCTGATGACAGGTAATACCCTGTGCATTACACGCGAAATATCACGCATTTAATCTGAAGAGACTTTCAGAAGAGGCCATGGCAAGGAAAGCGACAACTCACAAGGCTTCACGCGGGATTTCCGGGCGGTTCTCTTCGTCCTATTGTCAGCCTCGACACCCGCCTGTGGGTTCCAGAACGCATACACGGCTCTTGCATGGTCCGCGCCCTCGTAAAGGAAATGAGCCACTCGGAAAACAGTCCACGCCCCCTCAACGAGTGTCTCACCTCCAGTCCTTTCCCGCTCTTGATCTTCCTGCACCGCCCGCGATGTTTGTTCCAAGCGCCTGGGTAGTACCGCATACCCTCCCGCTGGTCGAGCAGTGTCGTGCCACCGCATCCCCGACAAAGCACACGCTGTATGTCGACGGCAGCGGTCCATTCGTCGGCTTGGAGCTTGTCGTAGCGCTCACTGTCGGTGTCGCAGCTCTTCTTGATGTGTTGTGGTGTCACGAGTGAGGCATCTTCAGGCATGGACCGAGTCTTGCGGCGACGAGTCTTTGTATGTGAACGGGCGCCATCCGCGAAGGATACGTGGAAGAAGATGAGCTCGCTGCGCTTCGGTGGGACGTCGTTGGAGAGAGAAAAGTCGGTGGCATTGACCGACAAGGTTTGCTGGTCAGTGTCGGCGCTGCTTGACGCGTGATTGGCGTCGACCTGAGGTGCTGGCAAGCTAATGGACGTTCTACAGCTCACAGAGGGCGCGCCTTGTGGCGACGCAGTCAGGTCGGCGCTATGCGTCGTCTGTAACATCCACGTGGAGGAGCAGACAAGGAACTCACCTCACGCCCGTAGCACCACCCTTCGATTCGACACGGACTTCATCGTCTTTGTGGCCCGAGCCGTCGACGAGACTTTGCCACTCGGTCCTTTGACTCGCAGGTGAGGGTAGAATCGCAGTGGCACGTTGAGAAACTCACGTCCATCGGCAGATCGAGATGACCCCTTGTCCTTGGGGGAAGAAGTCGCGATCCGGCGGTGTCCAATTGGCGTCCCACCGGTGAGCGGGTCTGCGTAGTCGGGTTTTAGTAACTGACGCAGAGGTAGCGAACGAGGGGGCATGCGCACATGGTGACCTCGAGCTTCTCGCTCGCTGACGGCGCTGCAGGCGGGTGTCGGAGGGTGGTGGGGCAGCATCGGTAGGAGGCACTGACTCGTCGTGAGCTCATGACGAGTGGCATGGCAGGGGCGGTGGGTTTAGGGCTTACCCAACAGTAAGACGAACGCAGTGTGGGCGGTGCGCCTTGACCATCGCGGCGAGGGCGGAGAGTGGATTCTCGGTGCCGTTGAGGCGGAAGATGTGAGTGCAGTCCGGGTGGGTGCACGGACTCTCGAAGGGCGGGTACACTGCTCGAGCTGGGGTGGGGATTGTGGGCTGGGACATGGTGTTTTTTCGAGCGAGGGAGAAGGAAGAGCGCGAGAAGTGGGTGTCCTCGCATGCAAATGATCTAGCCAGCTGGATCAAGCCTCGTTGTCCTTGTTGCTCTTTGGGGCTGATCAATTGATTCCTTTATCCCAGGTTTCCTTTATGCCATTGTTCTCTTGCCGGGTCCGAGCGGGCATTGGGCCGGCATCCTTGACAGTTTATTTCTTCTACCCACCGACGTCCTTGCTTTATGCCCTCTGTGCGATATCTCGGACGGTATCCGCGTGTGCCCCCAATTCCTGCACCCACGAGCCCATCGTTCGGCGAATTCCCTACTCCATCGTATAGACCGCTCTTTGCTTGATTTACATCGAAGCCTGGGTGTAAACGATCAGCTCTCTACGCCTTCGATTCATAAAGTTACCGACGGTTCATGTCATACAAACGCTCACTCGTCAGTGGCTATCTTCGACGATGTCCCCCACGGCCGTAAGTTTCGTCAAACTTCCCATCTATCAGATTGGACGACTTGAGAACCGCTTTCTCTTTCAGGGTATCTGCCAAGCTCGCGCTATTTCTAGGCGTCTGAGTGAGACGGTGATACAGGGAAGGAGAACATTGATTGGATGTGGGATTCTTGACTTTTGCTGTGAGTCGAGGTTGAAACGTTGACGCTGGTCCAGGGTCTGTGCCCCTTTCGGTCCACATGCGGTCCGCTAGGCTCCAGGCGCTGTCTGGCAGGAGAGCAGGTCCAGTTTTGAGTTCTCTCATCCACATTCAATCAAATGTCCATCTGCTGATGCCCTGCCACCTAGGTCCTGTCGTCGTTGCTCTTCGTCGGCGGAAAAACTGAGCAGACATTCAAATAATCCAGGCGCTTGCGGTACCCACCTTCCCCCAGTACACCGTGATCAAGTAGCAGCAAAATCTTGGTGGCCAGGTTCGATCCCTGGCTGGTGCATCCATCTTGGACCTCATTGTTTTGCTTCGTTTCCGAGTCGCATCGTGTCCGGCACTGCATATCCACCGATAGCCGGCGTTCAGCGGCTCAGCGGCACACGCGGCACATTTCGGCTTCCCACAGTCCAATCAAGATTTCAATTGCGAGGTTCCAATTCGCAAGACCTTCGCCGACGCCGTTCGACGTGTTAAAACCAGATGTGTTGAGAGGGTACATGACAGGAAGAATGATCTGGTAATTTATATCCAGGGCGACCCGGCCACGGAAATTTCGAAAATCGACGATTTTGGGCTCAGCATGTCCGCTGGGACTCGTTTTATTTTTTCTTGTGGACACAATGAGCCTGGATTACTTTCAAGCTCAAGCCGCACAATCCTCGCTCGCGATCGAAGGCCTTAACTCCGTCGGAGCCCTGACTGATGCATGCTGATGGAGTGGCGTTCGAACTGTCCCGGGGAAAGATGCCAATCAAATTGCCATGGCCACGAGGGCTGGATCGCCACCGGTCGTCTCTCTTCTTGCTCACTGCGACGATGCTGCGCTCCTTTCTTCGAGGCCTCGTCTGTTTCTCCGTCCACCCAACGGACTACGAGCCACTGGAGGCTACCGAGACGGGGCCGGTGTGGCCGCCTGTCACACTTTCCTCTCAAATGGGCCCGTTTGTGTGTCTGCCACCGGAGCTCGTGCAGCTCATCATCGGAGACGTCGATCCCGGGATGCTCGCCACTTGCAGCTTGGTCTGCTCAGAATGGATGCTCCACGCGCGTCCTCGGATGTTCTCCCGCATAGCAATCTCGTTGGCAAACGCCGATCGGTTCGGGCGTCTCTTTGAGCCACCTGGACGCGCGACCTTTGCATCCTCGGTGCGGGAAATGGAGTTGGACCACAGAATCGTCGGTGACTTTTGGACATCTGATGTCTTGCCCAAGTTCGTCGTCCAGTTCCCCAATCTCAACACCCTTTGCCTCTTCGGGCTCCTCCCCAAATCTCTGCCGGCCGCATTCGAGGTCATCACGCATCTCGAACTCAACTATATATGCTCCCCACACCCGGATCGCCTCGCTTCTATCATCTCTTCCTTTCCGCGTTTGGAGGCATTGAAGGTGACGCAGGAGAAAGGTTCGTACTTCAACCTGGAGACGCTATCCGGTGTCTATCGACCTCCGCCTCACCTCCGCTGGGTCGATCTTGACAACCCTGTGATCCTCCACTGGATCGCTTCTGCCGACCCCAAGCCTCGTTTGGAGAGCATCCGCTTGGAAGTCTCCCATCCAGAGACTGCGTTGGCAATCGACTCTATCCGAGCACTCTCTCCTTTCATCCACACCCTGGACCTCGCTCTATCAGACCTGGAGGTTGGGGGTAAGCATTCCTCCCCATACATTACTCACTCACCCATTCTCTCTCCCGCAGCCGCCTTCCTCGCGCAAACACCCCTGTCCACCATCCCTTCCCTCCATACGCTCCGCGTTCAAGCCGACCACTCCCAAGCTGCCCAAATCCTTCTCAAGACCCTCTCCTCGCTCGACACCGCTCTCCTATCTACCGTGTCGCTCGACTTCGCCATACCCTACCTAGACACGCCAGGTCCGATCCTGACGCGGCTCCCATGGGACGCCCTCGACGCCGCCCTGGCGGCGCTGCCCGCCTTGTGCCGCCTCACCCTCGTGCAAGTGCTTGTCAGCCCTCAGGGCTGGCGGTCACGCATCAATCAGCGCTCCCTCTTTTTGGATGCCGTCCAGAGCATGCCGCTTTGTCGTCGGTGTTGTGGATTCAGCACCACCGTTCCACGCGGGGCGGAGCTTGATTCGGAGATGCGGGCGCCCAGTCGGGCGGCGGGGAGCCCGCGGCTGTGTGGATATTGATGTCTTCCCGGCCTCTGCGACGAACTCAGGCGTTCATGGGCCGATGGCCTCCCAACTCTGCGCCGCCATCGGTATTGGCCGATGGCGATGTTTTATAGATAACTAATACTGACAATATTGTGTATGTATGGCGAGAAGATGTATGTATTCACACACGTACTTAAGTATACGAATCGGACTGTATTTTCATTCTCATCGTAACACACGCGGCTCGTTATTGCATTCTGATCAAGTTGTGATTCATCCTCAGAGACCCTTCACCAATGCTTTGGCTTTACTGCCCTTTCCCTCCATGAGATTCTGTATAGAGATATTCACCTGGGATGTCTGTGTTCGCGCTGTCGAAGGTATGGTCATCAAAAAATGAGGAAACACCGATTGTTGAACATTGCACCCACCCAGATACCGCTGCAGCGTGGTGGTCATGGACTTCAGTACAAAGTCTTGCACCGCCGGCTGCTTGGATGTAATGAGTGACAGAGCAAATTGAAGGTCCGATGCCTCTTCGACGGTTATTTTTCCTGTAGAGGGGAAGACGGTCAACGAGGATCGTACAACTTCTAAGCAAGCTCAAATATCTCACCTTTTTCGAACAAACTCTGGATCAAAAGCAGATGGCCCCATGAGATGATTCTAACTGTTCCCGTCGAGTGCTGTTCCTGGAGCAATGGCCGCATGGTGGCCAGGAGGCTTGCACGAACTGTGTATTTAGGCGGCAAAATTAGAACTGACTGAAAGTGAATTGCAGGTGAAACATACTTGGCTTGTCGGCGGCGAGGCATGTCAGCAAAGCGACAGCATCCCGGCGAGTGCACTGGTGCCGAAGGAGAGTCAAGAGATGAGGGGTTATTTGTTTGATTCTCTCAGGAATCTTGGCCGCTATTGATCTGTGAGGTGGGCACACAATCAGAAGAGGAGATAACGGACCTCGTTGAGCTAACTTCAGGAGCACCTTGAGGCTAACAGCACGAACTTCATCGTCTCGATCCTTGGATGTGGAAATAATTTTCTGAACTCCGTGGCTCATGATAATCCTAGCACAGAATTCGGCTAACACGGAACTGTCAGTAGCTCAGAGAGTGAATACAATACAGAGAACTGACCGTATCCAGTGAGCTGCAATAAAGTACTCAAAGATTGGAGTTGAATTCGGTTCCGCCTATCGGACAAGCACGCAAGTACCGCTGGAATGATGCGGCACAAGGTAGGTCTGAAAGTGACTGTAGTTCCATGAATCCACAAGGTCCTATGTGACTCTGAAGAGATAAATAAATCTCACCAATCTCTGCCAATCTCAAAATTGTTTGAAGAGCACAGAGATGGATTTCAGGGCTGAGATTTCGAAGTGCTGAAATGATGGGTGTTTCAAAATCTGGAATTTGACGGTCATCTGCCAACCAAACTAGTGAGAAATCAGCAATCTCTCCCTAGTGATCTTGTAACATAACATAACACGCACTGGAGTGAGCAAGTTGAGGCATGTTATCCCATGCAACAAGATAAGTTCGTGGGGCTGGGTCCTGCAATTTTTCCACAACAGAGCACCATTCTGTGTGAATGGTGCTTTGAAATTCCCCAGCACCCTTCTTCAAAGATGGTTTCAACGCCCGAAGCGCCACTGTAGTGCCGGGTGAGTACACAACACTGGGGATAGTCTGAATCAACCAACCTGCGTTGTGAATGGCCGCAATTCGAACATCCTGCTCAGGGTCTTCCAGCAGAGCCAGCATTGTTTGGATATGCTCTGATATGGAATCCACTGTGTCTTAAAACCCGGTTGAGAACATAACCACCAAAAGATCAAATATCTACCTGGTCTGATGAACTCCAACAAAACTGCCAATCCCAAGACACGGAGATACACATGTTCATCTGTCAGTGCAGAGAAAAGACGCGGAAAAATGGAGGCCTGTGTTGACTCCATGGTAGCCAGGGCTTGAATCAACCTTGTGCCTTCTTTCCGACACTCATCACTATATCTTGTTTGCTTGAAAATGGAGATGATTGTTGGCAAAACAGCCACAATGGGCTGAACACAGTCAGCTTCCGGACCAAATCAGTCAGGTCTATTGTAGCGGAGTTGAACAAAAAACTAGCACCTATTTTCGCAAAGGCTGACAGGGCACGAAGAGCAGCTGTACAAACAGCAGTGTCGAGATCATTTGATTTCAACAACTGGACAATTTTGCGGAGTGTGCCTTTGAGATCCAGTTGCATTTCTAGTCATTGAACATTATGAATGTTGGTCCAAACCTCTGGAAAGTCTTGCCTTGTTTAACCACATTTGCAAGCATGTCCAGTGAAGTGATGCATATGTCTTTCCCATCATATGGGTCGACTTCAGCTACGAGTCGGATAACTTCCTGGGCACTGTGCTTGACCCAATCCAGTGATTGCTCTTAGAAGATAGAGTGATTAGTATTCAACAATCCAGGCTCAATGGCACCCACCAAGTCTGATCACTTTTGAAAGTAGCCGCAAAGCCCCAAGCTTCACCGGTGGATGGCGGTCCACTAGCAGTTTTGTCAGTGTGGACATCCCTGCGGACCCAAGATTGCTTTGGATGGAGCTATGGTATATATCTGCAGCAATGTTAGATGAAACTGAGGATACAAGAATTAAAACAAGGACTGACCCTGCTGCATGAGGAGCAGCAGCAATTCAATACCTTCAAATCGAACATCATGGTCACGATTGTTCAGGGACTCCACAATCTTGGGGACAAAACTATTGATAATGTCGCTGAAGGCATCTGAACATGCAACAGTGTGGGCTTCCAGACTAATTAAACTGAAGGGAAAAGACACACCATTTTCAGAAAATTGTTTCAATGTCTTGAGTGCATGGACATGGGTCTCCCAGTCTGGATTTTCCGATTGAGATATAATATTTGGCGCAGCTTCGGTAACCGCAAGGGAGAAGGCCTCTAATGAATAAACAATGTTATTTTTTGCATCTGGGAAAGCAATTGATCACACACCATCTCTGGAAAACTGGGAAAAGGCTGCCAATGCTGCTATCCGAACATTGAAGTCTGGATCTTTTAGACATGCAGCAATGTGAGAAGCAGCACTATTGACACAATCATGAAAGGTAGCTAGCAATAAAATGTGAGTCCACAGCAGGATTAGAATGTTGGGTGGCACAAAGGACCTTCTTCTGCTAACTTTGACCAGGTTTTCAAAGCAGCAAGTCGGGTTTTCTTATCACTGGCTTTTAAAGCTTCCTCAAGCTCTGGCAAGGCATGATTGATGGTTTCACGGAAAGTATCTGTAGGTTTTGCATTGATTATATTTTATTAAATTGAGGGGTCTGAGGGACAGACCTTGTTTGGCCAGTTCAGACAATATGCCAAGAACTGATATACGGATATCCTCCTCTGGGTCGGAGAGAAGTTTCACAAGGGTGGGAACAAGATCAGTCAACTTTGTGAGTGATGTCTCTGTGCAAGGAATTAGTTTCTAAAAATCAATGTCAATCAGAATATCACCCTTGACACCAGGGACAGACAGAAGCCGAACTCCTGCCAGGCGATTGCTCCTGTCATCATCACGCAGATTACCACCAATGTCAGGCAGCATTTGTTCAATGAATGTCTTGAGGGTACCTGCCAGATAATGTCAGTGTGCTTAAAGGGGTGTTGTTGTCTGGATAGACCCACTTTGCTTCCCAAGACTGAATATTAGGTTTAGAAATGCAACCCTGGTTGACCAATCTCTATCCTCAATGGCCCGAGTTACAAAATCCTCACTGAGAGTGGCACTTATGATCTCACGATATGTTGTGTCTGTGAACTGTCAGTGGTTTCAAGCACGGAGCATTCAGTCTTACCTTGGGTAGCCAGAATAGCAAGCAGCTCCAGAACTTCAATGCGGAACACCTCCTCGTGATCATCAAAGGAGCTAACAGCATCCTTCCCGAGAGCATTGATGAGAGCTGGCAGAGTATTGACAACTGAAGCAGTGAAAAAGTCTCGCAAAAGGATCAGTCCCACCATGTTGCAGATGAAATATTGACACACCTTGTCCAGAAATGGCCTGGAATATTTTCAATGTTGCAAGGCGGACATCGGTTTTGGGGTCGGAAAGAAGCCCAGTGACGTGTTTGACAACTTCTTGAAATCCTTGGCTGCGGGAAATGTCTGAATCACCGTTCAGCTTGATAACACATCATATCTTCCACAGACATACCGGTCTTCGCAAAATCCAGAATTGTATGAATCATTGTTATCCGTCTCTGGTCTGTGCCATTGATCAATAGCTCGATGATCACCCCAGTTGCATGGTCCACTTCTTGTTGAAATTCAAGTATTGCAGCTTTTGCCTCAGCCTTCCGTACTGGAAGAGCCACAGTGGCAATTGAAGCAAGCATCTGGATGACCTGGGTGGATATTGCCTCAGTGTCTGATGCAAGGAGCAAGGCCATTGTGGAGTGTATGTCCTCCAGAGCAATATTTAGCTGGTCCTGGGAGGTTCCTGTACCAAGTTGTGTCTTGTACTTGAGCATGATCCATATGTCGAGTGCAATAGCCTGGATTTCCTCGCATTCATCATGGAGGCATTTTGTGACATCCAAAATTGCGAGACTAATTTGCTGGGGACTGGGTTCTGCACTAATATCAGCAGTGTGAGAAATGTTTGAGCAGGACACAATATCCTACTGTTACGGAAAAGGCTCCGGAGATTGCGGATTCCAGCAAGTCGAACACGATCATCTGTGTGCCCCAGCGAATATTTGAATACAGTGATATTGGAATTTTTTTCCACTGGTGCTTGTTGGGCTGTGAATGATATGAGTGAGCAGACACTTGGACACATTTGTGAGTAACCTCGGGTTTCAATTGTGAATAAAAGGTGCAGGATTGATTCACTTGTGTAGCAATTCCCCTCGGACAGAGTGGACACAATTTGAGATATGACATCAGAACTTGAATCAGTGAATAAATCTGTGAAACCATGAATGGTGGGATAGGAGGAATACACCCACGAAGTCAAACCATTAGTTGCAAAATCCACCAATGTCGCAGTAGCTGTTGTACCAATTTCGCCCTTGCTTTCCAACAAGAGGGCAATTGCAGGGATGGCAGCTTTCAATTTATAATGGAATGTTGCTGTATCATGCATCAGATGGGAAACAGTGATTTCAGGAAATAATGCAAACTTTGTGGTGCAAGTGAGGTCAACATCTGCAGAACACGGATGCGGACATGACTAGGGATTGCCACATCTGATAGAAGAGCAATGATTTGATCAAGTACATCATTGACCATTTCAGCAAAGATCTCTGAAGAATGTGTAAACGTAGGATTTGCAACAGTTCAAAATTGACAGACCTGTCTTTGCCAGTGTGCAAAGTGTTTCAAGAACAGCAATTTGAGTTTTTGAATCACTGGTCAATGGGGAAATAACCACAGGCACAATAGTCATGATCGCACTCTGGAGTGCATCTGATTAACATCGGTGAGCTGAGCACATGTTGACTCTGAACATACTTGCCATTGTGTAGTTTGACAATGGTCGAAAAGGTGTGGAAAGCCGATATACGAACATGGGACTCATTGTCTGTGAATTTGCGAGATACCGCCTCGACAACATCATCAGTCAGGACAGAATGTGAGTCTGGGATAGAACAGGTGACTTTTCATGTCCATGGTGCAAATGAAACATTCTCACCACTTTGGGCAATGACACATATTGCTTGTAGGGCTGCATCACGGACATTGCCATCTTCATCCAACAGTCTCTTGGCAACGTTTGGGAATGCATTGTTGATTGCATTGGGATAGACACCTAAGCAGATCAAATACTGTGTCATGCCAGGTGAAATTCCTGACCTGACTCTACAAGTTTAGAGAAGACTCGGAGAGCATTTTGTCGAGTAAACCAGTGTGGTGACAACAAATGATCGGTGACCATCGCAGGGATGTTGCGATTTATTGCCGACCGAAGGGAAACTTGGAAAGCTGTTAGACAACCTTCGACAGATTGAAAAAGTGGAGCAACCTTCAACGGCCAGGGTAGACAGGAACTCCACAATTTCATCCTGGACATTCCAGTCCTCATCACCAATGAGCTTGACCAGATTGGACATGCTCGCATCAATGGTTGGGTGGAAGATTTCTGGGATAGGGGAGTTAGTAAGATCGGTGGGGCACATAATATTTTGGACTGGGCACTTTGTTTCGCCAGTTCCTGGAACATCTGAATCACGTTCAGATGCAATTCCTCATCCGCAGTGTCCACACAGGCCAAGACATCCGGAATGAATTTTGTGATCATGTCTGGCATTTTTTCTTTAACAGGTGTCAGCAATTGTGAGACCAACCTTTAATCTGCTCACCTGTCCGCGCAAGTTCTGTCAGAATGCGAATGCTCCCTATTCGGGTACTCATATCAGAGGATTTGAGGTCCCGAACGATGATCTTGTGGTAACAGTTGACTGCGCGAGTCAGCTCTCCTGAGGATTATTCAATCAGCAACTCTCTTAGAGAAACAAGTCCACTTTACCGAGGTCCATGAGGTTCAACAGATGAACGACAGCATCACGCACAGCCTTGGAAGGTTCGGCCAAGAGAAGAACAAACTTTGGCAGGATGCCGCGCATGGACTCTCGAAATATGTCTTGCGAATGCATTGAATCACCACCCAGCTGTAAGCAAGAATCGGACAATACCTTGTTCATACATCTTGGAAAGCTTCTGTAGACAAGAGACGGAAGTGCGCCAATTGACACGACTGAGGGTCTCGAGCAGATTTGGAAGCACTGCATCCATGGTCTCGCGAAAGGTATCTGACAAAGTTTCAGGAGATTCAGAGAGGAGGGCGGGGATGTAAGAAATAGTACCATCTTGAGCAAGATTGGACAGACCCTCGAGACCCGTTATCTGCCGGTCAAACCGATCTTCCGCAAGAAGTTGTACGGTGTTTGTACACAGAGTGAATTTCCATGCATTCTCTGAGGAATGATGAATAAGTTTTGGGAAAGGAGTGTTCATTCAACACACTCACCGAGCTCCCCAAAAAACCTGCGCACAAATCTACCCGGGTCTTTCTTGGACTCCACCGTCTCAACAGCAAAGCGATCCGAATGCATGTAAATCGCCAACACACGTGCACAGTCATGGCTAATTTCTGCATTCATCTCCAGACCACGCACAACAGCCCTGAACACAGTGGAGGCAGACTCTGGCTCGAGATGCTTGACCATCGTAAACCAGTCCGTTGGGCTAATATCTCCGCACATGCAGCGAGAGGCGAGGAGGTGGGTGCGTACACCGAAGGCAATGGCCTGGCATTCCGGGGGAAGGGTGTGCAGTCTCAACAAGGGACCGTCCTCCTTCCGTAGAAGAGGCGAAAAAGCTAGAGCAAGCTGCGAGGCGTGATTCGACTCCTCATTGACCATCCACATAATCGCGAGAAGGTATATCTTCATACGCTGGACAAGGGCGGGGTTTTGTTCGGCACGCGGCTGACATAGTTGTTTCAGGCGAAGGCAGAGAGTAGCAGGGAGGCCAAATTCGATGAGGCTATCGCAATGTTCGGAAGACAGTTGAGGCTTTGTGACGCCCATCAGTTCTGCAACTGCGGCATCCAGAACAGTGTTGGTCGAAGAGGTGTCCATCAGCAGGGCGGAGTATATGCCCAACTCGATGTGCGTCCTGGACGGCGTCTTCATTAGATTCCTGTAGGTGCCAAGGAGGGATGTACGGTGGCGGACAGCGGATGGGTCTCCCCCCGACGGCGAAGATGACTCCGGGTCCTCGAAATAATCCTCCGGGCGCTGCGTCCGAACCGTGAGATCGGAGAACGGCGTGCGAAAGGGGGTTTTGGGCGAGATCCAGGGGAGCACGGTGATGATGATGTACATGACGAAAGTGAGGCCGACAAGGGCGACAATTAGCCATCCCAGCCCTCGGTCATCGACCACAGCCTGCAGAGCGAAACCAGCGAGGAACAAGAACAGGGATAGTTGAATTAAGACGGTGATCCAGGCGATGGCTTTATGGAGGCGCCACTTGTGTGCGTTATCGTCGTGGATCCATCGCTCCATGGCACCATTGAAGCCCTTGATCGGAATGAAGCTGAAGTTTGCGAGCCACGTCTGAGCCAAGACAGCCGCCAGTGCACTGATCAGCGTGAATGTGAGACTGCTGAACCAGAGGAAGTTGATCGCCACTGTCGTTGACGGGAAGCCCGAACCAGGCGGGGACGCGACAGAGTGGGAGAGTGTCGCCGAGATGTTTGCGAGAATATTCACTTGCGGGTCGGACTGGAAGCCGGCTGCGCTGGAAATCACGAAAGATGATACCACGCCGGCGAAGAGACCCGCCTGTGGCGCCGTATTACCGCGCGATCACCGAAGAAAGTGGGGGACTTACAAATAACAAAAATGCACCCAAACTCCGGTTCCACAGCTCCGCTCTCGCCGCTGCGCGCTCGTTGGCATTTTCCAGATACAGTGCCCACAAATCTGCGGCAACGAGCGGAATATCAGCGGTACCCGAAGGCCCGATTTCCTGGAAAACCAATAAGCCAGGAAGGAAACATGCATAGGAGGACTTTACCAAGGACTTGGCCGGCATGGAGACGGGGTAGGCTGCCACCGCTACCAGAAACGAGCACCTACTTTATGTGTACAGCGTCAAGCGCTGGTCTGACAAGCCCAATGTTCCGAGCGCCTGTTAAATCGAGCGACGGGAACGGACTGTCGGAACATGTCAGTCAAGGGACGCCGGAGAGTTTCCCTCTCTCACGATGGATTCGGGTGATTCTACGATTGTAAAATTCTCTGCGGGTTCTCCCAATGCACGGGGAAAGAAGGAGATCGCTCGCCATACACATCGTGTCCTGACTCCTCTTGCTAGAGAGACCGACTGTCGGCAATGTGGCGTTGAATGCTGAGAGATTGTGGGTACCGTACCATTCCGCCCGTGGCAGGTGACGCTGGTGTCGTTCCGTCTGTCATCGGTGCATGCCGCGGACGTGAGCAAAGAATCGTGCGTGAAGGTTTTATCCGGCCGCCTTGAACCTCTTCTTGCCCTGGCGGTATCACATGAGAGATGATAGGCTTTGTTGTCAGACAGAGGGGAGTGTGGCTGCGGCGAATCTCGAGCTCGACCGGGACGCTGCGTGTGAGTCACGGCGAAAAGGCGCTCCGACCACAAGAGTGGGCTGAGTGCAGAACTTCAAGCAGAAGAAGCGCCCGTAGACTGGTAGATGAGTGTCAAACAGCAAGGATGGATCTTGGTGTGGATGAGATAGCCCGCGGTTAAGGGGAGATGATAAGTTGATCTTGTGATTGACCCGATTGTCAACCGATTGTGATCGAGCTTGGTTTGAACATTTTCCCTCAATAATGTAAGAAGGCGCGTCAGCGATGTTGTGCAAGTCAAGGCTAAAACTCAAATTTTGACAGTGGTATATCCGTATATGGACGTCGACATCGTAATTGCATAGTAGAGCAGCCTCATCTGTATGAACAACACTCGCACCAAATCTGAAGCCCTTTAGTTGAAATCAGAACCCCTGCCCCGCCTGCCAGAGCGCCTTTTCCCTTCGCTCCTCCAAGTCAATCAAATCCGCATCTCGGTCCTTCGTCTCCGGTATCAAGAACGTGAACGGAATGGCGATGACCGCAATACCAAAGAAGAGCCAGAGCACATTCTGCGGGCCCACATTCGTGGCCATGATAGACACCGCCAAGGATGCGATGATGGCACCACACTTGCCCGAAGCAGCAGAGACGCCGTGGCCGAAACCGCGTACACGCGTCGGGAAGACTTCGGCGGGTACCACAAAGGTCGTTGCGTTGGCGCCAAAGTTGAAGAAGAATTGGAGGAAGATGAAGCATGCGATGAGGCCGCTCGAGTTGGCTTTCAGGGCGGTGTATTTACCTAGGGTTGAAATTTAGTGCGTTCTCTTGGCCGAAGGAAGGGAAAGAACTCACCGGCGAGGATAGCAAAGATAATCGCGTTCATAGTGAGTCCCATGATCTGAATCTTCTTGCGGCCGAGGTACTCGATCGTGAAGAGCGTGAAGTAGTACCCGGGGAGGAACCCGCCGATAGCGATAATGACATTAGCCACGCCCTGCTGCCAGAGGAACTCCCACGGGTCCTTAGAGCTGGCAAGTCCGAGCGCGGTGATGAAGATGGACTGGTTGAGCGAAATCCCGTAGAAGATAATGTCGAGGAGGAACCACGACATGGTCGTACCGATGAGGATTTTGAGGTGGCGCCACTCGGAAAAGTATTCGCGTGCATCACGCCAAGCAGCTGCACGAGCGGCGGCGGTGGAGGCGACTGCACCGCCCGTCGTGGGTGCCTCCACTTCTGCTGAATCGCGCTCGGAATCTCCCTCGCCGTGCTTCTCGATGTGCTTCTCGTTCTCCTCGTGTTTCTGGGACAGCTCTGCCTCCCTGACGCCCATGACCTTCGCCCCGCCACGCGTAAGGAGACTCGGATCCCCACGAATCGCTTGGACACCGCGCATACGGGCCGATTCGGTCATCAACAAGCGCTGAACGATGGTGATGATGCCGGGAATGATAATCACGCCCGTGTAAATCCGCCAGAGGGAGTTGAGCTGCGAGATGTGGTGGTGGTGCTCGATACCCTTCTTGTAGATCGCCATAAGGATGATGAAGACGATCGCACCGATGAACGAACCCCAGCCCTGCATGGCAAAGATGAATGTAACCATCGTGCCGCGGCGACGGAGGTTCGCTCGGTCAGCGACGACGGACGCAGACATAGGGTAGTCCCCGCCAATGCCGATGCCCATGAGCACACGGAAGACAGTGATGTAGGTGAACAGGTTTTTTCCGAGCGAGATGGGCCCTGAGATGACCAGGATAGTGGCCACGGTCGTGACGATCATTTCGAAGCCGTAGATCGTGTGCCGCCCCAATATGTCGCCGGCGAGACCAAAACCTATCTGGCCGATGACGCAGCCAATGTTGACGGCCGCTTTGAGGACCCCTCCTTGCAGCGACGCGTTCAGGATGGTACCGGAGAGCTTGCCGTTGATCAAGATGTTGAGAACCACGACCTAATCAACATGAGCGTGTGTCTGTCTGTTGGAGAGAAACGAGACGCACGACTAGGTTGATGTTGAAGATGTCATAGGCGTCAATGAAGAAGCCGGTCGAGGCGATGAACAACAGCTTGAGCTCGGGCCAGGTGAGCCTCCATCGGGACGTGTTGGCGCGATCGACCGCTGTAAGCTGAGAGTCGTCAAAGGCGTCGGCGGTGGTGATGCGCATGGCTCGTTTGCTCGCCGCACGGAGGGTGGGGGGATGGAGGGGAGTACAGAGAAGCAATTGGCTGCGGGGGCCCACTATATCCCGAGAATCCACGTCTAAAAACGGTAGTGCAGGGTGTTGGCAAGGCACAGCTGTCAAGCGTGTGTGCGGGCCGTGCGACTGGGCTCACAGCCGCGGCCACGGCAAATTTCACGCGCTGTGATCCGGGTCTATATCCGCCTATCGTAAGTCTACTCAATCGCCGGACAATCAACACACCCAAAAGGCACGATTCTTGTCATTTCCTCGGATGAGTCTTCGTGAAGTTCTCTCCCATTCTCGCTCGCAAATTCATTCAGAATCGCGACACAAGGCATGAATCGAGGTCACACCGTGGTTGGCCCAGAGAACAGCATCTATTCTCGAGTCATCGCCCCTCTCCGCCGTTCACATGAGCACGAGGAGCCAAGAACATAACTCACGCCGTTGTCGGGAGAAAACGGAAATCGGACTATATCCAGGGCAACCTGTGGGCGAATCCAACAAACAGACTTGCATGGTTCTCAGGAAAGGACATAACTAATGTACCCCGCCCGTGGACATTCTGATTTGCCAAATCCGCAAAACAGCACCCGGTTTCCTGTGTGAAGGAGGTTTAAAGTTGGATAGACGAGCGCATGTTACGCAAAACCCCAGTTTCCGCCAAACTTTCGAGCTATCTTGAGAGAGAAGCAACAAAGCTGTATGGGTTCTTGATTTCATGGATAACTGAAGTTCCCCCGCAATGAAATCAAGCAGTCAATTATCGTCCGGTCCCCTCCGTTCATTTTGCGAAGGCTATAGTTACGCAGGGGCTAGACCGTATATGTGGATGTTCTGAATGGAATGGAAAACGCCGATTCCCATGTCGCCGTATCTTCTTCTTGGGAACGCGGCATGTAATTTCAGCCGAACTGTATTGCCCATCGTTCTCTGGCCGTCCGAGCTCCGTTGCCCTGGCTTCTCTCGTCCCGCTCGCTATCTTACATACCCGCCCTCGTTTCAGATTCTTTCATTCAATTCACAGCAGCTCTCATTCGGCATCCGACATCCCCCGGCATCCGCGATCCGATCAATGTTCAATTCGAGGTATAGTTTGGACGGGAATATGCGGCGATAAGCCCACCCCACTGTTGGTCGAACTTTCTCTTCTGCGCAGCTATCACATTCCGATAATCCAGTGCCTGGGGATGATCAGCCCACCCGCCCTACGATCTCGTGAAAATGTATGTTCTCACCTGTCCGGCATCAAACAACCACGTATCCATCGCGGACTTCATGGACACCAGCGAGCATGTGGCATTATGTGTCAACTTGGCACCTGGAATCGCCGTTATTCGGGTAAGACTCGGATCCAAGTCGACGTACTCCGAAAGAGCGGGAGCAAGGCCAAGAAGTCGGTTCCGACGTCGGTGCTTCCTTCGCAGATGGACATCGCTACATCCTGGGCTTCTGCGAGATCGGTGCTTCCCGCAATCCAAGACGTGCCCTGAAACATCGTTCGTCAATGGTCTCCAAATATATTCCGACGCACCGAACTGAGGCTCGTCGAGGAGGCCTTGATGATGCCCACGGTCTCTGCCACGGTGGTGAGTATGTCCTGCCCACATTCATCAAGTTGCTTGTTATGAAAGAACGATTCGACGTACGGGAACGGACTGCGCAGTCTGTGGGAGGTGTTGCAATTGGTGTATGTCAAAATCAAGACCCTGCAGAAGATTCAGGAGCCTGTATTCGTATCCAATAACTTGAGATGGAGAGCTCGACGTGGCCACTACGGGATAGCCCAGGGAGTGAGCAAGCACTCCGAATGAGAGGATGAGGAGGGGTGGAGCATTGCGGCAGGGACTTGGACTTTGTCCGTCCATCTGAATATAATCGCTGCGGTCGCGAGCAGCGGGGTTATGCTGCATGCAACCTGTTCAATGGTCAGCCTTGTCCAGCATTTCACCACCTCTTCCCCGCCTCACACTCACACCGAAAAGGGTGTTCGTACTGTGCATCAACACGGCGATGGAACGACTCGGCATTGATCGGGCTCGTGTAATGTTTCCGGCAACAGAATGGGAGCTTTCGCAAAATACTTCCACGCCACTGGCTACCCGATCGAATGCGACTGTTGGCAAGGCACCTTCTACATCCGCTGAGTCGATCTCTAAAATAGACAATTACTCGTTCTCACTCACCCTGTGAATATTAATACCTTGCCGCCGACCTTCCATTCCATGCCCAGTTCGTTTCAAGTCTGGAGTTCTCATACCTAGAAGTTGCGCGCGTCCACACGGGTTCAGTACTTCCTCGGCATCGTATTCTGCTAGATGCCATCGAATTTCCGGGTCCAGATAAAGGAATGCTGGTGGGGGAGACAAACAGCGGGCGAACTCTGACAGGATTCCGGCGAGACTCGGGCAGGTGCGAATTGAAGACAAATTCTGCGATACATAGGCGTAAGTGATTAGTAGCCAGGGTGAGATTTCGATCCCTTCAATCGCGGGCGCCGGCACGTCGTCAAATAGATATGTCATCTATGGTCCGCGGAATTGGCACGGCACGCGTTGGGAACACGTTTTAACTCGTGGTCAACGAAGTGGGGCCTTCGACCTGCACGAATTGCGATACCGTCCCCGCCAACCGAGGCGCACTTTGGCTTCCCAGGAAGACGTCGGCGTGGATTTAGATGAGGTGCCAGCGCCAGCAACAAGAAAGACGGCGCATTCAGGTCGCTCCCTGCTGTGAATAGCCAGCCGTCGAGGACCCGGGTCGCGTACGGAATGGGCCGGGTGGAACATGCCTCAGGGCTTGAAGGAGATGGAGTGTCGGAAGGAATTTGCCCGGTTTTGAGTTTTGGATAGCAGTGGGGGGGTTTCGGAGAGAGAGAGAAGCCTCAGACTCAGAGTGGAAGGACATCGTGGCTCTGCGCAGCTGGCATATTGATCCAATTCGGATCAATTCTCCGATGCAGTTCTTCATCGGATCATTCACCGGGTCGGGATCTCTTCCGTTCTCTTTGCACACCTCACTCAAAATCTCCGGTCTCGTCGTATTCGTATGGAATAGCTCGCTGGAGTGATTCTGGATAAGGACTTTGTGCGACACGATGGCTCTGCTCCCCGTTCTTCAGGGCGTCCTTGGGGCGTTCATGATGTCCTAATTAGGCTTCTGCACCAAGAGCGGAATCACGGGCTTCCAGCTCCGGGACAAGACCCCTCGGGAGCCGCACCTTCTTCTTTCCCTTCGAAGCTTTCTCATCGGCTGCCGCTGAGATCTTGGGACACTTGAGCACTTGAGCGGAGGTGACTCATCCTCCGCGTCATCGTTACTTCGGGCTCTTTTTCACGACAATTCGTCCAAGGACTCATGTCCTCCAGGTGAAAGGGGCGCGAGACGCGGATGCCACCTTCCGGGGTGGCGTCGACGCTGTCCCCAGCCGAATCGATGACCACTGGCGTGTCGCTGTTTCTCTGGCCTCTTCGAACGGAGGGAAAGACCCCTCAAGAGTGTGGGGCCCGGAGGCGGTGGCCGTTGTGGGAAAACGGGGCAAGGAGAATACAGATGCCATGGAGTGGGTCATACGGGAGAAGGTATGTATTTTCAATACTCGATTCTTCCCAAGTTCTCTCAGATCGCCAACTTAGATGAATTCATACCATGACGTCAACATTGTGCCGTTGTTGACTATAAATGCAGCAGTGCTTAATTGTGATTGTTTGACTTCCCCTTTCCTCTACTCTCGACATACAACTGTAACAACAGCAAGATGATGCGCGCAGTGGTGTACGACAAGCCGTTCAGCATAACCGTGAAGGAGGTGGAAAAGCCCAAGATCTTGCACCCGGATGATATCGTCGTCAAAGGTCGGTTGTGCTCACTGCTCTTGTTCGCGGAGGACGAACTGACATTGGTTGTACCAGTGACGACCTCGTGCATCTGCGGAAGGTGGGATGCTCCTCGTCTGACTGTCCACGCTTGACTTGGCCACGGCAGTGACTTGCATATGTACGAAGGGCGTACGGCTGCGGAAGCTGGTATCATTTTCGGGCATGAGAAGTATGTCATTTCCTTCAAATTATATTCCGAGCTGAGCATTGCAGTATGGGCATCGTTGACGAAGTGGGCTCCGGCGTTACGGTGTGTCTCCACTAAATGCAGTCGATAGCGTTCTGATGATTGTTTCCAGCTTCTCAAGAAGGGTGACCGTGTGGTCATGCCGTTCAACGTTGGGTGTGGCCGGTGCCTCAACTGCGAGGAGGGTAATTCCGCGTTCTGCACGCTTGTGAATCCCGGATCAGCTGGAGGGTAAGTAGATGCAAGTCTTCTCATTTCATCGTCATACTGACGTGTGTACAGTGTTTATGGGTGAGAATAGTCGCATACATCTCTCTTTTTTGACCGTCTGACGTGAATAGCTACGTCGCGATGGGGCCGTTCGCCGGAGGCCAAGCCGTACGTCTCAGCTCTATACCAAGTCCACTGTTCATTGGTAAACAGGAATACCTCCGCGTCCCGTTCGCCGACTTCAACGCACTGCTCCTTCCTCCTGGGACGGACCACGAAGAGGACTTTGTGCTTCTGGCCGATATTTTCCCCACCGGCTGGCATGGTGTGCAGCTTTCGGTGCGTTTCCCACCCACCCTCCTCTCTCCTAGACTGACGGATAATACGCAGGGTTTTCGTCCAGGAGAATCCATCGCCGTCTTCGGCGCGGGCCCCGTTGGGCTGCTGGCCGCCTACTCGGCCGTCCTGCGAGGCGCGTCAGAGGTTTATGTCGTTGACCGCGTTCCGGAGCGGTTGGCCAAGGCCAAGGAGATGAGGTGCACGCCGATTGATTTTGGAGCAAGCGATCCGGTTGAGCAGATTTTGGAGCTCAGGGGAGGGTCAGTTGCTCGCTATCTCGTCTGAACGGTGCTGATGGTTGGATTGCAGGAAAGAGGTTGATCGTGGTGTTGATGGTATGCCTTTTTTATGTCTGTGTGTTCGTGTTCTGAACACAGGCAATAGCTGTGGGATATCAAGGTATTCAGCGCCATTCTATCTGGTTGGTACCTTGCTCATTTACGTTCTTCCAGCCAGGGTATATACCACCCTCGTTACTTCGTTACTTCGCTTAGTGGTGCGAAAGTTTGGGTGTTTGATGGTGTTCCGTGAAAGTTAGTGACTTGATGGTGATCCCGCGGACGCGATGCGAAAGCTCGTTACTTCGGCTAGGATTTGTGAAAGCTCGTAACTTCGCGCGCACGCGACACGCGAGGGCCGGTCCGTGACTCGTTTGATTACCGAGATTACGGCACATCATCGCTCTTCCCGCTACCGTCACCATCCTCTGCTCCCCGCCCCCGCACGCATCGCTCTCGCTGCCATGGACTATGATCCATGGCATGATCTCAATTGTATGGCTTCCAGGGAGGTGTTATTCTCCACCCAGTTGTGCTGGTGCTGACTGCTTCTTCAGTGTCAGTGACGCCGGCGACTTCTTGGCTGATGAGTTCCTATTCAACGCTTCCACGTCAAATACTCCGGCTCCGAATACGCCCTATATGGATGACCTACCTTTCCCGGAAGGAATTTCGGACGTCTCGTCCGACGTGGGTTCTATTTTTGCGTACAAGAATACTTCTGCGAGCTGGAGCGGTGATCTGAGTATGGACGCGTTCTCCTCGGCGTCCTCTGATGCTGGTGCCGGGTTTCACCCCGACCTTGAGGCATATTTGGCAATGGCCGACCCCTCTCTCGCACGCCACTCTTCCGCCCAAGAATTGCCCTCAGGCTCCGGTGAGTCGCGTCCAGATTGCTCTTGATGTGCACTGATTCACACCGGAGACGACATCTTTCCGTTTGCCGATTCAAAATCTGTCGTTCCTGTTGATCCCGGTGAGCCATCCATGTCCTTCACCCACAGCTCAGCTAATGGATTAGTCCATCCCGCAATATTCGATGATCCTTTCTCCAACTTTCGTGAGTCTAATTCATAATTAATCAATAATTAATGACATTTGGAACTGAAATAAATTCCCCATAAAGACAAGGCACATTCCGTTAGCGGAAACTACGGCGAGTCAATGTTTTCCGTGCAGGTTCTAATCTAACGCGTCTACCAGAATGGACACCGCCGCCACCCCATGCGCCTGGCGATGTACCGCCTCTGGATGGTTGGTTTGGTGAGTTTCTTTACGTGTTCAATGAACGGAAATCCAATGTTTGCCCAGATGACCCGTCACCTCTATTTGCGTTCGACGGTGAGCTGTCCGTGTTCTTTGCCTCCAATTTTCATTAATTTTTTCTAGGAGACCCGACGCTCCAGGATCTTCTGCTGATGGAGGATGAGCTGCCTCCAGTCGACGCACGTGATCCCTCCACTTGGCGCTGGCAAAAATCCTCGACACGCTGGATTGAGGACACTGTCTTCTCGGATGTCTGCCATTTCGACGTTCCCATCAAAATCGGGCGTAACAAGGTCGAGCGGGTTGAACGTGTTACGGGTTTGCCCTCCCAGTTCCCTATTCCCACGCAAACCACCGCATACCTGCTTGACCTCACGGACATGACCGATCTTCCCTTGAAGACGACGGTTGATCTCCTGCTTAAGCAACAGGTACGCCTTTTTGCTTGTTCGCCACAATTCCTCACTCATTTCGAAGGATGTCCATTCCTACGACGGAGCCACGGGAAAGCGAGCGAAAGCTGACTGCCGCATTCCCGGCGTGTTTTTCGGGTGCGCTGACCCGAATCAAACGATCGAATGTCGTCGTTCGAGGCCTAAATGCCGCGGGATATTTGCCTGTGAATCCCTGGCGTCGGATTTCGTTAACGTGCGACGGCGGGAGCTTGACCCAGATGCGAGTAGTGGTATTGTGGCGGCTCAGCTGCGCGCACGCGAGATGCAGGACGACACCCGTGTTGGTCAAGTTTTGGCGTAAGTTGCTTTTTTTATCTGCCATTACGAATATACAGCTGAGATGCCCTTCAGATTTATCAAGTCTATCTCAGACTGGAGATGCGGAGCCACTGACCCAATTTCGAATCAAGTTTGTAGTGGCGGGCGCGCAGTTCCCAGGAAGCTCAAAAAGGTAAAAATCGCTCCTCATCCCAGCAACACGTTCTCACCCCTCCCCCAGCGCCATCGGAATAAATACTACGCTCTCGTGTGTTCTCACCGCGAAATGCTTTCGACACCGGACAGCCATCGCACGCTCCCCATTCCGGATCATATCGACGAGGGTCTTTTCCTACAGGCTGCTCGAGGCGAGCGTCTCGTCGACGAGGCGGATGACGGGGATAGCGAGTGCTCCAAGATCTATTCTGCCCGTCAGGGTCTGAAGGGGAATCGAGTCTGTCGTATGTCACTCAGCATTTTGCGCCCAATTCAATTATCAACGCTCCTTGTATAGCTTTTAACCACCTCAAGGACGGGCGACCATTCCAAGCCGGTGTTGTTCACTTAACGTGCGAAGCAAACTCGTTCGTGTATGTTCCGTACGAGGATAAGTATCCGGATCTGCGACGGAAGTGCATCGTCATCCCCGATGAAGACCACCCTCACACTCACCCTGTCCCTCCCGCTAACAAGATCCCCCGCGCGGTGGCTGAGAAGTACAAGGAATGCGTGCGAGAAGTGGGGTTGGGCGCAACTGTCGGCACGGTTGAGAACGGTTTGTGTTCGTCCGACCCCAATCGCTGTTTACTGAATAATAGTGCAGCCAAGTCGACCCTCAAAATTCTCGGCACAACTCCCACCCTCTACCACGACGGACTCGCCAACCGCGACGCCAAGATCAAGCTGATCAACGCGGTCAAGAATGAACCAGAATTTCAAGCCAAGCACCTTAACCAATGTAAGCGTGTTCCGCTTCCATTTCTGCGATGATGGTTCATGCCGTCTCTAGCTCTCGAGAACTATCTTGCGGCGCAACGTGCGCTCCCGGATGAAACACGCTACATCCACTATTTCGAGCGTGAAGGGCGGAAAGCGTACATGGGACTCAAAGCCAGCATGATCAAGTACATACACAAAGTACGTTCCCTCGATTGCGATACCACGTTCAAGCCCGTCGCCGGCAAAACGAACATCTTCGAGATCAACGGGTGGATGCCGGGGATCAACAAGGGTACGTGTTCTGTTCAGTTGATCAATGGATCCCTTTCTTATGTTTCTACCGGGCAGAACTCACGCTGGGTCGTGTCTGGATGAGCGAGCATGATCGTCGTACCTTCCAGTTTGTCTGGGAAGAGTTCATGTCCCTCGTGAAGCGTCTGACTAACCAGAGCTTGACCTTCACCGCGCTCCATCGCGGCGGGACCCTCCTGGGTGTTAACGCGGACATGGAAGCGGCTCCTCTGCTCGGTATGGCGGATGCTTTGCTTCAGACCATCAATATCCCGTCGGTCGCCGAGCAGATCAAGACGCCCGCTGGTGTGATCAAGAAGACGGTGAGGGCCTGTTACTCTCACGTTAAACGGTCAGTTGTCTCATTGGGTACCTGCAACCACTGAATATTCCTTGCAGTGGATTACCCGATCTCTCCCATCTTTCCCTCGAGGATCGGGATCGGATCAAGAACTTCATGTATATCGAGACGGTGGAGGAGGTTGAAGTATTCAAGGTGTGGATCCGCACCGTAGCTGATCCCACTGGCGTTATCCTCCGTTCGTCTACATTCGTTTGTTCAATTACCTCGCTCACCGTCGATCTCTCAAACTAGGTTGGTGGGAGCACAAGGAGATGCACGAGTGGCTCTTGCCCAGTATTATCCAGTGCCTCTCCCACATGGACGCCGACATTTGGCACATCATGGAGGCCACGAGCAACTTCGGCGAAGCTCAGCATTCAAAGAACAACTTGGAAGCTGGTACGGGTATGGGGCTGGTTCAATCTTTCATCGAGTGCGTATCTTTGATTCATTATTTCAATATTTGATTTTTCACCATCGCAAGGTACGACGATATCGACGCTCGCCGCGCAGCTGCGATCGAAGTCATGATTCGGAGTGGAAATCTGCACAATCCGCGCAACGAAGTTTCACACCGGTATTCCCATCGCAATGCACGCCACGCGAATGCTACCCGGAAGCTTCAACAAGCACGTACGGAGCGTGAGGAGCTTGAAGATGCCGAGCAGGCCCTCATAGACGCTCAAGC